>JABFTP020000186.1:20980604-22230604 GCA_013387265.2 Cryptolaemus montrouzieri | reverse complement strand
TTTTATAACAATCTATATGAAGGATTGTATCGATTCAGCCCCTTGAAAAGAATTACCCCTGGTAAGTTTCGCGTATGATATTTCAGGAGGCTGATTACACTCGTGCAGAAGAAGAAGAGTGTGCCATAAGTAAAATGAGAAATTGTATCTTACTTACATAAAAGATATTGAAAATAAAATTTCATCTGATCCAGAGTATTTTTGGAAATATTTGAGTTCGAAACTCTAGGTCTTCCTGCAAGAATGGAGTATGATGGAGCGTCTAGCTCAGATGGGAGTGATATTCTCAGTATGTTCGCGGAAATTTTTTCTGGTGTCTATAGTAGTGATGTGGTGGTTCCACCTCTGTACAATTTCAATAGTACCGTTAATGCATCATCTCGTGAATTTTCTACTTCTGGGGTTTGTGAACTGTTGATGGGACTAAAGGTGAATAGTTCTGCGGGCCCGGACGGGGTTCCCTCGTACGTTTTAAAAAATTGTGCTACAACTTTGGCGGAACCTTCAACGGAAATGTTTAATAACTCTTTGAAAGCAGGCTACTTTCCAGACTACTGGAAACAGAGCTTTGTGATACCTATCTTTAAATCTGGTGACAGATCTGAGTGCAATTCCTTTTATATAGGTCAAACAGGACGCTCTATCAAGGCTAAATACAAAGAACATTTCCGGTCATTCCTACATCAGAAATATGATTCAGCTTTAGCTGCACATTTTCTGAATGAATGTCATCCTTTTCCAGAACTTGAACAACTAAAAATTCTTCATTCCTGTGATAAATCTTATAAACTCAATTTCTTTGAATCGATGGAAATTTTTAAGGTATCTAGAGTAGAAAGGATTAAGCTCCTTAACGACCAGGTGGACCTGATTACCTACCAATCACCATTATTCAAGTTACTGTGACCTCTACTAGCATTTTATTGATGGTAATTCCTGTATTGTACATTAGTATTCAGTTTTCAATAGCTTGTTGTTGATAATGGACGTATGTCCGAAACCGGTCCAACCAATGTAAAATTTTCTCATTCTTTACATCAATAAATTAGTGATAGTTAAAACATAGTAACTTGTTTCATTTTATTATTCATTATGAATATCAACTATCACGTAGTTCAGGCTTCATCGATCCATTATTAGAAAAATCTTTGGTACTCTTTTTGTACACACGACGCTAACACAATATAAACAGACAAGCTATTGCTAGTGCAATAGCGACAGGGAAACGAGTTTTTTCCTCAGAGTTTTTCCCTCGTTTATCGAGTCATATACAAGATAGTATGGTTCCCCTGTTACATTTCCTGAGCTCTCACTTTTTTTTTCTGACACACACCAAAATTATAGATATAAGCAGTTATTGAAAATACAATTATTCAAATTTTTGTAAATCCTCTCTTTTCAAAAGAATATATATATATATATATATATATATATATATATATATATATATATATATATATATATATATATATATATATATATATCTTCTTTTGGAATTATTAAATGGTATAAAACTGATCTAAATGAATTACAATGTCAAACGAGGAAAATGCTCTGTAAATATCATAAGCACCACCCAAAGTCAGCTGTTCAGAGAGTTACACAGTACCTAGACATCTTGGAGATCGTGGATTAACTGATTTGAATAATCTTCATAGTGAACAGATTTTTCATCTACATTTCCATTTTCATGATAAACAGAGAACGTCTAAATTACATGATATTGTTGTTGCTTCAGATTATAATCTTACACCTCTGAACTTGACAATGCAAAAGGTAGGTTTTGATATATTTGATGATAATTCTAGAAGAGAAAGTTGGATGCAGAAGGAATTACACGGAAAGCACCCTAAAGAATTGAAAAATGATTATATTGATGAAATCGAATCGAATAAATGGTTAGTATCTGGAGAATTGTTTGCTGAAACAGAAGGCTTGGCAATTGCGATCCAGGATCAGGTTGTTTTCACGAGGAATTATAGAAAACACATCATCAAACAAAATATAGATGATTCTTGCCGTAGATGTTTCTGTTCTTCAGAAACAGTTTTTCATATATTATCATCTTGCTCAGTCCTTGCTTCAACAGATTATTTAGAAAGACATAATGCCGTCGCTAATATTATTCATTTTAATCTAGGAATTAAACATGACCTAATTCCCAAAAGCTGTAAATCAAATAGACCAGATATCATTCGTAATGATAAACAGAATCAAATAACATAAATAATTGATATTGCTATACCCGACACACATAATATACAAAATAAATACAATGAAAAAATTTCTAAATATATGATGCTTGGCGACGAGATTTAAAAAATGTGGAAAATGAAGAAAATATTTATTCTACCGATTATTATTTCCACAACAGGTGTTATTCCTAGAAATCTTCACAAAAGTATTGAGATTTTGGGTCTGAAGAAAAATTCGTTTGAACAGTTACAAAAGATGACAGTCATCAAATCTTGTAATATTCTTCGTAGGTTTCTTTCCGAAAAAAATAATGAGGTAGAGTCATAGGTTTTCTCTTTAGTTTATACTGCTCAGAATCTCATTTCATATTTTATTTATTTGTTTATATAAATGTAATATAATTAACTGACAATTTTGTCATATTTATATTCAGAGCAGTATTCTATTCGATCGTTCGTTAGGAAACTGTTAATGAGTAACATTCAGTGTTACTTGACTAAGGTCCGTACACTGGATTTTTCCGGCGAGAAAGCCTCTGACACTACTCGTTGGTACATTGATATAATTGTCTGATGATGCTATAGTATGTATATATTCTGGTAGATTGATATATTCTCATAACATTTAACGTTATCCTAATATATAATTATTCCAGGATATGTTTTGATTATAATCATTGCCTGGCAATGATATTAATTACCGAGTGGTGGATTTATATTTTTCATGAAATCAGTTTGATTTCTTTACAAAGTAATGTAAAATAAAATAAATAAATAGAAAAAAAAAGACAAAATTAGAGTTTAAGTCGTCAATCAATTTTCAATTTTTTGAATGCTGAATATCCTCAGATATATCTCTTGATTAAAACAACTGGTACCTCGCAATTACATCAAGCGATATCTGTCGATATTTCTAGTATTTCTTGAGGAGATGAGGTGTTAATCGGTTGAACTTATGTTCAAACAAGGAACAGCTGTAACCGATGAGAAATCATAAATTATTGCGCGACTTTGAACGTCACTTGGAACGTTGCGCCTTATTTTTATGTGATCTTTGATATGCTGAGATGACATGTTGAAAGAATTCAGGATATTGATTATATCAAAACACACTCAAATTTTTTCGAGGACAGAAGCGCTTTGAGAAATATCTTACAGTTGATTGGTATTAAATTGTGAGATAGATCGAAAAATATTGTTACGTATACTCGCTACTTTCTTTGAACCGACAGGATACCTTCCTGATTCAGTTATCACAGTTGATCGGGTAAATCGAAGCGACACTACAATGGATAAAGATCAAGAAAGCAAATAGTTTAAGCCATTCATGGTCGGAACATTATTTAGTTGTTTATAAGTGAACCTGGAGGTGAAATCCCTTTCAAAAGCCTTGGCCAGTTTATAATATGATCGACAAAGCGAACATCCGTCTTGAAAAACTGCTGTATAGTAAACGCAGAGACCGTATGCTGTCCTACGACCCCGTACTTGAAATGCCTCACTCTAATCCTCTTTGTGAAAAGTACACGGACGGCCATTCTTGGCTTATCTCATGGGGGTTGCAGACTTTCGAAAAGAGAGAGGAAACTACCTTCATATTCCCATCTGATACTTTTGATTGTGTATTATATACTCGAAGCAAACAGGCTTCGGGCGATTTTTAATCACATACAAACAAAAAAAGGAATTCATCATTATTTCACTTCGATGCATCGCCGAATGGGTAGCATGTTGGAAAATTTTTGAACCTTACAATAAAACCCAAAACATGCAGGTATAATTTTCGAGGAGAGAAAAAGTTCGCTCGGTGAAAGAAGAATCGAATATAAAATATGTCAGGCGAAGCAGATTCTGGTACCTCATAACATAATCATAGGATTTAATTTCGGGAAAATATTTCACGGAGCGGCAACTTTTTGCCGACGTCTTCAGTCTGAATCTGCTAGAATTATCCAGAGTGTCAGTATTCAAGACTTCGAGAAGAACCTGAGTTGTTTGAAAAAGGATAAATGCGCATGATTTACATAACTCTGTTCATTTTTCATTCGAACTGGATGAATCGTCAGCTGTAGTTGACACGTCTCAAATGGACCGTGTGCTTCAGAATAGTTTTTACTGATTTTCCGATTGAAGAAGAATTTTTCGAGTTCATTCCACTGAAAGAACATACTTGTGAAGAAGAATTGCCTTCTCATTGCAATAATTTACAATCGATGGCGCTCCATTTACGAAGGGTTGTAGTAAAGGTCTGGTGGCGTTATGTCGAAACGATTAAGGTTTTCCGTAATTTGTCTGGAACCGTTGCATTATTCATCAGCAAGCAGTATGTCAAAATGAAATTTGAAGTAGAAATTGTGAATATAAAAGCAAAGTTTATTCAAAATCTTGGTCGACGAAATTGATTGTCAGTATGCTACTTTTGCACTCTGGAGCCAGCTGCTTGGAGAGAGTACGAGTTCTAAAAAGTTTTAATGATGTCTGTCATAGTTCAATGTTTCAAACAACGTGATAAACCGATTTCGTAACTGCCTTAGAGATTTTGGTTTTCTTGTGGACATCACTGAAAAACTTAACGGACTCATTTTGTGCTTAAGGGTAGAGAAAAAGAACTAACTGAAATGATTTCCGATATGAATGCATTTATCAGAAGCTTGAGTTTTTTGGATCAATCGCTGTGCTAGGCATTTTCAGAAAAGATATCTCAAACTCGATTGGAACCATATAATAGAAATCTCATGTAGAAATACGAGGGCAGTTCAAAATGATGGAGACAAATACTGTAGAATGTCGCGCTCATATGTTTTGAAGATCGCGGCTCAGACAAGACATGGGTACACTATTAGACTCCCAAAGCAAGGTGTCGTCTAAGGAGCGGTGGAAGAAGGAGGAAGGGGTGCCAGTCGAAACGAAGACAACCAGATCTGCGTGTAAGTTTATGTACTTTACGTTGACTTCCTGCGGACACAACGTTCCATCAATGCTGCATACTACTCTTACCTTCTGAAAGAATACGTAAAACCGTTTGCGATTATTCCCCAAGATAACGCTCGCCCTTATACCGCGTATCTCATGCTCGATACAATATCAGAATTGGGATGTACAGTACAGAAACAGTACAGTACGGATTACCCTGCGACATGTTTAGACCCCTCGGATGTCAAAGATTCATAGCCGACGAAGAAGTAAAGGAGTGGCGAGTTGCCCAGGGAATTCTTCTATACCGGTATCAAAAGGCTTCCGTAGAGGTTAAACAAATGTGTGATGATCGGAAGAACCACAATCATATTTGAACCACCCTCGTAGTTTCTAACTAGTTGGATAGTTCAAAAATCCTTCGAAGAAAGCAGTGTTGTTCCACCCTTCATGGAAATTGATATCCATCAGTTTGCATTTTGTGTTATGTAAAACTTTGGCGAAGACATCGCTACAACAGGAATGGAACTGAAGCCTTGAAATCGTTAGTATCAATTATAAAGTATATCTGGTATTTAGTAAGCATAAACAAATATTCAGTCCTATGTGAAGTTAATTAAATAAAAGACTACATTCGACTTACAGCTGAACATTTCGATTATTACATTTGAATAGCTGTATCAAACTATACTAGATTGGCTACTACAGAGGTAGAGTATATTCAATAGCTCATGAACGACTTATTTGTCCGCGAGATGCGCAAGCGGTGTAGTTTCGTTGAGAGACAATATGCACCATGCTAAGAAGATGAGAATTTCTCATATCTTACTTAAACATTCATGTTACTCAATAAAATTCAGGAATTTGGAAGCACTCTGTATAGAAAACCAGTCGATGAAGATTTACAACCATATTTCATAATCTGATGAGAAATATTCTCAAAAGGCATACCGGTTGTTGTATTGAACCATTGATGTGTGTTTTCCTGTTCGAATTGCATAATAATTCTCCAGATCTGAACACATATTACACCGCATGTGGCTACAACAGATTTGTAAATACACGAGAGATTACAGGCGTTTATTCCCCTTGAATGGACATTGACAAGGGAGGCCGACCTAATATCCTTAAGCAGATTAGATTCTAGCTACTGTATTTGTTGTGCCTCTGCCCTTTGAAAAAGGCCGCGCTATCCTTTTATTTTCTACAAGACCCAGCACGGTCCGAGCTTTTCAGATCTGTTTAAATGGCTTACCCACCCAGCAATTACTTGCACAAGTACCACATCTTAGGTAATTACCATCATGCGAATTGACAGGAGGAAATTTGCGGTCTATTGCTATTTTCGTTTCGGCTATATTTGTACCTGACACTGCCGAGTTTAAACCCTTTTATCATTGATTATTCCAATTCTAAGCAAATTTGCTCATAAATCAAAATTTGTAGAAAACATTGGAATAAACAAAATTATTATGCATTGTCCGGATTGTTTTTTGAAAGTCAAATATCAGCCAATGTTTAGGTTTCGCGAAGTTAAAGAGAAGTTGAATCAAATTTTTCTTCCAATTATTTTCACTTAAAGTCGTTGTTGAGAATGCGAGTCGTGTTCATTATTTGATATTTTTGAAAAAAAAAAGTGATTAAAGAAAATTTGAATTATCTCTAAATCTCTAATATTGAGGTGCTTGCTATGAAATTTGACGCCATACTTCGAATTTTAAGTTTTTTTTCCATTCATATTTTTGACATTACAAGTAATGAATTGTGCTTCCAGAAAAACTTGAATATGTACAATACTACTGGATATATGACATTTGTAATTGAATGTAATGAATGCATGGATGTGTGAATAGAAATTAATTAATTTATTACTCGTTTTCACATAATAGGGATGAGAGTTGAAAATCACCTTGTACGTGGCGCAATAGACACTGGGCCATGTGGAGGTCCATACAATTACAGTTGTTACAATCTAGCCATCTTACGAATTGAATTCTTGTAAAAGTTAAAATGAATTTTATACGCTAACTTCAGCATTTCATTATTTATTTTGAACGTTTTACGATCGTATTTCTCGTCTTTTTGAAAGAGTCAATATAACATAAGTAATATATTAAATAAAGCGTCAGATGGTAAAAGTATGCAACACACATGTGCTATTAGTGCTGCATCTCACCCAGGAATCCCAATGTTTCTCTACACATTCATTCAATGTTTCCATGCCTGACGAATAGATGCCTCTATTATTAGATTGATAATTTGGAACTACAGTTATTGTTGAGACAAAACTGCAATCATTGCTTTTTCCATGCAATAATAGATGTCCCTAGTAGAGCTTGAGAGCATATACAACACGTATATCTGTATAACTGATTGATAGATGTCACCTCACTTGAACAACCTATTCGTTATACAACAAACATTACGAAATAATATTTACTATGTTACGAATATGTGTCATATATTGCTATACATACAACCATTGTCTAATTTTATACACTACCTGTAGAGTTGGTTGAAGTTTCTAAGCCAACCAGAATCGCCAATTCTTGTTGGCTAGGACAGTCAGGATTGAAATATTGAGTTGAAATTCATAGATGGCTCCTGATAATACAGAATACTATAAAATTTTATTTTTAATAACGACTATCAGATGGCTGCAAAAGTTTTCAAAGATATATTACAATAGCAATCCATGGGCGTTCATTTTCTTATAGAATCACCATATAGAGGTATGATTTTTCTGAGAAAATTATAATAATGCTTTTTTAGTACAAACTTTAAATAAACTCGGAATAATTTTGTTGCGAATATCATTACGTAAAAATATAAATATGTAAAAAATATAATATATGTTTAAAATGGGGAAGTTATAACGTTATAATTAATTCGAGCTTTCGTTCATCATCAGACGAGTATGAGTTTGACGCTAAAATATGAAGTTAGGAATTTTCTATATATATATATATATATATATATATATATATATATATATATATATATATATATATATATATATATATATATATATATATATATATATATATATACTAAAAAATGGGTTTAACAGAACAGGTAAAATACATATTATGTTAATATAAATATTGGGGAATAACATAAATCAGTCAGGTCGTTGAGCAATATTTCATTATTGCCTGTATTGTGTTTGGCTTTGATTATTCATAAGGATTCAAGAAAATTAAGTCTTTTGTGCTTGGTAGAGCATTTGAAGATTGTCTATTGATGGAAAAATATGGTTGTTTTCAATGCAATGTTGTGCTGAAGTGAAATCTGTTTTGTTTCTACAAAAATGTGAATGATGTTCCTTATATCTAATTCTAAACGACCTGCCGGTTTGATAAATATAAATAATGATAATAATCAGATTTCCATACGAAATTCGGAAATGAAAAATGTCAGACCCTGAACATTCGAAGGGGGAAAGTCATAGATGGTGAAATACAACTTCCAAATGGTGATATTATACAGTGTATGAGGAATGGCGAAACTTACAAATATCTGGGATACCAACAAGCCAGATTGCTAGACCAAAAACATTCAAAGGAGAAGATTCGTTCAGAATACACTCAGCGTCTAAAGACTGTGCTGAAATCAATCTTGAACTCGGGGAATCTAGTCAAGGCAATTAACACCTACGCCATTCCAGTGTTGCTTTACACATTTGAAATAATCAGATGGACTGAAAAAGAACTGGATGATATTCAAAGGCAGACCCGAACGATGCTAACAAAGTACAACAATCATCATCCAAAATCGCCTGTGATAAGAACAACTTTGAAGCGGAAAGAAGGAGGACGCGGATTAATGGATGTTGTCAATTTACACACCGAACAGATTAAAAATCTCAGAGAATTCTTCTCTGCAAAAGCTCGCACTTCTGTCCTCTATACAGTGGTATCTTTGGCTGATAAGGGATATACACCTCTGAATCTTGCTACCAGGGATGACCTGCTGAATCTACCGTTCCTATCTGATACTGAAAAACTGAAAAACAAGAGCAATGGTCAACAAAGGAATCGCATGGACGACATCATCATGAGATTAATCAACCACACATCGACAAAGAAGCCTCCAACAAATGGTTGATGAAAGGAGAATTATTCGCAGAAACAGAAGGATTCCTTATGACCATTCAAGACCAAGTGGTCGCTACAAACAACTACAAAAAAAATATAATTAAGGACGGAACATTACAAACAAATAAGTGCAGGAAAAGCCATATAAGATAGGAGACTATACAGCATATTACGTCCGGCTGCGAACAACTGGCCAATACAGACTATCTTCACAGGCATAATCAAGTGTGCAACATTATCCATCAGCAACTTGCACACAAGTACGGACTTCTGGATACCTTCCAGCCATATTACAAGTATCAACCGGCGCCCGTATTGGAAAATGACTCTATCAGATTATACTACGATAGGCCTGTTATCACTGACAGAATGGTGACGAATAATAGGCCGGACATAGTTGTGTATGATAAGAGAGCCAGAACAGCAATGCTGGTGGATGTCGCCATACAGAATAATAACAACGTGCTGAACAAGTTCCAGGAGAAAAAGTATATATATATATATATATATATATATATATATATATATATATATATATATATATATATATATATATATATATATATATATATATATATATATATATATGAAAAATTATGAGGTAGAGTCATAGGTTTTCTCTTTAGTTTATACTGCTCAGAATCTCATTTCATATTTCATTTATTTGTTTATATAAATGTAATATAATTAACTGACAATTTTGTCATATTTATATTCAGAGCAGTATTCTATTTGATCGTTCACCACTCCACACAAAGGAAACTATTAATGAGTAACATTCAGTGTTACTTGACTAAGGTCCGTACACTGAATTTTTTCGGGGAGAAAGCCTCTGACACTACTCGTTGGTACATTGATATCATTGTCTGATGATGCTATAGTATGTATATATTCTGGTAGATTGATGTATTCTCATAACATTTAACGTTATCCTAATATATAATTATTCCAGGATATGTTTTGATTATAATCATTGCCTGACAATGGTATTAATTACCGGGTGGTGGATTTATATTTTTTCATGAAATCAGTTTGATTGCATGAACAGCTATATGGGCAACTCGTTTGAAAAGAGAGGATTTACAAAAATTTGAATAATTGTATTTATAATAAATGCTTATACCTATAATTTTGGTGTGTGTCAGAAAAAACACAAGTGTGAGCTCAGGATAATGTAACAGGGGAACCATACTATCTTGCATATGATTCAATAAACGAGTGAAAAAACCTGAGAAAAAACTGGTTTCCTCGTCGCTATTGCACTAGCAATAGCTTGTCTGTTTATGTTGTGTTAGTGTCGTGTGTACACAAAGAGCGCCAAAGATTTTTCTGCTTAGCCGCTTCATTCTCTCTTGCATTCCATGATTTCCAAACGAAGAGAATGGTGAAAGGAAGGGAGTTGGGGATAGAAATCTGTAACAATGGAAAAAGAAAACCAGCAGAAAAATATTTCAACAATCATACTTCTATATGTCTAAACAAATCTAAGAAAAGATTTTACATAGCAAGCAAAGTCATAAAAAGGACTAAAGAGATAATGAAAAAATACATAACCTGCGATATTTCCTCAAATTCCTTCTCTGTTTGACCGAGAGAGCCCCGGTGGCCAGGTTCAGTCTTCCAAGTGATACCGATTATGATCAATAGATGTTTTAGACTCATTATGTACCCAATAATTTGGGTTGACATCGCCCATATATTATTTCTTCGTGAAACTTGTTTAATTTGAAGAAAAATTTGCGAAAAAATTTCGTTCGTTATCTGTCAAAAGTTTTGGCAGATAAGTGCTAACAACTTGGGTATTTTATGCCTTGCTCAAATGTCGGTTCTAGATGTATAATAAAAAAAGTAGATTGCCATTTGAAATAACAAAGTGATGACCCACTTGCGATATAACCGGAAATGGTATCACTTCGAAAATATTTCACTCCATTTGGAAATCGCTAGTTATGACCGCGTATAAAATTTCAGCTTGATATTGTAATTGGAACTTAAAAAGTTTTTAACGGACGGTCCCGGTGGCTATCCCTGTATATGGGTTTGTGAAAACATATATAGAAATGCTATATATATAATATATATATATATATAAGAGGGCTTATTTTCAAAATTTTCATTTCTCATTAACTCAATAATCAAACCTAGACTACGGAATATAGAAAATGTGAAAAACCCTTTATTTCTGTTCATGTCTACGCATAAGTCAGCAAAAAATCATATGTTGTTTCGATTTCACATGTCATTTTATGTGCCATATCAGAATAATTCATTAATTGTGTCGTCGTATTAGTGCAGAACACTGCACTAATAGATATAGTACCGCACATATAGTTCATTATCAAGGAGGGCGCCAGCAGACGGACTGTTTTTCAGGCGAAATACAACCTTCTGTGAGCTAACACTACGATGAACTGATTTTGGTTTTGACTCTTAAATATACAATAAAAGTTGTATGTGAAGTTGAGGAGATGTGAAAACCCAATAAGCTTATATAATTTTGATTTACAAACTTCTCATATACCAAAAATGAATGGATATCAATTTTTTTATTCTCAACTCTGGGAGGAGGCGATGCTCCAGATGGTTTAATACGAAGCTTTTGAAAAGGGCAAAATTGTAAGTTATCGGAAAGATGTTCGATAGAAGCGAGTTCCACAGCACAGTAGTACACTCTATACAGAATTTTTATAGAGATGGGTACGCTACTCTGCTAATTGGTCCCTTTGGAATTGGATTCTTTCCGGGGCCAAGCCTTTTAATTCTTTAGAGCATTTACCTTGGAAGTATCTGTAAGACAAGGAAAGATCAGTAACCTGACGCTCTTGAGCGAGATGCTGAAGATTACGCGTGATCTCTGGGTGGTCAAGGAAGCGCACCGCTCTCTTTTGGATACTATCCAATAGATCTGAAGAATGTTTGGGTACGGAGCCCCACACATGGGAACAGTACTCCACACCAAGTTGCATCTGCGCCTTGTATAAAAGAATCAGCTCTGATAGAGTAAAGTGCTGCTTACCCCTGAACTGAGTGTAGCAGAAGCAGCAAATTTGGCAATGGCTGACACATGGTTATGCCAGCAAACTCCGGTGTTGACTGTAATGCCGAGTAGATGCGTGTTCGTTTCTGAGGAAATTCGATGTCGCATGTTTAGAGGAGGTTCTTCAGCAGTGACTTTTCTGAAGAACGTTTTTGATTGCGCCTTGTTAACGTTGAAAATGACAAAGTTCAACTGACCAGTGATATGCTCTTTCGGAATCTTTGTCGGTGTGTCTCCTCATCATTTATAGGATGCTGACGAGAAAATGCAGACACCAGAATACAGTCATCCGCAAACCCAAATATTCTTTTTTTTGGTGGAGCCGAGCGGATTATCAATCTGCAACAGAAACAGAGTTGACAAGAGTATGGAACCCTGGGATACTCCAGCATTAACCTGAGAAGATTCACTTGTTACACCATCAACCACCACCTGAATCAATCTACTAGTTCAAACACGCAATATTTTGGTCCTTATACGATTGGTTTTTTCATCGAGCTTGGGTACCAAACCCTGTCGAAGACTATTCAGATATCAAGAGCTATGGCTCATATAGTTCAGCTGTTGAAGAACGCGCATTACCGTACGCACTCTGACCTTTACTTCAGACATATTCGATAGAACATCTGGGATGCTTGGTGGCACTGTATTTGAAGTATCTAAAACAGAGCTTTCCGAACACATTTTTGCAAAGTGATCCACCTTTCTTTAGGCGATGATGCGAAAGAACCGTCATCTCTAATCAAAGTCAGCTATGATCACTTGCAACAGTTGTTGCTGACTGCATTCGCCACAAACCAGAACAGACGAGTTCCACTGGTTTGCTCCAAGAGCCCATTCCTACCTCTTTTTTATTTTATCAATTGTTGAGTTACGAAAGTTCTTGAAGCGTATATATTCAGCTTCAGTCTCATCTGTTGGATTCTTCTTCTAGTTCTTATAAGCTCTTTTTTCAACTGTGAACTTCTTCTTCTCCTGACGCCGTCTCCAAACGAAGGTTGGCGATCCAATTGGCAATAATTGTTTTCGACACTGCAGCTCTAAAAATTTCAGTGGACGTTCTTCCAAACCACCTCCGTAGATCTTTCAGCCATGAGTTCTGGCGTCGTCCAACTGATCTTTTTCCTTGGACTTTCCCCTCAATAATCAGGCGAAGGATCTCATATTTTTTGCCGCGCATGATGTGCCCGATGTACTGGAGCTTTCTTTCTTTGATGGTTCTCATCAACTCTCGTGATTTTCCCATTGTATTTAGGACGTCGATGTTTGTCCGTCTCTCCATCCAAGAGATACGCAATATTCTACGGTATAGATACATTTCGAAAGCGTCTATGCGTCTCTCCATTTCTGGATTAAAAGTCCAACTTTCACATCCATAAGTAAGGACAGGAAAAACATAACAACGAAGTAGTCGCATACGAAGCTGAAGATTAAGTCCGCGGTTGACGAAAAGGTCTCTCATGCCAACGAAAGTTTTACGGGCTTGTTCGATTCGAGATCTGATTTCTATTTTCGGGTCACTTTGGTCGTTCACCGTGGCTCCTAAATACCGAAACGAATGCACTTGTTCCACAGGTTGGTTGTTAATGCGTATTACAGCCTCTACTGCTTGCTTAAAAAGCACCATACTTTTAGTTTTGTTAACGTAAAGCGTTGGCTATGCTCTACAATAAGGTTCATAGCTCTCTGCAAGTTTTGAAGGTTGTTAGCTAGTACCACGGTGTCGTCTGCGTAGCGGATATTACTGAGTAGTTTTCCATTTATTCTAATGCCTGTGTCTATGTTTTCAAGTGCTTCTTTGAATATTGCTTCTGAGTAAATGTTAAACAATAGAGGCGACAGCACACAGCCTTGACGTACACCTTTCCGTATTGCTACCCGTTCAGATGTTAGCCCATTAACTCTCACTTGTGCAGTTCGGTACCAATAAAGGTTTGTAATAATGCGTAAGTCCTCTGCATCAACCCCGGTATTTTTTAGAATTTCCGCCATTTTTTTATGTGAAACGCAGTCAAAAGCCTTCCGACAGTCAACAAAGCAGGCGTAAACATCGACATTCATGTCTCTACATGTTTGGGTGAGTACATTAAGAGAAAAGAGAGCCTCACGCGTTCCTAGGCCATTTCTGAAACCGAACTGAACTGGATCGATTTCTCGCTCGCATTTGGTGTAGATTCGAGTATGTATAATTCGTAGAAAGGTTTTCAGAACTTGCGACATTAGGCTAATCATTCTGTAGTCATCACAATTTGTCGCATTGGTCTTTTTGGGCAGGGTGACAAACACAGATTTGAGCCAGTCTGCTGGGATTTTACCGGCTCTATAGATGTTATTAAACAGTGCTGTTAAGAGCTTAAGGCCAGCCCCTTCTTGCTGTGTCATTAGCTTAAGCGTCTCTGCATAGATTCCGTCGGGGCAACTGTGAACACTTTCTGATAATTTTCAGTAAACCAAGGTTTTTGTGCAGATGTTTTTTTCCGGAGAGTCCATGCCTGCAAGAATAACTTCAATGACGGACACAGTGCAGACATCAATGTCAGGATGTCAAAAATAGACAGCATTAAAGGGAAAAAATGAGAAAAACTCGCGCAGCTTCTCCCAGATGGCTCGGTTGTTATGCCATATCTTCCTGGAAGGCGTTGGATCTCTATTGCAAGCCTGTAAGAAGTCACCAATTGCAGAAACAAGTTTGTGGTTGGGGTTGCCTAAGGGTGCTGAGACTCGTACGCGGGAATCATTTGGATCTGGAAAAAAGAAAAAGATCAAGAGTATTGGATAAATCGATTATATTGTCAGGAATTCTCGTCGGTTTATCGACAAGTTTCGCTTGCCTTCATGCTTCATCGGTCCTATTTGAGTGTTCAAGCCAGTTGATGTTGTGGACGTTGAAGTCTCACATTATGATCACCTCAGCTGACAGATGTTTTAGGTGGGTCGTATCTACCTTGTCGCCTAGATACTCAAACAATTTGGGTTAGTTGTTATCTTAAGGATATTTTGAACCATACCAGGTCGAAAGCATTGTCCTCCAACGTATCCTCTCTTTAGAATGCGATTTCCGATATAGCTAAATCACAAAGCCCTCTCTTAAATCGAAGCCTTGAGTGCAACTCATAGCCATTGGAGCAGAGGTTGGTGGTGTCTATTGTTGGCATTATTTGAGTTTCCATTAGAGCAAGGACATAAGGTTGCGTATGTTCTGCTCTTACATTCATGTTGATATGTCCTAGTCCTCTTATGTCCTTATGCAAAACTCAATTAGGAATTATTTCCTCTCATCAGATTTTGGAAAACTCCGTGCGTCCGCCAGAGGTCCGTTGTTAATCGTATTGCTATCATGAGTTCCTCGAGCCAGTTCCCCTGGATGTCCAACTGGGGAACGAGTTAACCTCCGGATAATTTAGTCCCAAGAGAACTCATCATGTATCATTTGAAAAATCCTTCCCACTCTGTCGACCGGACCAAGCATCCCAAATATAGTCACAAATAACCAATTCACGGAACCTATAGTATGATGTAATGATATTACACCGGTCTTCCACCTTCTAAAAGTATTATCTCATGAAAATTCTTTCTCATTTTGAAGCTACATATCGAAGGAAAACCAATATATTTAATAAATTCGCACAATCTTAAACACATATTAATTTACATGTTTGTTATCTCTCACACGTGTATTTTTTCCTATCAGTTAACGAGAGGTTTAAATTCGATTAGGAATTAAGGTTCCTTGAATTTTACGTACGCCCAAGACAGAAATTTATTGTTTCTCGCAGTTTTTAGTAAGGTAAGCTACTGAAACTGGACATTCTCCATTCGAGTGTTGATGAAATGAGCCTAGCAATTGGAATGCTTGAGTGTGAGACAACAGAGAGAGGAGTTGCACAAAGGACGACCACTATTCAAAGGTTTTTTTTTTCCTGATAGTGGCCTATTATGAACAAAAAGGTTTTTAGAGGGGGAAAAATGAAGATAAGCATCATGTAACATTTTCACAGAACCGCATCTTCAACAGGGCGCCTAATAAGAATCAAACGCTTAACAATTTTTCGATAAAAACTGTTGCGAATGATGTCCTGCTATGACAAGTCACATCTACAAAATTTTCAATTTTTCGATTTTTAGATCATTTGGAAACTCTCACCCTGTTGCATCATAGAACCAATTCTGAAGAACGTATCTGAACTAAAACAACTTCCAATATAGATTAAGAGAAAGTCGTTATTGCACAATCATTTATGTTCCTAAGAGAAAAAGCTATAACTCAGATTCATACCCAATAGAGTTGCGTCTACAGTCCTAATGACATTAAATTTTGAAAACGTCAGAAAGTTGTATCTACACACATTCAAGTAGATACGACATTTTGACAAATTGTGACAAATGAACAGAAGAGTAGAAGTAGGTCTTTTTTACAGTATGAACATGAAACTTGTAAGGTATTAGTAGCATTGAAAGATTTATAAAACATTGATTTCTTGAAATTCTTCATTTGGCATGTATGCCCTGTTTCACTGAAATTAGTCTTCACTTCAGCTCGATTAGAATGGGTTTGGAAGTATGTAGAGATCTGAAGACTGGACCAATGTCAGATGAACTCCAGTTTAGACTGCATTTAGATTCATGACGAGTTGCGATTGTTGAGACAATCGAGTGATGTTAGAAGGTTTGGAGAAGTCTAAAAAGTACACTCCACTGTGGTGGTTTGGGATGAAATCTTCTTTTATCGCAGATATGATTTCGTTTCAGTTAACAAATTCCTGAATGCAATATCGATAATCTAGATTATAAAGCAACTGGGGAAAACAATCCCTGCTATCACTACGACGATTTTCCCAAATCAACATGGAATCAATGTTTTTCCGTGATCGTTTTAATCGCCTGGCCTGAATTCGATTGACAAGCTTGGGCTATATTACATAGGTTCGTTATACGTGGTCTACGCTGTATATTTTGAGATACAAGAAATAAACGAGGCGTACGATGCAAACTAGCCTATTTATGTTCAGAGTAATCCCCTACATCAATGCAATTTTGTTACCGAAGCTTCCACAACTGAAAGACTTGAAGCTAGATATTTTCAGGAATGCTCTCAAAAAAGGATGAATTTTTTCATAGACCTCTTTCTCAGTTGTGAAAATTCGAATATGTAAATGCTTTTTTAGGTCAAAAAATAACCTGAAGTCTTACATGGAAAATCTGGCGATAGGGCGGATGTGGTATCACTTTCACCTTATGTTCACGTTAAAAGTCAATTTTTGCTGTATGGTGTGTAACGATGCATTCTTGTGAAGCAACATTATCCCGCGTATCCTGACTGATTCAAGCACAACAAGTTCACTTTTTGTGTTGTACTAGTAGGTTTATTTTCGAACATGAAAGAAAAGTGGCATAATTTTTTTGACAATTCTTTGCTTTTTCACAATGGTTGGGGTCCGGTCTTCTTTATGTATCCACATGTTCTTGGCGAATAGCTATATGGATGAATATTTGTGTGTATGTTTCATCACCTGTCACGATTTCAGACAAAATACGATGCTCACCATTATTCAACATTTCAATCGTTTCTCGCGAGATTCTGACTCGCACTGCTTTTTGGAAACTGTTTATCACGTGGGGTGTTGCCAAGGACAATTATTTTTTTCATAGAGAGATGCTCATGTAAAATTTAATTGACTGTTGATCCAATACTAAGGGTTGCATCAATCACTTGTGAATGCATCTTGGGTTTTCTTGGATCATTCGTCCATGTTTTACTAAGAAATAGTCGTTATCATGCTCATTCTGTTAGAGCAGCGACTGGACTGAAGTTAGACCTATACTAATGAAGGGTGAGGATTCAGAATTGTTGCCAGCTTCTGAAGTATTCTGGTCAACATGATTTTTAAAGGAGGCAGGTTTGATGCTCCTAAGTTGATTAGGTTTACTTTCCCTCAAAAATCTTTCAATGACTTAATTTTGAGAATGCCAAGGGTTTAGGTCTGTAATCCTTTTTTGGTGAAGAGATATTAGTTCAAAAAAAATGTTACCATTTTGATGTTCAAATAATAGTTTTTTCTGTGAGGAGTTTTTGTTATTGTTGGTGATTCATATATATTATACCTTTATTTATTGATTACAGTGATTTTGGTTTTGTCAATTGATACTGAAGGAAGCAATTTCAGCAGAAATCTCGGAAATAAACTTGGGAAGAAAGTACACTGGCTTTATTGGGAACTTGCGTAACTCTGAACAGCTCAATAACGTAAGCACATAATCTGCTGCATTAGCGCCTTGTAGTGTAAGCAATCGGTAATTTAATGTGAACAGGAATTAACTTGTTCAGACCTGCAGTGATACGGGGATAAAAGGAGACCTATCATTCTATCGAATACATATGCACTCATATTGTTTGTTAGATTTTATAGACAGATTTTCTCAGTTTATGAGAAATCTTTAAATATAGAATATGAAAGTGTGTCAGTGTTACTACTGCATTAGAAATAAACTAAGAAAAATTCAGCATTTGAAACCAAGCAAGATCACGAAGTGAACTCTGAGAAAAGCAGTGCAAGCGATTGATGGTTGCAACGTTTCAAAAGTCGATATGGGATACGACCTTTGAAAATCACATATGAAAAATTGTACTGGTAACCTGAATTAGTTCATCCTTTCATAGAAGAACTGTCGAATATTTTTACCTATTAATACTGCATTCAATTCAACTGATCAATAAATTTAAGCACAAGGCAGATGAGACTGGTTTCTACTGGAAACTTTTAACTGATAAATCCTATGTCTGGTTTAAATTAGCAAAAGAATAACTTACCTTTGATGAGTCAATACATCAATTAAACACAAGTTAACTCCGTTGATAATCGGGAAAGCAAAATCACCTTCATGTTTCAATAATCCTGTCGTCTATAAAAACACTAAAAATGCATGGTTGACCAAAAAAATGTTCAAAAACTGGTTCTTTCAGCAGTTTGTTTACGTTGTTCACATATCTTTTCGACTTTATAATTCAGCAAACAAAACTATTTACAGGTCAAAAATTTCTCATAAAATGATGTTCTCCCTATCAATATCATCCTTCTGTTAGATTATACTTGATCCCATCCATCAACAGAGGAGTCAATAACACCTGACGGTGATATTTTCGTCGAATTTATGCCACCTAATGTCACACTCCTTATTCAACAGGTTAGAATGCGTTGAGACTTACTAAACTTTGTCACAGAAAAAGCTTGCTTAGCTCTGATATATCCAAAAGTAATAAACTAGCAGATGCTCTTAAGATAATACGATTGAAATGCGGCTAATGGCGGTCAATAGGGTTTCGAGCGGGAGATCGATACAGCTACAGATCTCCCGAATCAATTTTGAGGAATTACACTTTGACCGCAAGTCCTACTCCTACGTCCAGGAAGACATAAGTCGCGTAGCCGCTGGTAATGTCTGGAAATGAAAATTCCGGGCAGCTAACAGGGGAGGACGAAATGCCTCGGAAAATCTCGACTAAGGGAAACAACCCCTACAGAAAAATTCTGGTGCTCCTAGTAAGGCGTTGGGGCGATGGGGTAGCAGCTCATCACCTTTAAAAAATTTTCTATGCTCTCAGAACCAAAACCAGGCTTCAGAATCAGGACAGAAATTCTTTACGACAACGATTAGCCAAGACACGGGCAATGAGATTGGCAACATGGAATGTAACAATATATCGAACAAAACTTCTGAGGTATTACAGGAAATATGTGAACACCATATTGATATTGCGGTCAATTGGAAACAAAGAAGAAGGGTACTGTCAGTGAGATATTATCCACACAAGTGTTGGGTGCCTTCGTAACTCTGGAAGGTTCGTGAAATACAGTGTGGAGACCATAACTCTCCATAAGATTTTCTATTTTCACTTGTCCTGATATAAGCCTGAATCCGTCTATGCATGCTTTGGATTAGGTTTTCGACTTCCTCTATGGTGATATTCTGCCACTCTTCTATGGCAGCTTGGATGAGCTGATGTGGGGTTCTTGAATTATCTTTGCGCGTTCTAATTTTCCTTTCGAGATTACCCCATAAATGTTCAATAGGATTTAGGTCTGGATTGCAAGCTGGCCTCTGTTCGACTTGCAGGAAACGGAATCAAATCTGTTCCGCCTCCCAGCATAATGCTTCCCCAAAACGTCATACTGTCCCCTTGGTATTTAGGAATTTGTCTTGCTGCTCGGAGTCTAGCTTGTCTTCCACGACCCCTTAAAACCCGAATCCAGCATTCATATGATCGAACGCCAATTCTGGTCTCATCCGAAAAAAGAACATTTCGCCAACTCTCAATATTCCAATTTTGGTGCTTGATAAACCAATTAAGTCTATTAATTTTTTTTCTGGTTAGCTCTGGAACTCTCAAGAGCCTTCTGCTGTATGAACCCCTTGAACGAAGTCTTTGACGTATCGTTTCGAGTGATACACTGATGCCTGTTGCGTACACAAATTGCCTTTGAGGTATGGAGTGCGACGCACTAGGGTCTCTTCTTGCAATTTGGCACAAAAAGTGGTCTTGTTCTTCAGAAATGATCTTCTTACGACTTCTTCTATGCCTATTTTAAAGAAATTGTAGCTCCACGTATCGGGCGTAGGTTTCTGAAATCACCCCTTTCAACGAGAGCAATTATTCGACCCCTCTGCACATAGGACAATCCAACGTAAGGCATTCTCAATTATGATTATAGGCTTTTTAAATTTTGAAATTCACAGTTTCGAATTTCAGTGACGACTGAGTACAATATCCATCACATGTGGTGATAATTCAACATTTCTTATCATACTATCCAGTTTTTTCACAACAAAAACTTCATTCATGGTTAAAAACAATCAATAATGTGAAATACCGAGTGATTCCATATAAATTTGGTTGTGTGTATATACCTATGTATACAAACTGATGATGACAAAATGTATAAGTAAATGTACATACATCCCTAATAAAAATTAAACAATATGCAAATGTGTTTTTCTATTTGATTGGAATGAACACGTCGAAGGTGCGAAGAGAACCGAATTTTTCTAGTTTATATTATCGCGAGTTTACTGTAATTTTTTTAAATGCAGTTATGGTCACACTATTAGTTATGTGCGAGTCGGGAAGCAAATTTATAATTCGTTTATACAATATTAAACCGATATTATTATTTTCCGCAGTAGGAAACTGTTTTCGTATTGATTTCCCTGTAAGCTACCGCCCCCTGCAGGTGGAAAACGCACGTTCCCCCTAGCGTGTCAGGAAATTGAGGGTAGTATGTTGCTTACGTGCACTGAGTGTTATTCTGTCGTCAAGTAGAAGTCTTGCCTTTCATCTGATGTGAGAAAATCAAAATATGGGGCCACTAAACGGCTTTTGAACAATACCAAATACATATCGAAGATGGAAAATTGAAAAACGGCTGTCGAAGAAAAGTCATATCAAAATTTTTATTTCAATAATGTTAAATTTTCATAAATTTAGTAGTCGTTTGATCGAAAGATGTGCAGACTTATTACATATCAGGTATGTCAATCTAGATTATGTCTTCTTCCGTTGTCGTTGTTGCCGGTTGTGAATGAAAATTATAGGATGGTTTTTAATAATTCCACAGGGATGCGTCCACCTTCTTCAAATCGATAAGGTGTCTCTAGCCGCATATAGCCAACTTTAAACTGGATCATAGCACAGTAGTTCCGCATCTTTTATACGCGACTGAATTGATTTGTCCTATAGGGATTATCACTATGCGACAAAGTTTAATATGTCGGGGTTTACTTTGAAATGGTAAACAATAATATTTTATATTTTGTTTTATCAATGTAGAAATCATCGTTCATTCAGCATTTTAATTTAATCAGTAGAAAATAAATTACGTCCAGTAAATACCTCATTCAAATGCATTTGCCGCATAATCTCATTTACGTAACTTATTTTAAATTTTCTGAAATGATTGTAGGAATTGTGACACAAATTATTTAATTGACTATTAGAATGTTAGAATGGTCGTTTGAAATTTAGAACAGATTACATTACATTCATTTTTAATAACAAGCCCAAAAGACAACAAACAAATTTTCATGAAGAAATTACTGTTCTCTATTTTTATAAAACATAGTAATATGTTAAATATAGTTTATAATGAAATCAATTTTTTCGGGAATTTCTGTGAAACACAAATATTTTAATCAACTAAAACAACAAATTATTGTCAATTTCATTTATTCTGACTGAAACTTATTTAATTTGGAGCTATCTTACGTTATAAAATCGTCATGAAAAAGTGAACAGACTGGAATTGAAGAATTTATTATTATCATTTTCAGTTTCATTTTGACTATAATAAGAATTCTGATGATGCTGGAGCAGAATTGATTAGGATACGGATTTATTCATTTGTAGAAAAGAAAACCCAAGAAAGGCGGTTAAAAAACATTAAATTGCACAGAAATTTTGTGCTTCAGAAAACATTGATTCGACTCACGGACTTCAATTTTTTAGTTTTTATTAACTTCAGATAAAACATTGTATGGAACGATGAATGTGCAGTCACCAATAATAATTTTAAAAATTTTGACCACAACAAACACCGATGCTGGAATTAAGAAGACCTGAGATAAGTAGAAAACAATTTTCAAAAGAGGTTTAGCTTAGCTCGAATGTTTCATGTGCTATTTACCATGGTAACATATCAGGATCATATTTCATAGATGCACTTTTGGACCAAATTAAGTACAATAATATATTAACCCAATACATTGGTGACATTCTCGACAACATTCTGTGCAATGGCCTGCTCGTTCACCAGATCTGACGCCCCTGAATTTGTAGTTTTGGTGATATCTACGGGATCAACTTCACAATACATCACCACTCAGTGAAAAAGAATTGAAGCAAATGATTGTTAATACTTGTTTCGAAGTACATACCTGCAAATTTTATTATGAATGAAAGAAATGGTAAAGAAAAGAGGCGCCAGGGATGAATTCAACGAAAACGACACTCATGTTGAGGAATAGTCATGAGCAATTATTTGAATAGTCATTAGTTGTTCTATGTTTTCATTTTTGCCACAGTTAGTTTCGATAATATCGTCTTTAGTTCCATGTCTTCAACAGACGTTTTTGGATTTTCTTTTACATATAAAGGAACATCCAATTACTTTTCATTGAATTTACGTTGCATAGCTTTGCGATTTTTAAGGCTCCATGTATTCTCGAATTCTTCTACTGTTTTTAAAACTATCGTTTTAGGCAATATTTTATGGTGAAAACGCCTAACAGAAAAACGTGTGGCATGATTCGTTTTAAATACATTCGAAATGAAACTACCTCGATAATAATAATAATTCTGTCTTCAGAAAAATATTATCTACTCAAAAGAATTAAAATATGTATGTTCTAATTTAAAATAAATTCTTATAAAGGTCTTCACTTCTCACTATAAAATTAAGCGTTCACTTATTTAATGGCCCTTCAAAAACCATTTAACTATGTGTTTAAATCCATCCTATCGATGAAAAATAGAGGAATTATTACGATTGGCGTTCTTTGAAAATGAAGATTGTACCGATATCAATCTGTATTAACAACGGAGTATCCAGAATGACGATGAAATCTTATTTTATTTCATTCATTGATTATTGAAGCTTTATTGCAACATTTGAAGGAAAAGAATGTGAAGTGTCCTCAAATGTAGAAAAAATTTCCCCAACCGCTTTATTCCACAGATTCGGCGCTCTTTAAATTTAATCTGTGAAACCTAAAACTAGTATTCAAGGAAACACAAGTACGGAAGGTGATTGGCAAAAATTAATTTTCTATCGAACAAATCATTGAGGAGCAATTCTATCACTACCGAAGATTTTGTTTGATTGTTTGATTGTTTGATTATGAACTTAGTCATCGCTGTGAATGTTGGTATTCTTAATGTCTTGGAGGTCATGCGACTTCAATACTATAGCGCTTATGTAAATCCTCTGAGGAAATTATTACTGCTCAAATAGATTAGTTGTTATAATAAGGTTGAGCATCCCCAAAGCGGCCTGGCTATTGTAGAAAATAGTTTCCTCTCCTTGTAGTAGAGATAGCATATAGTTTCTTCTATAAAGTTTCATAGTCCTAGAATACTTCCTTCAAATGTGAAGTCCAATTACCATGTTTATCTTTGCACAAGCTCGAAATATCATCAGTAAATTTGCTGTGTCCTTCCAGAAAACCATTGTACATCAAAGTTTTCCACCCGCTAAGCCATCAATATAGATTTCATATACCCTCTCTAAGATAAATTATCATCTTCCAACATTTTATTCGTGAATAACCCCCTTTCAGAATGCCACTTACTATTCATTCAATACAATACTTTACTTACGAGGGCGACGCAATAAGTGAAGTGAAAAATATTTTAGTGGTGACGAAATTACCGGCAAAAAATTCCATCAAGCAGAAATCATGTTCTAGTTTGAAACTCCAAACCGATTTACTGTTCGAATCCAAGAATCTTGGATATGTCACAGATTATTTAACACAGAATAACATTTGACATTGGCAATGTGTGAAAATTCATTTTAAATAGCTATATACGAGAGTAAACCAAAATGCTTTTTCTCACAAATTTTAAATCACCGTATTGAATTTCTGAACTGAAATTTGCCATTACAAAGTTACATTCATTCTCAATGACGTAATCTTAGATTTATGGCGCGATCACTTTATTTGTGAAAAATATACCAGAACTCGTACCACATAAATTTCCAACGCATGATTATTTTTCGAATGAGAGTGCTATGAAAAATGCGCCACGAAGTAAAAACAATTTTAATGTCAATCTGACGAACACTGGTACATTTTAGCCTATTAGGTTAAGTGTCTCTAGCCGCATATATCCAGCATTTCAATTTAATCAGTAGAAAATAAATTACGTCCAGCAAATACTTCATTAAAATGCATTCTGTCGTATAATTCTCATTTACGTGACTTATTTCAAATTTTCTGAAATTATTGTAGGAATTGTGACACAAATTATTTAATTGACTATTAAAATGTTAGAATGTACGTTGAAAGTTTAGAACAGATTGGCTTTCAATGATTGACATTACATTCATTTTTAATAACAAGCCCAAAAGACAACAAACAAATTTTCATGCATTTCTTGATTTTCCTTCACATCTTCAATTTTTGGAGATATTTCAATTGAAGAAAGAAATAAATTAAGGTATATTTCAAGAAAGAAACAAATAAAAGAAAAAGAGAGAATTCTTTTCTCACGGAGTAGATGTTTTTCGACCTCAGTAGCTTGTATTACGTCCTCCCGCTCTCATACAAGCCTGAATCCGTCTAGGCATACTTTGGATTAGGTTTTCGACCTCCTCTGTTGTGGGGTTATTAGATTATCCTGGCGCGATCTAATTTTCCTTTTGAGATTTTCCCATAAATGTTCAATAGGATTTAGGTCTGGAGAGCAAGCTGGCCAGTCCAAAATAGCGATTCCCTCTGTTTCAAGATGATGTCGCACGAGGTTGCTGTTATGTGGAGGAGCATCATCTTGCACAAAAGTGAAATCTCACCGTGGGCACCTCGCCAGAGTCTTACTATGGGCTCCAGAAATAGGTCCACGTAATTTCTAGCCGTTACACTAGGAAACGAAATCAAATCTGTTTTGCCTCCCAGTATAATGCCACCCCAAAACATCACACTGCCCCCTTGGTATCGAGGGAAGGGTTCTTCAATGTCCAACACATCTCTGTTAGAGAGGACCGACGGCTTTACATCTCCTCCGAAAGATGGACACTCAAGCCAGAAAACTCTGCGTAGGAGACGAGCATCATATCCTCCACGCCACCGAGCCGATCATAATCTTTGTAACGAACGGAAAAATGAAACAATAACAAATACAAAGCGGCTTCTACCAAAGACGGAATGCGGCATTGAACATTAAACTTTATGCATTGAGTAATAAGGTCGCTTTACTTAAACACTTAAACATTTTGTTTGTTTACATTCTCAAAAACACCGATCGCCGTGAAGGCGCCTTTTGTCAAAGGAAAAACTGTAATAAGGTAATTTTACTTTTTATTAGTCCATTTGACGACGCGTTTACAAAGGATACCGAATCCTGTTTATTAATACATATCTATGTACCGATATACCGATAAGATCTATAAAAAATAAAGAAATCTTTAGCCGCGAATATAGGAATTGGGTAGCATTTGTTTCATCCGCGCATATAGGAAGCGCGAATAAGGACCTACCATTGTTCTATACTTTACTTATACCCGTGCACTGCATACCCTCAGATGAAATCCTCTGATACAATCGTTGTTATCTATTGGGTTGTTCGGAAAGTGATTCCGTTTTTTCCCGAAAGAGGATTTAATTGTTTTTTTTTTTGCACCCAATTTCGCACTTAAGCCGTATGATTTTTATACGCTTCGAGAGCTCATATAGGAAGGCTTGTGTGTGAAAAATTCCAATTAATTCTAAGCAGTTGTTTTTGGTTGGTGCCCTTTTAAATAAGGAGAGCGATAAGTTGCATTTTCGACATATCTTACTGTTTTACTACAGAAAGTGTAAGTAAAATCAAGGTAAAAAAAATTCAAAATGGGTATCAATGAAAGGACTTGCCAAGTAAAACTAGAAGTAATGTGACGTCGTTCTTAATCCAATATGGCGGACACGTTCAGTTTGGATGACAATGCATGTATAACTGGCAAACGACCTTGCAATAATGATAAGTTGAATGAGATGAAGAGAGTGAACTTATCAGGTGAAAACTAAAAAGTAGAAAATAAAATTAAGGTAAAAAAAATTCTTTGAAAACAAGCTTTCATTTAAATGCGCTAAAAAGAAAAAATAAACTTTTACTGTTAACTTATAAGGTCATTTCAAATTTAACACATTTGACATAATTTATATGTTATAATATAAAAGCACGTCGCGATATATAAGTATCCGTATTTACTTGCTGTCTATTAAAATTTTAAAAACTAAGAAAGTAAATACGAGTATTTTATATATATTGAAAAGAGAGGATTTACAAAAATTTGAATAATTGAATTTACAATAAATGCTTCGATCTATAATTTTTATGTGTGTCAGAAAAAACACAAGTGTGAGCTCAGGAAATGTAACAGGGGAACCATGCTATCTTGTATATGATTCAATAAACGAGTGAAAAAACCTGAGAAAAAACTGGTTTCCCTGTCGCTATTGCACTAACAATAGCTTATCTGTTTATGTTGTGTTAGTGTCCTGTGTACATAAAGAGTACCAAAGATTTTTCTGCTTAGCCGCTTCATTCTATCTTGCATTCCATGATTTACAAACGAAGCCAAGGGTGAAAGGAAGGGTGTTTGGGACAAGAATCTGTAACAATGGAAAAAGAAAACCAGCAGAAACATATTTCAACAATCATACTTCTTATATGTCTAAACAAATCTAAGAAAAGATTTTACATAGGAAGCAAGGTCATGAAAAGTACTAAGGAAATAATAAAAAAAAATACAAAACCTGAGATATTTCCTCAAATTCCATCTCTGTTTGACCGAGAGAGCCCCGATGGCCAGGTTCAGTCTTCCAAGTGATACCGATTATGATCTATAGATGTTTTAGAATCATTATGGACCCAATATATATTTCTTCGTGGAACTTGTTCAATTTAAAGAAAAATTTGCGAAAAAATTTTGACAGTCGTTCAAAAATATGACATTATTATTATTACGAGTACTTATATCTCGCGACAAACTTTCAAGTTATAACATATAAATTGTATCAAATGTGTTAAATTTGAAATGACGTTATAAGTTAACAGTAAAAGTTTTAGTGTAAGAGTTTATTTTTAGCGCATTTGAATAAAAGCTTGTTCTTAGAGAATTTTTTTTACATTAATTTTATTTTATACTTTTTAGTTTTCACCTGATAAGTTCCTAAGTCTGTTCATCTCATTCAACGTTCATTATGACAAGGTCGTTTGCTTGTTATACGTGCATTGTCATCCAAACTGAACGTGTTCAATTGATTTTTTGAAACTTCAGAAGTCCGCCATATTGGATTAAGAGTGAGGTCACATTATTTTTTCTAGTTATTCTTGGCAAGTCCTTTCATTTGATACCCATATTGTAGGAACGAATATAAGAAAATTTTCCGCCATTTTGGGTGTTCCGCCATATTGGATTAAGAGTGACGTAACATTATTTTCCTAGTTATTCTTGGCAAGCCCTTTTATTTGATACCCATATTGTAGGAGTGCATTAAAAATTGGTTGGTCCGTCATCTTGGGTATGCCGCCATGTTGAATTTAGAATGACGTCACACAGTTACTCATGCATTGTCATCCAGACTAAACGTGTATACCAAAGTTCAGCTTAATTGACCGATGCGTATGGAGAAAGTGTGTTGACAGTACGCCAGTGCCAAAACTGGTTCGCTAAATTTCGGTCCGGCAATTTTAAGATGATGCACCACGTTCGAGAAGGCCGGTTGAAGCTTCTCTTCAACAGATACACGGAAGAAATCTTCAAGGAAGCGCTGTACGAGGTAGAGGCAGGTATAAGGATGAATGGAGAACTGATCAACAACATCAGATACGCTGATGATACAGTTATACTTGCCAGCGACGTTAACGAATTGTAGCAACTAGTGGAGAGAGTGCGAGTCGTTAGTGAACAGTATGGCTTGGAGCTCAACGTTGAGAAAACCAAGTGGATGCATTTTAGTAAACGACCACAACAATGGGAACAACTGATAATAGGCACGAAACCAGTGGAACAGGTCAACAAGTACTCCTATCTCGGATCTTTCGTAAGTTCAGATTGGGATCAGTCCATGGAGATAAAAAACAAGAATTGAGAAAGCAAGAACAGCATTCAACAACATGAAACCATTATTCACCAGTAGAGATCTATCTATCAATTTAAAATACAGATTGGCAAAATGCTACATATTCTCAATTTTATTGTATGGTGTGGAAGCATGGCCGATGACGGAAAGACTAATGAAAAAACTGGAGGCATTAGAGCTGTGGGTCTACCGCCGCATTCTACGCATATCATGGACGGACCACATTACCACCGAGGAGGTCCTCTGTAGGCTTGATAAACAAAGAGAAATCTTATTTACAGTGAAAAAACGTAAAATGGAGTACTTTGGACACATAATGCGTCACGAAAAATATCGCTTCCTCCAGCTTATCATGCAGGGTAAAACGGACAGGAAGAGAGGCCCTGGTAGACGAAGACATTCCTGGCTGCATAATTTGCGTCAGTGGTATGGGCTCACTACCATACAGCTCTTCAGAAGTGCAGCTAACAAGATACGAATAGCCATGTTAATCGCCAAGGTCCGTACCGGATAAGGCACCAAGAAGAAGAAGAAGGTTGAAGCTAATAAAGACGCGATAAAGGCATTAGTTGATGCGATCCGGCGAATAACATTACGTGAGATCGGATTGAGGTTAAATTTATCAAATTCAACAATTAATGACCACTTGAAAGGGCTGGGATTATCTTCGAAGCTCGATGTATGGGTTCTCAAACGTCACGACAATGATCCGTTTTTGAGCGCATCACTGGGGACCAAAAATGGGTTGTATACAACAACGTCGAACGCAAGAGGTCATTGAGCAAAAAAGATGAACCGACTCAAACCATTTCCAAAGCCAATATTCACCAAATGAAAGTGATGCTGTCTGTTTGGTGGGATTTTAAAGGAATCGTTTATTTTGAGCTTTACCGGATAACACAACGATTACTTCGGAAGTCTACTGTCATCAGCTGGGCAAACTGAATGATGCACTTCAACAGACAAGGCCAGAACTAATCAACAGGAAAGGTGTAGTGTTTCACTAAGAGAACGCGAGACCTCACACAAGTTTGGTCACTCGCCAAAAGCTTTTACAGCTAGAATGGAATACAATGCCAAACCCACCATATTCTCCAGACCTGGTACCATCAGATTATTATTTGTTGCGGTCACTAACCGTCACCTATAATGAGGAGGTCAAAAACCACCTCGATCAGTTTTTTGCCAGCAAAAACCAAAAATTTTATGAGTGTGAAATTATGTTACTACCAGAAAGATGCCAAAATGTGTTGGACCAGAACAGCTAATACATAATTGGATAAAGTATTTGTTTATTATACGAAAACTGTCTTTCATTTTCACAAAAAAAATTAAATTACTTTCCGATCAACCCTATATATTTTTCACATCATTATTGAACGTTTTCCTTAACAAACTCTTGTATTGAAAATATGTTTGTGTATGTACGCACGAAATCTCCAAGGTAATTAGGAAGCTTATTTAAATTCTGATTGTCATTACGTCAAGTTACATGAGTTTCCAGAATTACAGAGTTAAATATTTATGAACAGATTAAAAACAATTAGCTAACACGTTGAGTTTGGATAAGGATATGGTTGGAAAAGCTCTATGATGTTTTCATCTTATTAAATATAATAGTTGTTAAATAAAACAAACAATGCATTATGATATCTCGGAAAATTCAAGTTCAAATGATTGAAACTTGTTAGCGTCCTTCTCACATTCAAACTCAAGTTAGAAAAGAAGATTTTTGACGACTGTAAATTACATTTTCATGATCATATACTCAACTTGAATCGTATGAAAACTGAAGACTTTTTCTGTAGAATCCTTTCCATTTTTACATTCGCGGCGTTAAAGCGTTCGCGCTTCGCGGCATTCACAATTCACGAGCGACTGGAGATACGGTATAAGAGAAAATTATTCCACAAAACCAAATCTGGCGAATAAAATGCGCTAGAAGAATATGGAATCCAATTACCTTGATAGGGAATACTTTAATACTTGTTTTTCTTATTTAATCATTGACAAGAAACTTAAATTCAAATCTCATATCAATCACATACTACAGAAAGCAGAACTGGGACTAAATATCATCAGATCAATTTGCAACACAAGATGGGGTGCTCATCCTGCAGTTTCCCTTATATTCTACCGAGCATTTATAAGGTCAACCATAGATTATTGCTCCTATCTTTACAGAAAAGCTAATAAGAGCAGCCTTAAACAAATCGATGTTTTCCATTATAGATATTTGAGACAATGCTTGGGAGCACTAAGATCCACGCCTATCAGTATCTTACTGTTAATCGTAGACCCGTTCACCGATAACATAGAAAATTGGACTGCCTGTATACGAATGATATCCACCCCAACTTTACCAGTACTGACTATTACCCACTGTTTCCAACAGTAAAAGTAACTTTAGATGCTACATTCAATGATTTTGACGAGCTTCGAATTGGAACCGAATATCATATATTCATTGATAAAATATTTCAGAAACTATCGTCAAATATATAATGACGGCTCAATTATCGAAGATTGTTCGAGATGTGCAATGTATGACCCAGAATATGGGCAACCTTGTACAGCTTCGACAGAAGAGTGAAGTGCAAATTAGCGATACAACAACGACTCAGGAAATTAGGTTTCCTGTCGTGGATATTTAGTATATAACAGTAAGTTTCAAATGATTCTCTTTTAAACAGCCTTAATAATTTGGTTCTATGATATTCAAATGCTGCATTAAAAGTTTTGTTTGTATACCTATTAGGTCCGCAACAAAATTCTCGCTGGAAAAAACAACTTTATTGTGAAAAATGATTACAAATGAATCATTCAAATTATGGTTCATCGCTAGCTACAAATTTTTCCCATCTTTCTGACAGAGGTCGAATACTGTGACGGTAGAAGTGTTCGTCTTTTGAGGCTATCGACAAATCAAGCCATGTTTCGAGCTCTTCATATGAGCGGAACTGCTGATCAGCCAGACCATGTGCGATCGAACGGAACAAATAATAATCGGATGGTGCAATATCTGGGGAATATGGCGGGTGGGGTAGGACTTCCCATTTGAGCGTTTCCAAGTAGGTTTTAATGGGTTTGGCAACGTCAGGCCGAACGTTGTCATGCAGTAGAATTACTTTTTCGCATCTCTGCTCGACCCAGAAGTAGGATATGAAATGCTATTACATCTTCCACATCCATTTTCTATATTCTCATGTGAAATTATGGCCATAGTGGAGGCTTTAAAATACTGTAAAACGACAAAAGAAAAAAATTTTCTTACAATATCAGGCTCAAGAAGTGTCTTATAGAAAATTGCTGAACTGCTGATCATATGCTTACATAATTACTAATAGATCTAAGGAAAGAGCTCTATTTAGCGCAAAGTTCTGATAAAAACTGGACAACAATACCGCTAAAGTATTATGTGCTAAACATGATTTTCATAAATCAATCAAGCAATCTACAAACAATAAATGGGTTCAAGCATTGTCGGAAAATAATAAAGGAGCAAAATATAAGAACTATGTCAACTATATCCCACTAAAGAGACCATGGTTCAGAATTGTTTCAAGTCATCGAAAATTCATTATAACGATAGGGAGACTTCGTTCATCGCATGGTCTATTCAGAACACAATATTCAGAATCGGATTAAAACCTGGCCCATTCTGCCTGTGGTGAAGAAGAAACTCTAGAACACATATTTTGACATGTACACAATATTCGATGAAAAGAACACAAATGCTAGAAAAAATTAATTTGATCTTAAAGAATGGTCCTATTAATTTAGATGATATAATTAAATCTTATGATTATGAGGTATACAGTATACTTAACAAATTTTTGAACGACTGTGGAAGATATACTTAAGAATTCAGTATTTATGCTTTTTTCTTTTTTTGAGTGAAAGTACAATTTAGGTACTAACTAACTAAAACTAGGATAAGAGATAATACGCTTACTGATAATAATTTTAATCTCAATAAGATGATGGCTAGATAGTGTCTGCTACACTAAGGCCAGTAAAATAAAAACACATTTTTTCTTATTTTCATTACCTTGATAGGTTTTGAAACTGCATCTTCAGTTATGTTTTATTACATCGATTGGGTTATATACTCATTGATATATTGAAGATCTTGTGCTTTTTCATGTAATGTAATTGTAAAATTCCCAAAGTGAAAAATAAATCAGCTTAAACACCTCAAAAAAGTCTAGGGAACACTTCTGAATATCGATATATCGTATCCAGAACGATCAATATGGATGATTTTTTCAAGAAATGAACACCTGCATCAATTTCTCACCAAATTATGTAGAGTGCCGCAACAGATTTCAGTTTTTTTCATGAAAAACTAAAAATGCAGCAGATGCGACGCTGCTTTATAATCATTTCATGTATTCAGTGTTTGAAATCAGTTAGTTGGCGCTTTGTTTCTGTTGTAAGCACAAATAAAAGATTCAAGTTTTGTGATTCGACGATGGAAAGACGACATTTGACTAGAGAAGAGATGTTACGAAGCGTTGGCATGCTCCAAGCTGGGAGCTCACAACGGGAAGTATCCAGGGTTCCAGGGAAGTAGCCCAAGTGTCATAAACCGTTTATGGTCGCGTTCCAATGAAACAGGTAGCGTAGAAGAACGCCATACAGGTCGTTTCAGGATTACTACAGTCGCCCAAGACCGATTTTCGGTTTTAAAAACCCGAAGTGATCATACTACCACAGCATCTCAATTAGCTCAAGAGCTATCACGAGTTCATAATGTACAAATTTCCGACCAAACTGTCAGAAATCGATTGCACGAAGGTCAAGTCCACTCCAGACGTCCTTTAAGAGTTCCACAACTGAAAATCGCGCTGCTCGTTTAGCTTGGTGCCAAGAACACGTAAACTGGGATCAAGAGAGGTGGGCCACAGTTCTCTTCAGTGATGAAACTAGATTTAGTTATTATCCCGATTCGGGAAGAATTCGAATATGAAGGAAACCTGGAAAGCAAAACCGTCTCCAGCATGCTCGAGAAGTTGTTAGACAGGGAGGCGGATCGATGATGTTTTGGGGAGGTATACGCCTTGGAGGAAGAACTGACCTCGTTTTCATACAGAACAACCTCACGGGAAATTCTCACGCAAATGAGATAGTTTTATCTGTAGTGGTACCGTATCTCCAAACAATGGGTCAAAATCCACTCTTCTAACAAGATAATGCCCCTCCTCATCGTGCAAGAGTTGTCTTGAACGTTCTTGAAGAGAATGATATCGATCTTCTACTGTACCGTGGGACACCCTTAAAAGAAATCTACTGCGTCAAAACGTCTTCCATCATGAACAGGAGCTTCGATTAGCAGTTCAGGGGGCTTGGAATGACTTAGGCCAAAATGTAATAGACAATTTAATATTGAGCATGCCGCGACGATGCCAAAGTGTCATTAATAACAGAGGTGGACCTTCTGGGTACTGAAAAATATAAGTGCTTCCATATCGTATCGAAAATATTAGTTAAGGATTTTTTTTTGTGTTTTACCAAATTTCGTCATTTTCAAATTTCAATTTTTTTTTATAATAGATGCTTTGGAGAAGTCAAATATTATTTTGTTTTCTTGAGAATACATTATATACTATACATCCTAACAAAAACCGAAAGATTTCTATAAATTCGAATCATCAAATTCATATTTTGAAGATATTGGTAAGTGTTCCCTAGACTTTTTTGAGGTGTTTATTATTTAATAAATGATATTATCTATTGGGGAAGCTAGGACAGTTGATACGAGGTGAAGGGTAAAGTATTTATTTATACCACACGCAATAACGATAACAATATATCAAAATGACAAAGAGACCACGAACGACACAATTTTTGATGACACAGGAGCGCAATAATATCGATGTATATGATTTATGAAACCACATGGGTAATATAAAAGCGAACAAATATTTATTCTATTACGTAATGGACACGAACATTTACCCAAATATGCAGGTATTGTCTACTTCAATAAATCATTCTGATTTTTTGACAGAAAAACAACTTTTTCCAGAGAAAAATTGTGTTGATTCAAGCATTATTGATTAATGCCAAGTTTTCGTGAACTATACTGAGCTAATAAATTAACACACAATTTCAATATTTCAAATTTCACCTTTAAAAGGCAACTGATCACTAACCATTATTTTTTTCGGATATGTTCGGACATATATTTCTGTGAAATATGTTCGGGTGGTAGGCATACTTCCAGTGATGTCGAAGATACTGGAAAGAGTGCTTTACACTCAGTTCTACAATTATTTTACAGACAAAGAAACGTTACCTGACTTCCAGGCGGGGTTAGGGAAATTTTTCAGCACTGGAACCGCTTTGTCAACTGTCTCTGACGATATTTTCCGTTCCCTCGATGGAAAGCTCATGGTAGTTATGATTTTTTCAGATTTTTCCAAGGCTTTCGATACGATTAATCATCGTCTCATGATTGCTAAGGCTAAATACTATGATTTCTCTGCTTGCTCGCTCTTGAAGTCTTATCTTACAAACAGGACACAGATCATGAGAGTTGGAGGAGCCACATCTCAAAGTAGCCGTGTTGAAGCTCAGACCACTTTTATTTACCATTTACACGGCCGATATACTCTCGAAAGTGAGATTTTCCTTGAGCACTTTTTCTTTTTCACAGGATCAAATCAATCAGGATCTCCAGAATATCTACGAGGTGGCCTCTTCACACAATTTTGAGTTGAATGCTTCTAAACTAAAGCTTTAATTTTCTGTAACAGTCGAGATCATTATAGGGTGATTGAGGATTCTCTAAGGCTACGAATCAGGGATGAAAGTATTGTTTTTTTGAGTTGGCTAGTACTCTGGTCGTAACGTTCGATAGAGATCTTCGTTTTTCCCAACATGTGTCAGGCATGCTTTTGACCGCTTTCTTCAGACTGAGACTGAATTTCTTAGTACTAAGGGTCGGATCCATCGCTACGTGACCTAAGATAGCCACTCGCTTCGTCTCCTTCAAACACCCTCTTTTTTCATTGCCGACTGAACCAGTAGCATCAAATTTAGCAACCAGTTGCACAACGTAAGCAGCGTATGCATTTTTTTCAGGATGTCGCTGTTAATCGCGCAGAGTCGTTATTTCTAAAAAATAATTTTACATTTCCACCCTTTCTTCTACGGAATACACCATTTTAATCCTACTACAAATTCACAATCGCTTTGGCACAGATTCAACGTTCCTGAAAATTCACGAAAGACTAACGAGAGACTAAGGTGAATCAAACACATGGTCTGTCTACTTTTTCGAACAAAAAACTAACGAATAAATGAAAACATTGTATACCTCGAGGAAAATTCAATATAATCTAGCCATACACCATGGCTTTACTTTACTGCATAGGAGTGAATGGTGCCCATTTTCAGCACTTAATGAAGTAATCCCAAATTAAGTGGTCTTCCACTTTTTCACCTGCCATTTCGTTAACGATGAAAATTTTGAAGCGAAAATTTAGGGTCAGATAGTACTCGATAAGATCTTCAAAAAGGGGTATCGCAACATCCCTATACAAAATCAAGGGGTTGTGCTCACCCCAGTTAAGTTTGATTGATTGAAGTTACGGGGGTGAAAAAACCGAAAAAGTTGTTCCCCCGCGAATCAGAAATCGACTGGTCCGAGACATTCTCCATATTTCCATTTTAAAACCGGAAAATCGTGGTATTAAGTCTTCGTTGGACCACCCTGTATATCTATTCACAGAAAACAACATGCTAATATGTGTTGATTTAAACATAGTTAACTTTCTTTTAGGCCAACTAAGTGGTAACACGTAGTATCCCTGTTTTCTCTGATTGTGGGATGGTAGAGCTGAAAATCAACAGTGGTGGGTTGAAACAGATTAGCCTACTCGAGAAGTGCTCAAACGGTCGATCGCGAGTGCTTTTTGAGTAGATCTCGAGAAGAAAAAAATTTTCAATAAGTAGGTAACTAAACTACAAACATTCCTCACGTAATAAAATAACATTCTGCTAGCGGCAAAAGGCGGCTTTATCAAAGGAACTCGCAGTACTTGTCAAAGAAAAGCCGCGTTTTTCATTCTTGCCGTTTTTCTAGAAATTTCGAGCAGCGCGTTCGACGGGAACATTCACGCCGATATAAATGTTGCGCATGCAGGAGTTGTAGTCATTCTGAATAGTAACTTGAAGGCAATACTACGTCGATACAAAGTTTATCATTAAATAGTACAAAATGAGTTCAGTGAAAAAATCTGAACCGTATCATTTTAATAACGATAGGAAGGAAGAATTTTTCTTTCGTATGATGAAAGATAAGTGCATTTGTGAAGGAAGCATTTATTGAAACGGGTCAGACTTTATTTGGGGATTTTAAAAATGAAACAGAAATCATTTCTGATATTAGAGAACTTCAGTACAATGTACATACTTTTCTTTCAGTTCGACGAATCCACCGATTTGACAGACACTGACCAGCTGTGTATTTTTATTCAGTATTCAATGACATGTTGGCTAAGGAAGAATTTTTGAAAATCATTCCTCTGAAGGGGAAGACCCGTGGCGAAGATATATATGACGTTTTCTTCAATTTTGTAAAAAACTACAAGCTACCAATATATAAAATAGTGTTGCATTAAACATCATCAAGTTTTGTGTTCAAAGGTTTTAAACACGGAGGAAATTATGGGCATTGCAACAAAAATTGTGAATTTCATCCGTGCGCGAAGCTTGGAACAGCGGCTCTTTAAGTTGGAGTTGGAGAATAGGGAGTCAGCTAAACACACTGATTTAGTTCTTCACACGGACATCAGGTGGTTGAGTCGCGGAAAATGTCTAGAAAGGTTTCAAGAATTATTGCTCGAAATAACAGCTTTTCTAGACGAAAGGGGCGATGACATCAGATGTTGAAAAACTAAAAATGGCTGATGATTTGGCATTTTTGACTGACATCACAATGCACTTAAACACCATCAGCTTGGAGCTTCAAGGTAAAGGAAAAACTATTATTGAGAAGATTAGCGCAATAAACGCATTCAAAAGTAAATTATAACTTATGATAGATCAACTGAAAATAAAGGCTCTGAAACATTTTCTGTCTTTGAAAGCAAGGATTCCTCAGTTGAATTATGATACGTTGATAGATTCTAAATTTCATCCACGTGCTCCATCCTTCTCGTAAAGGATACAAGTTTCGTGGGTAAGAGCTTGATAAGCTCAGTCAGCTTCAGTTTGCAAGATCCAAGTTCTTCCATCCTGACCCTGTCCCCTGCTGGGCACTCGTACATAACATGTTCCATTGATTCTGTATCTTCTTCACATAGCCTACATGAAGGATCCTCAACCAATCCTAATTTATTTAGGTGTTTCCTGAGGCGACAGTGCCCCGTTTATATGGCAGTTAAAACTTCCAGTTCCAACCTAGAGAGTTTAAGCCAGGCCTTGGCTTTTGTAGTGGAAGGTCCACTGATGGCACGTCGAGCGTGTCTGAGTCCTGGGAGGCTCATCCAATGCTCATGTACCCTCAAGTCCAGCCATCGACTGTTTTCCATCCTTGCAGTTTCCAGGAGAATTCTGAGCTTAGGCTTCGGTCCTATGAATTCCAGGTTAGGTTAGGTTAGGTTAGATAGATAGTCACATGCCCACCAAGACAGATCGACTGTTCCTTGGCGGCACCTCGACCGTAGATACCAGCTCCAACACCTTTCGCAGTGTTTAAGCCATCCGTGTACAAACAGGGACCCTCAAGTAGACGGTCCCTGGAGCTGATCCATTCCTGTATATCGGGGATGATGATCTGGAATGGCCTCTTCATGTTGGTTTTAGGTGTTGCTATGTCCGACCTCTTACTCAGAACTTCATTGTGCTAAATTTTAGACTGAAGGGCGCCAGGCACAAAGCCAAAGTTACCCACTTCATTACGGGAAAGATGATGGAATCTGTAGAAAGCCATTCTAGCCACTCCTCTCATCACAAAATGAAGAGGGGCAAGGCCCAATATGAGTTCCATGGCCGCAGTGGATGTAGAGCGAAGGCTCCTGTAATCATCATGCAGGCTGTTCTATGTAATTTAGAGAACTTGAGTTGGCATTGCTTCTTAAGACTGCACTTCCACCAAGCAATGCAGCCGTATGTAATACGTGGTCTAACCACCATCACATATAGCCACTGGAGTTGCTTTGGGGCAAAACCCCACTTTTTTCCACAGGTCCTTTGACATGCCCATAAGAAATGTCTAGCCTTGTGTATTGTGTTTTCCAGGTGCGAATTCCACATGAGTTTACAATCTAGGGTCATCCCAAGATATTTCGCTTCTTCCACAACCGGAATAAACACCCCGGTCAGGGTCGGGGGGAAACAAATATCCTCCTCTTCTTGGTAAACGGTACCATAAATGTTTTGTAGGGGTTTATGCTAACTTTATCTCCTTCACACCACCCCTGAATTGCAGATATAGCCTCCTGCAGTCTGTCGGAAACATCGCTATCTTCTCCGACAGCCAGAATGACTATCATCAGCGTATGCTTGTACATAAACATCCAGTGCGCCAATTATTGCCAGAAGGTCATCAACTAGCAGAGACCACATCAGAGGGGATAGTACTCCTCCCTGTGATACGTATGACGCTGAATTATCAAATATTTTGGAAAAATTCGAAATGAGTTTTTATGACTGCAGTAAATTGGCATATATAGAATCATTTATGAGTTATCCTTTTCATGTAAAAACATTGAGGAATTAGCTACTGAAATAACAAGTCAGTTTAATATGAACTCAGTTTCTGTTGAAAATGAGTTGGTGCAGATTATATCAGATATACATCTCAAAGCTACAGCATCTGATACAAATTTCTGGTGTTTTATATCTGAAGATTAATATCCGAATTTAAGGCAAATCGCCCTTCAACTGACAGCAATGTTTGGGTCAACTTACTTGTGCGAGTCTAGATTTTCGGAAATGAAGATAATTAAATCAAAATATCGCAATCGACTAACTGACGATCATATGTCATCATGCTTGCAATTAGCACTCAGTGGTTTCCTACCATCTTATGAAGGATGCTGAGGACATGCAGTGCCACGTTTCAACATCCAAAGTCACTCCTTAGTTAAGTTTAAAACCATATGTAACCCTTTTTTTTGGTAACAACGAATAAACACGCTAGAGAAGAACCTAACTGAACATAACCCCAACCCTGACTAAAATAATGTATATTGTGCGGAAAGCTAATATCTGTAAATGCTACGGTACACTCTACCTAGGTAGGTAGGTAGGGTGTATCGTGTATGTACGACAACCCTGCATCACGCATACTTGCAGCCTCGCAGAGTCGATCGCCAGCAGTTCAAGTTTGAGCACCCCTGACCTACTCGATCTTTCAGATATAGAATATGCAATTTGAAAAAACAGTGAAATGAGATTTGAATGAGTCCCAACTTCAAAAATCTTTTTCGAGCACCTTGTGTAACATAGATCAACAAAATGTAACATTTGTTCAAGCAACAACAATTAATATCATAATACTTGTACATCTGAAGCTTTGACATCAAAATTGAGGGCACAAATTTTGCTTTTCTTAAAAGTCCTCACATTTCAGAAAACGTCAAATATTTCGGAAACTATTTAAAATAGGTATAGGGAATTACAAACGAACTCACCTTCATTTTTCCTCACAAAGTCAAAAATGAAACAAAGTGTAGGATGTCCTATTTAAAAAATCGTAACTTTTATACGCAATTTTATTAGGGAAAGCCCTCCCTGTTCAGTCTAAAACATTCTTAGGTTGTAGTCACTACAACACAACATATTACCGCGCGAAAAAAATTCAAAATCGGCCCTAAAATACGTCAAATCTTCCATCGCAAATGTAATGAGCCATCCGGTATTCTGATATCAACTAAGGAAAACTGGAAACAGGTTATTGTATCGAATAACTCTGGTATTTTAATTTAATGAGATCATTAGCAGTACTACCCTTCAAACTTTGAAAATATATACGAATTCATAAATGAAGGTGAAGAAATAATTTCACAAAACAATGCCAAATTAACTTCTTCCGATTCCAAAAATTTTAAATAATTTGATGTCAAAGTTATTTATATTCTGGTAACAACTACACGAGTGAAAATGGTTTGATTAATGGTAATCGGATAAAATTTTCAATTCATTATAATCAAACATTAAATTAATCACTGAAATATAAAAATGATTTAAAAGAAAAATTGTTAACATTATTTCTCAATTTACAATTAACCATCAACTTACAATACATTACTCGTAATGTCATTCTTATCAACTCAAAATTTGAGCGTTCAATAGCCTTATTCATTGATTAGTTAACATACCTCCATCACTCAAAAATTATTATAAGTAATTGAGTTTAATTAAAAATTAACTTCCAATCATTGATAAATAATATTTTGGAAACTAAAGCCGCGAATTACATTTTATCTACCGTAGAATGAAAAAATCAATATAACCTATATCGGCAGTATAAGTGAGAAACTTAAGTCGTTTCTGAATGAAATATAGTTTACTGAACCAATTATAATCAAGAAGAATAAAGCTTAGTCAGACAAAAAAAAATTATGTGTTTACAAGTTGAACTGTAGCGACTGAAAGAAATTTACGTTGGTAAGACCAATAAAATATTTCAATACACCTATACCTCGCTTTACGGCCTAGAATCTTGACCGTAAAGCGAAAAGCCGTACAAGAAATCAATTACTCTATTACAAATGCATACAAATTCAATGGGATTGGTCTCAAATTTGTTAGATATGTGATAAAAATGCATTTTACCATTTAATTTCATTTAAATCAAAAATACATACATAATAAGTACATACATTAGTACTACAGATTTAATTTACAGTAAGTATACATACATAACTTTTTTTGAATGGCTTTAATCTAAAGATGATGAAGAAATGGTAACCACTGTTGCTATCATTTTACGAGGGTTGGCTTGAAATATTGTGAAACATTGTTTGTCTTGCCTTTTTGTCTATTTCGTTCTTCAGTGATTTATAACAACTAATGGCTGATTTAATTCCTGGAGAAACTTACCCGCTACGTTCGACGTCAGAATCGTTTTCAAGGAGGATGTTTATTCCTTGTTCGAAACGCCGGTTCTGCTTGCAACTGAATGAGTTCCTTATATGAAAGGGGTTCCCTGTCAGCTTCAAGTAGATCAAGCACATCACGTTCGTTCAAACCTTCAAAGCAGAGATCATGTGCTAGATTCAAAATTTTTAGCTTTCAGGAAGGAAATTAACTTCTGCGTCAGTATTTTTTACACATTCTGGCCATATTTTTTCTATATTATTGTTGTTAATTTTAATTTCGTCCATGATTCAGTGATGCTGTCAACAGCATGCTTGATGTTATTATTTTTCCCAAATGTTTCAATTGAAGATTTGCCATCAGTTTTCCTTATAAGTTGTCTTAAAGTTCGGTGTAGGTAATATACCTTAAAACTAGCTATTGTACCCTGATCTATAGGTTGGATCAGAGCTGTTGTAGGAAGGTACATCTTCAGATAGTTCGGATAAAGCAGTAGGATGCCCTGATGCATTACAAAATTATCAAAGCCTTGTTGAGTAGGTTATTGTCTCGCAATGTTTCACTTCTGTACAAAAGCTTTAGTCATCCAAGGTTTCTTATTAGATTTCCATATGACGGGCTATTGGTTTTCATTTAGTCCTTTAAGACGCCTTGAATTCAATGAAAAATATTTCTAAATTGGTTTTATATCACTCAATTTTAATCGTTTTTTAGTCACCTTATAACCGGGCGCAGATTTTTCGAAATGTACGTGCGCCTTCAGTAAAGCCCTGTTTCGTCTACGTTAAACACTTGCTGAGGCTTATAAACCACCTCTTTCTTCCCTTCACTTAAGGGGGTAAGGTTTTAAAGGCGAAAAGAAAAGCAAATTTTTGTGATTTTTTGCAGTGACATGAGTAATATAATTTTATTGAACTTGATTACATATTATTGCACAACTTTTGAAATATGTCAGGAAAAAATTTTCAATGAAAAATATTGATAAATAAGCAAGCGACAGTGAATCTCCAGATGAGCTTTGTCTACATCGCCTTGAACGAATTTCCATTTTTAATTGAAAACTGTAAAAGATACAGGATGAGCAACTGAAAGATAGGGAAGACTATTTCCCCGAGACTATTCAAGTTTCAGTGAAGTGAAATGGAACAGATCCATGCTGATCAATGGCAGTCACCATCAAGTACCATCTTCATCTCGAATTTCAACCCGAAGAGCAGGGGTGACCACCCTTGAAAATTTGGAAGAGGGTAGATGGGTCGAGTGATACCTAGAAAGAAAGGTATTATCTTTGTCTGCATCCGTGAACGATTTTCATTTTGATTTGATTGAAAACTGTAGATAGAGTGATACTGAAAAATAGAGCTACTGAAAATGAGGAGACTATCTGTCACCCTGAGCTATTCAAGTATTAGTGCAAAAAAATGGTACATACTCATTCCAGATCTAAATGAATCTATTCCAGTTTTTCGCACTAATACTCCAATAGTCTTGGAGCGATAGTCTTCTCTATTTTTCAGTGGCTCACTCTGTAACTTCTACAGTTTTCAATCAAAAATAAAAATTCTTTCACGGGAATGCAGACAAAGATAATACCTTTCTTTCGAGTTATCACTCGACCCATCTACTCTCTTCCAAATTTTCAATTGTTGTCACCCCTGCTGCAGGGGTTGAAATTCGAGATGGGGATGGTATTTTATTATGACTGCCATTGATCAGCATGGATCTGTTCCATTTTACCTCACTGAAACTTGAATAGTCTCAGGGAAATAGTCTTCCCTATCTTTCAGCTGCTCACCCTGTATCTTTTACAGTTTTCAATTAAAATTGGAAATTCGTTCAAGGTGATGTAGACAAAGATACCACCTTTCTTTTTAGTCATCACTCGACCCATCTTCCCTATTCAAAATGTTCAACGATTTCAACTCCCGCTTTGGGGGTTGATATTTCAGGCAAACATTGTACCCCAGAAAATGTCCCTGTTGAAACCAAAATTGATCTGTTTTTGCGTTTTGATCAGAAACGAATATCTTGGTAGATATGACCTCTGTTTAGTTTTCGTTGAAGCACCCTGTATATGCTACGGTACACCCTACCTAGGTAGGTAGATAGGTAGGTCATGTATGTACGACAACGACAACAGAGCAAAACATCCTTCATTGCATGCTGCTACATTTGCTGCCATTTCAACATCGATTGCAGTGCCGCGCACTGATTTTGGAGAGGTTTTCCAAATAAGTTGGTTGAAATTCTCATTGTTATTTTGTGTGAAACCTTCAAGGCACCGCTGCCAAAGCGCGTCTTTGCTCAAATCTTCATAGATTGGCGTTATGCTGTTGTAAAATCTGTAGTAAAAGCATTGAAGCTGTGTTTGAACGAATGCAGAGTATTTACAGCTATCACTTTTTGCCATTCGCGATCAGGTGTCACGACCGTTCGTTTAAAACGCTGTAACTAGTTTTATTCGGATTGAATTAAAATTTGTATACAATATTCTAGACATATTGTTAATTCAAAAAAAACTGCAAAAGAAACTTTCAAAACCTTAGCCCCCAATTATTCAGGGGAGATTTTAGTTCATGAAATCGACCACACAAGATAAAAAGTATGGTACTTTGAGTTGTAATAACTAGCCCATCTGCAAAGAAGGTCGTTTTCATTATCTGAAAGAATGCGGTAATTTTCGTTAGCCTCCTAGTTTTAAGTTTGCTTCATGTGAAATGTAGAAATATGAAATCATTACGAATTCAGAATTTGTAAACGCCTGAAACAAAGCAGATTGTATTATTTTAGTTATCCAGTTGTGGAGCCTGAAACCTGCGGTACTCAAAAATCTAATAAAATGACTCTATTTCAATACAAGTGTTACTTTATTTCCGAGTTAAAATTTATCAGAAAAACTACATCCAGCTTTTTTCTGGATAGTAATTTGACTCATTAGCATTTTCCGTTTGTTATGGTCCTCAATTGATATAATCAGTAGTTTTCCATGTTCTCCATAATCCAGTTTCTTTGGTGTATTAATCTTGAGACATTTAAAGGTGCGGCAGATTGCAAATATGTTTGAATGTTTCTTTCTTATAGGAAAGAAGAAGGACTTCTTCCAGAAAATCGAAAAAAACGCCTACTTTTTCTTTACCGAAACTAAAAGCTCAAGAAGAGTTTTTGCTCATACCGTTTTAAAAACAGATTTAGTCACTCCAGGGTCGCCAAACGGAATATCCAAATAATTGCCTTTGGCCAACATGTACGCCATTTTGCGAACATCATTCCTCGTCAACCCGTGAAACTTGCTCCCCATCCTTAAAATATATTCTACTAGAGGATTTTCGATCTGATGACCTAAAACATATTTTCTTCCAAATTAAGTGGCTGCAGCTTTTCTGACACAATCGAAACAAAGTGGTTCTTGGTACATCAAAGTGTTTTGCCGCTTTCAAAAAGCAATTTTTTTTCTCTCCAATCATTCGTATAGCACCTGTCATGTGATCTGTATTCCATTCTTTTTGTTTTCCTTTTGAACTTGAAGACGCCATTCTAAAACCAAAAACTGAATTTGAAATTTATCCAGATGATATTTTGGTATCCACATATGGATTAACCCATATTTGGGTAATACGGACAGATTGTCCATATTCGGAAATTTCAAACTAATCGAAATGTACAATCAGTTTTTTCAACTAAACACAATGAAACAAAAAACCTCTTAAACAATCAAACAAACATCAATGCGTACGTACTTTAAAAACTTTTCTCCCAACGCCAAAACAAAACACTCTCACGTCGCCATAAACGTCGTCCGAAACCTGTACACGAGTATAATGATGGAAAGAGACAGAAGATCACTGTCTTTAGCAACTAGGAGTATTTGTTGCCGAGAAATGGCAGTATTCCGTTTTAGGTATACTATTCCATATTTGGTTACTTTCCTCTAATAAATATGTACATAAAACATTCAGAGACAAGTATAAACCAGCCGCTTTATGAGCACACACTGAATAACGCTCGTAAACAGGAGGAAATAGAATAGAGTGTGAATCATGATAGCGCTTGCGCAAGATTGGCAACATGTAGATAATCGACATCGAAAAAAAGATTTTTTGACGTTATAGCGAAACATTCTAATACGTAAATCGAAAATGTGCCTTAATTAAAGAGGGCCGTTATAGCGCAATGCCGTATAAAGGACGGTCGTATAGCGAGGTATTGGTGTATTCATAGGAATAACAGAACGCAAGCGAAATTGTTGAAATCGGTTTCAAATTATGCAAATCATCTCGTAGATAACCTGTAGGAAAGATTTTCTGGGAATAGACATTTGAAATAGAACTGTGAACTGTGAATGCATAAGCAAGTAACCCTCCATTATAACATAGGTGCTGCTTGGGTGATCCCTCTGTAGATGCTTGCAGTTCCTGCATGCTAGAGTCTGTAGGAGTATTGGGCCTGGATCTTATGATATGCAAGTACCCCAGACCTTGACAAATATCTTATTGACTTTTTGCAATGGTTGAGTTCTCCTTTGGAATCCAAACTGCAGCTTAAGCTATAATAGTCATTACAACAGCCATGAAAATGTTGCTGATGTTAATCCAAATGACTTCCCTATGGTCCTTCCCCATGCAACAGTTATTTTTCTTCTCTAAAACAGTTTCAAGTAAATGTCCCAGCAAAGTGACACACACATACTTGTCTCGTAGGAACACGTAGGGTTTATTACTTATCTAAACTGAAATGGAAAGCAACTAGAGAAACTTTTCTGATGGTTCTTCTGAGGCTATAAGTATTGAACCTAACTCAAAAATACCCTTAAAAGTATTCATAGACTTTCATGAAACTTTTCTTGCTAAATTTCGTTTAATGCGTGAACAGTTGACGGTATCTCTTTGATAAATAAATTATTGACTTACCTTGATCTTTATTTATTCAGAGACTTTATTCATAAAGTCAAAGTTAAATAAAAATATCATTTTATATTTGTTGTAGACAACCTATACGTCTGAACACAAGATAGAACACAAATAAAAATTCATCAAATCTCTCGGGGCAGGCCGAAATGACTCCAATTAACATTTCATTAACATAGTAAAGCACAAAGTTAACGAAGTCATTTCCATGCAGGGATTGGCCCGAATTCACTGTTTTTATTTTATAAAAACAAAAATTCGCAATAGCTTTCATTGAAATGAAGGTAGTTCTCTAATTCAATATTCTCCGCATTCCATTGAACATAACTGAATAGGCTGAGTTTTCATCTTCTGTTGCAAGGTTATTCGTATCCGTGTTTTTTGTTTGGCATATTTTTAAATCGATATTCCGGGAAACCGAATTATACAATTTTTCATAAAAATAGCCAACATTGATGTGAAATTTCATATCTCAAGCTACTTTCGAACCAAACAAAGCTTATTTGAGTATGTGTGAACCCTTTATGTTTGACACTTCCGAGGGAAAATAAAATACTCTATGTTGGTTTCGCATGAAAGCTTTGGTTGTACAAGGCACCACAATTAACACAAGCTCTAAAAGAAATCACCCCTGAGTGAACTTTAGGTGATACAGAAAAGCCTCTCAACCAGCCAAAAATCGCTCGTTCGCATGCAGGATGAAGAGACTATGGTCCTTATATTGCGAGGACAGTCTTGCCACCCCAACCGATTGTCTTAGCATACTACTTGATTTGCCAGATAGTATTCATTGCATGTCAAGTCAAAATATATGCGCAAAAAATAAAGAAGACATTACACTGGGGAGAGGTCACTTCAGCATCAGTTCTGATATAGCAAAAGACTGCATAATGGTCAGACTTCTATGCCTTCCAGGGAAAGATGAGGTGTGATACACAGATAGTTCCAATGCAAAGTACGTTATGGATATTGTTATTTACAGGTTAGATTCGATAAAGCTGTATGCATAAATGAAGATTTACACTGCGCTGTATATGTGGTAAAGACGTTGTTTCATTGCTCAGTACGCTCAGAAAGTATTAATCTATAATGCTCACAAACAGTCAAGCTAGCGTTCAAACAGCTTCACTATAGAAGAATCTTCTTTTAACCAACACATATGTTTGCTGGTTCTACATATTTTTTCTCCTTCCGTTATTGGCTTGTACGATCTATTTTCTACCGAGAACCTTACCAAATGGTTCTTCAAAAAGAACCCTTAGTACGCCTTTAAAAGATGTTACGACAAACGGCTTCTTTACACGAAAGTATTCAATAACAGATATTGTTATATGGTTACGAAGTTTTCCATTTCTTTATTATCCTCTTATCGCAGAAATGAATTTATAACGAAATACTGAAAATACAAGAATATGAAAGAAATTACTTTTAAATTATCATTTTTAGGGTTTCGTAGTACTAAAACGAATCCCTTAGGTCTTATAGGGTCAACCACCTGAATTTACCGACTACTATGTCAAAACTATATAAATCAGGTGTACTATCTCAACGTTCTACTCAAATGCTATTACACCTTGGTGCCAACGGTTCCCTCAGTCGAAGATGGGGGGTTCGTTGGATCAATTAGAGAGAAAGTGGCGCCAAAGCATCTGTGAATAACCTTAGTGTAATACTAGACTCCTTGCAGATCAAAAATGCTTAAAATTCCACAATCCAAAATATGATTTACCAGAAGAACGATTTAGAAATACAAAATACTTAGGTTCAATATCTGAAACTCTCTCTTGCTAACTATACTAACTCGCTCTACTTTAACTTGCTTAGGATAACTATGCCTCTTCAACTATTTGGTAAAGAAAAGATGGTAAAATTCAGTGTGAGCCAGGTTATATTATCCAACTGACAATAAGTACGTATGTAAATCTCAAAATTATACTCAAATATTCATCAAAGTCAACACTAAGCACTTACCAATACAATGCACCACTCAAGGTTCCCACAATCACAGACGAACCTTTCCTGTGCAGGGAAGACCTGGTCTTTCACAAACTTAAGTACATGAACGTCTGATAATATGTCAGTTGAAAATTAGATGTAAGTACTAGTTAAACGAAACATTGTCACACTGAAATATGTCTAATGCATAAATATATAAATGAAGTAAGTAAAATATCTGTGGTCCCGATTTAAAAGCTAACAGCTTTATGCCTTCTGTTTTTTCGCATTCATAATATCTGAACGTCTTCCTACTGACCCTCCTGATTTGAACAACGCTCTGAAATATTACTGGGTTAGTTTCTTGAATGAGACTTCCCAAGGTTCATGAACTGAATTCCCAATTTCTCTAGGTCGCCATAAAAGTTCGATCCCAACCTTTAGGAAAACTCTCATTCATAATTGAAAAGATCCGGTTATATTAGAAAGCCCAGCATACACTTTTATTCAACCGGAAATCTTCGTTATAGTTCCGCTGTAAATCCATCCTTTTTAAATGGTCTTTTCGTGGCATTTCCTCAAGAATATTTCAATAATACATATAAGAGCTAGCTCGGCTATATCTTTTTATAATCAATATAAGAGAAAACTCTGTTTCTCCTGTACAGGATATTCTATTTCATTTCATGACTCTAGTTGAACAGTTTTGAAAATGAAGCGATCGATATAGTCGAAATCGGGTACTTCAAAATCAGGTGAATGTATTGCTTTAGGAAAATATTGTCCATGAAATCATTTCTAAACCAGATCTCATAGGTTAGAAGAGAGAATAGAGAGAACAGAAGAAATGACAAAGCATGAGATTCTTTCAGCGTACTTGCTTTACAATAAACTGAGACTTACAAGTTACGCAATTTTTGAGATTCCAACATTCAAAAACAGCTTTCTAGATAGTTGAGTATGTGAAGTGTAATAATAATTGAAATTGAAATTTTATACTATCAAGGATCAAGGGGTCTGTAATGGATATCCACACTTCCAGCATGTCTGCGCCCAGTCGGTTAAGTCGCCCAGGCGGATCCATGCCAGGCATGTGGTGTTCAAATGAATTGGTGCTTGGACCCCAATTTCATACCACCTGCACTTAGAATTCATCTCCAGTCCAATCTTACACAGATGATTTCGTACTTGCCATTCCTACCACCACCTCTGATATGTCTAGATTTTACTACATGGTATTCCCTGCATTGCCTTGGACTGGCGAGACCCTTCAACTAGGTGTCGATATGATGTTCTGCTAGCCAGTCCCCCAGGTTTGCGTTAACAACACAGGCTGAAATTCCGACCACATGCCCTGTTTCTATTAGAGTATTCTTAGCTCCTAGACAGGTCAACCTATCCGTAATCCCATTTTTCTGATCCCGGTGTGGCCCTGAACTCTGAGGAGGAGGATATGGTTGTTTACCGCCAGTTGTTTCAGTGCCTGAACGCACTTCTGAACCATCTTAGGAGTAATCCTGTGCCGCCAAGAGGTCCCGGAGTAGCCCGACTACCGGAGCAGATCGTAAACCACTCATTCTACCAATTCCTCTCCCATTTCTCTGGCAGAAAGCTCCGCTACCTGATCCCTCTTTCGAACCATCAGTGGACGCACCTAGCGGAGAATCCTTTCTTTCCTCCCACCCATGTCTGGATTAGAATTTCAGCTTTTAAAGTGATCAGAATTTTCCGCAAGTCTAATTTTCCTTTGGAAGCGGATTCTTCCCGGGACCAAGCCTTTCAGTTCTTCAGAGCATTTACCTTAGAAGTTTCTTTAAAAACGAGAAAGACCAGCAACCTACCACTTTTGAGGGAAAGGTTGGAGATCACGCGTAATCTTCTGGACACTATCCAATATATGTGATGAATGTTTGGGTGCGGAGCCTCACACAAGGGAACAGTATTTCAGACCTCTACCTTGTATAAAAGCATCAACTGTGGTGGCGTGAAGTACACATGTTCATGCCAGCAAACCCCGGTATTGACAGTGATGCCGAGTAGATGCATGTTCTCTCCTGAGAAAATTTGATGTTCTTGCATGATTAGAGGGGGTTCCCTAGCTGTGGCGTTGTTAATTGCGTCTTCTTTGCGTTAAAATTGACTAAGTTCAACCGACCTCACTCTGATATCTTATCCACGTCCTAGATCAATTGCATAAGGAAACCAGGATATAGTCGTTCGTAAACCCAAATATTTTGTTCTCGGTGGAGTAGAGCAGATCATTAATCTGCGAGTTATCGTGAGTATGGCGCCCTGGGATTCTCCTGCATTAACCTGAAAAAACTAGTTACACCATCAGCCACCATCTGAATCGATCTACTGAAGAAAAAGCTACTAATCTAACCACGGCAAGTCTTTATGCGTTTAGTTTATTCATCAAAGCTGTGTGCCAAAACTCTGTCGAAGGCGTTTGAGATATCAAGAGCAATAGCTCCTTATTCGTCATGCTTTTCTATTGCTGGCCTCCACAAATGTGTAACGGATGCAAAGAGGTCACCAGTGATCGTTGTCTATGGAAACCGTATTGTCGATCACTGATAATACCGTGCAACTCGAGATATTTTATGAGCTGATTGTTAATCATTATTCTCATGACATAATGGGTAACGATGCGATTGGACGGTAATTTTGGAATAGGCATTTCTTCCCTTTCTTTGAAATCGGTTGAACTCTCGCAACTTTCCAACACTCCGGAAACATCTGGCTCTCATATGAAATCTGAAATAAACGATTAGAAACACGAAAAAGAAAAAAAGAAATGTGTTCCAACTCTGGAACACATTTCTTCAAAACAGTTGGTACTGTTTCATCAAGACCCACTGCTTTCTTACAGTTCAGCTGATAACAAACGAGCCTTATTGTACGCACTTTGAACTTCACTTCAGACCTATTCGATGCTTAGTGGCGTTGCATTTGATGTATCTAAAAGAGAATTTTTCGAAAACATTTTGCAGAGATCTGCTTTTCCATTACGCGATGATGTAAAAGAACCATCATCTCTAATCAAAGATGGTAACTTTGCCTTGCAAAAGTTGTAGCTGACTGTCTTCGCCATAGACCACAACCTACGAGTTCCACTAATCTGCTCTAACAGTCTATTTTTAGCTCTTCAATTAAAGTAGGTTTTCGCTTCATCAATTGTCGAGTTACAAATGTTCCAGCTTCAGTTTCATCTGTTGGATTCTTCTTTCCGTTCTTTTAAGCTCTGTTCCTCACTGTGGCAGCTTTCTGACAGTTTTTATGGTACCTCGGCGTGATTCTATCCGAGTTCATCCAAAGGAGGTAGTCACTATTGATAGCTTCAGGAAGTACGATATGTCTCGCACCGACATCTAGCTGTCCCCCCTCCTTAGTCTATAAGCAGCCAAAACTGCCCTGCTGCTATTTGTGAAGTTCAGTGGTTCGACCTAGCACCGCAGTAGAGATGTTTCTTCGGGCACCCACGACCTTCTCACCATCATTAGTCTGAGCCTTTCTAGGGCCAGCTTCAAGTGCCGCTTCATGCCCCACGTACCGCTGAAGGTTCTCCTACATGTCGTGAGGGCAGCAGAAAACCTACCAGTTTGCAGCTTAGTGTGAAGTGTAACTTGAGTGAAGAGAAGAATTAGCAGCTTTTCTTCAATAAATACACACACCACAAAATTGTCGCCTCACTTGGTATTCTGAATTCCACAATCGATTAAACAGCTCGATCGCAGTTTCTTTGTCATCATATGTTTTGGACATATGAGGGGAAAAAATCTTATCTATGTAGTAACATTTGTTTCCATATGATCTCAAACACGTTTGAAACAAGAATGAATTTATTTGACTATCAGTATTCATTCAATTTCTCTTCAGTTTCACGCTAAATTAATGCAAGTTTTCTGTGTTTCTTGTTGATTTTCGAATCTTTGAATTTTTTGTAACGGTTGCTGAACATCCTGGACGCTATTTAAGTGATCATGAAGTGGTAAGAATTGTAACACATCTAAAGGAGAGGCGAAGCCAACGTTACGTGGCTAACTTGTTGAATGTTAACCAAAGCACTATTTCAAGAGCAATTAATCGGTATCACGAGAAAGGAGAATATGGAAGAAGGTCCGGACAGGAGAGAAATCGGATAACAACACTAGTTGATGATCGTTAGCTTCGTTTAACTGCACTAAGAGTTCGGCGCCGTACGGCTAGAATGCTACAAAATGAACTAGCTTTTTCCAGAAATGTGCATATTTCACTGCAACCTGTTAGAAAGAGGCTCAGAGAAGACGATATCAGACCAAGAGTGGCTTTTACCGGCCCGCGTCTCACCAGAGAGCATCGAGTTGCAAGACAAGTTTGCGAGGGAACATGCAAATTGGGGTATTCCAGAATGGTCGAATGTTGTCTTTTCCGACGAGTCCAGGTTCTGTCTAGTATTAAATGATAGACGCATGCCTGTATACAGACGACCTGGGAGACGGTATCAGCAATGCAATATCTGGCAAACCGAAAACTTCGGAGGGGGCTCAGTAATGCTGTGGGGAGGCATTTCTTTCGATGGTCGAACTGAGTTAGTCCTAGTGAATAATGAAAGAATGACAGCGGCTAGATACATCGCAGGTATCCTTGAACCCCATGTTGTACCCTATGGCCCATTGATTGGCGAAAACTTCATTTATATGCAAGATAATGCTCGGCCTAATGCAGCTAGAGTAGTTACAGAATTTCTACAAAATGCTGAAATTAATATTTTAAGATGGCCAGCCAGAAGTCCCGACATGAATTCCATAGAACATGTTTGGGACAACATGGGGTGGCAAATTCAGTAACATAGGATGCCTTGTTAGAACACTCCAACAACTAGAAAATCTGCTTCCTGACTCACTGACTCGAGAGTACATCCAAAATTTATTTCAGGGGCTTCCGATGCGTATAATGGCAGTAAATAGGGCCCGGGGAGGAAACACTCGATTTTGAAAATGATTAGTAACCATTCGATAGTTGATTGGTCTCTTCGCGAATGTTTGAAGATGGTAGAATTTTTTAATTTTTCATTAACTCGAAAATTGTTGATATTTTCCATAATAAACTCATCTCTTTTGAATGATATCTTCTTATTTTACACTTCTGAAAGTTACCAAGCGACTCTTGAATGACCAACCTAAAAGTTTATATCGTATTATCGTAAAAGTAGGGTGACGCGACATTTTTTGTGGGGAGTGTATTATTCTCACGTTGTATTCAAATGCAAGTTGTACCAAGACATCTTTGTAGTTTCATTGATTGTATTGTCATAATTGTCGGAACATACAACGAACTTTTCTATATTCTATTCTGACAGGTGAAATGATTTCACAACCATGATGGTAGCTCAAAATTTTTGTTACTTCACGAAAACGATAGAGCGCTATACCATAAATCAAAACCTGAAAAGTAAGGTAAAAAATGGCAATCACGAAAAATTGGAGGCTTGGCTTTTTCAAGGAGAATAACAATTCCTAGACGAACAATAACTTTAATTACGGAATTTCATAAAATGAATAAACACAATCTATGTTGCTTACGTATAAATATTAGTTGACTTATAAATTTGATAACTAATGTAGATGTTTGCTCTTCAACGAGACGGAATTTTCATCTGCCCTTGCAAATGGATTAGCATGGACACACACGTTAATATTTTTAATGCGAGCAATTTTTATACAACGTATATTTTGATATTTAATTGTCACTTCCTGGAAACTAACACTAGAAGTAATAAAATGAAATTTAAATTAAACGTACATTTTAATTCACCAGAAATGTAATGTGTTCAAGTTCAAACAATTAATTGAAAATATCAGAGGTTCTGTGAGTTCCACGTGAGAGAAAAATAGAATGTTAAATTTTTTTAAGGTAACTGAAAATGTTCAATGATAACTTTTGAGCATAAACACGTTTATACATAATTATTTCATAATGTAAAACATGGGTGTCCATTTGGTGCATAATTAGCCCATATCGTTGTACCAGAATATATTGAAGAAGTTTAATTTAATTAATATTCATGTCTCATTTGATACAACATCGTAAAATGAAACAAATCTATACTATTACATATAAGCAACAAAAAATACATTTCAAATAACTGTGGAATAAACCTTGCCACCTCGAAGAGACTGCTGTCTAGTATTAACAGCAGGCTCTTGTGTGAGGGTTTTCAGAATACCAAATTTAATATTTTCTCTAAAATTAGGTTTTCAACTTCAAAATGAACCTTATCTTCACAAACAAAAACTACAAATAAAAGGAATACTATGTATGGACATACGAGTTCTTTATGTAGATTACCTGCATTATTGTGGATCTTGGTTGCATCTGTAACCACACCACAAGCTTCTGTCGAAATATTCTAAGCGACCCGAAGTTCCTTATGTTTTGAGGCAGGTAGTTAAATACTTTAGGAGCAAGGAACATATAATAATGCTGACTCCCCATTTTGTATGCAGAAGGCACCGAAATCAACCTCATCCAACCTCGAGTGTGCCACTGGTAGAGTGCCAGAGCCCTAAAAAACAGCTGTCTGGCAAAAAATCTGATATCTTGTAGAGTTCATTAGAAGGGTATCTATAAAGCTTTTTCCATATTATTTTTAACAGACACTTCTGGGTGACTTCCAACCTTCTCAAATAAATCTTTGTAACTTCTTCCCAAGAAAGAATGCCATATGTTAAATGAGGCAGGAATAAAGCCTAATATACCCTCTTCGAAATATTCGAGGAACAGAATAAAGATAGCTTCCTAAGTTTCGGTATCAAACTTCTCAACCTTCTGGTTAAACATACAATGAGCACGTCCCATCTCAGGTAACTATCAACAAAAACGCCAAGGTACCTCACACTAAGAGCTGATCCAATAGAGAACGAGTGACTGCTATCCCCAACAGTAAGGAATTGATATTTAAGAAGTCATGATGTATGATTGGAAAAAACCACGGATTCAGTTTTCTTAGTGTTGATCGTCAAAAGAAAACTATCGAAAATATCAACAAATATTTGAAAATCCTTCTCAACTATATACTGTGTCATCCGCAAACCTGATCAAGTCACCCTTTGTAGGAAGAGAAAATAGCGCGTTTATGTATATTATGAACAACAACGAGTCCAAGACTGTTCCTTGAGGGACCCCATACCTACCCTCCATTCTGGTGCCTATATCTACTTTAACTATAACTATATTCCACGCAATCGAAAGCCTTGGCGAGATCCACAAATATCACCAGGCAAAGCTTAGATAAATCAAGACTCTCAGACACTTTAGACATTAGGCACGCTAGCGCATCCTGTGTCGATTTGCCCCTACGAAAACCAAACTGTCTAGGGGACAGCACCTTACAATTCTTCAGGAATTTTACAGTTCGGCAATGCACAGCTTTTTCTATTATTTTGGAAAGGTTTGACATAAGGAAATCGATCTGTAATTAGTTATTTTTTCCTTATCACCTGATTTGAAGAGTGGAATAAGAAGTGCTGTCTTTAACGAATCCAGACTCTATGGACATATTTACCAAGATTGTAATTGGGTTCACAATTCTGTTGAAAGTCTTTTTGAAAACGTCAAAAACGTCACTACCTATACCATCTAAGCCACCGGATTTTCCACGCATCATGCCCCGAATGAACCCTGCAACTTCCTCCTTTGTTATTGGTTCCTAGAATAGTAGAATATCGATAACGGGGTGCAAATTGTATTGTTGTTAAATTCTTTGTTTTTGTTTTTCATATTAGCTGCCAATTTCGCGCCTACCTAAGAAAAGAAGCTATTGAAAGATTCAGCAATTTCTGACCCTGTTGTGACCATCTCTGCCGAATCTAGTGTCAGAACGTTTACTTCAGTTTTGATTTCTTTTTTATCATTAATAATTTGCCAAAGTTTCCTTGAGTAATCCGCACAAGAGTTTATTCTTCTTTTTTATAAAGTTTGCTTTTGGCTACTTTAATCAGTGAGTCAAGCCTGCTTTTATATCTTTCATATTTTTGATAGAGTAGTACGTTAGCCGGATTCTTTAGAAGTTGACGGTACATCTCATTCTTATAAGTTACTGAATTGACTATTCACTTAGTTATCCATTATTTCCTCTTTTTATGAGCTCTTTAAATCAGACTTTATCAACCCTGACAAAGTATCCTTAAATAGTTCTGTAGCCTCTGAGACATCCCGAGCATTAAAAACGCCACGCTAGTCGAAACCCTGTAGATGTCTATTCAAACTGTCATAATCAATAAACTTCTTGATGAATCAATTTTCCGAAACAAACAGCATCGGGCTGTTTATTGTCAGGGGAGATTTTTGCCGCTAGAAGGTCTCGTTATACTATTAATATACGAAATGTATCCATGCGAAGCCATACCATACAGATACTCTTTGCTTATGCTCTCCCAATTTTGAAGAATTGATGTTTTGACAGTAGATCAATCAACTGAGAACGTTTGATGCTACTGGCTGACCTACTGCAATAACATCATCAAACGAAAACTAATTAAAATTGTCTATCTACGCGTTTCATCCTTGCGGTTATCAATCCCGATATTTGCTTGAACGTTATCAGTAATGATACAAAAAAATGATATGACAGAACTATTATCTTAGGATGGATTATCATAGAAAGTGTTTCCTACAAATATAGATTATTTATTGGGATGGGCAGTGGTTAATTGAAAAAAGTGTTTACCAATTATAATATAATAGTTTAAGATACCACGTAAGTTGCATTTTTATTCCTTTTACACCAATCTCTGTCTTCTCAATAGTTTTTAGAACATACATAAACAACAAAGAGAAAAAAACACTTTTCAGGTGTGGATATGAGAACTATTCTCATGCAAGGGATCGCCATAGCAAAATAAAATGTATTCGAATATTGAATAGCACATGTTGCAATGATTAGCCTAAAGAAAAATTATCTTAGTCATCTGTTTACTATGTAAAGTAATTGATGGATCGAAAGCTACGTATGTATATTCGCAAGAAATTTCAATTATTCCATGATGGATATTTCTATGCTATAACATGTTAATATTAGTTGGGAGGAAGCGATATTCCATGGAAGCGAGTTCCACAGCACACTAGCCCTGTAAACAAAAGAATATTTATAGGGAGAGGTACGTGGTTGTGGTTGTGATTGTTACACCGTCCGTTGATGAGAGCTTTCCGCAAGTCTAGTTTTTCTTTAGAACTAAATTCATATATAGGACGCTATATAGAGAATGAAGACACCAGAGTAGCAGACAATTAATCTGCAACAGAAAAAGCAATTTGTTTATTCATTAAGGCTTCGTGCCAAACCCTGTCGAATGCCTTTGAGATATCAAGAGGAAAGGCTACTTATTCGGTCCTATTCGAGTGTTAGAGCCAGTCTATCCCGTGGATGTTGAAGTCTTCCATTAGGATCACCTCAGCTGACGGATGCTGTATTTGGATATTTTCTACCTTGTCGCCTGGATACTGAAACAATTTAGGGAAGTTGATAACGTTCGAGATCTATACAGACAACAAACGAACATGATTTTGTTATATAAACAGATCATGAACTAAGCCAGGTCGAAAATTTTATCCTCTCTTTGAAATGCGATGTTCAGAAGCAATGAGTGCAATTCACAGCCAAGAGAAAGTGGTGTCTGTTGTTGGCATTATTTGAGTTTCCGTTAGAGCTAAGACATGAGGTTGCTTGTCTTGTAAGTGCAGATGTATCTCACATTCATGTTAGTGTGTATTGACACCAGATGCCAACTCTGGAGCACTTTTCTTCAAAACAGTTGGTGGTATTCCATCAAGACCTACTTCTTTCTTACAGTTAAGCTGTTGAAGAACGTGTCTTACCGTACGCACTCTTTACTGTACTTTAGACTATTCGATTGAACATGTGGAATGCTTGATGGCACTGCATTTGATGTATCTGAATTAGAATATTGCGAATACAATTTTGCAAAGAGATCCGCCTTTGATATAGGTGGTAATGTCATCTATAATCGAAGATGGGAACTACTGCACAACATGGTTTCAGAACCGGCCGCTCGACTCAAACTGGAGCATTGCAGTTCGTGGAGTTCGTCTATCGTTGCCTTGATAATGGTCAATATGTTGCTGGATTGTTCTTTGACTTGTCTAAAGCGTTTGATAGTCTTGCTATCCAGTTTATATTGGATAAATGTTATAATCTTGGATTCAGAGGCGTGTTCTTGAACTGGATTCGTAGTTATCTGGAGGACAGAACTGCCTCAATCAGGGTTCACGACTCGTTCTCAAATGAACAGTACTATAAATTAGGAGTACCCCAGGGTTCTGTCTTGGGGCCACTTCTATTTCTGTTATTCATCAACGATCTGCCACCAAATTTGAAAAAAATATTCTACAGAAAATCTAATATTCGCAATTTATTATCAAAAATAATCTGGTTGATACTGTTCGCTGATGACTCTTCCATAGCTATTACTGCTGAGACTCTTGAGGAGCTTCAAAAGTTATGCGAGCTGCTGGTGGAGAGTTTCGTAGAATGGTGCCATTTTAATGCTATTATGATCAATGTCAACAAGACGGAATGCATTCACTTCACTCTGTCGTCTTGTGATCGGGGTAGCATAACAATAAGGTATTTAGATACAGTCATCTCTTCGAAGGACACCACTAAATTCCTCGGCGTTCACATCGATAGGAATCTGAAGTGGAGTGCACATATCGATGCGATTTGTAAGAGGCTGAATAGTTCCTATTATGTCCTAAATAGAATCAAGAGTTCACTACCTCTAAGTTCCCTTGTGAACGTTTATTACAGTTTGGTATATAGTCACCTGTCCTATAATATCTTACTGTGGGGAAATTCCTCAGACGTAGGTAGAGTTTTCATCATCCAGAAAAGAATTCTGCGAATGATGTTCGATACAGCTCCACAATCTTCATGTAGACCGTTGTTCCTGAAGAATGGTATCCTCACATTGGCGTCTATTTTCATTTTGAGATGCCTCGTTTATATTAAAGAGAATGAAAGTAACATTACTAAACTTTCTAACTTTCATTCCCACAATACTAAAAATAAGGAAACATTATGTATCCCTAAACACAGAACTTCTAGATTTGAAATGTCGCCCCTGTACCAGGGTATCAGATTGTTCAATCATCTTCCACGGCATATACAGGGTCTAAGTGTAAATAGATTCAAGGTAGCAGTTAAGAATTTACTTTTAGCAAAATGTTTTTATACTGTGAATGAGTTTCTATGTGTTGATTTAGATAATGTCTAAATGTCTTTTCTATTGACCTGTCCTATACATACTTGTGATGTCTTAAGGGATCAATAAATTATTATCATATTATTAATATTATTATTATGACTTGCAAAAGTTGTCTGCCTTCTGCATAGACCTGAATTGACGAGTGCCACTGGTCTGCTGCAAGAGTGTATTCATAACTTTTTTATTGAAATAGGTTTTCGGTTGATCAATTGTTGAGATACAAATGTTTTTTGTGGAGTGTGGAATGTAGAGGTCTATGCAAGAATAATGAAGTGATGGACTCAATTCAGACATTCATGTAAGGATCTGAAAATCCGACATCTTTGAAGGGAGAAGAAAGAAACTTGCGCAGCTTCTTTCAACTGGTCGTTTGTAATGCCATATCTTCCTGGAAAGCGTTTAATCTTTATTACGTGGCTTTACGAAGTTAAGGCAGAAACGAGGTTGTGATGGAAGTTGCCTAAGGGTGCTGAGGCCTGTTAATCATCTGGATCTGAAACTAGAAGGAAATAGATAGTATTGGTCCTTTTATGTTGCAAAACTCAATAGCTAATTGTCTTCTTTCATTGGATTTTAGGGGACACCGTGCGTCCGCCAGAGAACCGATGTAAGTCGTATTGTCATCATGAGCCTTCCGAGCCAGTTCCTCTCGGAAACACAACTGGGGAACAAGTTTACCTCCGGATAATTCAGTCCCAAGAGAAGCTCATTGTGTCATATGTGGATAGTCCTTCGTACTTTGGAGACTGGTCCATCTGCCAAGCATCCGAATTATAGTCAAAAATGGCCAATTCATGGAGCCTATAGCATGGGGTGGTATTACACGAGGCGATGGGATTGGGACCGTCTTCCACATTTTTACTTCAAACAAATTGCTGCAAGCGAAAATGTGATGTTCAAGGGGTTTAATAACGTTCTGCGCCCTCCTCGGTCACCAAACTTGTCAAGTATCGAATTTTTTTCTTCAGGAAAACTGTATTAATAAAATCGAATATTATTCTTCTTACTGAAAAGGGTCTTGACATCAATAACGTATTTGTGCATATTTCAGCCAGTTTTTGATTACTAATAACTAAAATTAGTCTAGCGCAAAAAGAGTCAACAACCATTTATTATTATTCATTCTATTATCCCAAACTCAACTTCCATTCTCGAAAGAATAATAGTTTTGAAATAGAGATAAAAAGGAAGAATAGACGCTGATTACGCCCACGGCGTTTCTTTTTTCTTAACACTTATATGAAGATATACTGGAAAAGATAAGATATCTCTCACAGCCTAACACAAAGCGTAGAAATTCTTGGTAGTTTTACTATTGCCACGAATTCATAAATACTTCATGAGGTTCTATAAGTTTCCTCGTAAAATTATTACGATTTTTAAAAACACCAAGAAATTCCATCATTCGTTAATACCATTCAATTTCAGATATAGATGTGCTAAATTGAGGATTATCTGTGTCTTTGTTAGTTCACCGTGTTCAATTTAGTCAGTAGTGAAGTTCTTCGTTCTTCAAGTCTGTTTGCTGATTTTGTTTTATTAGTTTCGCCACTTGACTGTGTTAACTTATATGCATATGCGAGAGACTTGCCAACAAAATGAGATGAGTTGAATATGTTTCGTAAGGTTATTACAGAATGGTATACCACCTCAAAACTCGGGACGAAACAGTTTGTCGAGCTATTCTGAAATGGCCAATTAAATCAACTGAATTTATAGAAAACATTTTGACCAGCATAGTCTGAACCTATCGACAATGCTGTTCTAATAGTTTATTGGAAACTATGCTCTCTCATTGTCAGCTAATATAATACATTTTCTCGTGGGTGGAACAATAGTATTTACATTTAAATATATACGAAAGGAAATCCTAGTTCTTATCAATTTGTTATATAGCCACAAAGCCAGTGTGTGTGCCGACACCGCTAGCGTTTAATTTAGAATTATTCAAACAATGATGTGATACACAGTGTGTGAAGATAATGATGAGAATCTTATGGATTACCAAAAAATTTTTCTTGTACCTTCATTGGGAGAAATACTCTCATTTGTTGTAAGTATAGCACTTTTGATGTACCCTTTTATTATACAGAAAAATTTGAGCAATTCTAGAAATGCTTTCGACCCATCATTAAACAGAATGTGAATATTCAAAAATAGGGGAAGTAAACCGAGTGGCAGTTCTAAACTGAATTAGGATCATAATTAAATGTTTGAAAGAAATATCTATTTCACCAAACATCTTGTACCATCGCACATTGTTCAACAGATTTTGAACATCTTAAATTGATTTTAATCTAGTCAAATTGAACGAAAAAATAGTAATCAAATATTACAAATACAAAATGCTCTACTCACTTGTTGTGTCCGGCATCCACCACCGAAAACTTAGATTTTGTATTACAAATAACTAGAACACCAATGGCTTAATTGTTGCATAATCCAAGATCCTCTCTGGTACATTGTGTTGTCATATTTCTGCAGATTATCAAGTGATCTTCTGACTTAATTTCGCCGTACTGGCAAAGTTCTTCTAAATGAATATGCTGTTTAAATAGAGAAAGCAAAAACTCCCTCTGAAGCCAATATCTCTGTACAATCCACTATTACTTCTGAGATATCTTTCACTTTTGGTACTCAACTAAATACATCAATATTTTATGAGGGGAAAATGGGATTTTTTTGTCCTTTAGGTTAATATATGTCCGAAGTCCCTTATATTCGTGGGGAACTACTTTAGTGCAAGCGGGTTGGATTTGATGGTTTTTCTTCTGATTACACAGAAAAATATAGTTGGGTCAGTGAAGCAATATTTTCGCTTTATTCCCGTTTAAATCTAAATTAGTCAGAAATTGTCTTGTCTGCTGATTCAAAGGTATCAGGAGTGTCGATTTTATCTTCCGCATCTATACTTAGTTTCATAGAATCCACCATAAAGATGACGCCAATTTTTGTGTTACTACTACCAAGGCTCTGTTGTAATATGTATGTATGCTTTATTCATCATCAACAACTTTACGTTTTATGATAAGTCAATACTTAGAATTAATTAAACTTAGAACTAATAAAATTATAAAATTAAAGTAGAACACATAATGAAGATCAAATAAAATTTGAGTTTGAAAGAATAACAGAATATAGACGCATAGGTCGTAAGGATATCAATGGACATAAACTCATCGACATTATAAAACATTATATATATATATATATATATATATATATATATATATATATATATATATATATATATATATATATATATATATATATATATCAAAAAGTTTTGAGCAGTCCTTTTAATCTCAAAACTGGCAGCTGTCTTCAGCAACCTGGCAGCTTATTATAGAACCTCACATTCTGCGAATTATTAATAGATCTGGTCAGCCTGTATCTTGGGCAAACAAGGTTTGACCTGTCCTTATTGAGTAATTATGTAACTCTGCATGAGATGCCAATTTGTCTAGATTTGACCAAACATGAAAAATTTGTGAGAAAATATACATTGATGGTAGACTCATTATTCTATTTGTGAAAATAATGGTTTACAGTGATCTAATTAGCTGGCTCCCGACAGAACTCTAACCGCTTGCTTCTGCAATTGTATGACCCCATATGATATGACTGAATGGAACAATGCAAAATACGTAGACTATGATCGAATTGGGCAAATCGCATTTTCCTGATCAGGAAGATGATGCAGGAGAGTTTTCCAGCTAGTCTGTATGTGGCTCCCAGGTGAGAGAGTCATCGAAGGTAATTCCCAGAAGATTTACTGTTCGAGGAAACGAGGCGCGATCCTCAGGAGAAATCATGATTGATTGAGTTTTTCGTTTATTGTGCAATAACTTATTACCCTATAACCACATATGCGCTCTCGAAACTGCGACCTCCCTCAAATTAGTCACTGACCGGACATCAGTGCCAGATCGTGACGTCTTCCGCGAACAAAATGCAATCAAAGGGATCCAAATTGTTCGAAAGATCATTAATATAAATGAGAAACAGTAGGGGCCGCAGGAGAGAACCCTGGGGAACCCCGTGATTTACCGGCATGAGTTCGGAGACGGCACCATGAACCGAAACGCACTGAGACCGACCCGACAAGTAGGAGGCCAACAGCCTCAATGGTATTCCTCTGAAGCCACATCTCTCCGCTTTTATTGCGAAACCTTTGTGCCCAACCATATCGAAAGCTTTCGTGAAGTCCTATAGCTCCAGGTCACTGATCACACCATCCTCCAAGCTAGACACAATCCTCTCGATAACGCAGAGATCAGCTCCAATTGTAGACCGACCACATCGAAAACCGAATTGAGCCAAGGCAAAAACCGAATTATTTTCAAGAAACAACAAATGTACAAAGGGGAAGCTCTATGATCTAACACACGAATTTGATAACCTTGTATTCATTCCATACACATCTAGAGATGAAGAATTTGAGAGTCTCATAATAGCATTCCGCAGCTCCTCAACGGTAATAGGGGTGAGGAACAAAGTGGAATCCGTAGATTTTGTATATTCGGTGGAATCTGGAAGTGATTGTCCGGAACCGGATGCCGTAACTTCCTCAACCAGCTGTTGACCTACCTTAGAAAAGTATTCATTGAATTCCCTTGAAGTAAGAGAATCTGGAATTATATTCTTTTTCCCTTAGTTTCGTTCATCATTCATAAAACGCCACGAGTCCCTAGCTAGATCGCTCCAGGTATCTATCCTTGACATTTTTTTTTCTATTCTATGCGTTGCCTCTAAAAATTTCTTTGATTCATGGTCACCAGATACGTTCGAAATTAGACGTAAAGTGCCCATGAATTCTCTAAGTCTCGACAACTCCGGCGTAAACCAAGTAAGAGGATTGCTTTGTGACTTGCATTTACGTAGCGGAAAAGCCGAAGAGATGTTTTCCTGTAAAACGGATATCAAGTTTTCTACATTATGACGGCTGACGAAAGATCAATCCAATAGCCTATGAAGAAGTCTAGTCAAACCGTTGTTAGATATAATTCGCTCAAAGTGATAGGAATTCTCACTATGTTTCATATAGTATGTCATATTAACAGTTCAGCAATATTCTATAATTATACCAATTAATGTAGGGCAGTTTGTGGATTTCGTAAGTCAGACACGAATCAAAAGTCTTCCAGTGAAAAATGAAATTCATTATACGCCGTTTTACTGACTGATTTTATACGTAATCTAAAATTAACTCTAAAAGAGAATATTTCACTGTACTTTGATGCAGAAGGGGCTAACGTACAATTTTCATAATGACGACAAAAAACAATTTTTCTCTGAAGAATATGTAAACTCGAATACTTTAATTTAGGGAACAAGATTCAACCTCACCTAGTTAACAGCCAGACAAGTACAAGGAGAGTTAGCTTTCCAACAGATCGCATCTTGCAGACACAGTGCGTAGCGTTGCAGTAGATAGTCGAAGTATGGCTTCTTGACGTTTTCTGTTTGATGTACCCTCTGTTTTCGTCATTCCCCGGTGACTCTGGTAGTAGCCCCTGTGCCAGTTCGTTGAAAGCGCTAATACATATACATGTACTTGATGATGTATCGGATTGAGATGAGTAACGGGTAGTCTTGTCTGTTGTTGCGAATGGGTGTACAATAAAGACGAGGTCAAACAAGACCGAATCTGGAATATATTGCTCCTATACTGTGTGGCTCCGGTTTACGATGATTGGATCGGAAACCCAGCCCCTTCAGGAAGGGATATCTTACATTCTACGGAAACTTGAATATTGTTCCCTGAAAAAAAGAAATCATAATTTGTAACATATACGCTATAAACTTGAGAAGCTCTTAGTTCGTAAAGTGTAAGTCCTTGGGTATATATATATATATATATATATATATATATATATATATATATATATATATATATATATATATATATATATATATATATAATTCGGGCCATAACTTTTGCTTTCTTTCTAGAATATTATTTCAGATTTTATAATGACTGATATTTGCTGATTCATGATTCAAGATATTTTAAATGTCTTTGCACTGCAGCTTCAGTGTTGTAGCTTTTGGCAACTTATATTTGCTAGGTGTTAGTTCATATGTTCTGAAAATAGACCAAGGCATTACGTCATCATGAACGGTCGAATTTCATGAATTTAATCTCACAGCAATCTCACGAATTGTTTCGGCGGTTAGCATCAATCAATACATTTATTTACCCTCATCAGTTTTAACTGGTTTCAAAATGCGTTGCAACTTTCACTGAATTCACGAAAGGGAATTTTGAAAACCAATATGGCACCAAACAGAACAACAAAAGAGATCCTTCACTGAAAACCTTATTGCTGTATATATAACTGTCAAAATAGAATAAAAATTGTATAAAAAATGTATTAGTTAAAAAATATCACACTGGATAACCATAAACAGGGTGGTCTAACGAAAACTTAATACCTTGATTTTCCGGTTTCAAAATGAAAATATGGAGAATCGCTCGGTTTCGTGAAGGAGGAACAACTTTTCCGATTTTTTCATCCCCGTAACTTCAATCCCCTACCGGGGGTGAGCACAACCCCCTGATTTTGAATAGGGATAAGGAGTGTTGCGATACCACATTTTGGAGATCTTATCGAGTATTATCTGACTCTAAATTTTCGCTTCAAAATTTTCATCGTTAACGCAATGGCAGCAAAAAAGTGGTAGACTATTTACTTTTGTGATTAGTTTATTGAGTGCTGAAAATGTGCACCATTTACTTCTATGCAGTAAAATAAGTTTTGCTCAAATCTTTCACGTACATTACTCAACATTTCTGATTTAATTTAACGGCATTCATTAATGATCCGAATTCGCAAATCATCTAGTGACTCAGGTTGGGTAGCGTAAATCTTAGATTTCAGGTGACACCATACAAAAAAGTCTAGTGGCGCAAGATCAGGTGATCTGGGTGGCCACTCAATATGACCCCTTCTTCCAATCCAGTCCTGAGGAAAATTTTCATCTAAGAACTGACGCACAGGTTGAACGAAATGAGGTGTTGAAAAATGATCGTTTCATGACAATTTCCTAGTATAAGGGTCGGATCCATCGCTACGTGACCTAAAATAGCCAGTTTCCTTGCTTCTTCTCCTTTATACACCCTCTTTTTGTTGCCGACTGAACCAGTAGCGTCAAATTTAACAACCAGTTGCACAACTTGTGCAGCGGATACATTTTTTCCAGGATGTCGTTCGATGAATAAAGCCGCTGTTAATCTAGCAAAGTCGTTATTTCTGAAAAATAATTTTATCATTTTCACCCTTTCTTCTACGGAATACACCATTTTAATCCCACTACAAATTTACAATCGCTTTGGCACAGTTTCAACGTTTCTGAAAATTCACGATATACTAACAAGAGACTAAGGTGAATCAAACACATGGTCTGTCTACTTTTTCGACCAAAAAACTAACAAATAAATGAAAACATTGCATACCTCTAGGTGAATTCAACATAATCTAGCCATACACCAGCGTTCTTTACTGCATGGAAGTGAATGGTGCACTTAATGAACTAATCCCAAATTAAGTGGTCTTCCACTTTTTTCTGCCATTTCGTAAACGATGAAAATTTCGAAGCGGAAATTCAGGGTCAGATAGTACTCGATAAAATCTTCAAAATGAGGTATCGCAATCCCTATTCGAAATCAAGAGTTTGTGCTCACCCCCGTTAAGGAATTGAAGTTACGGGGATGAAAAAATCGGAAAAGTTGTTCCCCCTCGAATCAAAAATCGACGGGTTCGAGCGATTATCCATATTTTTATTTTAAAACCGGAGAATCGAGGTGTTAATTTTTCGTTGGACCAGCCTGTATATTCAACTAATGGAGAAACTACATTCTCCCTCTATTTTCATTGCTTAACCTTTCATGTTAAAAGTCAACAAGACTTCTCTGTGTACAAAGTTATGCTTGTAAATATAATCGTAAAGTATTATATCCACTATGAATATTCTATTATAGGATTAAATATATCAATATACAATACCTATATGAATATGTTTACCCTGTAAACTTGTAAGCTCTTGCATCGAAGCCTCTGTGCTGGCGGTATGCGTCATGTATTCAAATTGAATTTAATAGGAATCGATTTTTGTTCAAACTGAATTTCTTGCATTAAAATTGGATAAGCTGAAAAATTAATGGAATACCCTGCTGGTCCAACTATTAAATTCAATTTGAGATTCATATAACTGGAATATTCAAGAAAATTATCTGATTTCTATTAACCAATAAAGTCTTTTTTTTTTAATAACTATGATCTAATTTACGAAATTAAATTAGCAGGAGTTACCAAAATCTGTTTCACATGATTCGAAGTAATAAGCAAGATTAAATTTGTGGGGATTTTGGGTAGAAATAATACCGAATTCTTTGAGGACAAATTTCCTGTCTGCTTTATCAATGATGAAGGTAAAAGTGACGGAACGTCTAATAAGTGGCATTTAACAATATACTTTTTTCATGGACTAATAACGTCACTTCAACTAAAAATTTTGTTTTTCTACATTCTCAAAAACACCGACCACGGTAAAGGCGGCTTATGTCAAAGGAAAGGCCCAACTGATGCAGCGCCTACTTCAAACTTAGTTGTAATAAAGTCAATTTTACTTTTTTATTAGTCCGTTTGACGACGCTTTTACTTCGGATATCGAATTCCATTTATTAATACATATGTATGTACCTATTAGATCCACGAATAAAGAAATTGGGTCACATTGTTTTTATCTGTGAATCGTCAAAACGCGAATCTACGAAGCGCGAATAAGGCGTTTTTACTGTATACAGGGTGGGGTGTAATAGAAGAACGTTTTTGAAATGAAAATAACTCAGTAGTTTTCAACGTAGAACATTACATGACCAGAAAAAATGCGACACAGAACTTCCATTGAGGCTCTGGCTGTATGTGCCGTAGCACCATCCTGTTGAAACCAAACATTTCTTCTGTTCATTCTTCAATGAGGCTCATCACTGATCATTATCACTGGTTCATTTTCATTAGCGCTAATCAATTGCATTATCTCGGCAAACCGCTGGCTTTGTGCAAAATCTCCTTCATTCAGGTGATGGACAATCATGAGCTTATAGGGGTGAAAGCGGAGGTCTTGGTGTAAAATTCTGCGAACTGTTCGACTTCTCATTTGGAGTACTGCAGCTCGTTTTCGGAAGGAGCGTCCTGGACCTTAAATCACAGCTTGTCTCACTCTTTTCACAGAAGCTGGTGTCCTTACACTTCGGGGACGACCTTGAGGTTCCGGATTCATTACTGATGCAGTCGTTGTGATATTCTTTACTACCAATGTTAAAGCGCTGGGGAAAGCTGCACGACAATGACAGCCTCTCCAGATTTTAAATACTCTTCAACTGCAAACGCACGGTGCTTTCTCGTCCTGGTAAACATTATGAACTAAATACACTCGGAGGCAAAATTAGCGGAACACTCGAAAATTTAACCAAATTCGAAGTTCGATATTTTTCCTAATTCTCAACCGATTTAGATGATTTGTTCGGCAAGTTATAGATCAACTCTTCTGATTTGTAGAAATTATAAGAGAAATAAAAAAAAATTGAAAAAAATTTTATACGGGGGCAAAACTAAAAGTGTTTTTTTTGTCAAGAATTCGTAACACCCTGTGGAATTTCGTGGTCCGAATTGAAACGTACAATATCATGGTCTGTCAAGACACATCTTCCTACAGTAACGCCCTTCTTGTTTCATGCGTTTATCTCTATTTTTGCAAAATATATTCAATTTCAAGTGGAAAATCACCATTTTGGAGAAATTCCATTGAATCAAGAAATTGCCATTAAAATTCGTCTATCAATTTGGAATTTTCTTATTATCACTCAGGCGTGTCGAAATTGTCGTTTGCGATTTTTATGTTCGAATTGCATTAGTTATTGATGACAATTTGATTAATTTGGTGAAAATTTGGAATTCATAGGAGATAACAGTCGGTAGGTATTAAAATACACAACCGAATTCTGGGACCATTGATAAAAGTTTTCATTTACACATGTGCACACTTTTTTTATCAAATATGAAATACAACACACGTTTTTTTGTATATGACCACATTTGCACTTGTTTAAAGAATGAGAGTTTTCCATTCTTTGATTTGATACAAATTCGATCGGTTGCGGTGTTTTGTGATTCTTTTACTGTTTACGATTCGAAACGGTATTTTTCATTCAGAATGAGAGATTTACCACCAACCTCAGTAGCAAGGGCAGTTACATTGATCGAGGAAGGGCGCACCTACCGCTCAGTCGGTACCATGTTGGGTGTCTCGACGTCGGTTATCCATCGAATCTACAGACGTTACAGGGAAACTGGATTGTACGTGAGGAGGCGAGGACAAGGAAGAAATCGGGCAACCCGCGCTATACATGACCGTTTCATCGTCAATCAAACCATAAGAAATCCTCGTCTTACTGCTGTTCAGGCACGTAACCTTTTACAAGCAGTGGATAACATTAACGTCAGTGTGAGGACAGTCAGAAGACGATTAAAGTGCAACAAGACTCGATAGAGCCCATCGGGTAGCAAGATTGGCGTTTGCTAGGGAGCATGTAGCATGGACAATCAATCAGTGGAGACGAGTTTTATTTAGTGATGAGAGCCGATATTGTGTGAATTTCGTGGATGGTAGAGATAGAATATGGGGGCATCGAGAGGAACGGTACAATCAAGCGAACTTCGCAGGAACTGAGCAATACGGTGGAGGGTCAGTTATGATATGGGGTGGCATATGCTTGGGAGTACGAACAGAACTGGAGATTATAGGCAATGGATCACTTAATGCCCATCGGTATATAACAGAAATCTTGGAGCTCCATGTTGTGCCTTTTGCTCCTTACATAGGGGAAAATTTCCTTTTCATGCACGATAACGCGCGCCCTCATACTGCGCGCATAGTGATAGAATATCTCAATGGAGTTGGGATCACACGAATAGACTGGCCGTCGCGGTCACCGTATTTAAACCCGATCGAACACGTTTGGGACATTCTTGGAAGAGGGGTTCGAGAACGGAATCCAGGCAACGTTGAAGAGCTGACATTGGCTTTGGTGGAAGAGTGGGACAACATACCTCAACATATAATAGACAACATCATTGGGAGTATGCGAAATCGTATGCGCGCTGTAATAAGAGCTCAGGGGGGTCATACTCGCTACTAAAATCAAATGGTTTTTTTTTTTGGGTCATCATGAACATTTTTCTCAACGTGTTCATTTCATTTCACGAGTGTATCACCAGGATACACACCTGCTCTCAATTTTGGACAGGAATGATAATTATTATAGAGTGTCACACAAAAAAATTCAAAAATAAATGTGCAAAATCAACGATTTTTCCAGTGTACTTCGAGTTCTCCCGGAGCGTGAAATTGGTCAGTGAATTTCAAGAATTTTCATTTCGTTAGATTTCCGCTTCTCTAATTTTGATTTTATTTTTTGATGTTATGCACCTACGCAAGATTAAAAATAAATTCTTGAAATTTGTGACTTTTCGCTTCAAATTGGATATCTCTTGTAAAAATAGAGATAAATGCATAAAACAAGAGGGGCGTTACTGTAGGAAGATGTGTTTTGACAGATCATGATATTGTACGTTTCAACTCGGACTACGAAATTCCACAGGGTGTTACGAATTTTTGACAAAACAAGCACTTTTAGTTTTGCCCCCGTATAAAATTTTTTTCAATTTTTTTTTGTTTTCTCTTATAATTTCTACAAAGAAGAAGAGTTGATCTATAACTTGCCGAAAAAATCATCTAAATCGGTTGAGAATTAGAAAAATATCGGATTTCGAATTTGGTTAAATTTTCGAGTGTTCCGCTAATTTTGCCTCCGAGTGTAGTAACTCCTCCTGAATCGAATGCCTCAGCCGCTCCCCTGTACACACTCACCGTTTCGTGTACTACCCGTTCCTAAAACCCCCTTCTATTACGCCCCACCCTGTATATGTCTGGTACACTCCGAATAACCACATCAATGTTTTCTTGCGGAATTCAAGTCCATAGTACTTCTGCTCAACATTCTTTACTATATCTAATGGTCATGGGATTTAGATTAGAAAAGCATGGGGACGCAGATCATGATCAATTTCGTTATCGTGCAAGGCGTTTGTAACGAAAACTATCTAAGACAGCAATTAAGAAGGACTGTATGAGCAAAACACGAATAAAAGAGTGATAAAAACTATTCAAATTAGGCCGCTTTTCTGATGAGAGCGACCCACGCTTTGAGCGGTATGATTCAATATCAAAAAAAATATTCTGTAATCATTTCTGAATTCAGAATACACAAGAACGAGTAATCAATACTAAAATCAATTCATGTGTTCAGAAAACTATTAATTCGACGTGATAATTGCAAATAATTAACCAATGAAGATACTAGAAGCGCAAACATTCATATCTTGAATAAATGATTGTGCTTAACTCTTTATCTATTTATCAACGAAAATACGCCTGGAATCTGACACAAACATTCATATCTTGAATAAATGATTGTGCTTAACTCTTTATCTATTTATCAACGAAAATACGCCTGGAATCTGACACTTTCTCATTTTTAAGTTGATAATTCAAAAAAGAAGGAATTCCTTTTATCGAAAACTGTTTTTCGATTGGATTTCTGCAAAATGGTATTCACATTTAGTAATACTGGGTGAGTTACTGCATATTAAGTCATTAATTCAAATGAATTTCACATTTAACATAAAAAAAACTTCAATTAAGTATCCCCAGAAGGAGGGATATATTGGTGTTGTGTCAGGAGAATGAGGAGGCTATTCTATTCTTCTTTCAATCCAACGCTCAAAACTTGTCTTATTCAGAAACTCAATGGTTGACTTCACTACAATGTGATCACAGCACATACATTTAGTGTCTGGTGATTTTTAGTGTTGCCCGAGCCAATGAGAATTCATATTTCCTTGGGAAGCATGACTTGAAAGGGGGGTATTGGGGGCTTGGTACAGATTCTATATATTCACTACTTTTGTGATAATTTTTTTTAATTTAAAATGCCTTATTTCTAGTTTTTCAACATTTTGTTCTTTCAGAATTTATTGCCAAGCGTGAAGTTCATTTAATCAATCATTTCCCCTACCTCTTCATGGGAGCTGTCTCAGGACATTTCAGGTTCCACTAGTGCTCAAAGCTTCCTTGCTTAGTCTCCACTTACTGAATACTTCTTGAATTCGTGATTCATCAGTGAAAAATTGAAAGACCAATATTCTACAGCCTCCCCCCTGTAGGTGAACATCTAAACAGTCCTCTACATCATACATAGACTTTTCTCGAAAGGTCAATAAATCCATACCTCATGAACCACCAGAAGGTGAAACTGTTGTTAAGATGCTGTTACAGAGCTCCTGGCAGTTAATTGTGGATATGTTACAGTAAAAGCTCGAACTGCAGTAAATCCTAAGATATACCAGTGAACCCTACGATCTACCAATTCCTAATGGTAAATGTCCCAAAAGATTTGCGATTCGAACTTTTACCACCATTCTGTTGGATTTACATTAATGGCACGGTAAATGTTGAAAAATAAAACATTTCATAAAGTTCTCAGCGCATCGACTTGTAGCTTGCCGCCCCCGCTACCCGCGCGCCTCAATCGCTTGTTTGACACGTTTGAACTCCCACGATAAATTGATTTCTAATTGTATTTTTTGTGTTTAAAAGTTATTTGTGAATAAAAATGAGTATGAAGCAAAGATTTCATGAAATGATGGACGAGCTTGTGGCAAACAAGAAAGATAATAACTTTTATCTCGATAAGGACAAATACGCTAACTGTTTAGAAGAAGTGAAAACTGCAAAAAACATTAAAAAGGAGGAAGCTGTTCATTACAGGCGTATAAAACGCTATGATATTTTGACTATAGGCGACGAAGAAAAGCTAATTGCCACGATGAAGGAAGATAATGGAGAAATCAAATATTATGTTTGTTACGACGATTTATTTAACATTCTCGAAGAAACGCATTTTGCTATTGGACACGGTGGAAGAACAAGGATGCTCAAAGAATGTAACCGCAAGTATAATAATATTACAGTTGAGACTATCATGACATATTTGAAATTATGCCAACCTTGTCAAAAGAAACAGAAGATTTTGAAAAGGGTATTGTCATTAAGCCTATACTTCATAGTGAAATGAACTCACGTTGTCAAGTAGATCAGATAGATCTACAAACTAATCCTGACGGAAATTATAAATTTATATTAGTTTATCAAGACCATCTCACTAAATTCGTGATCCTTCGTGCACTTCAAACTAAACGCGCAACTGAAGTCGCATATCACCTATTGGATATTTTTACCACTTTTGGAGCGCCGAACATCCTTCATTCCGATAATGGTCGGGAATTTAGTAATCAAATAATTGAAAATTCATGCTTTATGTGGCCAGACGTTAAAATCGTACATGGAAAGCCAAGGCATAGCCAGAGTCAAGGATCGGTAGAGCGTGCAAATCAAGACATAGAAAATATGCTCAGTACGTGGATGGAAACTAATCCGATTACAAAGTGGTCAGAAGACTTGAAATTTATCCAAGCCAAGCAAAAGATATGATTGGACTATTAAAATCTGAAGAAGATTTGGAAAATGTGTTGCATTCCCGAAAAAAAAAACAGGAAACAGTAAAAATGTGAACAACAAAACACAAGAAAAAGAAATTATTGCACTGGAACAGACCACAGAAAAACAAATAAGCGACGATAGTGATGATACCAATCTAACCATTCAAATACAAGCCGATTCAGAGATAGAAAGCGCTATTCAAGCTAAACAAGATCCAATACCAAAGAAGATAGAATCTATTCGAACAATAAGAACAAAAGCAAAATTTAATTTGGAAAACCAAGCTGAAAATATGAAAACCGTGTCAGCTGATAAATATTCAAATGTGGAAGTGGGCCAAAATGTAGGACTGAAAGTACCTGAAATTGACAGAGCTAAAACTGACCCAAAAAGCATTATTGCAGTTGTGATAGATGTAAAGGACAATAAGTCAAAAAAAAACAGTCAAAAAATGTAATTGTCAAAAAAAATGCTCGACGAAAAAATGCACCTGCAGATCATCAGGATTATTTTGTAATTCTGAATGCCACAACCGCAATCCGTGTTGTAACAAGTGAAATGTTTTTTTAGGTACCTTACCTATTAATCAATTACATTTTATTGTCTTTTTTACTTCTAAACCAAATAATAATTAAGTTAGACTAGCTTTTGTAAGCATTATGTTTGTATTTCGTTGTTAAATTTCAAATAGAGAAGTACTGATTCAGTTAGATAGATATGATAGAGATTGAGATATTCAGAGATATACGTTATGTGTTTTTTCAAAATAATCTTAATAAGTTGGTATTAGTTTGTACTTATTATTATCATTGATACCTTTATAATACTATGTACCTATTTTGTCTAATAGTTCAAAGTAAATAATTAAGAATTACGCATTGTTTTATTCCTAAAACCAACATTTACCAGCTGACAGTGGTAAAACCTAGCATATACTGAATTCGAATGGTAAAAGCTCGAAAAAATCGTCGTATCTTCAGAAATACTTACATTCACCAACTCATGTCGGTAAATCCTAAGACTGACACTTAAATCTTAAGATTTACCGTAGTTTTCACAGTAACAGATATAATTTTCGATGAGTTGATGGAGTTTTATTGGAGCGTCATACAACAAAGATGAATATTCTTTTTTTCTGCCAAATACGAATGAATATTGAAGTTTTTGAAAAGAACTTATAAACAAAAGCAGGCATTAACAATATCCCCCCATTATCTTCATGCGATCATTTTTTGTTTCCTCAAGAAATGCTTCCAATATTCTGTCTGCTCCAGTATATACGCATATATTCCAGTTGCCATATACTCTCATTTCCACTGACTCCTCAAACAGAGTAGCCTCTATCTCTCTGACATGCTATGCATTCGCCATCAGTCATAAGACAGAGATACAATCTGAGCCTTCAGATAAAAGGGATTCACCATAAACTCTTCATCCTTTCACGAATTCCAATTGTTCGAAATGGAACAACAAAACCATGTAGTGCCCACACAACAAAATGATTCGTTTTTATGTTGGAAATACTGGAAAAAATTCGAACCGAATTCTACAAATTCTAATTTGTAAGTCGACTCTGAAGGAAAAAGAACGGAAATCAATAGCAATAAAAGTTGAGGAACTCATTCGCATCTTAAAGTGAATAAGGTTTGGTCCAATGCACGTTTTCTGTGCAAATCCTTTTCAAATGAAATTCAGTGAAATGTGATTAAACCTTGAAGGTCGAACTCAAATTCAATTCGAATAAGTTCTTGTGGTTGTCAGTTATAGAATTCTGTTCGTTGGATGAGATATTTATGTTAGTTTAATCAAAAAGTTTTCAAACTTATTAGTAGAACTTATTTTATTTCTATTTCAATCTAATAGTAATCCAGATTTTAACTTAATTATTGTGAGTGGTCAATTTCACTGGACAATAACAAGTTTCAAATAAACTCCGACTCGTATCAACAATACGTCAAAATATTCATCAGCATTCATAGATAGCCTGAAAATTACAATTCGAAACATAGAGGGCAAAATTATTGAGATTGTACGAACTGAAGTTTCTAATTAACTTTAATACAAACTGAGTATTTGTAACTACGTGATTAATCAGCATTAGTTTAAATGTTATCGACCTTGGAGATAGACCTATATCCAGTTATAATGGTAAACACTCTAGTAGGATATTGTGGAAATAACTTCATGTTGAAACAATCAGTCAGATTTGCAAGAAGCAGTTTGTATATTTAGTATTCAGGAAGTTTACAGTTTAAATGTCATCGACCTTAAACATAGACGTAAATCCAGTTATATTAGTAGATTGGTTACTAATATAACTGGATATACATCTTTAAGGTCGATTACATTTAAACTAATGCAGATCGAATCGACTCTGATGTCAAAGTGTTCAAACTACATATCAACGATCGGCTATTCTGTTGAGAGCCGGTTCGGTGGCGTAGAGGATATGATGCTCGCCTCCTGCGCAGAGTTGCCTGGGTTCAATCCCCACAAAGTCGGTGCGATTTTTCGGGTTCTGGAAATCTTTTGAGTATCCATCTGTAAGGAGATGTAAAGCCGTCGGTCCTGTCTAACAGAGATGTGTTGGACATTAAAGATCCCTTCCCTCGACACGAGAGAGGTTCGGCAAAATTCCCGGTTTAGTAAGGTGACTGAATTCCCCGGTGTGCCATTGGCCGAAAGGCGGAGTAGAGCACGTTAAAGGAATAACAAACAAATAAACATATTCTGTTGAAATTTAATCACGTAGTCACGAATACTCAGTGAGAAAATTCTTACATAATAGTCATGCATCGCCATTGCTGCTCGAGATTGTTCTTGGCCAGCACTCTCTTCATGACTACCAGTCTCCCTGTACCTCAGAATCACTCTGAAAACGGTTGAATCGGACACCCCAAGCCCCAAGGCCTATTCCGAATTCAACCAGCACATTTTGCCGTAGTCAAATTTCGTGGTACCGAAAATCAAAATTTTCAAGAAGAACAAACTGCTGTTGTCAATATGTGGTGCTTTCTTGCAGAATCTAATTTAATTTCTCATTTTGTTGGCGTATTTCCGTACATATCCGAAATATGTGTTTGAAATATTGAAATTGTTCAATAATTTCTTGGCGCATTGTTTCTGACAGCATTTACGTCTATCTCCAAGGTCGACTATTATACTCATCGAATAGAATGTGATGTCAAAGTTATTGAACCACATATCAACGATCAAGTATTCTGTTAAATTTTAATCTCATACCTAGCCACAAATACTCAGTTTGTTTCGAGGATAGTTGGAAACTACAGTTGGTACAATAGTGCAATTATAAATATACTTGGTGGAGATCTGAATGTGGACTTCCTCAATACTGACCATATAAACCGCTCCTGCAAATCTGATTGATTGTTTCGACCTGAAGTTATTTTTACAAGATCCTACTAGATTGTTTACTAATATAACTGGAAATACGTCTATCTTCAAGGTCGATTACATTTAAACTAATGCAGATCGAACCGACTCTGATGTCTAAGTTTTTGAACTACATATCAACGATCGGCTATTGAGTTGAAAAAAACACAAATACTCAGTTTGTGTCGAGGTCAGTTAGAATCTTCAGTTAGTACAATCTTTCAGTGAAAAATATACGCAGTGAAGATGTGGAGATCTGAGTTTCGTCTACCTTTGAGGTCGATTACATTTAAACTAATGCAAGTCGAACAAGATCCTACAAAAGTATTTATCATTAAAACTGAATATACGTCAGATTTGCAAAGAGCAGTTTGTGTATTCAGTATTCAGGAAGTCTACATTCATATCTCCACATCCCCACTGTGACTACGTGTTTAAATTTCAACAGAATAGCCGATCGTTGATATGTAGTTCAAAAACTTTGACATCAGAGTCGGTTCGACCTGCATTAGTTTAAATGTAATCGACCTTGAAGATAGACGTATTTCCAGTTATATTAGTAAACAATCTAGTAGGATCTTGTAAAAATGACTTCAGGTCGAAACAATCAATCAGATTTGCAAGGAGCGGTTTATATGGTCAGTATTGAGGAAGTCCACATTCAGATCTCCATCAAGTATATTTATAATTGCACGATTGTACCAACTGCAGTTTCTAACTTACCTCGACACAAACTGAGTATTTGTGTATAGGATTAAATTTTAACAGAATACTTGAGCGTTGATATTTGGTTCAAAAACTTTGACATCACATTCGATTCGATCAGTATTAGTTAATATACTGGGTGATTCACTAGTGGCGCGGTGCTCTGTAGCTCGTACACTCTTGAAGATTTCATTTTTGTTCGAAAAGTATTGTATTTAGAAAGTAAGAATCTACTTAAGCAATTCATTTTGCAGTAAACAAGGTGTCCCAATTTTCTATAAAAAAATCTTGGGGGGTTTTTTCAGATTGGAAGACCACTTTTTTGTTCAAGATTCAGGAGCGGCCTAAACTCTGCTATAATGTCTTTAAGTAATAAGTTATTTTGGTGAGTAGTTTCGTCACAATATTGTTTTTTCCGTAAAAGATCATGAAAATAGGCTCTCACATCATCGCATGCTCCCTCGGCCAGAGAGGATGAATACTTTTTTCCTTTCGTTTTCTTATTGCACAAGGATAGCTTTATTGATGAATTGAAATAGATTATCCTCATTTTATACAGGAGTGACTCAAAAAAATTATTGAATGTTGTAATTTCAAAAATATCATATCTTGATTTTTTCAAATGGAACACCCTATATTTTATTTTTCATGTCTACGCATAAAATATTGTGCTATATTTTTGCAGAAGTAACCTTATCTTTATCTTCGATCATTTTGAAAATATTCGATCATTTGTAAAAACTTTTGATGAAAATTCTACAAACCGTATCAAACTCATCAACATGCACCATTATTCGCACAGAAGTTATTTTTCTGTAATGATTTAAGTAGTAAAAAATGAAACCTAAACAAGATAATTCTTTTAACGAATGATAAAATCAAGATGATTAAAACGTAAATCGAGGTAGGTGTTGACATTTTTTTTATTTGTGCCTTCTGTCAGGTTTCCGGACATATCATATTCTACATTTTACATGGTGAACTTATCAGTGTTTCGTTATTAAACACTGTTAAAGTGAGGTTCGAACGCAATTTTCTCAATTGACTCATGAAGTTCTCCAAAGAAGAAATGGTCGATATGATTTTTATTCTGGGTGAGTGTGATAGAAATTCTTTGTTGGCAAGTAGAGTTCATGCACAAAGGATTCCTGATAAGAGGCATCCTGATGCAAGATGCTTTGAAAAACTTCTAATAAGATTTATCGAAACGGGTAATATCGCTTACAAAAAACATGAAAAACCAAAAACTGCTACAGCTGAAGACAACCAGTTATCAGTTTTGTTGATAGTGACAGAGGACCCATATAAAAGCCAAAGAGAGATTTCTCTGTTAACAGATATAAGTCAAACTTCCGTCCAGAGAATCTTGAAAGCGAATAAATTTCATGCATATCATGTACAGCTGCACCAGGAACTGAACAATCAAGACTATGATAATCGAATCAACTTTTGCAATTGGGCAACTGACAAACTAGCGGAAAATCCAAATATGTTTAGCAGAGTTCCTTTCTCGGATGAGGCAACTTTCCACAAGAATGGGCTTGTTAACAGGCACAACTTTCATTATTACGCTACGGAAAATCCACACCTCAAGAGACAAATAGATCACCAGCATCGTTGGTCCTTGACTCTATGGGTCGCTATAGTAGATGGATATGATTGGGCGACACTTTTTCGACGGGCCCTCAATAGTGAAATGTATTTAGATTTTCTGCAAAATCATCTACCAATGTTACTTGTCGATGTACCAGAGCATATAAGACAAGATTTGTGGTTTCAACAGGATGGAGCACCGGCACACTACTCACATCAGGTTAGGGAGCATTTGAATCATCTATTTCCAAACAAATGGATAGGACGTGGTGGTCCTGTTAGATGGCCAGCTAGGTCTCCGGACCTTACAAGTCTAGATTTTTCCTTGTGGGGTTATATTAAGGTCATCGTTTACCAGATTCCTTCTACAACACAGTTGGGTATGAGACAGAGAATAGTCGACGCCTTTCAGTCAGTTAATCGAGAGTTCAACAGTCTTTCCTCAGAAGGATTGAGTTGTGTCTACAAAGAAACGGGCAACATTTCGAACACTTATTGAAATAGTTCAACACCTTGTGGATCATCTCACCAAAAACCAATCTATCACGTATTTCATACACGACACCTTAAAATATCTCCATTTCTCTGATCAAGTATAATGATATGTACTAATGAATTCTTCTGTCGCAACCTCTGATTTTATTATTTTAGTTAATTTTTTTATTTCGAAAATGGTCGAAGATAAAGATAAGGTTACTTCTGCAAAAATATGGCACAATATTTTATGCGTTGACATGAATAATAAAATACAGGCTGTTTGTTCCATTTGAAAAAATCAAGATATGATATTTTTAAAATTACAATATTCAATAATTTTTTTGAGTCACTCCTGTATAAAATGAGGATAATCTATTTCAATTCATCAATAAATCTATCCTAGGGCAATAAGAAAACGAAAGGAAAAAAGTATTCATCCTCTTTGGCCGAAGGAGCATGCGATGATGTGAGAGCCTATTTTCATGAATTTTTACGGAAAAAAAATATTGTGACGAAACTACTCACCAAAAAAACTTATTACTTAAAGACATTATAGCAGAGTTTAGGACGCTCTTGAATCTTCAACAGAAAAGTGGTCTTCCAATCTGGAAAAACCTCCCAAGATTTTTTTAATAAAAAATTGGGACACCCTGCTTACTGCAAAATAAATTGCTGACGTAGATTTTCACTTTCTAAATACAATACCGTTCGAAAAAAAAATGAAATCTTCGAGAGTGTACGAGATACAGAGCACCGCGCCACTGGTGAATCACCCAGTATAATCGACCTTGGAGATATACGTAAATGCTGTCAGAAATTATGGCATAATTTCAATATTTCAAAGACAATTTTTTTCGGATATGTACGGAAATATGCCAACAAAATGAGAAATAAAATGGAAGAAGTTAATTGAGATTCTGCAAGAAACCACCACATATGGACAACAGCAGTTGGTGATCGAATTTTGCGAGTAAGGTTTGTTCTTCTTGAAAATTTTGATTTTCAGTACCACGAAATTTGACTACGACGAAATATGCTGGAAATATATGGTTGAATTTGGAATAGGCCTTGGGCTTGGGGTGTCGCATTCAACTGTTTTCAGAGTGATTATGAGGTACAGGGAGACTGGTAGTCATGAAAAGAGCCCTGATCAAGTACAATCTCGAGCAGTAATGGGGATCCATGACCGTTATTTAAGAATTTCCTCGTTGCGACAAATTTTCGCTTCACATGCAGAAGAGTGGAGTGCAAATTAGCACTAAAACGCCCAGGGAATTTGTTTTGTCGCAGCTCGAGACCCAGCTCTAACCGCAGCACATTGAAGAGCCCGATTGAATTTTCCCAGCTACCGTGAATGAGGTTCGGAACAGGCAGATCAGAATTTGGAACGAAATGGATCAGAATGCTATAAGGCTATTGATTTTGAGTATGAATCGTAGATATCACGCCAGAGTTGGAAATATCCGCTATTACCAGGTTTTTGGGGACTTTTTTCACGAAACTTTTACGTATTTCATTATGTTTTATTTCAATTTCTATAGGTACCATTTTCATTTCGATTGTTCTCAAGTATTACTCAGTGCTGGTGAATCATCATGAAAAAACAATTTAACATATCCAAACATCTTCTGAATGAATTTTAATTTTCCATTCTGGGCGTTGATTTCTTGAATCAGTGTAGTTCGGCAACAGTATTGCGATAATTTCTTGGAGTAGTGTAGTTTTGAAAGTGTCAACATCCATCATAAATTTTACATTTAAACCAAATATTTATCAAAAACTTTTATCGTGCTTGGTACACGGTAGCGCATAAGCTTTAATCGATCGGGAAGTTTTCCAAACTTACTGAAAATGTCATTAGTTGAACACCTCAGAGTACTTTAACGGAATCTTTTCGCTTTTATTCAATCTGTCATTTTAAATTGATCGAATGCTTTATGTGAAACATGATTATTTATTCATTTTCATATTGTCTTTACAAATATACTTTGCATTTACTGAAATAGATTTATAAGAGAAAGTTTCAATGAAATAGAAGTTTATGTCGAATTGTATTTTTCTAGATTTTATGTATTCAGTGTTCTATATGTTATTTTTGTTTCAGGAAAAGATAGTTTGTAAAAGAAGAATGAGGTTACCCCTTACAATGTACCTCGTGATATTTGTAAGCGCATCTGTAGTTTTTTACCAGTATCATCTTTCGAAGGCATGGATGATTTCGCATAATAATTCACAATTCAGGGATTTAAGTGCGGGCCCCATAGAAAAAGGGACTAACTATACTTATTACGCTTCCAAAAATATTAGTCAGGCGGTTCCAGTAAGTATAAAATTTCCTTTTCTGTCTTCTATTTTACCTATAAAACAAAGTAACCAAAACTTCTCATGAAATAATCTCTTGAAAGTAGACATACAAATAGAACAATCACTCTAGAAGTGATTATACAAACTTTTCAGGGATAGTACAAATGAAGAACTGAACCTTCTGGCTCCATATCTGCGTCAATACGAAAATGTTTGAAACCAACCTCATACAAGAGAGTACAACTATGCTTTTTAAAACAATCCAAAGTTGTTAAGAGAAGCAAAAATCGTTTTCATGAATCATCCTGATAGCATAAGTTCGTATTAACATTGCCATTAGGGAGCAATTTCACCACGCTTATCCGTATGGCGATATAGACCAGGGGTGCTCAAACGATCGATCGTGAGTGCTTTTTGATTAGATCTCGAAAAGAAAAAAAAATTTAATGAGTAGATAACTAAACTACAAAAATTTATTACGTAATAAAATAACACTCTACTAGCGGCAAAGGCGGCTTTATCAAAGGAACGCGCGGTACTTGTCAAAGAAAAGCATCGTTTTTTATTCTTGCCGCTTTTCCAGAAATTTCGGGCGGCGCGTTTGACGGGAACATTCGAGACTTTCGTTCACACTGATATAAATATTGCGCCTGCAGGAATTGGAGTCATTCTGAATTGTAACTTGGAGGCAATACTACGTCGATACAAAGTTTATTATTAAATAGTAAAAAATGAGTGCAGCGAAGAAAGGAAGAATTTTTCTTTTGTATGGTGAAGGATAAGTGCATTTGTCTTATTTGGCGTGCGTCAGTTTGCAATACCTAAGCGTGGTAACTTAGAAAGGCATCATAAAACGGATCATAAAAACTATGACAAGGAGTTTCCGCCACAGAGTGAATTAAGAAAACGAAAAGTATGTGATTTGATATCTTGTTTGAAAAATGAACAAACCATGTTCACAAGACCAGCCAACCAGCTACCATCGCGTCATTTAAAATATCTCATATATTGGCGAAACACGGAGGAAATTATGGGCATTGCAAAAAAAAATGTGAATTTCATCCGTGAACGTAGCTTGCAATGGTGGCTCTTTAAGTTGCAGTTGGAAGATTGGGAGTCAGCAGAACACACTGATTTAGTTCTTCACCCTGACATTAGGTGGTTGAGTCGCGGAAAATTCCTAGAAAGGTTTCAAGAATTATTGCCGATTTGGCATTTTTGACTGAAATCACAATGCACTTAAACATCATTACCTTGGAGCTTCAAGGTAAAGGAAAAACTATTATTGAGATAATTAGCGCAGTAAACGCATTCAAAAGTAAATTGCAACTTATGATAAATCAACTGAAAAGAGAGGATCTGAAACATGTTCTGTCTTTGAAAGCAAGGATTCCTCAGTTGAATTACGATTCGTATGAGGCTGAATTATCAAATATTTTGGGACAATTCGAAATGCGTTTTTATGAGTGCAGTAAATTAGCAAATATAACATCATTTATGAGTTATCCTTTTTCATGTAAAAACTAAAAGCTACTGAAATAGCAAATCAGTTTAATATGAACTCATGTTCTGTTGAAAATGAATTGTAGCAGATTATATCAGATATACGTCTTAAAGCTACAGCATCTAATACAAATTTCTTGTGTTTTATATCGAAGATAAATATCTAAATCTAAGGCAAATCGCCCTTCAACTGACGACAATGTTTGGGTCAACTTACTTGAGCGAGTCTGCATTTTCTGAAATGAAGATAATTAAGTCAAAATATCGCAATCGACTAACTGACGATCATATGCCATCATGCTTGCGATTAGCACTCAGTGGTTACGTACCATTTTATGAAAAGTATGATGAGGACATGCTTCACGCTTCAACAATCGAAGTCACTCCTTAGTTAAGTTTAACACCATATGTAACTCTTTTGTTTTGATAACAACCAATAAACTCGCAATTTTGAATAACTATGAGTTTTTTCATTGATATTATAGAGAAGAACCTAACTAAACCTAACCCAAACCTTGACTAAAATAATGTATATTGTGCGGAAAGCTAATATTATATATGCTACGGTACACCCGACCTAAGTAGGTAGGTAGATAGGGTGTATCTTTGAAACCAAAATTGATCTGTTTTTGCGTTTTGATCAGAAATTAATATCTTAGTAGATATGGCCTCTGTTTAGTTTTCGTTGAAGCACCCTGTATATGCTACGGTACACCCTACCTAGGTAGGTATATAGGTAGGTCGTGTATGTACGACAACCCTGCATCACACATATTTTCAGCCTCTCAAAGTCGATCGTGAGTAGTCTAAAAATATCGAGGTAGATCGCCAGCACTTCAAGTTTGAGCACCCCTGACACAGACTATGTAAAACATTTGGCGGTTTTAGCTCTAGAAAACTGAGCTGCAAAATCGGCCCCTTGTTCCGGTGTACCTTTGAAGTAGAAAACTTTTATAACTATTAGCATACGTTTAGAACAAGTTTATACAACCCTTTATTATGTAAATTGATGAAACTGCAAGATGACTTTTTCACAAGAATTCTTCATAGTTTCCAATTTCAATTGAATTAACTATCGGGTTCAGTAATACACAAATAGATTATATTTCTTTATTATATTACTCCAAAAGCACATACACACTTTCCACGACTATTTATATTTTATTTGGATATGGCTAGTATAGGCTTTTGTTTCCATAACAAGATTGAAACTGAGATCTTACAGCTTATTTGACAACATACTTTTCACTTCTCAGTACTAAACCATTTCAGATTATCACATGATGTAGGCATATCTCAAAAAAAAATTTTATTGTTTTAGTGTACCGACTTTTCATTAAGCAATCCACAGTTACCTCCTTTATACATAATAACTCCCACGTATAGGAGGCCTGAACAGTTGGCAGAATTAACTAGGTTAGCTCATACTTTAATGCTCACTCCAAACATACATTGGTTAGTTATAGAGGACGCCGAACAAAAAACAGAATTGGTAACTGATCTTCTACAAAGAACCGGTCTCAGTTATGATCATCTTCTTGGTGAGCTTACGAAGTTCTTAAACAAATTTATCATAATTAAACAATGATTTTCAGCACCAATGCCTGAAATATATAAAAAGAAGAAGAAAGGTCCAAAACCCAGAGGAGTTTCAAACAGAAACAAGGGCTTAGCTTGGATCCGAAAGTACGCAAAAGATGGTGTTTTTTACTTTGCAGACGATGACAATACATACGACCTTCAGTTGTTTAGAGAGGTAAGCAAAAAAGTTTGAAAGTTTCTCTTAATGGATCGATGTACCTAGAGTAAATGTATGTAAAGTATGGACATAGTCTCAAGTGATCGGTGTATATTATGGATTTTTTCCGTAATATAAAAACACAAATACGCTAACAGACACAATGTCCCAACCGCTTCTTTAAAATGTAACCATCTTCGACAAATACTAACCAATAAATGTTTCGTTTCGAATCCATATATTATTGATAGAATAAATATTTAATCTCTTATTTATTTTCATAAATATTCGTTGTTTCGATGCATTTTAGTGTAATTTGTAATCTGTCTAATCCACACTGTGGCTCCTGAAACTGTTATAGTTACTAAGGTACCTTAGACAATTAACGCCCACGTAACGTAAAATATTTTTTTAATATGAATGCTTTTGAAATGTACTCAACCTTGTTATGTGAAGATTAAACATATATTTCTGAATTGAAAGATGATAGTTAAGAAGTGTAATTATTTAAAACTTCCTCGCTAATAACGTAATATTAAAACCCTTTATTTGGGCGTTATTAAAAATAATATGTTGATTAGCGCCCGCTTTCAAAATCAGATGCTACACGAGTAAAAAAAATCTTTATATTCAAATAATCTGATTAAACATAAGAGTCACTTATTTCATTTATTTAATATCATGGTCTGTCAAGACACATCTTCCTACAGTAACACCCTTCTTGTTTTATGCATTTATCTCTATTTTTACAAGAGATATCCAATTTGAAGCGAAAAGTCACAAATTTCAAGAATTTATTTTTAATCTTGCGTAGGTGCATAACATCGGAGGTTAGCCAAAAAATATAATCAAAATTAGAGAAGCGGAAATCTAATGAAATGAAAAACTTTTGAAATTCACTGGCCAATTTCACGCTCCAGGAGAACTCGAAGTACACTGGAAAAATCGTTGATTTTGCACATTTATTTTCGAATTTTTTTATCTGACACTCTATAATAATTATCATTCCTGTCCAAAATTGAGAGCAGGTGTGTATCCTGGCGATACACTCGTGAAATGAAATGAACATGAGAAAAATGTTCATGATGACCCACAAAAAAAAACATTTGATTTTAGTAGCAAGTATGACCCCCCCGAGCTCTTATTACAGCAAGCATACGATTTCGCATACTCCCAATGATGTTGTCTATCATCTGTTGAGGTATGTTGTCCCACTCTTCCACCAAAGCCAATGTCAGCTCTTCAACGTTGCCTGGATTCCGTTGTCGAACCCTTCTTCCAAGAATGTCCCAAACGTGTTCGATCGGGTTTAAATCCGGTGACCGCGACGGCCAGTCCATTCGTGTGATCCCAACTTCATTTAGATATTCTATCACTATGCGCGCAGTATGAGGGCGCGCGTTATCGTGCATAAAAAGGAAATTTTCCCCTATGTAAGGAGCAAAAGGCACAACATGGGGCTCCAAGATTTCTGTTATATACCGATGGGCATTAAGTGATCCATTGCCAATAATCTCCAGTTCTGTTCATACTCCCAAGCATATGCCACCCCATATCATAACTGACTTTCCACCGTATTGCTCAGTTCCTGCGAAGTTCGCTTGATTGTACCGTTCCCCTCGATGCCTCCATATTCTATCTCTACCATCCACGAAATTCACACAATATCGGCTCTCATCACTAAATAAAACTCGTCTCCACTGATTGATTGTCCATGCTACATGCTCCCTAGCAAACGCCAATCTTGCTACCCGATGGGCTCTATCGAGTCTTGGTGCTCTTGCTTGCGCGTATGATCTCAGACCAACTTCATTTAATCGTCTTCTGACTGTTATCCACTGCTTGTAAAAGGTTACGTGCCTGAACAGCAGTAAGACGAGGATTTCTTATGGTTTGATTGACGATGAAACGGTCATGTATAGCGCGGGTTGCCCGATTTCTTCCTTGTCCTCGCCTCCTCACGTACAATCCAGTTTCCCTGTAACGTCGGTAGATTCGATGGATAACCGACGTCGAGACACCCAACATGGTACCGACTGAGCGGTAGATGCGCCCTTCCTCGATCAATGTAACTGCCCTTGCTACTGAGGTTGGTGGTAAATCTCTCATTCTGAATGAAAAATACCGTTTCGAATCGTAAACAGTAAAAGAATCACAAAACACCGCAACCGATCGAATTTGTATCAAATCAAAGAATGAAAAACTCTCATTCTTTAAACAAGTGCAAATGTGGTCATATACAAAAAAACGTGTGTTGTATTTCATATTTGATAAAAAAAGGTGTGCACATGTGTAAATGAAAAGTTTTATCAATGGTCCCAGAATTCGGTTGTGTATTTTAATACCTACCGACTGTTATCTCCAATGAATTCCTAATTTTCTCCAAATTGACCAAATTGTCATCAATAACTTATACAATTCGAACATAAAAATCGCAAACGACAATTTCGACGAATTTTAATGACAATTTCTTGATTCAATGGAATTTCTCCAAAATGGTGATTTTCCACTAGAAATTAAATAAATTTTTCAAAAATAGAGATAAACGCATGAAACAAGAAGGGCGTTACTGTAGGAAGATGTGTCTTGACAGACCATGATATTGTACGTTTCAACTCGGACCACGAAATTCCACAGGGTGTTACGAATTTTTGACAAAAAAAAACACTTTTAGTTTTGCCACCGTATAACATTTTTTTCAAATTTTTTTTGTTTTCTCTTATAATTTCTACAAAGCAGAATAGTTGATCTATAGTTTGCCGAACAAATCATCTAAATCGGTTGAGAATTAGGAAAAATATCGAACTTCGAATTTGATTAAATTTTCGAGTGTTCCGCTAATTTTGCCTCCGAGTGTAATTTCTTACATAAGATATTACATATATGAATAATTAACTTTGAACTAAGATGAATATAAGAAAAATAATAATTAAAATAACATTGGTACATTATTGGTTATTAATAAAAGTGAACTACATAGGTTACTAGTAACTAATTTAACAATAAAATTCTAATCTAAATTCGTTTTTAGATTCGATAATCTGGCACTACGCCTCGGTTTTTGTTCTGTATTCTTTCCTTCAAGAGGTGATTCGCATCCATTTAATTCTATAATAACAGGTGAGACTTCCCCGACACTAGGTTTTCCCCGACAATAATTAAAGGTTATGCAATTGGACATACAAGTGCTTTCATGATTATGATTTTTAGAGCGGCGACATTTACGATAGAGTTTATATAGCAGATTTATTCCTAGTAACTTCAAAATGCTCATGACAATGTATGCAAAATATGAGTTTTGAAGGATAGACATGGCAAACTAACTTCTTCCAATTCATGTAGATGAGAATTAATTTAAACTTTCCCTATCTAGGTTGAATACATGTGAGGGGCTGAAATGAATTTTAGTTCTATTTTCTTTAATGTTTTCGTTAAAATTACATTCGTCTTCTATGATGTTGAGATCTGGGGATCTAATTGATAGGATACCTGCTCCTATAAGTTTATTATCTTCGGATTTGTAATTAATACACGTTAGTGTTATTGTTGTTGGGTTAGGCAGTTCATATAGCCACGTATTTCCACAACTACTATATGGGTTTAGTACATTGATTCTGAGTCGGTTCATTACGTAATCTTTTTTCTAGATGTAGATGGTCCAGATTAGGCTGCATAATATTTTCATAACACTTTTATCAGTTTCTGAAACAAATGTGGAAATAAAAGCAATAAGATAATAGTAATTTCTAGTACAGAACCAAATAGAAAATATATTCCTATACCCTATTTTTGTTAACAAACTTAAAATTTGTTGAAATATTTTGAGGTTAGAAAAACAATTAATTACAATTAAATTATCTCTTACCAGATTCTGTACGGTTTTCTTAGGGAATACACTGATATTGTGACCCAGAATCACTTAAATCTTTGGTACTCAACATATTGCATGAAAATGCCACAAAAACACAGGTTTTCAAAATACTTCGTTAAAGTAATCACAATAGGTGCACTAGCTGTTAAACATCGGTCACAATAAAAGTGAATCAACTCCTGACTTACTTCACTACAACGGTGACTTCTCTGTGATCCTTGAATTTTGGTGAGGGTCGAATGTCTATCCTTTTTCCTATTCATCTCGCTTATGTTACATCTCCTTGGTTTGTCCTGGGGTCCTACTGGTTGGTTATCCTCCTTCTTTTATGTTGTGGTGCATCTAAGCTAAGTAGTATCAGTGAAGTTGCTCCACGTTTATATTACAAGATATGATTAATTGTAAGCCCACTACGGGAAAAAAATTAAATTTTCAAATTATTCAGTTACACCACTTTTACAATGAACGACATATTTATTAATTACTGTTCAATTGAGTTTCTTTGCTAACCTCAATTATTCAGTTTCAATGTAATCATTTAGAGCCATTAGGTCATTTGGAGCAGTCAGAATTGTGGCTTCAACTTTGCTGGATTCAGCCGATTGCACTCATACTTGGTGTACGCTATCAGAAGCTTTTGATGAACAATGTCGTCCTATGACGACTCTGTGTAGCAATAGTTCTCCTGGTGTCTGAGAGCGCCCTACACACAGTTCCTCGATGTAAACCAAGTGTTTTTGCTATCCTAGGTTGTTTTTGAAGCTAACATAAATTAAATCGACAGGTCTGACTGCTCCAAATACGACCTATGACATTCTTTTAGCAACTTATTTGAAATTAGTACAAAAACTAAACTGATAAGATCAAAGAACGATAACACAAGTGAAATTGTGAAGGAAGTCAGATTAGGAATAAACTGCTAAAATGTATTGATACCACGAAGGTATTGAAAGAAGCAAGGAATATGTACAGTTTATATTATTATTACATTTTTGACTCTTCAGGATTTTGTATTTGCAATAATTACTGTAATGTTAAGAAGATGTAAAGAAGACACTACCATAAATATGTTTTTATCTTACTGATTGGTGAAATGAATCACCACCCTTTGTCCATACCCTGATATAGTTACTCTAGAATAGATTATACCAAAATCTGCTTTCTTATTTTCGATTACCCAAAAATCTAATTATTTGATGTTTTTAGATTAGATATACGAAACAAGTTTCTATGTTTCCAGTGGGTCTAATAACAAAATTGGGAGTTAGTTCGCCCATTGTACGAAATGGTAAATTCATGGGTTTTTACGATGGTTGGATGGCAGGGAGGAAGTTCCCTGTGGATATGGCAGGATTTGCCGTTTCTGTTAATTTTTTATTAGAACGTCCTAAAGCCGAAATGCCTTTTAAGCCAGGCTTTGAAGAAGATGGCTTTTTGAAGAGTTTGGTTCCCTTTGAACCTTATGAGATTGAGCTTCTGGCTGAAAACTGTACGAAGGTAATCGGGTCGATATTTATTTGGTTGATACGTTTATTAAAGTAAACATTTTCAATAACTTTGAAGGAAACAATACTTTTAAAGAAACTTTATCATATTTCTTTGATGAGGAAGATAGTTATGTATTATCTAATCTTGTCAGATAGAAGAAAACGTGGTCGTCCTTCTATTACAGAAACGACAATGGTATCACAGGAGTTTTTATTTCAAATAATTATGTACAAAGCACATATACAATTTAAGCAAGTGTAGGAGATGAAAAAAGTTATTGAACCCCTTCTTTCAATTTTCAGAAGTAGAGATTGATATGACAAAATGTGTTCGAACAATTTCTTTCAGCATTTTTTCTTCAAAGTTATTGAAGATGGTTTATTTTTCTGGGGCAGACTGTATATAAGAATCTTCATTATAGTGATAAACTGATTTCATTTTTCTTCTAGATATGGGTATGGCACACACAAGCAAAAAGAAATGATCCATCACAACCATTAGATTTTGCCAAATATAATAACACGAATCTAGTTTTGCTCAAACATATCCTGGTATAGCATATCTTATTTATGATTATTGTTAAAGAAGTTTTGTTCGAGGTGGAGCATAGTCATTCCATTAGTTAAGCTTCTTTTACATAATCGCAAACATCCTTTCAACGAATTATTAAATAAGTCATCATGCACAAATTGTCCAAATTTAACTTATATCCATATTTTCGCTCCACCTTGATTCGAATATTCATCGAGATTGAGTTTCAATAACATGATATTCTTAATATTTGAATTCCTATGATATAAGCATATTCAAGCTACCTTATCATAGTTACTCAATTGCAAAGTGCAAAGATAATTCAGTATTCAAACCTAAGTGTACAAAGAATATTTTCAAAATTGTAGCTTCTTGTGTTCTGTTGTATAGAAAGAACTTAATAGTTTATAATCTTCGATACTTGTGATACTTTTTATATGAGAAAAATTGTTTTCGCTTAAAAGTTTGATGACATACCTTTGGAGGACAGGGGCTGTGGAAGATTTTTACCTTAATCACATTAGAATAATGTAACACACAATCATTATGTAGGATCCTTCCTTAAGAATAAAATATAACAACTTTAGCGTTCAGAATATTTCATTTTCCTTACTTTCTCCTACATTTTCTTAACACCTGCATAATCATCGTGCTCAAAGATTTTTATCGTAAAATGTTTCAATGGTTTGGAATAAAATTGACACTAGAAAATTGATTATTTGTATCCATTATTTACAGTTTTTTAATTTACGATAAACCAAGTAATAGCAAGTAATATAACAATACTTAATTCGTCACTTTATCCCCATAAACATAAAATAGATTACTTAAAACATTTTCATCTCCAAAAATTAATATAACGAATTGAATAAAATTGGATAAATATCTTTCAATAATTGTTACACCCATGCATTAGAAGAAGAAAAACAGCGGAACATTAGTTAAGTTCTTAGATAAGGCAAGGGCTACACCCCCGTAGGGCTTTATTCCCAAAACGTGTATGAGATGTTGAAAAACAGAAGAGCATTAGTTAAGTTCTTAATCTCAAATGAGTTTAGACATATAAGAGTTAGGTATGTTTGATGAAATATTTTTCTGCTGGTTTTCTTTTTCCATCGTTACAGATTTTTCCTGTCCAAATCCCCTTCCTTTTCACCCTTGTCTTCGTAAAGAAGTCATGGAAATCGTGGAGTGCAAGATAAGAATGAGATAATGAAGCTGCTAAGCAGAAAAATTTTTGGTACTCTGTACACACAACATTAACACAACATAAACAGACAAGCTATTGCTAGTGCAATAGCATGTACTCTTGAGTCACTGAGTTCCAAATTTCAGGAAGCAGATTTTCTAGTTGTTGGAGTGTTCTACAAGGCATCCTACGTTGCTGAATTTGCCACCCCATGTTCTATGGGATTCAAGTCGGGACTTCTGGCTGGCCATCTTAAAATATCAATTTCGACATTTTGCAGAAATTCTGTAACTACTCGAGCTGCATGAGGCCGAGCATTATCATGCATATAAATGAAGTTTTCGCCAATCAATGGGCCAAAGGGTACAACATGGGGTTTAAGGATATCTGCGATGTATCTGGCCGCTGTCATTCTTCCATTATTCACTAGGAATAACTTAGTTCGACCATGGAAAGAAATGCCTCCCCACACCATTACCGAGCCCCCTACGATGCTTTCGGTTTGCCGGATATTGCATTGCTGATACCGTTCCTCAGGTCGTCTGTATACAGACATCCGTCTATCATTTGATACTAGACAGAACCTGGACTCGTCGGAAAAGAGAACATTCGACCATTCTGGAATACCCCAATTTGCATGTTCCCTGGCAAACTGAAGTCTTGCAACTTGATGCTCTCTGGTTCCTAACAGTTTGCAATGAAATATGCACATTTCTGGAGAGTGCGAGTTCATTTTGTAGCATTCCATCCGTACAGTGCCGAACTCTCAGTGCAATCAACTAGTGTTGTTATCCGATTTCTTCCCTGTCGTGTCCTTCTTCCATATTCCCCTGTTTGGTCGTGCCGATTAATTTCTCTTGAAATAGTGCTTTGGTTAACATTCAAGAAGTTAGCCACGTAACGTTGGCTTCGCCCCTCCTTTAGAAGTGTTACAATTCTTACCACCTCATGATCACTCGAATAGCGTCCAGGGCATTCAGCAGCCATTACAATAAATTCAAAGATTCGAAAATCAACAATAAACACAGAAAACTTGCATTAATTCAGCGTGAAAACTGAAGAGAAGTTGAATGAATACTGATAGTCAAATAAACTCATTCTTGTTTCAGACGTGTTTGAGATCATATGGAAACAAATGTAACTACATAGATAAGATTTTTTTCCCCTCATATGTCCAAAAACATATATTGACAAAGAAACTGCGATCGAGCTGCTTAATCGATTGTGGAATTCTGAATATAAGGTGATGCGACAATTTTTGTGCTGTGTGTATATTATATTTTGAAGAAAAATACTAAAGTAGGACAAAATAAAAACGACTTCAATATAGCTTTCTGAATCAATGACAATTTGAGCAATGAATTGGAAACAGAAGTAAATTCGACAAAAATACTGCAACGCCTGTAATAAATTTTACATTGGTAGGACCCATAGAAATTTCAGTATTAGATAATTAGAAGACAAATGAAGTTGTTTAAATTGCACTCTGCAGATATTGTTGACTTTTTTGGGTGGCCTGTCACAATGTACACCGAATAACTTTCCAATATATGCGAAAATAATCCACCAGCGCTAGGGAATGCTTGAGAACAAACGAAATGCCAATGGTACACATAGAAATTGAAAAAACTAATGATGAAAAATGTTATACTTTTGTAAAAAATAAGAGTCCTCAGAAAACCTGTTAATACTAGATATTTCCATCCCTGGCGAAAATTACTGCATCACATCTACAATTGATGCTCAAAATCAATGACCTTATAGCATTCTGATCCTTTTCGTTCAGTCTGTTCCGAAGCTTTATCGCGATAACTGGCTGGTTCTGCTGCGTAGATTCTTGAATTTTGGTGAGGGTTGAATTTCTATTCTTTTTCCTCCTCATCTCGATTGTTTTACATCCCCTTGGTTTGTCCTGGGGTTCTACTGGTTGGTTATCCTCCTTCCTTTATGTTCTGGAGCATCTATGCTGGCCTGTTGTTTTCTCTTCCATTGTACTAGGAATGTCCTCTTTCCTGTTGCCCTCTGTTGTAGTTCCATTATTTGGTTGATCTCCTTGTTTTTGTGGTTTTCCATCTGGTCGGTTGTCTTCGTCGTTAGTTGTGTGATGATTTCTTCCAGTGTGTTGATTTCCATTTCCATCTTGTAGTTCCATGTTATGTTCTTCATGAGTGCGATGTCCAGTTTGTCCATGGTTCCTGTGGCTGCGTGCAGGTGTGTTGGTTCCCTTGGCCCTATTGCGATGATGTTGTTCCTTTCTGTAATTGTGTTCAGTATCCTTCCGCTTTTGTTCGTTTTTCTGCTGTTCCAGTCCGAATCCTTGGCATTCAAGTCCCCAGCTGCGATGATTAGCGTGTTGCTGTTGAATATGGCTTTGATGTCTTCTTCCTTCATGGCGTTGTTAGGTGGTTTGTAGACTGCGTAGATGTTCAGCCTCCCCTCGTTGTCTGTAGATTTATTCCTGTCTCTACTATGTTCTTTGAATTGGTGCGTGGTAGCTCGCCGTGCTTTGTCCCTTTCTTCACTAGGATCGCTGTTCCTCCTTGTCTTCCCTCTAGTCGGTCGGTCATGTATATCGTATAGTTCCTGATATTGAAATCCTTCGTTGGTTTGAGTTGGGTTTCGCTGACGAGCATCACGTCGATTTTCTTCTCCTCTAGGTAGGTCGTCAGTTCATGTCGTTTGTTGGCGATTGAGTTTGCGTTCCATAATGCTATTGTAAGTTGTCTCTCCATAAATCTATTCCCTGTTGAATAGCTGAATGAGCTTGCTCTGTTCTTCTAAAAATTTCATCTTTTGTTCTGTCGTTGCATTTGTCGCATTGAATTGGATGGCCATTCGTCCTAGAATCATCGCTAGTTCGTCTTCGCTAGTCGTGTGGGGTCCTCTTGTATCAGTCGTTTCCTTTTCCTCCTTTGGTTTCAGGTCATCTTTGTGTTCGGTCCTCTTCGCTTGGTCGGCAGCCTTCTTCTCCTCCGCCCTTTTTGTCCGGAAGTTCATAGGTTAGCTGGTGCGAATTGAAAAAACTAATAATGAAAAATGTTATACTTTTGGAAAAAATAAGAGTCCTCAGAAAACCTGTTAATACTGGATATTTCCATCCCTGGCGAAAATTACTGCATGACATCTACGATTGATGCTCAAAATCAATGACCTTATAGCATTCTGATTCATTTCGTTCAGTCTGTTCCGAAGCTTTATCGCGATAACTGGCTGGTTCTGCTGGTTTCTCAATCTTCTATTGGGACTTCGTGCAGCCATCCCCAAGCCCCTCTCTCCCAGTGGGCATTATGGTCACGTGAACAGGACCCCGCGATCGAAAGGATTCCTGGTTCCTGCCAGATAAGCAAATTATAACCGATATTTAGGTATTACCGAAAAAACATATCAATTTTGAATTGAGAGATCACAGGATAATGACTTAGTACAGTACTTACTTGCTTATTAGCTTTATCTTGCTACATGCGCATAGCTAAATACCGTAAAACGGGGGAATAGGCACAGTTTCAAACTACAACTACATTATGTATTCTAAGTGATTCTAGTCCCTGATCATACTATTTAATAAATTTTTGATTTAAGTCTTTTATTAGGTGAATCAAGCGTAAAAATATAGTTAACCTTGCAGTGGTCGCCCTATGTTTTGTAACAACAGAGGTCGCGCGCGGAGTGAAAATCCGCACCGCGATTTTCTATTTTTTTCTCCAATTAAAAGGTTTCGAATGAAAGAACAAAATATTTGAAGCATTAGTTTTTTTTTGAGTAACAAAAAAAACAAGATCAAAGGGACTGGAACATAGAAAAATATAAAAAAACTTCTACTTCATTTTCATAAAAGCTGAAGAAAGTGATTAAATTCACTAACTCAATCGGCATCCTCTTGATTGTTTCGGAAGCATTCCGAACACACTAAAGTGGCATGCTCAAGGCACAAGAATATTTTACACCTCTGCAAAAATATCTCGTGGGTCTGTTCTTCACCCTATCGCACACCCCACACCGCCCTCGTTGGTTTTCTGTCGGCTCTGGTCGTTGTTGCTTCGCCAAGTGCTCTTTAGTTGGATTCTCCTTTTTGAGGATTTCATTCATTCTTCGTAGGCTCTTTGATATACTTCGATCCTCCACATAGGGTTTTATGAGTTCAAAAGCAAGATCACTCAAAAATTCCCTACTCTTAATTTTTGAATTCAGATTATTACTCTTGAAGATGATGAGGGAATTTATGCCACCAGTATTCAACAGAGAGTAAAATATAACCATTGGCCAACGTCGCGTATTACGTGCACAATTTTATGTAGAACATAACTGGTCGACAGTATCAACTCCTCTCTTTGTTGTGTTATACATCATAATCATCTCTGGTTTCCCAGTAGTGTCATCAATTTGGTCGTCATGGTGCATACTAGAGACGAGTATTACATTTTTACCTTTTTTTGGAATATAAGAAACGAGTGTCACATTTTTATGAAAAGCGAACATTGAACTTTTTATTGGTCTTTTCACAGGACAAGAAAAATCAAGTGGCAACTCTCGCTTATTTTTTCTGATAGTTCCGATCACAGTGAGCTTGAAATCCTTCTTGAATTTTTCCAGAAGATCAAAACTTGTGAACCAGTTATCCACAGTTACGTTTCTTCCAGTTCCTCTTATTGGTTCGCACATTCTTTCCATTACAAATTGTGGAGAATTGCTGACTTCATAAGGCCCTGGAGGCTGTTTTCCAACATAAACTTCCAAAATTACCATGCAATATAGTCTTGAATCACATAAAGCGAATATTTTGATACCATATTTGTTAGGCTTGTTAGATATGTACTGGCTAAATGCACATCGTCCACGAAAGTGCCGTCAGTTTTCCACAAACTGTTGGTATTCAAGTGTTTACTCTTCAGTACTCCGGCCGAGTACAACAATCCAAAGAGTGCTTTTATTTCGGAAATATCGGTCAATTTCGAATCCCTTTCACGGGAGTAATTTATGGAAGTTTGTTGAATATGTATATTGATATTATCAACTATCTTGCTCGCTATCTCTGTTAACCGCATCACATTCTATTTCATCGGGCTCCTCTTCATCTTCAGAATCATCATAGGTTTCACCCTCAGCGTCTTCGGATAAAAAAGACTCGACTAACAAACGCTGCAATCTTTCCTGTTCCTTTTCGTAAGAATAATTCATTGCAGGATCAAACACGAATAGCGGGAAAATATAAAAACAAACACTCTTAACTTTATAATATTCATAACAATCGTAGTCGCGCGCGGACTCTCACTCCGCAAAAATTTCTATAGCCGGCTCACCTTCACTTATAAAACTCAAACTCAGTACTAGGATAATACACGCGATTTTAGGATGGTAAATAAATCGGGATGACTTCAACTAGTGGGGAAGCAAAGATATCCAAGAATTTGCATCGGTGCGAAGCGTGTCCGCGCGCGACCACTGCAGGGTTAAGTCATATTTAATATATTTGCCGAGTAAATTACGAAATTGTGCATGTTTTCTATTCGCCCCGGACTATGGGTGAATCGTGAACGGTGACGTACAGTGTACTAAATAGGGTGAAAATTAACCTCCTTGGGAATGAAAAAATTCTTTTTTTAAATGTTCAAATATTCAGTGTAGTCGCCGTTAAGCTCGATTCACTCATTCCAGCGAATTTTCAACTTCCTGATTCCGTCCGAAAAGTAATTTTCCTGAAGGTCTGCAAAATACTCCTCTACGGGATTTCCTCGCGTGAGCTGAATTTTTTATTGACGAGTCATCTTTTGAGGTTTGAGAAGGGATAATAGTCCGAGGGAGCCAAATCGGGCGAATATGGTGGATGCGGAAGCAATTGGAGCCCTAAATCATTGATTTTAGCCGTGGCTGCGATGCTCTTATGAGCCAGTGCATTGCAAAAACATTTTTTTCATGGATAGTATGATAAGAAATGTTGAATTATCACCACATGTTCGGGATGTTGTACTCAGTCGTTGAAACTGTGAATTTCAAATTTTGAAAAAGCCTATAGTCATAATTGAAAATGCCTTACGTTGGATTGTCCGATGTGCTGAGGGGTCGAATAATTGCTCTCGTTGAAGGGATGACACAGAGGGATATAGCAACCACAATGCGGGTGATTACAAAAACCTACGCCCGATACGTGTAGCTATAATCTCTGCAAAATAGGCCTAGAAAAAGCCGTAGGAAGATCACTTCTGAAGAACAAGATCGCTTTTTGTGCCAAATTGCAAGAAGAGGTCCTAGTGCGTCGCACCACACACTCCAAAGGCAATTTCTGGAAGCAACAGGCATCAGTGTATCAGTCGAAACGATACGTCAAAGACTTCATTCAAGGGGTTTATACAGCAGAAGACAATTAAGAGTTACAGAGCTAACCAGACAACAAAAAATTAACAAACTTCATTGGTGTATCGAGCACCAAAATTGGGATATTGAGAATTGGCGAAATGTTCTTTTTTCTGATGAGACCAGAATTGGTGTTCGATCAGATGACCGCCGGTTTCGGGTTTTAAGAGGTCGTGGGAGACAAATTCCTAAATACCAAGGGGGATATGTGATGTTTTGGGGTGGCATGCTGGGAGGCAAAACAGATTTGATTTCGTTTCCTGCGAGTGTAACGGCTAGAAACTACGTGGACCTAGTGCTGGAGCCAATAGTGAGACTCTGGCGAGGTGCCCACGGTGAGAGTTTCATTTTTATGCAAGATAATGCTCTTCCGCATACCAGCAACCTCGCGCGAAATCATCTTGAAACAGAGGGAATCGCTATTTTGGACTGGCCAGCTTGCCTTCCAGACCTAAACCCTATTGAACATTTATGGGATAATCTCAAAATGAAAATTAGATCGCGCCAGGATAATCCGAGAACCCCACAACAGCTTATCCAAGCCGCCATAGAAGAGTGGCAGAATATCACCCCAGAGGAAGTCGAAAACCTAATCCAAAGCATGCCTAGATGGATTCAGGCTTGTGTCAGGGCAAGATGAGGTAATACAAGGTACTGAGGTCGAGAAAAAAACACCTACTCCGTGAGAAAACAATTTTCAATTTTGTAACTACATGCGGAAAGTCTCTTTTCTTTTATTTGTTTCTAGTCCAGTCAAAATAGACTAAATTATGATTCCAGTTTACATTAATTCCCAACAAGCCAGATTTCTGTGCAGGCCTTGGATGCGTCATTGCGAAAAATGGTTCAAACAAAGTTTGTAGATCATAAAATTGTCTACAAAAAAGATCTCAACACTTTTTCTTCTACGGTGCACTGTTCTCGAATTATGGCTATTTAAAACATAGAAAATACGAATATGCACTCATACGTGGCCAGTATGCATCATCGGGTTAACCATTTGAACAAAAAATATTAGAACATAGTTTTATTTGCCCCATGCACACAAGTACGTGAAAAATATACAATTCTGAGTCATCGTCCGTCTCTAATTCTATTAGGCGGTTGGCCTTGAGAAACATCTGCCTGCGACACTCCATTTTTCGGGTCGAAACCAGCTTTTCCCGAAGGACATAGCTCTAGTAAATGCAGTCAGTTTTGAACGGTTTTTCGTAGTGAATAGACGAATTATATTCTCTTTTTAAACAGTGCCATTTCAAAATTTTGTAAAAATGTCAGAAGTTTGCTTTATTTGCAATGAATCTTTGACTGAAAGTGAAATTGTGGTTGTTGATCGTAGGCTAAAGACTTTAATGGATTCAAGTACTGGAAGAGGTGATGGGTTCGATGAATATTTGAAGGACAAAACATCTGTATGTATCCCTACATGCACAATATAAGCAGTGTCGTAAAGCATACACCCGGAAGAGCAGTATCGCTGCAGCTAAAAGACAGCGTGAGGCGGAGATAGCTACCACATCTGGGATTAGTCCTCCTCGTACTAGATCACCAGGTAATGAATCGTCTTTTTGTTTCAAGAAATACTGAGCAGCATCTTCGACGAAGAGTGTCCCAAGTTTCAACCCTTGATTTCAAGAAAACCATCTTGAAGGAAGCTCAGACTCGTTCTGATGATCTAGCAAGAAGTGTCATTGTCCGCATTCAGTATGAATAGGACTTAGTTGCTGCTGAGGCTAAGTACCACAGTGATTGTTACACTTCGTTTCTGAAACACATTAGTGGAGGTAAAATCGGTCGTCCTGATAGTGATTCTATTACTTCAGCGATGGAATAAATATTGCATTGAATTGAAAGTTAGTTGCAAAGAACCATCGATCGATAATAAAACAATTAAGTAAAAACTCAAAGTATGGTAATAGAATCATTATAACTGAGAAATTGGGAAAATTCATTTGCTTCATCGACAATCAGCATGACGTCCTCAGCAAAGCTTGGTATGAGAATAAAAATCAAAATGAAAAGGAAGAGCGGTTGAGAATACTTGAAGCAGCTGCAGCAATCGTTCTAGAAGGTATTCCGTCGATAGTGTTTGACACTGATAATCATCAGTATGTTACTTTCGCAATATAGATGAAGAGCTAAAAGGTTTTTTTTCACAAGATGATCAGCTTGTATTTCGTAATAATGTCTATGGTGTAATGACTGTCTTGGGTATAGAATATAAAGCAGAAGAGTGGCATTTATTTATTGATGGTTCAAAAGTAAGTCTAAAGGCTGTTCTTTTACAAATCGGCAACAAACTTTCCTCTATCCCATTACGTGAGGCTTCTAACATGAGAGAGTCTTATGAAACGATTAAATTTATCTTGGAAGAAATTCATTATAACGAACACAACTGGAAAGTTTGTGGAGATTTGAAGGTGATTGCCCTAATTTTAGGATTACAACTTGGGTATACAAAATACTGTTGTTTTATTTGTGAGTGGGATAGCAGAGACCGAAAAAATCATTATGTTAAGCAAGACTCTTACTCCAGGACAAAAAAAATCACAAACCCTCCATTGGTGCAGCCTGAGAATGTATTTTTACCACCTTTACACGTAAAACTTGGGCTTACGAAGAACTTCGTAAAAGCTATGGATAGGAGTGATGACGGCTTTTTTATATATTAAAAGAAAAGCTTAGTAATTTAGAAAAATTAGCTTGGGAATCTTTCATGAAATTAACTTCCAATTTTCTAGGAAATCACCGATCAGGTGATTATAAATTGTTTTATCTACTTATAAGGCTTTGGGCTGTAATATGTAATTGAGAATACATTTTCTCAATTACATTTAGACTTCTTTCCTGAAAATTTGGGCGTCGTCAGCGATGAACACGGTGAAAGATTCCATCAACACATTTCTACCATAGAAAAACGATATAAGGGCAAGTGGAGCCCGCGTATGTTAGCGGATTACTGTTGGGCATTAAAACCAGATGTTCCTGAAGCAAAATACAGACGAAAATCATATAAGTAAATTTATATTAATGTAGCAATAAATCGAAATAACTTCTTTTGTTTATTCTTATATATATATTATATCCTTATCCTTGTCCTAAACTTAACTAGACAGAAGTTTTCATGTTACATGCAAAAATTGTTTTTTTGTTGACTAGGGTAATTATCCTCCACCTACTCAGATGTTCGTAGATATCTAAAGTGATATTCCAGAATCTTTGACTTATTTGTTAGAGCAAATAATTTTGAAAAAATAAAAGATGCAAATTGGAACACTTAATTAATATGTACAAATGTCAGCCACTGTATTATGGCTGCTGTTCGGCCTAGGTCTTTCAAATCACGGTTACAAATGAGCCTCTCAGTGTTTTTTCATCGACGATTTGGAACTAAACGGCTTATTCAAATTATTTCATCTTTTGGTTTGTGTGTATCGTATAATGAAACTATGATGTATGAGGCAGCAGCAGTTCTTCATCGTCCACCTCATATTCTACCACCAGAAACTGGAACAATTACCGTGTACACTACCTCAGAGGTGGTGCGGAAATGTGTGCATATAGTCGAAAATACGACTTTCCTGCGGACTAAAGTCACGATATCTTGAAAGTGATGCTTTGTAAAAGAAAAGTGTTGAGATCTTTTTTGTAGACAATTTTACGATCTACAAACTTTGTCTGAACCATTTTTCGAAAGCTCTCGTTGTTTCAGAGATATACGCAAAAATCGCAAATTTGTGTCCTTTGACCTCGAATCAAAACGCACAAGCGGGATCGATGGAGACTTTCATCATATCATTTGTAATGACGTATTCAAGGCCTGCACAAAAATCCAGCTTTTCGGGAATTAATGCAAACTGGAAATTTTGACTGGACTATTCTTTCTTAGAATAAACCTTAATTTATTTCTTTTTTCAATTGAAATATCTCAAAAAGGATGAATTCTAACAATTCCTTCGAAATTTGTCTGCCTATATATGAACGGATTACAAGGAATCATAATCTTTTTTGCAGTAGTAGCGCATTCTGGTGGTCAAGGAGGTTACTTTTCACCCCACCTAGTAAATGCGCATCCATTAAAAGAAATTAAAAAAACGGTAATTCGTTATTAAAGGTGTTTAAAAAAAGCAACCTGACATGAAATACTTTATTAGGATTTGGTATGGAATAATTTTCTAAAATAGACAAAATCTGGTTGGAAGTACCATTATTCAATTCCGTAACATAATTCCTAAGCAATATACATTTTTTGAAACATTCTTTTCAACAGTTATTTTGAATACTTATGACGTTGAAACAAATGGGAAAATAATTGTGTCTTTATTCGTATCTCTTCTACTAACCATATACAATTTTTCGTGAACTAATAGCTAATATTCTTCAATACGCAAACATTACTCTAATTCTCAACAGTTCAAAGAATAGTGAAAGCATAATAGTGTTCGATTTCTTTTTTTAATACATCTATACAATCATGGATTAGTAGAGAAAATAAATCAATTTCTATCGACGTTTACGTATTGGAGAAGTGCCTACATGAATTCAGTTAATTAATGATGGATTTCGTGCTGTCCTAAACTAACGTCTGGAATATTTCTTGTCTAAACAGTAAGTGGCAATTCCATTTTTATTTCACAACAAAGTCCTTTACACTCTCATTATCTATCGTATATATTTAACAAGCATACACATATTGAAATCCTAAATAGTATTCGCTTTCAATGTTTCAATACACCCGAAGTATTTTCCATTACTCCCTATTTAACAGTTCTTTTTCAGTCAGTTTTCTCATGTTTATGAACTGATATGTTTATTTACTTATTGAACAGACCAAATTTTGACAACTATTAGTCACAAAAGATATGTCTTTTGGAATATTCAAAATCATATCCAACGAGTCACTGTATACAAGCAAATCTGTTAATGCACCATTTGAATATCATATAACCAAATTATTAGGGCTGTTTCTATTCAGCAACTACTGTTCAAAAATTTCGTTTGAAACTTACAGTTACATGCTAAATATACAGTCCAAATAATTTGAAATGGGGTTGATCTGAATTATTGCTCGTTTTTTTCTCAATTTTCAATATATTTTCATCTATTTGTTGAAAGATTTCTGACCTACAAATATCCTGGATTCATCATTTTCTTTAAAAATCGCAGGATTAAAAAGCGCTCATCTAACCTGTATAACAAGCATGTCTAATTTATATAAATTCTATCTAAAAGACCCGCATCTTGTGAAAGGCGTGAAAATATATATAAAAGCAAGAAGGAATATTGTTTATACTTTGAGCAAGCAACAAATACGAAATGGAAATTATATAGAGGAATATAAAAGTTCCCAGTAAAATGGACAGAAGTGTTTATGGCTTTCTCAAGAGAATTGATGAAAATATTACATTTATGAAGGAAACAATTATTCCTCATGCTGATTTAGATATAAAGATGAAACCATAACCAGAAACACTTTATATCCATATAATAATTTCAAATCATATCTGTAAGAAAAGACCACAAGTTCTCATTCAGGAAAATTATTTTCGTTGGAAAATATTTGTTTCGTTATAATAAACAATAAAATCTAAAAGCAATTAGGAACAGACAAGGGTGTGTACTCAAGGTTTATGATTTCCAATTCGGTTACTAAAATCATTTCATAATTATCTCCACTAGATTCGAAAATAGTTTTGACGTTTGGTTATGGCCCAGATAATTATATTATAAAATACACATCTCCCAAAATGTTCAACAAGGGATTTTCAATATACGGACGATTTTAATTTGTAATTTTACTTTTAATTCAAGCACCTTTACTTTTTCATGAAAAATTATATATTGAATTCCACCTCTGAATACCACAATGTCACTATCTTCAGACAAAAATATAAAGGCCGTCAAATATATCTGAAGTTTCCTCTTCCCTTAAAAAGACTTTCTAATAGGTTGCGCAAGTCTAGAGCGCAATGGTTAGTTCATCAAAGCTCTCGCGGAGTGAACATCGTGAAATACACTATGTGCAACAATTATTTGGTATCGCAATTGCTCTGAAATTCCCTATCTCAATTCGTGTCCATCGTTATCCGTTCAAATTCAAACCTGATTTGTACTTTGCTGATCTTCCGGTCATGCGTCGTTTTTATCTCCCTTACTCCGTCTCTGTTTGTATTTGGTCGTACTCTTAATATTCGCGACAATTTTTTCTACGTTTGTGGGACTGTACATTGTCATAATTAACTCCCATGAGAGAGCTATAGGAATCGACAGTATGAGCTATACATGAACACAAATAATTTAACAATATTGAAATATGAAGCGAATAAATGATACTATAATTAAATAATATGAAAATAAATTGGGTAAAAATGAGGGAATCTAGTCTAGTCTAGTTTTATTCACGAATAAAAATAAAGGAATGAAGAACTTACTGTAAACTATAATATAATCGTGTAATATCACAACATAATTGGTAGAATTAAATATTTGTGCAATTATAATTATTCTTTGTTTAAATCACAAAATTATACGCATTGATCACCTTCCAATTGATAACATTGAAAGAATTGGCTAAAACATTTCCTGAAATTTTCCCAAATGAGTACATGTAGTCTTATATTTTCTGATCGTTATGATACATAACACACATTTTTATATCTACTTTTATAAATATCAGTTATATAGAGTCAACAATAGATTTTCTCAATATTTCTGCTAAAAGATTAAAATATGCTTGTATCCTAGCGTGAAAGACTTCTGAGTTGTTAATATTAAAGTAGGTTACACCATTTTAATATAAACAGAACATACAAACAAAGAATTTTCACAAATGGTATAACCCACCAAATGAGTTAAAATTTAAATATAATATGGCAGTATTTAATTCTAACAACAAAATAGCCTTACATAAGTTGTGTAATATCATACTGCAACTCCAATTGAAGTTATATTTTCATGAAAATTCCATGATTTCATAGGTTGGATAAAATCACAGAAAATTTTATCTTGAACAAATCAACATCTTATTCATCTTCATATCGAGATACGTGTCATGTTGAAGGCTCTCTCAAAATCATTTTATTTTCACAAAAACTATATAAAATTAATGTACAGTATAAAACACAATAGGACTTCAGATATACCTACAGAACAGTGAAACTACTCATTAATAATTAGTGGATATAAAAACCATTTTAAAGCTCTCAAACAATATCACTTGAATTCACTTATCAATGTAACATTTATAAAATAAATAAGAAGGGATAATGAAGACATTGTAGTCAACTGAAAAGTCTAACTTCTCCTAATAGAATTCTGTAAAAGTAATGAGTAACACTCTTTCCTCTAGTACTGAATTATTGGAGCATTCTAAGAAATGTTACTTCAAAATTGTTAACATTTTCCCAACACCCATAACAATAAAAGTTATAACATTTTCTCAATAATTTTTGATATAGTACCATTTTTTTAATCTTTGGTGAATCATGTTAATAATTAGCAAAACATAAGGTTCATTGCAACTTAAACTTACAACATTCATAACATTTATAATTGAAAACGAATATTTCACATAAAACGAAATAATCACACAAAAATATTGATAAAATTGTAACAAATGTGGAAATAACAGACAAGAAATTGAAAAATTTGAAATTTATTATAGTCGATTTGGTAAAGCCGTACAGTAATGAATCTTTAGATGACAGGATGGTCATAGGCGTGCCACTCGGATGAGTGTTAAAGAGTATTATAAAGCATATTCTCCGAATTTAACCCCAAAAAAAGGTAATTATTACATAGATATATATTAAGAAGAGTTCTTGAAATAGTTTTATCATTTGTATGCATCAGTTAGTAGTTGGTGAAAGTTGTTTGTTCATTTCACAAACAATGGAAAAGTCTTCTAATTTTACCCCTGTTGAATGTGCTAAAAATATATCACTTTCCCAAAGTGTACAATTAATTATATTGAATGTATATGATGATTTAATGCATCAAAGCCATTTACCTTCAATCGATGAAAATGTTTAAGTGTGTTGTAAGTTGACGGGAATGGAACAGTCCACAATATACAAGCTTCTCAAGAAAAGAAAATCTGAAAATGGATTTGTGAACCTCCAAAAACTTCTCCAGGAAGGCCTCGAATGGTTATTGATGAAGACTTTAGGAATACTATTCGAAATACTGTGCATTCTTTTTATTTCCGGATAGAAATTCCCACTGACGAAAAAATACACGCTGTGCTCGTAGGAGATTAGGACTTGCCTTTAATATCGAAAAACAAATTGATTGTCGACAAGCTGTCCTCCTAGGATTGTCTACAGGATTTCAGGCTCAGTCAGGACAAGTACGACGTATAATAATAACGTATATAGGTAGTGTTAACGGTTTTATGGATGGGGTTATTATCATTTCAAAGTAAAAGTGCTAGGGACTATCATGAGGACATGAATGCGGATGTTTTCGAAGAATATTTTGAACATTTGAAAACTAGGATCTGTTTTAGTAATGGATAACGCGAGCTACCATTCGCGATAGATTTAATCAACGCCAACATCTTAATGGCGTGAAACAGACATCATCAGATGGATGACGTCATGAAAATATAAGATTGACGAAATGGCAAAAAACCGGAAAGTTAGAATACTACGCCTTCTACCTTACTACTGCAAATTGAATCCGATTGAACTAATATGGGCATAGGTAAAAAGTGAAGTGGCTAGAAAGAACGCAAGTTCTAAGATAAAAGACATCGAACTTCATTTCAACAGTGCAATAAAAAGCGTTACATCCCGAAACTGCAAAAATTGTATAGACCACGCCATTATAGAAAATAAAATGTGGGAACTGGATCATATTATGAATGCTATGATAGATCCTGTTATAGTGAATTTGGGTAATGAAGAAACATCATCAGAAGATGAACTGTAAATATTTCATGAAAATATTGCAGCTTGAAATATATATAAGCATTTTGACAATCATTATTTTGATTTTTATAATTTTGAAGTATAGAAAGAAATTGAATTTAGAACTAGAGGTTACATAAAGTCATGAAATTATTTACAAACATTGTTTAACATTCTGTTAGGTAATGTTAAAACTCATGTGGAAAATTTAGCTTAACTCTGAATGTTCATTTTCATGATTTACTAAAATCATGAGTTATCTGAAATATCATATTCATTGTTTAATTATTATATATTTTAATGTATATAATTAAGCGTGAGTTTTATTTCATGAAATAAACTATCTAGATATTCACATTAAATTATTATCGTTTTTAAATACTTTCGTGTTCGATTGATTCAATTTCATTTTCGAAGAGAAACCTAAAACACATATTCGTCTACGTTACTGACTAAAAATTTCAGACGTATAGTGTAAAAACTTTATTTAAAACAAGGACAGCAATATTCGCATGCAACAAAAAAGACAGAGAAGATCGCAGGTAGTTGGAGATTTGTACGAGGGTTTCTATCAAAGATATAATTGATTGGTGCCTGCTCCAAGACATAATCATAGAAACTACATTTATTTTTGAATTTGCCCACGTACATTTCTAAGGGAATTGCATACTTAATGAGCTTTTATTACTTTACGTCTTTACCAAATAGACTATAGAAAGGATAACAATGAAATTTTCCAATATTTTTATTTGTAAAAATTTAAAAACTTTTGCTGATACAAAATCAGTTTTAATAATAAAACACATAAAACAGAATTCAATCATTCCATCAAATTCCCCATTGATTCAAACATTAGTATAACATATTAGCTCATTAATTTAATTATTTTTCATTCATATTTTTTGATTTTAGACTTTTTACAACTAGAGTCACTCAGAAAAGAATATCTAAAAGTAGGTAATAATTAGTTGGCTATTTTTCTAATAAGTTATTTCGAATTGGTGGAGTTCAGCCAGTTTTTTCCAAAGATCTTCATTTATACATTCAGTCGACGTTTCGGCACAATATTTTGCCTTCTTTAGGACCCAAAAATGAATTTTACTATCATGAAATAAAATTTTCTTCTTTAAGAAAAGTGAACCAACAGAACATATATGTGTATAAATTAAACAGACTCTCCTCTATCGAAAACCGAATTGATAGACATTACACGAATCACTCACAAGCTCGAACAAATTGAAAACACTATGAAATGTATATATAAAACCTGCCATAAAATACAATAAATAAATAAATAGGATAAAATTTTCTTTTAGAATTAAAAAAAACTAGATACTCACAAGGTATATACAGATCTCCTACATAATACATAAGAACGGAGAATAATTGCTTGCTCACAGATTGGTACCATAAAACAACGTTTTTCTGAGAGATTTTTAATTTCAATTCACACCACTCTTTCAAACATAAAGTAAATATTATAAATAATCTAAAACACAGGGCCCTCAATTTGTCTGATACCGTTTTTCATGAAAAAATATGTCTTATTAAGTCGTATCTTGTGAAAAATGGTTATCCAGTAAAACTTATTATAAATTAATTACTCAGGGGAGCAAATGAAACTGACAAAACGAACTTATGTCAGAACAAAAGGATATATTGCAAAATTCCGTATGTACAGAATTTATCTGAGAAAATTGCGAAGATCTTAAATTCAAATGACGTTACTATTGCTTTTAAAAATCAAAACACGTTGCATAAGTATTTCACTAGATTTAAGGAAAGAACCCCACCACATTTAGAAAGTAACGTAATAGATAGATTTCCATGCGAACAATGTGAGGGAGTTTATATAGGGCAAACGGGAAGATATCTAAGTACAAGAATTTCAGAACACAAACGAAGTATAAATTCAGCAAACCGTAGAAATTCAACAGGTAAAACCGCTCGGGCAGAGCATGCGATATCTATGAATCATGCATTCGATTTTGAAAATGCAATGGTTCTGGATAGAGAATCTCATTATAAAAGAAGACTCATTAAGGAAATGATATACATACTAAAACATACAAACAGTGTCAACAGAAAACAAGATACAGAAGGTCTCAGTAATTCATATTTCAATATTATAAGGAGAATCAATTCTTGAAGTTGAAACCACCATTATTCGTTTTGAAATGCCGTGTGTATCAATCGTTTCCTTAGTAGATTATGACAACGTAAAAATAATAATAATATCAGACCGCACATATTCGATGTTTTGCCAACTGCTCCCGAATATCAGTTCGATTTCGAGAGTGGAAAACGCATCTTCTCCGTGTTCTTTGTTACCGTCCAGTAAGACTAAACAACCTTTGAATTATCTAGATATGTATCTTTCGTTTTATTATTACGTAGGAGATCTGTATACACCTTGTGAGTACCTAGTTTTTTTTTTTTTGAAAGAAAATTTTATCTTATTTATTTATTTATTGTATTTTAATGGCAGTTTTTATATATACATTTCATAGTGCTTTCAATTTGTTCAAGCTTGTGAGTGTTTCGTGTAATGTCTAACAATGCGGTTTTCGATAGAGGAGAGTCTGTTTAATTTATACACATATATGTTCTGTTGCTTCACTTTTCTTAAAGAAGAAAATTTTATTTTCTGATAGTAAAATTCATTTTAGAGTCCTGAAGAAGGCAAAATATTGTGCCGAAACGTCGACTGAATGTATAAATAAAGATCTTTGTAAAAAAACTGGCTGAATTCCACCAATTCGAAATAAAATATCTAAAAGGTTCGTGTGGCGGAAAGAGAATTAATATTTCATTCCTAATTCTCACCGAGTATTTTCCTATTCAATTCATTCTTCACTTAAAAACAATATGGAATATAAAATTTTAACGATGAAGTATTTCTTGCAATGACATTCTGGTATATAGGCTGTTCAAATTTATATACATCCGGATTAATATAAAGTAAAATGAAACATAATATTTACAGCATCATCACATACATTATGCTTCCATACTGTAGGTAATGACTAATGTTTTCTCAACAAATATAGTGACGTTAAAAGGTAATAATTTTTGTATCCACTATCTTCCTTTGTAGATATAATTTAGATAATCAAAATATTTATATATTATTTTTATAAATATAATTTTACGAAGTTTAAATTTGTGCTGTTATCACATCTTTTGATTCCCCTGTTCGTAGAAATATTGTTCAATTTTTCTTATAGTAATGATATTTTATATACATTTCATTAATAAATACTGTATTTCATAACCAAGTACTGAACACTTTTTTACGTACTTTACGATGGGGGTTCAACAAATCTCCAAAAAAATCAAGTCACTATAGTTGCTGATTCACCACGAAAAATTTTAGGGAACAACGAAAATGATTATACCGCAAAAACGATTGATTCCCTATAAAATGTCAGTGCCATCAGAACAAAAAAAAAACGAAATCTATTTGAAATCTGACACTCCATTAACTGTATTGTCGATTTTTAACTTACCTTACATTCTAGTAAGTTACATTAATTAAAATAATATTTTTTCATTTCACTCAAACTAAGTGATATTATCCTTTCGTGCTGTGAAAGATACTATTGAACGAATTCCTTTCACAGATGTCTGAAAAAGAAAAGAATTCACTTTAATATAGAAAATTTCAGAAATTATTTTGATAATTCAATTATATCATTACACACCACTAGCCTAATATATGAGTAGTTCTGACGAATTTGCGAAAAATGACTTCGTATATAAATAAAAATATAATTTATGATAATTGACAGTTTTATATATTCAATATACATGTATATTGTATGTATGTCGCAACTTGAGCGGGTAAAACTACGTGCAATTTAAAGAAAAGATGTTCATATAAACGCAGATCTGCAAAAGCTTCGTTACGGAGCTACAGGGTGTTGAAATTTCCTGAAAAACTTGTTCTTTTCTGCAAAACTCCTGCAGTTTTTGAGATATTCAGCCCAAATTTGTAATGCAAGCTATTTCTTACAGCCTCCATCATTACACGTCCTAGATTTAACGAAATTCACAAAATGTTTTCTTTTCCGAGGCCATGTCTTCTTCTGCACTTTCAAACTTATTCAATATCAAACTGAAAAATATTCAACATCAAACTAAAAATAAGAACAATTTAAAAACTAAATAAATTGCTGGAAGTATCCTCCAGCTGCAAGAATACAGGCCTCTGTCCTTCTTCGCTTATTATAACGCACTCTTTGAAATATTCCTGGGGTATTTCTTATCGTGTCACAAGAGGTTATTATTCGATTTCTCAATTCTTCTACAGTGTTCAATGGAGTGGTATAAACTAAACTTTTGAGATATCCCCAGAAGAAAAAGTCTAAACTATTTAAGTCTGGGAACCTAGGAGGACATGGTTCTGGCCCACCCCGACTTATCCATCGGTTGAATGTATTATTCAAGAATTTCCTAGCTTCTCCACTAAAATGTGCTGGTGCCCCGTCAAGAATGCAACACATTATGTTTCTCACCTAAAGTGGCACAACTTCGAGCAATAAAGTTAACTCCTCCTCAAGAATTTGCCAATAAGCGGGAGCATTTAGTTTGTTAGACAAAAAAAATGGCCCAATCAAATAACTTGCAATTATTCCGAGCCAGAGAATTGTTCATGATGATATTCTTCAATCAAATGGGGATTTTCCTCAGCCCAATAATGATTATTGTGAAAATTTGTGATAGCAGTTCTCGAAAAATTAGCTTCGTTTGTGAACATTTCACTATCAAAATGAGCATTTTCTCTAATTTTATCTAAGAACCATCGGCAGAAATTCAGTCTTGAAGGAAAATCTTGAGGAGGTCGAGTTTGGAAACGTTGAATATGAAACGGGTACAATAAAAAGTCGTGGAGAATCCTTCAAACATGTGAAATATTCGAACGATTTCCAATTTTTCTTGTGCTCACATGAGGATTCAAATCGATACAATTCAAAACTGCTTCCTCAATATCTGGAGTTCTCATGACTTGAGTTACACCTTTTAAATGATTATTTGCAGTAAAAGTACCAGTTTCCCTCAAACTTTTGTGGATATTTGAAAATGTTCGCCTGTCTTGTGTTACTCGATTTGGAAAGCGCACCTGATATAATCGCCTAGCCTCTGTTGTGTTTCCGTCATCCAGACCGTACATGTAATGGATATCAGCCAATTCGGCGTTAGCAAAATTAGCCATTTTTTCTTACAGCAATAACTTCAAAAGTCTTAAACCTAATAGTTAATTTAATAAACAATTCGAGCAGACACTGGTTCAACTTTAGCAACTGTCAAAATAAATAAATAAATGAAAAAATCAAAGCCTACTAGTCATTTTTTTTAATTAGAAGTGCTTTCAATTCAGCGAATGCATACAATCGTTCAATAATTTTTTGCTCGAGAACGGTCAGATACGAAAAAATTACAGGTGTCAAAAAAGTTTCTAAATTGAACGAAGATGACGAAAATTGATTGTACGCTGATCAGTGGCGTACTGCAAAAAAGTTCGAAAGTGCAAAAGACATGGCCTCGGAAAAGAAAACACCTTGCGAATTTCGTTAAAATCTAGGACGTGTAATGATGGAGGCTGTAAAAATAGCTTGCATTCCAAATTTGGGCTGAATATCTCAAAAACTGCAGGATTTTTGAAGAAAAAATCAATTTTTCAGGAAATTTCAACACCCTGTAGCTGTAACGAAGCTTTTGCGGACCTATGTTTATATGAACTTTTTTTCTTAAAATTGCACGTAGATTTACCGCCTCAAGTTGTGACATACTATTATGTAAAACCCTGAATAGTGGGGGAATAATAAAATCAAACACAACCTACGAATTCTAGTCAAACATTAACCTCAAATCGAATTACGATTCGAGGCAAAATTTCTACCATCAACAAAACATGTGAAACAGCATAATGATTATTACTAATGAAATAATTACCTCATATTCAGATGGTGTGAGGCAATGAGACATAAAAACGTAACATTTAAATAATTAATTAATAACCGTTTGACAACACATCGGTTCGCGCCTTGCTTCATTGCCAGTACTGCCAATTGCAAAAAATGTATGAGCGCGGCAACCTACGATCCGATCGAAAGATACGGTACAATCTAGATTTCAGTAAAAATTTTATAGAGCACAATAAATTAATGATATAATATTATTTAGATATTGAGTTTGGGACACGATAAGGGAATGATATTCAAAGTGTTGGGTTACCTGCCATTTCTTTGTGTGAGATGAAAACACCTAAGTGAAATATGGCACAAACAGCTTCAGTAGTATAATTTTCGTAAAAAAATACAATATAACGTTAACAATTTATAAAATTGAGTATGGACACCATTTTTGCAAATTTCTGAGAACTAGTCATATATGATGTGAGTAGAAAAAATCAACTTGTTCCTGAGTGCATGAAGGGAATTTCAATTATTTTTCACTGATCTCTTCGTAGATGAAACGATGTCTATTCATAAGTTCAACAGCACCAAATGAGATAAGTCAAGACTGCTTGCTGTACTTGATGAAGGGAAATATAAATTTAAGCAAAGCTTTTGAAGATGAATCTTAGGGACCTCGAATTCAAACTTACTTTTAAGGCATTTTCCTCAAACAGCTAAAAAGCAATCCTCATTTTGTCACTGGGGAAGCCACAAGCATTGCAGAACCCACTTGTCCGCCTAAAAAAGGTACCATCAACCTCGCAACAAATTAGAGGAAGAAGATCCATATTACAAACATGCTGGGACATTCTAGTGACCAAAATAAAATCAATGGACCATCAAATACACCTTATCGATCAAAATCGTTGATCTTTCAAGAACATCAAATAATTCAGACAATAGGAAAAATACATTCAGGTTCTGCAAGCTGTTCGAATATCATGCCACATGTAGAGAGGATTGAGAAGATTTTACTAGAAGATCTTCATAATGACACCAGACAATTTTAAAAGACACTTTAAACTAACTTACAAGGGCCAGGTTTGTTGTAGATATAAAAATTTTGAAATTATGTTTTATACTTACTTTCTTCTTGGAGCCATTGAGGAAATCCTTGTACATTTCCGAACGTAAATACCTCGAGTAACTATCGCTTTTCATCAAATGGTACACATGAGCCTGAAAATATTTTGCATTTTAATACAATACTCGTAATTATACACACAAACTTACAGCAGAGCAATCGAAGCTCCATCTATCAAGAGTCTCCATATTTTTCTTGGTAACCTCGTATGACTGGCAGTCAACATTTATTGGACAACTAGCATCTGGTGCTAAAAATTCAGCCCAAATCTCCGACACCTTATTCTGAACTTCACTTTGGGGTAAAGATTTCAGTTCTTGAACCGCTTCCCAAAATTTCAAATTTTCACCACTGAATTCCTTATCGAGAAACTTTATGAAATGCTCTCGACCTAATGGATCCTGCAGCAACTCCTTGAGACTGAAAGCCCAACGTTTCACTCTGCGTGCTGATATGTCTTTAGCCAATTTTTCTTGTTCCCATAACTCTGGACTATCGCTGATCCAAGGATTAGGATACTCAGGAGCCACGAAAAAACAGTCATACTCTAGGTACTGTTCATAATATGCAATGAAACTGAAAAGAAAAACAATCACTTGATAGGTTTTTGTATTCTGAAGTACAAGTTGACTAGTCTTTGGCGTTACCTTATTCTGGATGTTGTGAAACACGCCAAGCTAACGTAGGTATTTGGAAAACCTCATGGTAAAATCAAGGTTCCAATATGCCTACAGTAGCCAATTGCTGAATGAACTGCTTAAGCGTTACAAGAGAAAAGAGGTAGATACATATAAAATTGAGTGTGTGCTACTTGACAGCCTTGCCACTGCGACCCAGTGGTCTATTGTGGCACACTCTACCCTAAATTTCACCTACAAGCTCAATCCTTCTTATAAAGGATATATATATAAGTTTTATGGGTGAGAGCTTAATAAACTCAGTTAGCTCTAGTTTGTTAGATCCAAGTTCCTCAAGCCTGATTCTGTTGGATAATCGCTCATAACATGTTTGATTGATTATATCTGGTCCTCATATAGTCTGCATGAAGCATCCTAGATCAATCCTAACTTATTTAGGTGATTTCTGAGGCGACAGTTGCCAGTTAATATGGAAATTAGAACCCTCCGATCTAGCCTGAAGAGTTCAAGTCAAGCCTTGGCTTTCACAGTTGAAGGTTAACTGATGGCAAACCGGGTATCTGAGTGCTGTGAGGCTCAGCCAATGCTCCCTCGTACCTCCAGGTTCAACCACCGGTTATTTTCCAACCTAGCCATCTTCAGAGGAATTCCAAGCCTAGGCTGTTCCTCTACAAGTACAGTTGTCAGATGTCAATGCCTTCAGTTAAGCATGGCTATCTGTGATGATTTTTATCAACTCACTGGTTGATAACACCCTACTAACCCCCCCCACACACACAAGCAGGAGGTTAGCACAGTGGTCAATGAACATATTTCTGCTTGAAAACAGTCGCAAGTCCGCCAAAACAGATAGACTATTCCTTAGCAGCACCTTGACCACCAGCATTTGGAGCCGTCTGTGAACTAACAGGGGCCCTCAAGTAGACAGTCCTTGGAGCTGGCCCATTCCTTTCTGCTAGGAATGATGATGTGAAATGACAGATCCATGTTGGTTTTCAAGCCGAGAGTATTGGGTATTACTATGTTGCAGACTTCATATTGGTACCTCAGTGTCCTCAATTGCAGACTGTAAAGCGCCGGACACGAAGCTGAAATATTGGGTCCATTTTGGGAAAGGTGATGGAATCTGTAGGTAGCCATTCTAGCTGCTCCTCTAATCACCAGCTGAAGAGGTGCAAGGCCCAGTAACAGTTCCATGGCTGCAGTAGGTGTAGAGCGAAATGCTCCAATGATCATCATGCAGGTCATTCTTTGCAATTTAGAGAGCTTAAGTCGGAATGCACAACCACCAACCAATGCAGCCATATGTGATACATGGTCTCACCACCATCACATATGGCCACTGAAGTTGCTTTGGGGCAAGACCACGGTTTCCAAGAGAAACTAGTTTTCATTTCAAAATAACGCTCACACATTCTGATAAAGAATGAGTAACATCAAAATAGGTCAAGTACCTTCATGTCCTTCTTGACATCAAACTGTCTTCTAACAAGATCATCTACAAGCAATCCCATACAGGAACTTGCTGTTTTGGTGTCAAGAACTGTTTAGTACAGGTTTCAAGTCAGATCCACACAATTTTTTTTTACATTTTTGATTAAGCCTACCATGATAATGGCAGAAGATGTTTCTCAACAGACTCTTCATCTAGAATATATTAAGGATATGGAGACTATTATGGTTTTAGAGTTGCATTACCACAGCTTCCATAGGCAGTTTCCTATCGCCATAGAAGACAGAGATCACTATGAAGATTTTTAAGATGTCAGATATCTTCTAATGAACAAGCTGCAGTTATTACTAAAACGAACCCTCGAAGATCGACTTTCTTATAAATAGTGAAAAAGGCTTTCTAATGGCCTACAACCACGCAATTCCGCCCGATTCACTTATAACTCTTCGTGAAGAACAATTTAGAAATTACTGATTGGCTCAAAGTTATTTCTTGAGATCAGGATATCCAGCTGCTCTCTGGTAACTCTTTTATTGTAAGATGTAATGCAACAGCCAAAATTAACATATTCGGCGTTTCTAGCATAAGAAAGTATTTCCTACGAAAATCAATGTTCGAGAGAACTCAAACAGATTAATGTCCACATCCTGTGATAAGTTACCTGCCAGCATACGCCTGAGTGTAGGAAATATCCTGTTTGTGGTTGGTACGTGGTTTTGGTGATATAATTTAACGAATAATAACAATAATGAACTATTGATTGGCTACTCAAGGTTAATATAAATTACCAATTCATCCATAATATTCCAATTACCTAACATTTGCAATATAATTATTTAATAAAAAACTTAACCTTCGCTATAATTCGGAACTAAGATGAAACTTACGACTCTGCTGCTTTTGAAACTTTTATATTTCTTCTATCCAACCTTGCTTTGAGTAACTCAACTTGTTTCTTCAGAATATCAATGGAAACTTTATTTTCGATTTCAGACGTTGAAGGAGACATCTTACGTGAATCAACGGTCATATTTTTAATTCCGTGAATTGGTTTATTCATTTGGCACGCTTTTTTGATATCTATTTCTGTTGTATTCACACAACCCGGCTGCAACAAATTTTTTAAATTACATTTTAGTTTTTTGGAAGGTTTAAAATTACCATTGGTCGATGTACATCCCAGAAAGCGCGCTCCTGACTGTCTAATACTTTTCGTTCTAATTTATCCCTCTTCTTGTCGACTTTACTTTGAGCTTCAGCTTGCATGAAAATAAATTCCCACTTTCTTGAAAACATTTTCTGAAGCCGTGCTAAGTTTTCAGCTTCGTAATCGGCCAATTCCAAACGGGTTTTGTTTTGCATTGTTCTTTTGCAGAGATAAACCGCTGCAAGGGAGAACTTAATTAACTTGAGAGTTGTGAATAAGAAATGCAACATTTATTCTTGATCTTCCGAAAAGTAGCGTTGCAAAACGCATATTCATTAAATTTTGTTAAAAAAAAACTGAAAAAACATGATTAACTCCTTAATAGACGGCTATGAAGCAGAATCAAAACAGTTTGTTCCATATTTTCTTAGTGATTTACAGTGTTTTCTAGTTTTGGATCCAATTTTTTTTTCGCCATCTTTCATAAAAAAGACAAAGAACTACAAGAAGTGAAAAAATAAATTACTGAATGTTGAAAACCATCATGGAAGGACATACTCAGTTTCGTCTTTCTTATAGACTCCCTAGTAACTTACACGATCCTCTTTTACAAAGTTTGCGTTTATGAACACACAGGATACATTTATAATTGCCAAAGTACCTAATATTTTGAATTTTAGTGATGTTTACTTGAAATTAATACTCGAAGGGAATGCCAATGAAATTATGCAGCGTAATTCTAACCTAAAAGGGACTATAGAATACTTCATTGCTTCATGGTTACCACAGAGAACTTCATTTGCCAACTGATTGAGTTCACTTCTGACTTTAAAAACTTGCCCACAAACACTTCAATAGCGAACAGGATTGTCAAAATGAGGCTCCACACACCAAAAATCAATCAATAGTACATTTATGATATGCTCAGCATACTTCCCCTACAACTCGCAAACACCACCTCAAACAGAATAACTACAGGAATTGGTGTACTACTGTAAAACACAAGACTAACCACTCGTCGTTGGGTGTGATGCCAACGCTCACCATATTCTATGGGGAAGCCGAGACAACAACAGGGGAGAGAAGCGAATCGAATATCTCTACAGTACAAACCTTACACTTCTCAACAAGGGAAATGAAACAAATTTTATCACATCGAACAGAAAAGAAGTCCTAGACCTGACTTTATGCAGTGAACAATTCACTTCCAAAATTCGAAGCTGAAGAGTGGCCACAGAAGTAGTATCTCTCATACCATCGACATATCTGTTTCGACATCACAAATGTACCAAAACAACGACCAGTGCCTTAAAGGAACCTCAAAAAAACCGATACCGGAAACAACTATCGGAAATGGTGGAACCGACAGCTAAGACACCGAGGAACATCAAGGATCTGGAAACTGCAAACCAGCATTACCTTGGCGTACAATAACAGTTGCCCTATACCATGCAATAAAGGCAGGAAAAAACCCTATGGTGGTCAGCAGAACTCGCTGCCCAAAGGATGAAAAGCAGACGCCTCCTAAATAAAACGATGCGCACTAGCACAAAAAACGATGCGCACTAGCACAAAAAGCGGTTGGGACATTTACAAAGAGGCCCAAAGAGCATACAAAGGATTGATCAAAAAATACAAAAAAGAAGCATGGAAAAACTACTGCGAGGAAATAGAGGGTATACCGGAGACAAACCGTCTTCGACGCATCCTCCCTGCAGCGGGACCTACGGACATCCTAAGTCTTGATACACCAGAAGCAGTAAAAACACAGACGAAAGGTGAAACACTGAGACGACTTGCGGAAGTTCACTTACTGGGTTTCTTCATCGACGACACAGCAATCCAGAAGTCAAATGGACACGTTGACACACTGGAACACAGCCTCAATGGTAGTTACAGTGGAAAAGGTTCGATGGACAGTAACTACCTTTCAACCATATAAAGCACCTGGAGCAGATGGTATATATCGTCCATACTGAATAAAAGGAATGGACCAAGTTGTTATGCATTCAATCCACATCTTCAGATCCTGCCTAGCATTGGGATACGTTCCGGACCCCTTTAAAAGGGTTCGAGTTGTCTTCATTCCCAAGCGGAGCAAGATCGTACACCTCATTCCTACTGAAGGTTTAGGGAATACCCTAGCTGAGTGTCCCATACATATCACTCAACATGCCTACGAGCAAGGTAGATCAGTCGACTCAGCACTACAATCTGTAGTAGAGTATATTGAGAAAAGACTGGAAAAAGGCGAAGTCACTCTAAGAATATTCCAAGACATAGATGAAGCTTTCGACAACCCACTTTATGAGTTGATAAAAGGAATAGACAACACCATAGCAAGGTAGGTGGGAAGTTTGCTGTCGACCAGGCGCATCGAGGCTCATCTCGGCGAGTCGACCGTCGGGCGACCGCCAGCAGGGGATGTTCTCAGGGGGGATTACTATCTCCTCTCATCTGGAACCTCGTGCTGGATGGGCTCTTGGCCGTCCTTTGCAGTGGGTTATGCCGATGATCTCGTCCTCCTTGTTCGTGGAAAAACCTCAGCACCATATGCGAAGTCGCGCAGAACGCTCTGCAAATGACTGAACAATGGTGCAAAGAGCATGACCTGTCCGTTAATCAAAAAAAAACAGACATGATTCAATTCACTCGAAAAAGGAAACTACCGCATTTCAAGGCACCCATTATTTTCAACTAGGAACTAACACTAGTAAAACAAGTGAAATATCTAGGTGCGCTGCTTGGCGCCAAACTAAATTGGGAAAACCACATCGAAAGACAAGTGCAAAGAGCGCAAAACACTCTGGGCCTGCAGGAGATTCTTCGGCGCCAGATGAGGACTCAAACCAAACATAATATATTGGTTATACACGACAGTGATAAGACCGCTTCTGACCCAGGCGGCCATCGTATAGCGGCCTCCACTGGACAAGGAGATAAAACGGAACAAAATAAACAAGGCAAGCATGTCTAGCACTCATGGGAACCTTGAGATCCACACCCACGGCCTCTATGAAGTATCTTCTGGGCGTCCCTCCACTACACATAGTGGTCGAGGAGGCGGTCATAAGGGCCTCTTTGAGATTGTGGGAAGGAGGTATATGGAGGGAAAGAAATCCAAGTTCAGGACACTCTACATCCCTCAACAAAATTAGAAAACTCCGACCTGACCTTCTCACAAGAGGAGATCGAATGACTTCAAGGTCGTCATTCCTCCAAAAGAAATTTGGTCCACACCCCACGCCTTACTCATCTAACAGGGCCTGACCTGATTTTCAGACGGTTCCAAAACCGGGATGGGTGCAGGCATCGGCGTCGACGGCCCGAGGGCAAACATTACGATTGCTCTACGAGGCCACGTCACTGTAACACACGCAGAAATATTTGCCATTCTACGGTGTTTACGGGACAACCTACACAGGAACTACAGAGACGCATACATCTACATATGCGCAGACAGACAGAACGCCCTTGGATATTTGAAAAATACGAAGGTTACATCCAAATTAGTTCACGAATGCAATTCGTGAACTTCGCTAACTCAGTGCTACAAAAGAGTTTGAATTTGGGAGGCTTTTACTTGATAAAATTCCATTATCAATAATAAAAAACAAGTACTGTGTTTCAAGGAATTTTACTTAATAATTGCGATTCGTAACGCGTTTCACTACACCGTAGCTTCTTCAGACGAATGAATGTACAGAAAATATAAATATAAATGTTCTTGAGTAATTAAAAGCTTATTGGGTTGCTTCTTCTTAAGTGGTTATTTATGACAGGTATATCCAATAAAATTAAGGAATAGATTGCTCCCCGAAGAGATTCAATAGAGGTGAAGGGCTTAAATCGACTTGTTCAATGATGAGTCTACCTGAGTGTTTGTATTTATTGATTTCTGAAGTTTCCCAAAGAAAGCTGATACCGGCTTTTTGGCTTTGTGGTATTTTAAAATACTACTAAGATGTGCAGTTCATACTCAGAATATATGGTTCTACTTAATGTGCTTGAAAAACAGATTGACTCCCAATTATATAAGGTTGAAGACACATAACAAGAGTGGACCAGCAAGAAGAGCAATCGAGAAAGGCCAACGCATATGGCTCAAAGAGGATATGAAGATCCAGTACAACAGGAGGGACGTTGCCAACATATATTTGAAGGTAATCCATACGGAATTATTGTTTAGATTGCACCCTGTTGAGTTTGATATTTTAGACTCTGAATCCAGATACGATGTCAAAATTTTAATTCATAAGTTCCAGCAACAACAGAAAAAGTTGAATTCACTTGAATTCAAAACTTCTCCAACCGAACCTTCAACTGATAAATTTTCAGACCATAAATTTTCTGACAGATTCACTAATTTAACTGATACCGATTTTACACAACCACAAAATGATCTATTAGAAAGAGGATTCAAACATAATTTACATCTAAAACATAATAGAACTAATTTTGAACAGTTAGGCATAGACTCCGAAATCATTCTCAAAAACTCCAAAGATAATATTTTAGCCAAACATCAAACAGCAAAATCATCAAAGAAGATCACCTCATTGCAATTCCGATTATAAGATAATAAAAACAATTCGTGAAAATAATATCAAGAACGATTTAGTATTCACTAAAGCAGATAAAGGTAACACCGTCATCGCGATTAGTAAAACCGATTATATTTCTAAAACTGAAGAATTCTTAACAGCCCGAAACTATATAACATCAACTAAGGATCCTACCGCAAAATTTCAGAAAGTGGTTAAAAACATAATTTCGACAGCAAAATCATTAATTACAGACCACGAAAAATATAAATTCATTAACTCCAATCCACAATCCCCCGAATTATATTCGTTGATAAAACTTCATAAACTTAATTACTCTATTAGACCTGTTGTTTCTTATGTAACGGCACCTTCTTTCAAACTTTCAAAATTCCTCAACGAATTGCTAATATAACATTGCAATTTTAAATCTAAATTTTCGGTCAAAAATTGATACGAACTAATTGCCAATATCAAAGATACAATTATACCACCTAATTCCAAACTCATTTCTTTCGATGTTAAGAATCTATTTCCCAACATACCTCCGAAAGATACGTATTACTTAGTTGAAGAATTATTAGAAAAGAATCATGTCAATACTATCATTAAATCAGATATTCTTTCATTATTACACATTTGTTTTCGCAATTTGCCATAAGCCGTCACATACAGATATTATAATACATAACTCCTCGTGTCACCCATATCAATAGTTTTATTCATAGATTGATTAACATCCTGTTATCACCAGAAAATTTCAACAAAGAATTAAATTTGATTAAACAAATAGCCAAAAATAATGGTTACAATCCCAAACTAATAAATAATATTTTAAATAAAAACAAAGTAGAATCGCATTGAATGAAGTTTACCTGTCGATAAATTGAAACAAAAATTCAACACCTTAACCTACATTGGCATTACAAGTGAGAAACTGAAGTCATTCTTGAGTAGCAATAATTTCAACATAGCTTTCCAAACTAATAATAATTTAGGCAAATATATAAAAAAATAAAACCAAAGCAGGTAAAAACAATAAATCAGGTGTTTATAGATTGAATTGCAATGACTGTGATAATTTCTACATTGGTAGAACTCATAGAAATTTTAATATTAGAATATCGGAACATAAACGCAGTTTTTCAAATAAAAAATCAGATTCAAATTACGCGAATCATCTCTTAGAAAATAATCACTCTTTCGACCCACAGTTTGAAATTTTGCATACAGATAATAAATATTGGAAGATAGATCTTTGGGAAACTTTAGAAATCAATAAATACAAACACTCAGGTAGACTCATCAATGAAAAAGTCGATTTAAGCCCTTCACCTCTATTGAATCTCTTCGGGGAGCAATCTATTCCTTAATTTTATTGGATATACCTGTCATAAATAACCACTTAAGAAGAAGCAACCCAATAAGCTTTTAATTACTCAAGAACATTTATATTTATATTTTCTGTACATTCATTCGTCTGAAGAAGCTACGGTGTAGTGAAACGCGTTACGAATCGCAATTATTAAGTAAAATTCCTTGAAACACAGTACTTGTTTTTTATTATCTACGAAAGAGTTACTTTGCCTGGGTGACAAGCCCACTAGGGCATTGAAGGAAATCATTTAGCAGACAGCCTTGCCAACAGCTGTCATGCTGATGGTACCAGAACCTATCATGACCATACCGTTGACATGGGCTCTGCTTCTTTAAAAACTGGAACACCATCAAGGCCCTGAACTATTGGCAGGCTTCTCGGGACTGAAATAGTCAGAAAGGCTCATAAAGGGGCCGCAATCAAAGAAGAGGTTACGAACTACTGTCCCTTGATAAAAAGTCTATCGGGATAGTAGTTGACCTATTGACAGGACACCAACTCAATAAATACCTAAAAGTCATGAGACTATCGGAAACCACACAGTGCCGTTGTTGATAGCCCGGATGATCCAGGAGGCCCTCTACAGTCTTGCAAACTTTATCAAGAAGTTTTGGCAAGACTAATAACAAAATAACACAACACGGCAAGCACAATGGGCCAAATGGCCTGAGTGCTGCCCATAGGGGCGCCGTGCAGGAAAAAAAAACCACACTATTTTGCTACCACCATTCAGATTATCTATGCTAGATTCATGTATGGTTAAGACCCATTTTTTTCAAGTTCATTAAACGTATTCTTAGTTTTAAAGGTGAATTCAATGAGTAACATTGATGATTTACTAATTTTATGGAAAATCATTTCCAACGAAGATGGAGTAAAATGTATTTTATACTTTTCACAATTTTATTTTTACAAAGACGACCAGTTTCGAACGTCAGGTCATTTTTAAGTCACTTGAAGACTCGAGAATGTCCTGACGGTCGTGTTTGTAAAACTAAAATTGTGGGAAGTATAAAGTATATTTTACTTCATCTTCAGTGAATTTAATATCTGGTCCAGTTAAAAACATATAATACTGTTACCTTCAATAGTGCTTCATTTTGAATAAAACATCAAATATTTTAAAATCTCTACTTACCATAATCAGTGTTCTCAGGTTCCCAACAGTTAGAGGGCCAAAAGTATGGTGTTTGAAATCTATAGAAAGTGTTATCATTTTTCACAGTCAAAATATGATCGTCAATAGGAAAGAAGTAACCATGAGAAGCCATTAGATGAGCCAAATGAAGTGCCTCTTGTTGGTCTTCAACATCTAAATTTTTCATCATCCACATAATTAAATCAGAACCAGTAAACACCGACGGTATTTTGGACATGAAGCTTTTAACTGTTTTAACTGGAACTCCTGTATTTTCATCTTGCATCTTTTCCACGATTTTCTCCATCTGGAAAGACATGGAGAAACAAGCTAAAACCCTTTCCAACCTCAAACCATCTAAGAACAAATAATTTACACTTACTGACCTTTCTTAAAACCCTTATCCTGTTATTCTGATAACAACCCCTGTACAGTATTAACTCATTGCTATTGAGACCTTTTACTTCACATAAGCAATCTATTTCTCCACCCCATGATTTACGCCTGTTTTTTTTTCTTGTGAGACTGTTGAATTTCCACATCAGATTGATGTTTTGAAATGTGTTCTTTGAGAGAGTACTTTTTCAAAATGAACAATTATGTTACTGCTACAAAGAAATATGTAAATACTCTCTCCACGAACAGACCTGACTCAGGTGAGATTATGTTATCAGTTCATTCATACATTCATAAAAGAATCATTATTGTTTGAACATTTTTCAACAGGTAGTATCAATAAGTGGGTGCATTATGTGTCATATATATAATCAAACATTTCACTATTTATTTTAGGTCTTATCTAAAAGATGAAATAAGTCATCGAATTTAAATTTTGACGGTAAAGTATACAGAATACAGTTTCATAGCAAGTTTCTTCTCTACAAATTATTCTTTTCAATTTCCAAATAAAAATTAGAGAAACCTTATTTGTGGATCATTAGTCAATACACTTAATTTTTTGTTTTAACCAAAAATACTCACTTTGCGGTAAAGAAGCAGGTTTGGAGAGTCATCTGAAGTAGTTGGATGGTGCACAGATTCTTCATCGACACTTGTACCCATACAGGATCCGTTATTTGAGTCAGGTTTGCGCTTGGCAGCGACTTTTTCTGAATTCATAGTGACCATATCAATGGCCTAGAAGGGCAAACTCCCTTCCCACACTATAAGAAAGATAAATTTGATAGACCTCACTATTCTTAACTACATTTTAAGAATGTGTTCAATTTTTAATTAAGATGTAATTTTGGTGAGATAATTAATGGATGTACGATTCGTCTTGCAAATAAGGCAACAATTTCAACATTTTTATATTGCATTGAAAACCTATGAAGTCCCCCAAAAGCTATTCAAGGTAAACAAATAACATTCAACACATGATAACTAATTGTTACTGATGTCTGGTGTGCTTTTTGATTTTTAGAAATACTATTTCTTCTATTTTTTCTTCTTGACACATTTTTCCAATTTCACAAGACTTGGTAATGAGATATGTATGCATACTCAGTTATGTGTTCCTACTTTTCATTCAGCAATCTCAAAGGCAGAAGGTTGGAAAGGGTGTAAGGTTTATGTTGTTTGCAAAGAAATTTTACACTGAATTCCCAAGAAAATTTGGGAGAAATATACTCCTCCGAGCATTAATTGTAGATCAATTGGAAGTAAATACATGAATTAATTGGGAATACCCTTAGAATCGATCAAAATACCGAGCTCGTATAGATCAAAATTCATAATTCTGAATCTGAATATAAACAATCAATTAAGGATGCATAAGACCAAAATATCAAGCTGAAAGCATGCGTTTATAAGAAAATTAACGAATAACTTACATATGTGCATGGAAATGACCAAAAGGGCATTTTGTTTCCTGCATATTTGATTAATTAAAATTAATAGATTACCCGCTTCAAATTATGTTATTCTTTCAATATTGAACATCTTTGTATCATTGGTGTTACACTTATTTTAATAAGAGGAATTACCTATAAAACTGTTTTTGTATTATTAATGATTCAAATACATGTTAAAATTTTTATTAAAAAAAGCACCGTCCATATACCTCGGCTTGCGAATGAAATAATCGTTTCCTCTCGGATTTCAATCGACTATCTGGGGTACAGAATTTGATATTACCTTGTTCTGTGAGAGAAATTCTTAGCTTATCCCTATCAAATTATGGGCAACTGCTTCCGCTACTTTCGCCGTTGAATTTTATACAGCAAACTTCATAGATCAGTTTCTGGGCATAACAAGTTCGCTCTTTCTCTAGAAGATGGCGACGCTTAAAATAAAAAGTGATGTGTAATTCTGAAATTGAAAATTAATTCAAGAATATTGCAATATAGAAGAAAATTAATGAACAATATTTCTCACTAACATTATAACCTGTTCAGCTACCTGAATTTCTAATTGTCAAGTGGGTGAAATTTATGTTCTTCTACTTCATGTTAGTTTATGAGATCTACCTTTAAATAAAAAAAAGTGTAAGAAAATAAATATACTGGGAATTATGTTCATTTTATTCAGATTCGATATAATCGCATTATCTTTCGTACAGTGACAGCAGACAATGATCGATCGATAACTTTTAAGCTATTCAACGATCATCATGATTGATAAATGGTGTTTCATATTATTTTTCGAACCAACACAAAATTGTTGAAAGATGAAGGTGCTTATCGAATTTACTTGTCCCTGTAATTTGATACTTCATTATCAGATAGAAGAAATTACTTAAAATGTATTGTGGCCTTCTCCAACAACAAATTAAAACAAATTTACAATTCATCTTATGTTTGAAATGGTAGAACAAACTTAACTTGATTTATTTCCTCAATAATTATTGCATATTTATTCGAATTTCATTTTGCTTCAGCAATCTTATTCATAACTGATCCGGATCTGGACAATCTGATTTGGAATTCGTCTAATTTCTCGAAATTTCTTCCTGAAAAGAATTCATTTTTTCTGAGAGACATGGAGATCCTCCTTATGTTATCTACTTATTAATTATTTGAAAAAGTTTTCACGTTGTTATTTAGATTCTGAATATATAGTTTTTCTAAGCGATTCAATAATTATTTTATGCATTAAATTCCTTATTAGTTATTTGTAATTGAAAAAGTTTTCACGCTATTGTTATTTCGATTCTTAGATTTATTAAGATTATATATATATATATATATATATATATATATATATATATATATATATATATATATATATATATATATATATATATATATATATATATATATATATATATATATATATGAGTCTATATATTTTTTTGCGTTTAAGTTGTTTTCCATATGAAATTAAATATATTTTAACATAGAGTTCCTTTCGTAAGGTTCACTTCGGATACAAACAATTAATTGTATTCAGTGATTTACTTGATAAAATCAGTGAAAGTCCATCATCATAAAAAATCAGGATCACCATTCCAAATAATTTTATATTTGCCGAAATATTTTATAGCATTCGCAATTAAGGAGTTCAGGAAAGCGATGAGGTAATTTAAAAATACAGGAAAGTGAACACGTAACCGAGCTTTTTATTATTCATTCTCATCCATGAGATTTTGTTTAAACTTGCGAATTCCCACATGAAACTTGGTATCAGGACCATAGAAATGCGAGGAGATATCTGATCAGGTCGCCAGAGAAGAAACATGACGGAGAAATTTCATTAGTTTTTAGATACTGTAATTTATTCGAGTTAAATTACCTGCTTGACTCTTGATTTTCTACGGTGATTCTAGAACTAACTAAATTCGATTCTTTCGAATTGACATATAGAACGCTGTAACGGGATTATAGAAGAGCGAGGAGATATTTGATATCCTGATATATGGAGTAGATAGTTGGCTCCATAGTGTTCTCCAATCAGCTTGAAACGAAATCGGTTTCGAACTATGGAATTCACTTTAAACGTTAATCTTCAAGCCATGGTGGAGTATTTGGAGTATATATATTTTTGGTTGTTTCTTCCGAAGTGCATCTTATGAATGAATGTTATTCTTTTGATTGCTTTATATACTTTGTTGTAGTTTTGCTAATTTGTTCGGGAATTTCACTCAACTGTTGAGAATGACTAGATTTAGTAAAACTTCTATAACTTCATGGTCTGCATTACTTACTGAAACGTGACCTATAATGAAAGCAGTTACCCTGAGAAAATATAAAAGAAGAATTCGATAGTAATAACTATTACTAATATTTTATAAATTTCGTTGTTATTAACCTTAAATTTTTCTTGTAGGAATTATAGTCAGAACAAGTTATTGTACAAATCAAAAATGGATAAATTTAAGAAGAGGAAGCGAGACAATTCAAAAACATAGTTGTAAAACGATCACCTTTAGAGAAAAAAATACTGTTTTACCAAGATTTTGCGCCGTCTGATGCCTTAGCCACTGCCAAGGCGAAAATTCACGCATTACGGTTTGAACTCCTTCACCGCTAGATCTAGCTACAAACGTCTTGATTTTGTTCTCTATTTGGAAAATTGTTCTTGGCGAACAGACATTATCGTCAAATATGGAGTAAATATTTATTTTGCACAAGACTGCTAGATGTGAAAATTTGTGAATCAAAACAATTAAGACTTCGATATTTAACTGAATATCTATTGCAACTGGAAATTGAGACACATCCATATTGTATTTTTTCTTATAACTTATATGGTATTAACAATTTTTGTCTGTAGCAAGTCCATTACAAATCACGAAATAAAACCCTAGTTCATAAAATAAATGTTCAAAGAATGGTAGGTATAAAAACTTTTCCATTTTTCTCTAAACCTTGTAAGACGATACCAAATGTGGGGAATAAGAAAGGGTACCATTATCTTCGCAAAATCTTGAGGGTTTATTAATAGGTATCGTCATAAGATTATCTCCTATCTATTCTTGTGAATATATACGTAGTAATGGTGACAAAAAACATAAGTTAATGTAATTTGGAGAATTTACATTATAAACGTATGCTGTGGGTGGTCCACGTTCGTGGAAGTTCGAGACGTTTGTCCGTAGAGGCTCGAGTCGTCGAGATAGGGGTGTGTAAAATGCACCATTCGATGATATCGAAAATATGTAGAACAACACTGAATCGTGTGTAGAAGTTGATTTAAAGTTTATATATACATATTACATCAAAAAAATTCTTTAAACTCAAACAAAATGTTTTAAACAGTTGTTTATCAACTCATTAAGCTCAAAAAAGTAATGAGAGTACTTCGAATGAAAACTTCTAATGTTCTTCAGAACTTGCTTCAAGATGTTTCTTGGATTCATATCCTCCTGTTCCTCTTCTTCAACATTACTAACTATCTGCTCCAAATGCTCATACTGAAGTATCCGAATCTTCTGGGTCTGAACTGATTTTGATCCAAAGCATCTTTTTCTTGGCCATTTTAGTCATCTTCATACGAACTCAAGCACCGGGAAACACATTAATTTCTTTCTCCTTATGGTGGTTGAATAATAAACACGGTTATCGTTACACAGTAACTAAGTGTGTTACTACAACCCATCGACGTTAGAGGGATAAATTCCTCACTCACGAAAATCTCACTGCAGATTTTGTTACACAGTTCCATTTTTTGTACAAATTCGTTCAAAACGGTGGTATATTTGTTTCGTTATATTTTATTCTCATGACCATCTTTCCATTTGATAGAATTTAGGCAATGCAACCTCCAAAAGCTGTGAAATATGAAGACTGACACATACAAAGGTATGTTATGTGGAAGCTTTATGTTTGCAACAACTCTGCTCCAATTATAACAGGGGTAATTTTGTGACCCCACTGAAAAATGTTAGTTCACTATCTTAACAAAAATGAAGATGATTGAAAATTCCAATTTGATCACTATAAATTTTATGTAACGATCGTTTTGAGGACATCCATTTATGAGTCTAGAGCTGTTCCTAATATCCGATTCCACAGTCTAGTTGTTATATTTTGGATCACACCAAGTTCTTTCACATAATTTACCTCGAAATCCAAGCTCATAAGTATGGCTGTAACTTTTTTGTAGTTGTAAACCTCTTGAGTATGTTATATTAGATTATTTGCGAATTTTGGTACAAATTAAACCGAGAATAAAACATTTCTCCATTGATTTTTTTCTCATTACTTTCTCTCAACCTCCTAGAGATGGCATGTCTAGTAAAATTACAGTTTGAGCTTCGCGCAGGTGATTGTTTAAGTTAATGATTCTTCCAAAAAAGCATTGAAATAAGCATTGAAGAAGAATGAATTCATAATTTCTGAGGATTTCAATTATCTGTAGTAACAATTTACGTCGAAAATGAAATATTCAATTCTGAGTGTAGCTTTTAGTCAAAAGCTTCTCTACCTGAAATATTGCATGAATATAGCTGAGCATAAATATTTGTAGATACAATTAAAGGTTCATTTTTGAAATATACCTATAAAGTATGTAATATGCTTTTCCATTTTAGAAAAATCTCGATAATATCGATGTTCCGCATACCCCTGCGAGGAAACGGCCTAGTGTTGGCTGCTTGGCCCGCTGTAGCTTTCGATGTTTTGGTTTGTGTTAGAGACGGCTTGTAGCATAGTGGAATACGGAGTACCTCGAGCTCAAGTGAAGACAGTCCACTACGTACGGTACATCATCTTCAACCAAAAACAGGGCTATGTTGCCAAGAAATACATCGATCCATGCTTTTCCGTGATAGAAGGAAAAAGAAAATGAGATACAATACTTAATGATATACAGTCTCACTTCGAATTAAGGAAATCCAATTCTTCTGCAGATTCTGAGACAAGTAATCTTAATATTTGGAAATTACAAAATTTGGTAGGTCATCTTCATGAAGGTTTGTGTTTGTTGTTCATATATGGGGAATTGTTGCGTTATATTGAGAACAAAACAAAGAGTATATTTTTTCTTTATCTCACATATTTTTTTGAATTTTTCCAAAAAAAAATTACAGACTAGCTGTTACTGATTTATCAGCGACGAGGGAGACAGGGTCTTTTTTCAGGTTTTTACTCCTTCATTTCTTGAATCATATGGAATATTAGATATGATTCACCCGGTTCGTCCCATTTTTCTGAGCTCACACTTCAAGGGCGATCGTAGGAGGCTTGGTGTGTTTTGAATGTTTATCCATTCTACATACATTTCTTTCCTTCGATAGTACTTTTTGACTTTCATCAAAATTTGACATTATGATAACTGTAGCATTATTCACTTTCATTTATTTATGTCACATCAACATACATGGAGGATGAAATAGAAGAACATTTGAGTGTCAAAGGCACCATCAAAATAATTGTTGAACTGGTGAGGAAAGTCAGATGGATGATTTGAACACACACACAGTGAACCGCTCAGTGCCTTAGGGCCCCATAAACTACAAAAGAAAATTAATTAATTATTACACTAATAAAAAATGAAAAACATTTGAGGTCATTTATCCCTTGATCCTGAGGTGTATACCTTAGAATTATAATGTTTCTCTAAAGGTGAAGGGTATCAGTCGAAATTTAAAGAATAAATTGACACTAATCATTAGTTTTGGAGGACACAAAAAAAATTTTTTTAAAGATCTTGTTTGCGCAAATTGTTGTTTAGATGTTTAAAGGTTGTGCTACAATCTCAGTTTAACCTAAAACAAAATAATCACATAAGAAGCCGCATACTTAAAATAAGTTTTAACTATCCAAATTCTTTATGACCAGACGAAGTATATCTAAATCATAAGTAAAACTTCAGGCCTTTTCTTATTATTTTTATTGCCTTTAGAGTTGGTTAGAGAAAATGTATTTTTTAAATTGTTTTGTTGAACTAATTTGTTGAATCGATACAGCTGAATATGATTTCCCAGAATTGATTTCAAAGTGAGACATAAAATGATGAAGCCTTCAATATTGAAAAAAAATTATTTCCTGATAATTGCCACAAATCAGAATCGCCACCCGGCATTCTAGGATTACATACAAATGTGAAATAAGCTATAAACTGAATGCAGGGACGAAGACATAACAATAATATAAACTTTTCTCCGTCACGCAGTCTTCTCATTGGCCAACACCCGTAGTGGGAGAAATCACCGTAACATCGGCAACGGCGCGCCCTGTGTATAACTTTGTAGTAAAATAGAATCGGCACCCGGCAGCGTACGCTCAGTTTACAGAGTGGAACGGTAGTAAGAAGGTCAATTCTCGGCTTGATTCGACCCGACTCGTGAGGCCTCGCTTGCCAATTGTTTATATTTACAACGCCGCCAAACATGCCAAAGTTGAATGGACCATTTGACAGTGCGGTATAGTGACTGAATGTCAAAGTTTTAGAAGTTATTATCATACGTCCAGGAAGTATTACCCTGGACGATGTTCGTATTGCCAGTGTCGGTCGAAAAGATTGCTCTCATGATGGAATGCAGAGAATGCCAGTGCCGGTGGTAATGGGAACCAGAATGTCGGGGGCCTAGAGCCAGGATGGCCTCAGTGGTGTCTTCAGAAGCGCCCCAGGAGCTCACAGATCGCCAAAGGCACGAGTCGGATCTCTACACCAGGCCTGGATGGGTGGATGCAAATATTGCTCTACATCAGCTGGACCAGGTTAGTCTATTCACCCCTCTACGATCAGACCCCATTTTCGAATACAGTCCACACGTGCAACTTCTTTGCCATGTGCCGCTGACGCAAGTTGAATAAACGTTTGACATATCTAAATCCCACCAGCTCTCACCACGTTGCGTATAGTTCCATTTGAAAAACTTGGTCTCCGCTTTCTTGATCGCACGTTGAAAACAGATTGGAACGTTGAACTGTTTTGTAACTTACCTAACAATTCTGATTTATTTTCTTCGCTAAATATGCTTGAACTGCTAATAAAAGCTGAATTTATTCAAATAATATCGTTGTTGAACCAAACTTTCAGTGCTTTCTCTAGCTTAGATACGCTTGGCAAGAGAAAGGGATCTACTTAATAAGTATAAATGAAATAATTGTCCAATAATGCGGCAGTACCTAATAGAAAGTGAAATAAGACTCTGGCATCTAGAAAGCTTTAACCTTATTTAAACCTTATTTCTATCTAAAAATGTATGGAATCTGGTATTAGAAATATAATAGAGAAATTTGTGTTTACCTGACGATTAACGAAGCTGTCAATTTATGTACCTGAGGGATGATTCAAATATGATTAATCTCTGTGTTCCTTCATTCTTTCTATTGAATGTGGTTAATTGAAATGGCTTAATTTCATACTTTTCTATGGTTTTAATCAAGTGTATAGAATTAAGTTCATTGATAAACTGAATATTCTGTTATGAGGTTATGATCTCCAAAATTACGAATTAGAAAGAAATGAAAAGGACGAGGAAACGAAATTTAATTGGTAATTTTGTGGTCTCAAAAAATATAACCTTATAAATGTATTCTCTCTTTATCGAGTATATATAAAATTTGATAGAATAGTTTTCAAACATATGACGTGACATGTTGAAATATACAGGATATTTTTACTCCTCTGAAAGCAAGATATCATTATTAATTTCTGTTGCATCTGTGGGTGATCATTTTGAAATGATATTTGAAAAAAGACAATATAGGTAAGTATAGTTGAAAATTGTATGTGTACAAAAATTTCGAAGCAAATTGTAATCTTTATTCATCAAAATTTGAAAGAACTCCAGTCTCAATAATGTGGAGAATAGCATATTTCCGAATAAAATAACTATTAATTTAGCATAATAGGCATTTGTGGCAGAACTTCAGCATAGTAATTTAGGTATAAACGACAAGAACTTGATTTGAGATTTACAGGTGTCTTAAAATTATCACCTAATATGTAAGCATCAGCTTTATAAAACATGATTTACTGTTTGCAAATATACGCAAAAATATTTCTGGAACTATTTTTCCATCAATTAATTTTGATATTTCAATGTTTTGGTATATTAATTATTAACAGAAAACGGTGTCTTAAGTGATATTCAAAGATAGGCATAGTTGATGTATGATATGTCATTCTTGAAACGAAAAGAGTGTTGTAAGTGATTTCATCCCTAGATAATTAAATTTAAGGTATTCTCTGCAATACTATTGCATATATATATCAAATGGAGCTACGACTCATTCTAATCTAGAAAATAACTGAATGTATAAGATGATAGCATACAATTCGTTCTGAATTCAACAAATTGATAAGGACTTTTTTATGTCGACATACATTCGAGAGTGAAAATGTCGATCAATTGAATGCTAACTGAATACAATCTCATAAAGCTCATAATTCTTGCCAGTATATGGCATACCTAGATAGTGTTCCGCGCCTCGCCCTACATTCTCTCATTTCTCCTGACGGTGTGACACGCCGGTGAAAAAAAAATATGGCGGTTTGACGTTTCGGAAAGGTTGCCAACCCTGATCAGGTGTGATAGATGGATCCATAGCCAGACCTGATCTCAGAATTCTGTGGGCGAAAGCGAGATGTGCCGAAGAGTTACGCTTGCCTTGGTCGCGCAAAAGACCACACACGCGGCTATCTTGGTGGTCCCAGGCTAGCTAAGCTGCTTAGCTTTACCTGTCCCCTCTGCGCCCCACCCCCCGCAAATGATGGTCGCGTTGCCTCTTTTGTCCCACACGAGGCTCTGTGTGTACCGTATTTCCGGGCTACGCCACCCTTTCGGCTATCTTGCTCTATGGTCCGCATTTCTTAAATCTCTTAATCTTATCGGCTTCTGTGCGCCGGAAGATCATTGAGTTGCGTTCGTGATTCTCTATGATAGTGTTCCGATTGTTGGTGATGGCATTTTGATTTCAATATTCGAACCAAAAACCAAAATATATATATATATATATATATATATATATATATATATATATATATATATATATATATATATATATATAATATCCTCAAAATTGTTGAAACCGAAAATTTGAATGTTAATTTTCGGAATTATATATAAAAATTAAAGAGAAATCAACGATGTTGCCTCTATAATTTGAGATAAATTAATTATTTCTGTTTAAACGAAAATAGTATATAGATAAGGTTACCGCGTTATCGACTCTTTTCGAAAACATATATTTTGACTGTTTGTGCATGTGTATTATAGCTTGTTCCATAAAATATATATATATATATATATATATATATATATATATATATATATATATATATATATATATATATATATATATATAAATCTGTAAAACGTCGAGGCCGTGCAAACTCTGGTATTTAATTAATTTTCAAGTGACTTCTTTTTTTCATTTTAACTTCCTCTAATGAAGGATCCAAACAAATTTGTGGTATGCCACTCTTTCCATTCGAAACTTCAGGCAGTTCTTACACACTTGAAGTTAATAAATTTGATTGATTGATCATCAAAAAGTCAATCATACATGATTTCATATCCTCTTATTTCAAAAATATTATGCAGAACATGCGCAAATATAGCTGAAATATGAATTCTGAATCCGTTAAATATTTCAGTGTGGTCTTGTAATTATCGCCGAAAGGGAGTTCGAAAATTGGAAACGGCAATTATCATAATAATTTGGCAAGTAATAAAAATTAGTATAACAAAGGAAACCTTAATTGGTTCCATTCAATTTGGCCACTCCCATTTCTTTTGACGGACGAAGAAAAATAAAAGAAGCACGAATTGAATTATGCAAATCTATGTCATAATAGTAATAGTAGTAATAAAATGACACAAAAAAGGTAAACGAACTTCTAGAAGGTCGCCCGTTGAAATTTGTTTCACATCGAGCGAAACAGTAACTGTTTCCATTGATATTTTAACTACGGAAGAAATCGTAAAATTGTAACAAAGTTGATATTTAACCTGTAAATTTTTGGGTTTCGATGTTTGAACTAGCTGATCACATTTTTCTTTGGATTTTGCATGTAACCGACTCGGACACTCCTAAATTATAATCAATATTTCATTTAAAATTTTTCAAGAAGAAATATTCGTATATCTGGTTGAAAATTATGTATTGTGGTAACGGCAAGGGCTGGCTCAGCCATAGTACTGTAACCCTTAGGTCTATTGTACTTATTGGTATATACTACACTTAATTTTTCATATCAACCCTTTCTATGATGGCAAAATATCTACGATTAAAATCCATCGTTCAATAACCTTGCGTTAATTGGTATTATGTCGATATATTTTATTCTTACGTCCATTTGCATTTAAGCCATTCGAAACTGCCATGTGCCTGTCTGAATATCGGTTATTTATACGAATTAATATTGTATGTCCGACATTATGCTAATCTGAGTTTGTACAAATATAGCAACGGAGATAATGATTTTTCAATTCAATGACACCGCCGTTTGAAGTCACTACTTTGTATGATGTATTGAGCAATTATTAGCCGTGGAATTGAGATCTGAGAGATATTGATCAGAATGGATATTTTGTTGTCTGGGTGTTCTTAACACTTAATATGCTGGGGTTATAAAATAACTAAACAGTTTAATCAAGCGCGAAATTATTGATGTTGCTTCATAAGCTTTTTCAATACATATTTCATTCAAAGCCTGACAAATCGAAAAATATGAAAACATTACATGATAATAATTACTTCCCCATTTCTATCAGTGTAATTTGAGAGAGCGATTAATTGAACGCTTTGTACTACCGGAATATATTGCAACAGCCATAAAAAGTTGATACTTGTTGCGATATGTTGATTTTTATTGCTTTATGCTGTATGTCACATAAATTTGCTTTTTTTTGCGGTGAATCTTATTGAAACTTGAAAACTGAAGGTTACAAGGATTCAAACCATGCGCCACCCACTCAGATTGGAAGCACAAATAATTTTTTTATTTTTGCTAAAACGGATCCAAATCCAAGAATTCCCATAAATTAATACTGAAGCTATCGATATAAATTAGCAAAGTTGTGGTTGTCGACAGTCTTATTTCTTTAATTTGATGTTTATTCTCAAAATTGAAAGCTTTCTATTGTTCCTGAATATGAGACCCCCATATAAACTTGAGTCCCTAAAACAAGACAAGAAACACAAAAAAACTTAATTCACCGATAAATTTTTGTTGACTACGTGACAACGACAGAGAGAAACATTGGGTCATTTTTTAAATGATAAATTTTCAAGGATTTCGTCATAACGGGGGGATCTTCTTTCCACGAAACTTCTAAACTATAGTTTAACTTAACTTGTATAATGGATTTATTACAAGATCGACTTATATTTAAAGCCAAAAAAACTGTTAGAATTATATCTCTCGATTTCTATTGTGAATTGAATTTCGCATTCAAATGATCAACGAAATATTCAAGCAATTTAAGTTGTTTATTCGTGTAGTTTGTAATGTAGGTAGATATATCAATGTGTACAGAAATACATGTAGTAGAAACTAATTTTGTGTGTTCCTCGTATACCTAAGGATTTCTATGGTTGTTCCATTTCGCATGAAGTTATTTCATTATTCTATTTCAAAGTTACCGAATTCATTTCAAATCAAATTGAGCTGTCTTCAACAATAGGATCTGTATTTCTTAACTAGTGTCGTTTCGCCTCAGCTGAAATTTAAGAATTCTCCCTTTTGTTAGAAGCTGACAGGTAGATTTTCCTTCTTGGAAACGAATTCGTTGTCTAGAAAGTTAACATCTGTATCTTCCGACTAGGGAACAAATTATATGGCAACTAATCATTTTCTGTGAGTGTATTGAGCATAGAATTCGACACTGAATTCACCAATTTATTAACTGTAGAATAAATAGTAAAGTATTATAAATTTTTATTTAAAATGAATGGATCAAAATTGATGGTTTATCACTAGGTTTAGGAATTGATATTTATTGTTCAACCATTAAATATTTTCTTAGAAATAATCGGAACAGAAATTCTGGTCATAAAACAGAGTTGCAGTTTGTGGGGTATTTTATGAGGCTCTAATGATAATGACAGAATAACCTGTCACATATAACATAAATCTCGGGATATAAACATCCATCACAAAATGTCAGGACGGGTTATCAGACGGGCATTCTTTGTATTCCGTTTCGATTCTTGTATACACAGTGTTTCTTTATGAAGTTTAGTGTTGTAGTTCTTTTGAAGTCGATAGTATGAAATTCAAAGTGCTAAGTTCTAATTCTATTTGTTTTGATAGGTCGAATCTCGTAATAGAAGTTATGAACATCACTAATCGATTGAGATGAAATTTTGAATATACGTTCAGTTTGGATGACAATGCAAGGTTGGTTAAGCGACGACATTGTAAATCTAATATGTCGGACCAGTTAGTTATTTTTTATGCACCTCCCTGATATATCAAATTAAAGGGTTTGCTGAGAAAAATGATATCACAAATTAATTATGGTCCATGTCCAAGATGGCGAATGAACTTTTCTTATATAATTAGGGATTGACGACTTGACTTGACGTGACTTGAAATCAAGTCAAGCTTGTTTTCAGAATTCAAGTCAAATCAAGTTTTTTTTTTAAGAGCTTGAAAATTCAAGCATCTTGAATCAGAACGCAATTCAAATAAAACATTGAACTTTTTTATTCAATAAGAGCGAGAATAAAGGTTTTAATAATACTGAATATTACAAAACAAGAATAAGAGTGAAAGAGAAACGTATATTTTCAAATAAAATACACCTACAGCATCACATAAACAGTATAAATAAATTTGCTGTAAAACAATTGAAATAAACTTCTGCGAAAATAAAAACAATTGAATTAAACTTCTGTGAAAATAAAAGAAATGTTGTCATTGAAACTAAAGCCAGAAAGAATAAAATTAAGCGAAACTACATTCGCACTTCATCAGATATTTTTGAACCAAGAGTTGGGACACATCAATGTCCTAACTGATTTGTGACTCTTTCTGTTTCCAGTCTTGGTAATAGTTAACGCAGCTCTTGAGAAGTGCCTTTCTATAGGATCTGATCATTTTGAACACTAAACGATTATTTTACCTTCTTGATTTTCTCTTTTAGTGCGGTCTGCCGCACTGGTATAATGATAATGGCACAACAGTAACAATATAACCAAAAGAAATGAAGTAATGAAATTAAAGCATTTCTTTTTATATACGAATTTCGGGGAAGCCCCTGATCGTTCCTCGGAGAATCACCGTTCAGTTTCGATTCGGGTATTCACTCCTCCGAAAGGGTTCTGCTGAATATCGCCAAACGTGGCTCAGCTCATATCATCAGTCATTTGGTGTTACAACTGTTAATGATATGAACATACTGCTAGTAGTTATAAAAGTCAAAAGAAATTTAGGAACTAGGCTCATCAACACACAGGAAGAATGTTATCGGAAAGATGAACCAGTATGTGTTATTCTTGCCTCAGCTAGATTCCCATTTCATCAGATCGGTGTTTTTGAACCAAGAGACACATCAACGTCCTACCTGATTTGTGACTCAATCTGTTTCGAGTCTTGGTAATAATAAACTCAGCTCTTGACAACTGCCACTCTGTATGAGGAATTTGCAGGAGCGGCTAAAAAATCTCTTGCCATATTCGTCAAATTTGGTAATATTGCTTCGTGCCTTTCCCACTACACTTGGCTTGAGTTGGACTTTGAATATTTTCTTCTATAAATTCTCCCGAAGTTAGAAATTACTTCAACTTGCAATTCCTTTCCCCGACTAAAATTTAGTAATGTTTCCACCTTACGGCAAGGGTCCAATATTAAAACTATACAGTACTTTCGGTACTATTTTTATAATGTTTAACGATTTTTTCTCTTATGTAGAAATCTATTGTAGGTTGTAGGCGACATCGACATTTTGTTGAGTGAGTGTTGTTGTTGAATACAGAGATTTTTTGCATTTTTGAAATGACTGCTGGTTGATTTCTTCCTTTTTCCCAAATTCCATCGCGCTTTTTGTATCCACTTGTTGCGCTGCGATTTCTCACAGTTTGGTCGGAAATTTGTACATTATGAACTCGTGATAGCTCTTGAGCTAATTGAGATGCTGTGGTAGTACGATCTCTTCTGGCTTGTAAAACCAAAAATCGGTCTTGGGCGACTGTAGTAATCCTCAAACGACCTGTATGGTCTTCTTCTACGCTACCTGTTTCATTGAAACGCGACCATAAACGGTTTATGACACTTGGGCTATTTCCCAGAACCCTGGATACTTCCCGTTGTGAGCTCCCAGCTTGGAGCATGCCAACGGCCTCGTAACATCTCTTCTCCAATCAAATCTCGTATTTCCATGGTCGAATCACAAAACTTGAATCTTTTATTTGTGCTTACAACAGAAACAAAGTGCCAACTAACTGATTTCAAACACTGAATACATGAAATGATTATAAAGCAGCGTCGCACCTGCTGCATTTTTAGTTATTTTGGCGAGAAATTGATGCAGGTGTTCATTTCTTTAAAAAGAATCATCCATATTGATCGTTCTGGATACGATATATCGATATTCAGATGTTCCCTAGACTTTTTTGAGGTGTTTAATATGGGAATCAGATGACAAATTTTGCTTATCTTCCATGGCGATATGGGTAAGAAATGAAAAAGTTTGCTGTTAAGAATACGAAGAAGTTGAAAATAAAATGATTTATATATAATATATGAATATTTTCGTTAGTGGAAAAGTAAAAATAGGTTTATACCGATAATACCTTGGGGGATGAAACTGATGAGACTAAGGACAAGTTGATTGGCGATATGCGTAGAATATGTTAACAAAGTATTGCTTGTAGTTTTATCTACCTCTATATACCGTACATTTTTTGTAGTTTCAAACATCGTAAAGGACGTAATTATAGTGGCATAGTTGAAATGAGCTGATATTTGGTTTGTATTATTGAATTTCAATTTTATTGGCATATTCACTTATTGAAGAACACATTTTCATCAATTGGGCATCTATTATTTTCAAGATCATATACAAATTTGCCCTAATTGCTTTTCTTTTATTTTTCTGTTTTTCTGGTTGTTACTTGACATATTTTTTAGGTCATGCCATGTAACATTTTGGAAATTATACAGAGACTAAAATGTACTGGAGAGGAGGGAGCTGTTTGTCTTCGCAAAACAACAACTCAACTTTCAAAATTACAAATCGAAAAATTTGTTGCAACTACTACCTCTATTATATTTCATTATTGTGATATATTTTGTTTCGAAAATTGCGTTTTTTTAATATCACGTATACTATTTATTTTTGAAGATTTGCTGATTTGAGTATATGAGTATTTTTTTAATTGTTGACTTAATCAGAATAGTTATTTAAAAGCTATTGAAATATGGATATAAAATGGACAGCTCTAATAACGAAATTGAATATTCTAAAATATTTTATTGCCCTTTCAAAGTATATTTTGGCACGTACTCCCGGTTAGCTGATCCGAAATGCGAACCGTAAGAATTTCAAAACCAAGTTCTCTACGACAGTTCAATCACTATAATTCATTTCTTCCATTATGGCACAATCATACCATGGCGATAGTTAATGAGGCCCATACCATAAGAATTGGCTCAGTATTTCTCGAATCATTTTACGAGTGTAATTCAATACCCACGGGGTTTTGTATGACATCTACACAAAGTAGCTGCTGATTGGCCGTGAAAAACGTCAAATGGAACTGTAATTGGCATACAATGGAAGCCATAAAATATGTCGTAAAACGTCCAATATTGATAGTTAGTTCCGGAAGACCATTTCGTGAGATTGACCATAACACCCTACGATTCAATTATTTAATGTTTCGATTGTGTTGTTTAGTTACGCATGGTGTTTCTCAATTATACAGGCTCTGGTCATTACGTTGGGTCGGCACACGAGGCAAAGCTACTTCTGTTTAATGTCTACAGGGTTGCTGAATAATATGAAATGGAATTCTTCACTCTTTGATTTAGGAAAATTGATTTGAAGCTTTTTTTGTGGTTTACTTTGTAATTTTATATTGAATCTCTTTAACCTTTTTAGTAATACTTACAGTAAAGGCTTTAACTGGGTTAGGAATAGGAAGTATGGAGTTCCTCATGGCTTCATATTAGGTCTTAGGTCCAATACATAACGTTCAATCGGATAGTATTGAAATATTTGCAGACGGCATAGATCTCGAAGCATTGAAAATCTTAATACAAAATCAAAAAAAAAACAGGTTTGACGCAACCTCATGCCTCCATAATCCTACACCAAATCTCTCGATAAAACCCACTAAATTGATAGTCAAAAGTGTGAACCTATTGGGATTTACACTAGATGAAAATATTAGAACTAGAGTAAAAGTGAGTTGTATATTTTCACAGCAAAAGCATCACAAAAACAACATGAATAAATTTTCTATAAACAACTGAATTAAACTTTTGTAAAATACAAGAAATACTTATATTGAAACTTGAGTCAAAAAAAATGAGAATCGGAAAAACATTCCTACTTCATCAGAATCTACTTGATAGTTCGCTATTTTTGAACCAAGAGTTGAGACACATCAACTAACCTAAGTGATTTGTCACTCAATCTGTTTTAATTCTTGGTAATAGTTAAGACAGCTCTTGAGATCTGCCTTTCTATAGGAGCTGGTCATTTTCAACACTAAACGTGTATTTTGCCTTCTTAGTTTTCTCTTTTAGTGCGGTCTGCTGTACTGTTATAATGATAATGGTATAACAGTGACTGTATATTCAAGAGTACAGGAGTAAGAAGGGCAAATCATTTTTTATATACGAGTTTCGGAGAAGTGCCTGGACTCTCCTGACTCTCGGTTTCTCGGGGAATCACCATTCAATTTCGATTCTCGGGTATTCACTCATTCTTTAAAGGGTTCTGCTAAATATCGCCAAATGTAGTAACCCTTAAACGTTAGATTATTATACTTACACTTCTGATCGCTAGGTGACGACACTACATGAATTTCTCTTAGTTTTTATGTATCTTCATATTATGTTTTCAACGAATGATAAGAAAAACCTCTGAAAAGATCATTTCTATTGAATCTATTCTATATTATATGAAAATCTATTGTAGGTTGTAGGCCACATCAATATTTTGTTTAGTGTTGTTGTTGAATACAGAAATTCCCCCCATTTATGAAATAACTGATGATTGATTTCTTCCTTTTTTCTGTTAGATTAACGAAATTTCCTCGCGGAGCTTTTTGTATCTACTTGTTGCGGTGCGAAGCTAATTAACTAGATCGAACGTACTAAGTTTTGTAGTTCTAGCGTGTAGCAGCCAATTCAAAAATTCTGTATGACTAGAGATACTAACTACTTCTATTGCTTCTGTACAACAAGAAATTAGCAAGTGAACTTTATGCTCGTATCAAGCTTTGAGCATCTTGAAAAAGCTTGATGTCAAGTCGAGCTTTTGGATTGCAAAATAAAGTCGTCAAACCTTCGATTTTTCAAAAGCTTGAATTTCAAGTCAAGTGAAATCTTTCCGAGATATGTTGAAGCTGCTTGACTTGATGACACTCTTCCCATATACCCATTTCCTTGGCAATTTGATATATGGTATTTTTCTGTGGGGAGCTAGCAGCGACTCAGACTTGGTATATCTGAAATAGAAGAAAGTATCAAGAACTCTTGGGGCAAAGCTGAGGACACTCATTTAGGAACAACATACTATCTATACCATCATGTTATATTAATAATCAGAGAGGGGCCCATTCCAAAAACAGCAACATTACATCAACACAACATAACAACTCGTGATATCTTGGTATATCTATCCAAAGCATCTATTAGAGAGTACTTAAAACTCTTTCAATGCTATTGGAACCAAGATGTATTACAAACTTTCGGAACGCTCAGACTCAAAATCGCGTGTAATGAATAATTGGGTGATCGAGTGAATTATTAAGGGGAATAGATTGCTTGCTGCTCTTGGTTCACAAGATGAGATAGTTCTCGACCAGTCTGGTTGGGTACTGTTTCAAATCTGTGCGAGGAGAAACCCTTCGTGTTAATAAAAACCCCATCAGTCGCTAGTGTACCAACTTTCGATACAGGTTGAACTCCAGCTTCATTTAGCTTTCCTCTGGTGATACTCTGAAGGATACTGTCTCCAATTTCCTCAACTTGGGAGGCCACCTTGTGGCAAGTCCTTTGAGCGAACGGTTGATTTGTGCATAGTTTTCTTATTGGAAATAAATGGACTGTTTCCGTTCTTTGAGCTCGAACAATTCTTGCTTAAATGTATATAGCTACGTGTTCTCTACTACATCTACTGACATTCAAGCACGAGAATCACGCTGTCCGACCAGCAGATGGAAATGTTTACATAAAACTAATCCACATACTTAACAATTTGGCTCATAATTATCAACAATTTCTCTTTAATCTTTGGTCACTTTAGTTTATGTTGCCACATTTTCAATCTTGTACGTGAAAATTACGCTATTTCTTCACCAATCGACAGAAATATCTTAATATTCTCAACAATATGATTTTGATTATTCAAAGTTTCTTACTTCTCTTCAATCTCAGTCATATCGAACACTTTATCGGAAAAATCTATTAATTTTATTGCCGGGGTTCGAACCTCAGATGCAACAGTTACAAGATCGTATGCTATCCGCTAGACTACTGAAACTTTTAGAAAAATCATCCTTCGTAGACGCCTTAAATATTTCAATTTCCTTTTACATGCAAATTTGATCTTTTGTCACTCACAAATGCATAATTACTTGTTTACCATAAATCATTTTTCAGTTGCTTTGATATTTGGATTATTTTATTGTAAAATTTTTTTAAATTGAAATCACAGCTTCTGAACCTTAGATGCAATGGTTTCAAGGCCTATGGTACTTTTAGAAAAATCATCCTACGGACACGTAATATAAATATTTCAATTGTATTCTACCTGCAAACTAGATCGAATTATTTTCTTGAAAATTGCTGTCGCTCCGTAAAAATTCTAGAAGACAAACAATTTTCATAAGACCAAAAAGTATTTATTTCGTGGTCAATTAAGAACAAACAATATTTATTACATGGTCAATTTATTTTCAAAAAATATTCTGATGAAAAATAACGCAGATTTCAGACATTTTCAGGTGAGAAGGATGGATGAAAATATACTGACAAAATCCCGTGTCAAACTGACAATTTCTGCAGAAATTAATTAAAATTAATTCAATCAATTTTTAGTTTTCATCACCCAAACTTTGTTATAACTCTGTGTAGTAGTTACCCTTCTTCTAATAAGAATAGACGAATTATTCCAAACAAAGTCATTACTTTATCTGCTTACAAGAGAAATAAAGAACTTCTCTATGCCAACATATTAATAAAATACGTTCAGATAACTGTTGTTTCAGTTGTTCAAATCTTTGTCGTCTAACATAAATTTACTTTCACGTGATTGGTTATGTTGTTCGTTTTTTACTAAAACTTTTGAAAAACATAATTTACCATGAAATAAGTCCCGTTTTGATAGAAAACTTTTCTGTCTCTTGTGTTTTCCTCGAAAAACGTAATTTTTTAGACAAAAACAAATATATAAGCAGTGCCGAAGGGGCTGCAATTAAAGCGAGAATTGCCAGTCAACTTCTTCAAACGAGATAAAATATGAAGAAGAAGTGAAGTTAAACCCTTGAATGAACAATTAGCAATTTAATTCCAACAATAACGGTAAAATGGAAGTGTTCCCCAAGTTGATTGTAATAATACATTATTCATTTCGATCCCATTTCTTCTACTACCTTCCTAGCAGTAATAAGGTCAAACTTATTGTTGATCTCATTAAAAATTTGAAACAAGTAATGATCTGAAAGTGCTCAAATGCGAAGTGAACTATATAAAATTACAAATGTTTCTTTCTGTTACATAAAAAACGAAATATCTTCAGAAGAATCATTTATAGAATAAACAATATATGCCTGTTCTTTTTAAATCGCCCACATTGTTGATGTAGAGGTCAATCTGGTTCGACATATTACTCCGATGGTAAAATTTCATTCATAAATAAGAATACGATGCAACTAATTGAAATTCTAGTTGCATCATCAACAACAAGCTCATTATAATGATTTCACGGAAATGATTTCGAACTAATTTTTCGAGATAAATATTGATAAAATATATATGAATGGGGATTTTGCCGCTTTGAAATTTCAAAAGGAAGTTATTGGTAATGATCTTTGAATGGTGATCTATATTTTCATTGAATGAAATGATATTTATCAAAGATAAAAGAATATGGCGGTATTTTTTCTTTATTAATATGCATATCCGATTGTATTGATGAAAAGCCTACAAGAATAACCATTATCAAATAAATAAAAATCAAAACAGAAAAATATGAAAAATGATATATTTGAAAAAAAAAATTGTAACTAAGCATAAATCCTACTTATATTTCTCACTTTTTTGGAGCTATTTATTTTATTGCTACGTTTATATGGTGTGTTAATCATTCTAAGAAATCTTGGACTGATGGCCCCTGCTTCTTAGAAAGGCAAACACCAGCGCTAGCATGTCGTGTTGAAGGCATTACCAATGTTCAATGTTCTATCATCTCAGTAGACTTTGTAAAATCATCAAACATTACCGCAACAAATCTTAGGATACCAAAGATACAGCTGTAAAACGACTTTTAAACACACGGTCGGTCAAGGTTGCATGCTGCATAACAGATTTTATTCTTATTAAAATAATAATTGATAAGTCAATTAATATATTTCCTCTAATATCTCCAAGTACATTAAAACCTAAATTTGAGGTTATAATGGTAATTCAAGCATGCGCAGATTAAAATTAACTGTCAAACATGAAAAACCTAACTGTTTTATGACGTAATATATACGTTTGGCGTTGAATTGGATAAAAGGCTCATTCCCTTCAACTACTCCACTCCCTCCAATGTGATCTAGATCCATTACTGGGTTGTTTCTCATTGACATTACTTCACAATATGTCATTGAAGTAAAGTAATCAAGACGGTATGACAGAATTGTATTACGGTAATAATACAAATGTCCCAGTTGATTTGTGAAGCAAAGTCTGGACATTCTTTCCTCAAACGATGTAGGAAACGTATTACAGCGTTGCCATAACCGTAACGATCTTCAGAGAAACATAAAAAAATGTTAATTTTTATTTTTCTTCCATCTGTTTAACATTCTAATTAATTTGTTTTATGCTTCCTTTATACATAGTAGAGAGAATTCCTACATTTACACTTAGTGCGTAACAGCTCAATAAAATCTATAATGTATATCAGCTTTATACGCTTTGCAATTACTATGTCGGCAACTTAACGACTTCTGATTTTTCTTGTTGAATTCAATTTTTGCTTGCATTAAAGGAGCCATTAAATTTAAAACTGTTGAAGTCTTTTACTTAATCGATTCAAGTATTTATACTTCATACAGGCTACATACCTAGTTCTAGTAAGTTAGTCGTTTTTCAATTAATTTACTGATGAAGTTTAACGAACAAAACATAAAGTGCATACAAAAATTGAAATTTTTGTGGTTTCTTTGAATTTTTAATTTCTTCTATTATTGCTCCGAATTTATTGCATTCTTTCTATTTTGCATTCAAATATTTTATCACAAAAATTTCAGTTCAACTTGGAGGTAGATAGAATGGAAGAAAACGAGATCTGAACAGAAACAAACTTTGTCGAACTTGCTTTCATTTCTGACGAAGAAAAAATAGGACACCCTGAACGATTCCTAATAATCATAACTGTTCACCCATCAGCCATACGATGAAAAATGATTTTCATCTAACATACGCAAAATCATTCAAGTGTCTTCATGGGTTATGATTTTTCTTCGCAATGTCTCCAAGGTTTCAGTTTCTCTGAATTGAGATGACCTCATAGGATGAAATCTAAGGGATTCAAATCATGTGATCGGGCCGGCCAAACATTTCGAAATAACTTTCAAGGCAGTGCCACTGGACCCATACCCCCTACAATGAATGGAACACATTCACACACATTATTGATACTCACCATATTACAAATAAGATCACTTTCAATCTGTTTCAAGAGTAGAGAGGAACAAAGCACATAAAATCTTGTTTTATCGTCAAATTCTCGTTAAAACCGTGAGGTTTCGTTCGAAGAAAAAAGTTGAATTGACGCCTAACTGACAATATAGGCAACACTGCATGTCGCTAGGTTAGGTACACGGGGAACGGCTCTCCGATTGACGGCGCTTGGTCCTTCCTAGAAGGACTTCGGAGAGAGGAGCCCGATGATCTGTACGCCTCAACTTGGGTGGTCCACGTGACGTCACACGTGTCTTCTTGGGTGGTCTACAGGGCCGTAGCGAGGGCGTGTCAGGTCTGGACCTAGGGGTGCCAAATATATTTAAATGAAATGAATAATGATTTGTATTTCGTTCTAAATTATCCCACGGAAGCATTTCAGAAAAATATTGTACAGTTCCATCGAATTTACTCAATACTATTTTTTTAGAAATTAAACAGTTGATTTTGGAGGAACTAAGGCAAAATTTTCTGTCATGATACCACAATATTTACGAATTAATTTGACAGAATAAGATTGACTAACATTAAACCTTGTTTATAAAGTAAGACCACAATTATTCAAATCAATTATAAAATATTAATATCTTCATAAAGTAAATTTTTGAATTGTGATCTTCGTTTGGCAGAAATAGAATCATCAAATCAAACAAACTGAGTGATAATTCAGGTGTTATACTTTTTGTGAAGTCCTCGATATTTTATAGTGTAATATACTTCATCTCTAGAATAAAATCCAATGGTATGAGGCAGAAACTGGAACTGACCAGGCTTGATGCCTATCAATTCAATCATTTTCAAAATTGTCTAATTCGATGGAAACTGTTCCATCGTTTTGAAGATGTATGTTTCAGAATTTATACAAATTTGTTTTAGCACGTCCGACCCATTCTTGTCTATATGATATTTGTCTGCCAGTTCTCTGTCATGATTTTAATCCCTAACCAAACAGTATTCATAATTGGCAGACGTTATTATATATTTTTTCGAATTAAGTTTTCGATATACCTTGTTCAATATCAGATGAATATTCATTACCAAATAATGTTATAAGAACAATGATGTAAAAAGAGTTGCACACGCAAAGTAATCTTTTTAAATTCTTTTAATTGAGTAATGTTCAGCCATTGTCGCATTCTTTATGTGAAAAAAAGCAGGTTTATCAAATTTCATTACAACTACTTTTGCTGTAAATTTTGCAACTGTATTATCATATCAGGAGCCTATGATGTGATTATGCCATGTGTGTTGTTGAATAACGATAATCGAGAATTTGCAGAGCCCCTACAAAGTTATTTTTAATAATTTGCGGAGATTTATCATATATTTTTACAACAACTCTAGCTTACTTGAAGGAATAAATCCTTAAAAGATACATATTCTAGACAGGCTGGGTGGTGTGCTTGATAACGAAATGATTTTCCTAAAATATCAGCTACTTTACTGCCAACATGTTACGATAAATAAACATTCGTATACTCTTGAAATAAACAATTGGCATCTGTCCGAATGTTTATCTGTTATGGGCTTCAATCATTCAGTTACGGCACTGGTGGTCTATCAGTGGCGGCGAGTGTAGAATTCCCGTAGAATGCCAGTCCGAAAATGAAAATGCAATGTAAATTCTACCGAATCCACAATGACTTTTACTTGTGAGGAAAATTAAGCAAAAATAGGTGTTTTCGATGAATTCCAGTGCGGAATTCTTGAAAGGAACGAATGTAGCTTTGGTGTTGAAATCAATTATAGTGATGTGTTTCAACTGGTCTGATATTCTTCCATCTTCTTTTCAGGGCAAAGCACGAGGGGACAGGGGCGTCCTATGGTTACGAGGCAGAACGCAACGCCAGTTGCATTCTCTGGGTACCATCTTGGACAACCACGCGGGAAAGTTCCTTTTCGTCAGCCTCCTGGCGATAGCCACCTTTTCCGTAGGTCTGAAGAGCATGACATTCCATACCGACATCGAGCTTCTGTGGGCAGAACCCTACACCACGCAAGAGATGCTTTCTACGCACCCGATGATTATTCAGACATCAAACGATCCGGACATCAACCTGCTTCAAGAGCACAGTCTTTTGGAACATCTAGATCTAGTCCAGAAAGCGACGCAGGTAACTGTCACCATGTACGAAATCACGTGGAGGTTGAAGGATTTTTGTCAATCGCCGAGCATACCTAATATCGACGCACAGTACATAGAGCAGATCTTCGAGAATATGATGCCGTGCTCCATTGTTACCCCTTTGGATTGTTTCTGGGAGAGCTCCAAACTGCTGGGACCTGATTATCCGGTGACAATACCGTAAGTGTATTGCGTTTTAATCATTGTGGCATTTCGTTAAAAAAATAGATCATGCCTATTCATTTTTCGCTAAGAGGCCCAACTCAATCCATAAGAAAAAGTTGGCGTACCCCAATGTGTCTGTATACTATAACTTCGTTTATAACGACTAACTGTTTTCTGATTTTTCTGATTTCACCCCTTTTTTTCATAATACTTCTTTACAACCAAGAACAAAAACAAAATAGATGCTACAGTGAATAGTCGCGAGTCCATGTTATACGTTATCCAGTTATAACGACACTTATCCGGCCCCTTAATGGTTGCTATATCCATTTTCATAACAAGCTCTGTCAACTTAACATGATCAGGGAATAATATATTGCAGATTTGGAGCTGTGGTTGATCAACTGATTCATATTTCTTCAATTTTTTGATTTGTACAATCGTATGAACAACGTCATTTGTATAACTTATGTCGAAGGTGTGAGTCTGAACAGTGTAATTCTGTAATTCTTGAAAGTAAGCTTACTCAACATACGAGTTAACAAGAAGGAAAGTACTGTAAAATATCTGTTTCATTTTGTGTTAGCAATACTTTCTTTCGACGTATCTCTTCAAGACAGAACTGTCGGGACACCGCAGTAAATAAAACTTCAACAGTTGCTGGATGATGTAAATTGAGACATTTTCAACGCTTTGCTCAACTTTCTAGAAATCTCCGCGTAAAAAACTCAGGTCCCTATTGACCTGATGTTCATTGTTACTAGACCGAGGACCCCAAAAATAACTGGGGGGCCGATTATCCCGTAAACTATTCTATAACTTGAAAGAATTGACCGCTTTTCTTTAGGGTGGTCGTAGTATACACCTGTCCTTTATGACTGGTCGGTGGTCTCCAAAATGTATATTGCGGAGTTTGTTTAATGTGATATTCCTTTATCCTTATATTCGATCTTGATGTTTTATGGTTGATCGTGTTCAGTGTTTCGGTAATAATGTCGTCTTTCCTGGTTAATATAAACATCACTATTTAGACTTTGTAGTAAATTATGAATTATTGCGTACTTGTTGTTTGACGACTGCTGAAGAGTAGTGCCACCGAATGCTGATGCTAATTAAGTATTTCTATGTTTACATGTCAATTTAGGTACTGTTTTCTGGAATCTAGGTAATATGGCAATATTATACTTCGTATACAATAATGAAGATAAATCAGTATAATCAAATATCAAATGATTAAACAAGGTTCAAAACAATTCAAAATGACGTTACAGCATATAATGTCGAACTACAGTTTCGCCCTTAGTATGCATTCAAGTCTAGCTGCTAAGATCGTCAAGAATCACGACAACTTCCATCCGATTCTATTAGAAGTATGGGTGGTTCCATTTTTAGGGAAGCGGAAGAAGTTCTTTTAAGCTTTGTTAGGACGAAAATCCCTGCAATGTACAAGGTCTGTACAAAAAGCAAGGTGACCATTTTGCGAGCACAAAGTAGATTTTCGATTTGTTATGTATTTTGGTTTATTTGGCGATTTTTTTGCTTTCGGAAAAAATAGACCAACAAATCAATTAACTTTTGTGTGGAAAGAATTGAACACTTCAATGAGTTCAAAGTATTTTTGTGGCATTTGAAGAGTCAAATTTGACCAAAAAATGTTAATTAGTGGTACAAGATTAGCTAAACTATTACAGACGTTACTGAGAATATCAGCATATCGGTTGGTTCATTTCAGACGAACATGGCGCAGAAGCTGTTTAATAATATTTCATAATAATTCTTCTAACAGTCGACTAAACTTGAATATACAATCACGACTTCGAAACTAAATCGCAATCATTTCAATTAGTACAATAGAATAATGATCGAAAAGTCGAAAGGTTTAGTTACTATACCTGCTATCTGTCGTCATTTTCGTCGACATTGACACATATTTCGCTACGGTTTTTAATTTGAAATGCTCTAGAAGCTTCTTGGCTAACCTACAAATTTCCATTTCATCCCTTAGCGTTTTGAACATTCCTAGGGTGTGATGTTTGAGCTCTTATTTGTCTTAACGGCAGGCTGAGATATTTTGGCTAGTCGGCCCTTTACCTAGCTGGTTCGCCTTGATGTTGCCCTTGCACTATTGATGTACCTTCATCAATCATTCAGAGATGTTGTTGGTGGGACATAGTTTTTCCACGGCACTGCTGTATGCATCCATAGTAGGTTTCACTCCACACCTTGCTTCTACTTTGTTCTTTGAAATGTCTGCGTAGATTATGGTAGTGCCTTCAGATGCGGTTTCATTTTCGCCCTACGGTAAGAGGGTGCATGGTTTGTCGAAGATGAACTGAGGTGGCATGCTTTCGTTCCTTCAGTGCTTGCTCTGTGCTATAGACGCCTCCTTACCTTTCTTGAGAATTTGCGCAATAATTGCTATTTTCTCTAGAATAAGATCGAATATGGCAGACACATGATTACCAATTAAAGTGAAGCGGCAGTAAATTAATGAAATCAAAATCCTAGTAGGAAAAATAACATTGCAATAATTTTGAGGGACTTTTGTAGATGAAATTACATTACTATTAAGTTTGTTTTTCTTCTTAATCAACTAATACTTAAATGAATATCCCAGAATGATTTTCGCTGTTTAAGTGTGAATGTTTAGTTCTTCTTTTTCTTGCATAAGTGAGCCACTGAATATGTAAAAACATCATGCGTACATTTCATTAGGCTGATAATTGATTATTAACGTCAAATAATCACGAAGATCATTACTTGCTTTACGAATACATAAGCTTTGTCCACTTCAAATAGGAATTCGACATTTTATATCTGGAAATAATTTGAGTTCTTGCTTACCACATGCTGCGGTTGTACATTTCTACCAAACGTGTTATAAATCTAATAGTTTGTACCAAGGTCTTTCAAGAAGGTAATATTATCCACAAGCATGTCGCTTATTTCCAATAGCACATTTTTATTCAATATCTAAGGTTGCCCTTACGTTTGATCATAGTTACACTAAATTGCGAATTTCATATACTCATAATTAAAAATACTTGAAAAACAAATTAGATTTCCACTTATCAAATGTAAATATAAATATTATCCCAAAAAATTAACATACATCATGAGATAGTTCACACTCTGCCAAACGTTTAAATCGATTACTTATCGCTTGCATCATACTGAAAGGCCGATGTACTCAAACCCGCATCATCTAAAAACTTCCGGTTTAGAAAAAATGAATAGGAATAATCTCAATAGATTTATCTTGAATGGGGTTTCTATGACGAAGGGTTCAGTATATAATGTGGAATTTTTCATTTATTTTTAGTTATGGCATCGGCGATAAGGTAACATGGAAAAACTTGAATCCAAATCAACTAGTGTCCAGAATGAAAGAAAAACAGTCTCACTTCGATTATCATTCCTTAGAGGATTATTTCAAACGAGCTGGAATCACTTCAGGATATCAGGAAAAACCTTGCCTAGATCCAATGGATGACGATTGTCCTATTACTGCCCCTAATTTTAATTCTACGCATCATTTAGATATAGGATCTGTGATTACGAACGGTTGCTATGGTTTTGCTACCAACTATATGCATTGGCCTGCGGAATTGATAGTTGGTGGTATCGTTAAAAATAAATCTGGTCATATTATGGAAGCCAAAGCGTTGCAAACTGTTGTGCAGCTGATGGGGGAGCATGAAGTCTACGAGTACTGGTCTGGTCATTATAAAGTTCATCACATTGGCTGGACGCAAGAAAAAGCATCTATAGTCCTCAATGCGTGGCAGAAAAAGTTTGCAGAGGTAAGACCTTGAATATTTTTTTTAATCTATCGAAAACAGAACAAGCACCTTTTTTTGTAACTAGTCTACAAATTGCCTTAGGTTAATCTCTCAACTACTAAACCTAGTGGGTGTAATTTTTATAAGCTAATGTGGCGTTTCTATCTTCTAGGAAGTTGAGCGACTTCAACGAGCGAAAAGCCCAACAGCTCCGTATAGTTTCACAACCTTCTCTACTGCTAATCTCAATAAAATACTCAAGGAACATTCTAAGACTGACATTATCAAAATAGCAATAGTTTTAGTAGTTGGTACTGTGTATGGATGGATAGTACATTCAGGTTTGGCGGCATTAGGTGTTGTGATGCTCGCAGCCTCTTCCGCTGCAGCTTTAGGCGTTTGCAGTTTAATGGGATTACCAATGAACCTGTTGAGCACCAATGTCTTACCCTTCATTACAGTCGGGTTAGCACTCAGAGAAATGTTTCTTTTTCTGTCCTCACATACCAGGAATTTGTCTCCACCTGAAGTGCTACAGAGGACAGGACCTTCAATCATAAGTTCAACATCCATTAATTCTCTGGCGTTTTTGGCTGCTGCTGTTCTACCAATTCCAGCGTTACGTGTGCTGTGCCTCCAGTGTGCTGTGATGGTGGTATTTCAAGGTGCAGCGTTGATGGTGATCTTTCCTGCCCTTCTTGCTCTGGAGCAGAGATGTAGAAGAGCTGCAGTTCCGTGTTTTCAAGCAGAAGTCAAGATCCCTCCTAATATTAATAACAATGACCCGGTAAGTCAAACTTTTAACTTGAATCTCAATTGGAATAAGCAATAGTCATTCATTCATTTGATCTTAGTGAGAGTTGAAATTTGCATTAACATTCTATTGCATTAAATTGCTTGATTTCTCGAGAGAATGTCACGTTCATTTGCCGCCTTTCTATCGCTATCAGTCTATTTTATGTGTCTATAATTTGATTAATTGAATCGTTGTATTGAATTACCTGGCGTCCACTCGATGCATACTGAGTATAAACAATAAAAAGGGTCGTAAAATTTCTGGCACGTCTTTTGATGAGCATTCACGAAGTTTCATTCATAGAATACAACGTTTACATTGCTACACACTTCGTTACTACAATCCTAATTGGCTATATCAGTTCATATTTAGGGAAGATCCTTCAATTTGATATTATTGTTGTTATGTCATTGACATGTAATTTCCAAAAAAATATTAAAACGTCGAAAAAGATTTTTTTTTAATATTTCATCAATTTCATTGTTTCTCTAGAAATTGAAGAGGCAAGATCGTCATATTCCTCAGGATATTTTTTAAACCATTGCTTTGGCGGTAAAATTAGTATTACAAAGTATGTTTAGTGGGTGTGACGTCTGATATGAAACATTGGTGTGTGCGACATGAATAATTCAGAACCTACGACATTTTAATGAGAATTCATGAATAATTTTTCTGGTTTCAATTGTCAATTTACTTGGCACACAATACAATGACTACTGATTAACTCATTTTGTTACTTTGTCTTCGCCCAGTTGCACATGCGTTTTATCAAATACTATAACAGGGTTAGATAAATCATAACGCATCCTCAAAAGTTGTCATCAATATATTTATGTTTCTCAAATTAAAACCGTTAATTTTAAAGTATATATATATATATATATATATATATATATATATATATATATATATATATATATATATATATATATATATATATATATATATATATATATATATATATATATATATATATATATATATATATATATATATATATATATACTCCAAAAAGATCGCTACTCAACATTCTAGATTATTTTTAGCATTAATGATAATCCAACAAGAACAGAAAGATGTTTTCTTCGTATTAGTTAATGTTACAATCTTGTTACAGGAGCATGGTGCTAATCTTCTAACTGCCGAATTGGTTTGTCAGCAGAAGAAAAGCCTTTTTTGCTGGCTGGTGAATCGTTACCTGACTTCCATTCTCCTTCAGCCTTTTGTTAAAGTGATGTTGTGCCTAACTTACGCTATCCTCATCATATTTTGCGTCTTTAATGGATTGAAGTTAGAATTTGATGTTCGAATATCAACGTTTCTGCCCAAGAATACTCAAGAGTACAAATATTTAGAAGCGCATAATAGATTTTTCGGATTTTATACATTTTATTTGGTTACGACTGAGCTGGAGTATCCATTGAACCAACCATTGTTGTATGAATATCATAACTCGTTGACTCAAGTACCCCATGTGCTGAAAGATTCTAATGGTGGTTTGAACATGAATGATTTCTGGCTGGCTAATTTTAGAGATTATTTGATGGATTTGCAAGACGAGTTTGATGCAAATAGGATGAATAACAGCTTGAATAATGAAAAGTGGTTTCAAAATGCCACGGAGAAAGCAGTATTAGCGTTTAAGTTATTAGCTCAGACTGGTGTAGTCGAGTTTCCAGTTGATAAGAGCCAAATATTCAAGAAAAGACTGGTGAAAAATGGTATTATCGATCCTAAAGCATTTTATAACTATTTATCTGTGTGGAATAGCAACGATCAGATGTCGTATTCAAGTTCCCAGGCCAATTTTTTGCCAAAACCGTTCCAATACTATAGTTCTAAAGCAGAGTATGATCTGAAAATTCCTAAATCCCAGCCTTTAGTTTATACGCAAATGCCATTCTACCTCAAGAATTTGAAGACATCCAAAAGCATTGTAAATACATTGAAACAGATAAATCTGATTTCGGAAGATTACAACCGCAGAGGCTTCAATAACTATCCTGTGGGACTCATCTTCGCTTACTTTAACCAGTTCCTAATGCTTTACCAAGTTTTAGCGAGTCAGTTTGGTTTGACATTACTTGCAACAGCATTTATTGCATGCCTTCTTGTACAGTGGAGAAAGTTGTGGTGCCCAGCAATTAGTACAATATCGTGTATGTTATTATTGACGTTTGTGAATGTAAATGCTTTTACAGGAACGATAGGTGCTTTACATTTTATAATAGTGTCTAGGAACATTTTACTTCTACTAACCGGATTTCTTAGTGCTTTAGGAAATCGAGAGAGAAGACTGAGAATGTCCTTAGAAATTAGTTCTGAAGCGATAATTAAGGGCGATATAGGACTTATAGTTTGTGCCTCAGTATTAGCTACCTCTCAGTTTGAATTTATACACAATCACTTATTTAATGCCTTGCTCATTTCTGTTGGAGGTTCTTTGACGAATTCTTTAGTGTTCTTTCCAGTGTTACTTGCCTTAATGGGTCCAAAATCAGAACTTCAACCCCTAGAACATGCTGAAAGAATTTCAACGCCTCCACCTCCCGCTCCTTCTCCTACTCCCATTAGAACTACCACTTATTCCAAACCTCCAAGGAGAACTACTACAACTAAAGCTACTCGTGAACCTAGCTTAACCACGATAACTGAGGAGAGTTGTAATCAGAGTTTTGTTGTTGAACCTCAAGTTACTGTAGAATATAGTAGTCCCGAGTCGAGTTCTAGTGGTCCTTTCACTACCAAAGTAACGGCCACTGCCAATATCAAAGTAGAATTAGTTGCCAATGTACATAGATCAAAGTGCAGTAAATGTCACCGTTCAAGGTGTAACCGTAGAAGACAGCAATGTCGATGTTGTAAAAATGATTCAGATAGCAGCGATAGTAGTGCTGATCGAGAACATTGTCCCAGTAGCTAACACCTCGTTACCATTTAAGATTTTCGTGTAAAATATGTTTATATTGCATATATGTATACCATTCTTTTATTTATTTAAAAACTGTAAGATAGATAATAAGTTAATTATGTAACATCGATGGTATTATTTATATTAACGTAAGTAAAGATTATCTCAAACATATTTGTTTCTTTTTCCCCAAATTGTCGAAACCAGCCTTTCATTTGTATATAGATTCAATTAAATCGTTGTATTTTTCTAACACTATCCTTCTCCTAACTTTCATCGTTGGACCTGAAAATGAAACAAAACAGAATCTTAATAACTGATATTCAAAATGGCCAGTTTTTAGATTCTATGGACATATGAAGATCCGATTCATCAGATGTGTAATGAAGTTTTCTAAAGAAATATGAATAGGTGTTTCTCGCGAAGTTCGCTATTTCTACGATTTAATTTCCAAAAGCATTGACCTTGTAAACTTCCAACTCTTTTCTTACTATAGTATCACAAGAGACTTATTGAAAATCAGGATTGCAATTTCGGTCTCTCGACCATTTTCACCCGACAAAAAGAATTGAACTAAAGTTGAAAATACATACATATATAAACAGGTAGATACAAAATTAATAGGGGTGCAGACAAGAGGTAATAAACTAATTATGATAAAAGCAGATATATAAAAATTTCAAATAGGGACGAATAAGCTAGGCCATACTGGTCATTCAGAAAATTATCCCTATTGTTGTAGTTTGAAATTTTCGATGGATTCAAAGAAATTAACTTCCGTCCCTTAAGTATTCTCTATTTGAAGTTGATCGGTTCTCTGGTTATTGTAATCCGATTGATGCTCTTTGTATCTCGTTTTGAATAATCGACCAGTTTGACCTATATAGACGCCTTAACAATCCATACAGGACAACTTGTAAACTCCAGTTTTGTCTTTACTATTGAAAAATTTCTGGGAGTTTCATGTGGGTCTTGGAAGCTTCCATTTTATTGTTTTGAAATGACATTTGCAATCTTTTCGCTGATGGGGCCAAAATATGTTAATGAAATATATTTATCTGTATTACTAGATTCTATATGTGGATAAATATTATGATATGCTATTTGTGATTGTTTTTTGGATTATTCCGTTTATTATATTTGCAGAATAACCATTCTTAGCTATTTCTTTAATATTTGACACTTCCCTAGACATATTTTCTGCGGATAATGGCAGAGAGAAAGCCCTATGAATCATTGAATTACACGAAGCGTATTTATGAGATTTTGTATTGAGACATAAAAGGAAGGAAGCTGGGTTTTCGATATATATCAAAACTTATTGTGTTATTTAAGAAAAGAATCTGATTATCGATTTCTCTATCTATTTTGAATTTAATTTTGGGATGAATGCAATTGATGTAATTTAAACATTGATCTAGTTGTCTAGCGGTTGCTATGAAACATGCTAGTATATCCTCTACATACCAATGCACTAATTTTGATTTGGGGAATTGAATATGATTTCTTCAATATACGCCATGAAAATATCAGCTAGAAAAGGACCCAATGGTGAACCCACCGGTAGACCGTGAGGTTATTCATAGAATTTGTTATTGAAATTGAAATAATTCTATTATAGGCACAACTTGGGCAAAAACATGAAATCATTTTGTACAACCGGATTAAACATCCCAATGGAAGGCATTCGTCTCCTGGGAAGTTGTCCTGTATGGATTGTGAAGGCGTCTATATTGGTCAAACTGGTAGTTCATTCAAAGAGCATCAATCAGATTACAATAACCGGAGAACCGACGAATCTACTCTCGCTTCACATTGTATCGAAAATGGCCATCATTTTTCACCCATAGATCAACTTCAAATTATTCACAGAATACCTAAGGAACAGGAGTTAGATTTCTTGGAATCCATCGAAATTTTCAAATAGCTTTGATCATCGGTAGGCCAATTTCAAATTCCAAAACTTTAGATTACTTAATTCAAAATTTGTTCCTATAAAACTTCACAAACTTAAATTTTTAAGGTCTGAATTTGAAAGAGCAAAACACTTTACTAGCCTAAATTGCAACTTCTTAAATTAGATAACTCACCTAGTTCACCTGTTGGAACAGAAAAATCTGAAGGAAGAATTTTGAATTTCTGTATTTTTTGAGCATTCGATGTAGCTTTCTTGTTTACTTTATCAATAGCTTCTTGAATAGCATTCAGTAAATTAGGATCAGGGCCAGCTTGTAGAACCTCTTTTATGGTTTTTGCTGGGCATTTCAAAGATTTCAACCAGTCTTGGACACTTGGCACTAATGTGTCTAGAGGTTCCGTGGTATCTAAATCCACTTCAGACTTCAAAGTTATTAAAAGTGAAAGGAATTTCCTTTTATCTCCAATTAGAACAGCATAGCTCAGGTGTGGTAACTCTGATTGTACCATTTGTTCAATAGGCACAGGTGGAATATTTTCGCCTCCAGCAGTTATAAGTAATTCTTTCAGTCTTCCAGTAATATATACGAAACCTCTTTCATCTTGTTTTCCTAAATCTCCTGTGTGAAGCCAGCCATCTGAATCTAAAGTTTCAAGGGTTTTCTCTGGTTCATCCAAGTACCCCATAAAGATATGTCTTCCATACAAGCATATTTCACCTTGACCATCCTCTGGATTAGCTATCATAGTTTTGACACCAGGAACTCCTAATCCAATTGTTTCTAAGTTGTAATCATTTGGGGTACATAAAGTATGGGCTCCAGAAGATTCAGACATTCCAAAGGCTTCAACTATTTGTATGTCTAAGCTGAGGAAGTATTTTTTAACATCGCCTGATAACGGAGCGGCTGCTGATGCGAACAAATTACACCTGTCAAGTCCTAATGCCTGTTTTATTTTTCTCAAAATCAAAGTGGACGCTATAGTGTAACCCCAACTAGTTGAAGTATCCCTACAAGATAGAAATAGCATTATAGAAGTATAATCACTAGTTTTAGTTCTGTTTACCCTTTAATTTTTTTGAGATGATGTCGTAGAGCATGATCTTTAGCCCAGTTGGCTATGGTTTTCTTCAAAATTCCACTTTGTGCGCCAATCGATATCATTTTTTCCTGTATTTTCTCCCATACCCTTGGCACAGCAAGAAATTTTGTTGGTCTCGCCTCCTGTAGTGTTTTAACTAGGGATCCTTTAAGTGCATCTTTATCAGCGAAAAACAAAGTTCCTCCTGCCGTCATAACTAAGTACATATCTACTACTTGGGCCGCCACATGACTGAAAGGGAGATAACTAACGACGACTTCATTCCCAGGGTCTATATCTATCCGTTCATAGATTGCTCTACCATCAAAGGTTAGATTATCATGACTCAACATGACGGCTTTGGGGTTTCCCACAGTCCCGGACTAAAAATTGAAAGGTATTGCTTTTTTTGTCTGATGTCAAACTGGTATTAATACTCACCGTGAACACTAAAGTACAACATTGGTTAACGGCAATTTTTTTCAAAGAGCTTTCTAGAGCGTCATCGTATTGTTCCTTTCCGATTTCCATGAGTTGTTTCCACTGAAAATCTTTTCTATTAGATTGATAAAACATTTTTTCTAAAGATAACTCAACTTACACTTAAAACATCAGCATCCTTAGGTTCCCCGGTGTATTGGATAATGGCTTTTAACTCAGGTAATCTATGACGGATTTCTTGAATTTTTGCAAGTTGTTTTTCATCTTCTACAACGATTATGTTGGCTTTACTCACTGACGCGCAATGGTAGCAGGCTTCAGGAGAATTTGTAGTATAAATACCACTGGCAATTCCTCTAAACGAATAAATTCATGAAATATAAAGGATATGTCAATATTAAAATAATGTTACCCTGCAAAAATCGCAGCCATGTTAGATATGATCCATTCTGGACTGTTAAAACCAAGTATGCAGACTCCATGATGTTGTTTCAATCCTAGATGAAGAAAAGCTTTTGCGCATGTCCGAATATTGTTAAGATATTCTCTAATAGGAAAATAGAATTAGATTTTTTTGAATGCCAGTCTTCTTACTACTCACGTATAAGTAACTTCAATTGATTTTCCATTTTCATCTTTGTAAACGTACGCTGCGGTATCAGGAAAGTTTTCAGTCGTAATCATTATCAATCCAGGAACAGATAAAGGCTTATTAGTTTCCATGGATGTTCCATATTCCGGAATATTCAATTTGACACATCCTGCTTTATCCGTTGTTGTTTGTTGTGTGGCTGGCAAAACTTGACAGGGGCCTGAAGAATTTTTTGTTAAGAAATATGTGAAGTACAAGAATTAGAAAAGAGATTTGCAAATAATTTTTATATTATTTGTTGAATGACCTATTGGAATTGAAAACATAATTATTATTACATTTCTTTTGATGACCTCCAATTAATTTATTGCATTTGCGTAATTTTTTATATAATAATTATTTCATTTAATATAATTATATTTGCAAAAAATCATGCATACGTCAATTTCATGTTTTCGAGATTTTGAACTAATTTGTATAGGTAGATGCAATATGCCAATTGGCATGTCGAAAAAACGATCATTTTATGTGTGAATGATGTCTTTCTGACATTTCAGGAATATTTTCGCGGCAACTATTATTTTTACAACTACAATCTGCTCGATTATGTTCGTAAACTCTATTTCACTGACCTGGTAATCTCGAAACGATTAATGAAATTACGAATTCCTGGCTCAGTACAAGGATTATGAACAACCAAACTATTCCATAATTTACAAAATGTATTTTTGAAGATAAATTGAATAGTGTTGATTTTCAAGTGAATTCATGGCAAATTTCTTCAGCTCAATTTATAAATGTGAAAGCAATTTGACAAATGGCTGTAGAGAAATGACATCTTTAACTAGTTTTGTACAAGTGTTTCTGAAACAACATTTATGCAGTGTGGAATAAGCTATTGATAACAATTAGCTAGTCTGTAGGTTTTATGAAAAACGCATCGCATGATTTTTCGTAGGTACCACATTTTCGGTATTGTTTATCCGAAGTTTACATTTCTGGATTCAAAAAATTGATTATCTAATAAAAAACTCAAAGAGACAGTGATTCTCTCCGTGGACTGTCAAAAACCATGAGTGGGTATTTTTTGTTACTTTGTTTAACGAATTTCTATTACTACTAAATGTTTCATTATGAAAAAAATTGAATACTTTTTCCAGACTATAACTCAAGGCCTTATTTTTCTATCTTAAGTTACGACTCTGGTTAAAGAGTTTCATGCGATGTTGGTTGCCTACATCCTTTAAATTTGAATTTTATCAAATTCAAAAGATCACGTTGCATGGGCATGTATAGTTAATATATATAATTATTATTTCAATTATATAATATGATAAGAAATGTTTTTATTAAATATATATTTGTTTCAAGTGCTTGAAATAACTGAAATCAAGGAACTGTTCAATTCCTGAGTTTTTCAAGTATTTAAAAGCAATTGCATGTGTGTGTGCATGTCGTAATTTAAATCAATATGAAATTTTTATTTCTTACACCTTAATTAATGACTATTCAACAAACAATATTAACAATATTTTGTTGAAGTGTATTTGATGTTTATTCAATGGCACTTTTTGAATATCAATTACGACAAACGTAGAAACATTAAATTTAGTTTCGAAAGCATAATGTTGTCTCTAAATATTAAAATATTGGAATTACATTTGACTTACCATTTAAAAAAGAAATGTCTTCCATTCTAGTTCGTCAAGAGTGTCCTAAAATAGATAGATCAGTGTTACATTTCCCTTATATGACCCTTGATCTGAGAAATTTACAATAATATTCACAAGTCAATTTTATTATACCGATATACAGCTTAATGGTTCAAGTATTGCAACTGATGGCAATTATTATGAAAATAAATACCTATTCTACTAAGACTCGTTTTGTTAACCTCGAAATTGACCTAAAATCAGAATATGAATTCATTAATTATGCGTTAGTTATGAATGATAGATGTTTATCTATTGAATTACCTGTCTAAACTTTATATACAAAAATTAGATACACAATTAGTAGAGACATCGAGAAGGTGTCGAGGAGACGACTGATAATTTGGTAAAACAATGGTCATGTACAATTATAATATATCTGGATTGTCATGAAAACGTAAATTAGGTATGCTTTATTCATCATCATATTTCTTCTATTGAACAAAAGGTTTCCGCAATAAGAAAACTGATTTGTAAACAGCGATTTCTGTTTGTAAACTTGTACTTTTATCAATAGATTGTAAACTAAACTGAAGCAAAATGTCGTAAAGTATGTAGTACAATTTCCTCATTTTATTTTTGTGCAAGTATATATGGTCTGTCAGGTAAATGATGCAAATTCAATTGTCTATGCCACATTGCGATGTGACACAGGCAGATATACATTCAAGATATTGTTCAATTTTACCAAACTCTGAAGCAGAATATTTTATTTATACGTGGTATTTATTCATTCAGAAATAATCGGTCCATAATTTAGTTCTTGTTGAATAAAAAAGTTCGACATTTGTTGCATGCCTTAAAATTATTTTCAAATATACAGGATGTTTCATTACAGTGATTCATATCAAAGTTATGTTTTGTTGAATAGGACACCCTATGTTTTTCATAATTTTTGAACGTGTTTACCAGAAATAAGATGAGTTTCTTCAGATCAAACCTAAACCGTTTTGAATGAAGTGACATTTGGTTTTTGCATTTACTGAATCGTCGTGAAATCTCTATTTTAATACTAAAGTATTCTCATAAGCCTAAATATCGATGAATACTAAGTAATTGTTGATACAGCTATACAGGATGTTCTGTGATGTGTGTCAAATTTTGTTAAGATTTAAACCTCATTATTTTCTTATTCCTCATGTTATTGTTATTATTATTATAATGGGCATCACATTATCCCTTCAATTTACTTTATCCAGGCAAACTTTAGATTTTACTGCTTACCATAAAAAAGGCACATGGATGTTAAATCTGAAGATTGAGGGCCATTGGACGTTACTTCCCTAACCTATCGAAGGAAACATTCAAATAGACCACCTGTATTCAATCTCCATGAAGTAAAGACAATTTTAGTTGATACTGGAGATTTTCGAATTATATTTTCACAAAATGTCATAAATTCAAAAGTGGTTCAATTAAGGCATACACTAATATGAAGAAACTTAGCTTATTTCAGGGTAACATCTTTGAAAATGATGAGAAACATAGGACTTCTTTGTTAAAAAAACGTAACTTTAAAATAAATCTCTCTAATGGAATACCCTGTAGATGTAAGAGTAATTTGAGTATGTGCAATGTATAAGTGTCCAAACTTTTTTCTGCATATACTTTTACAATATATTCAAGAGGAATATATACGCCATCATCGCACGCAGCAGAATCACGGTTCCCTCTCATTTTCCTGATTTAAAACCTGATTTCTTCGTGACCACCAGCCTCATTCAGAAAACTTCAAGAAATTTTTTATTAAAATAGGCTCAAATTTTACTAGAATGCATAGCTGTCTTATTCAAAGCATGCCCGAAAGAAATAATATTTTCATTAGCGTAATTGCACTGAATGATCCCTTAACATTCAATGCCTCTTTCACAACTTGTCTCTTTTACCATTGGTTCTTGATTCTCTTTTTTTGTTTATGAAAATGCACTTTCACTTTCTTCAAAAAATATTTCAATATTCTTAACTTTATGTACACAGTGTATCATATTGAAAACATGGAATTGAACGAGGTCAGTCCTTTGAATCTCCGAAGAAGATTAAAAATTTGAGAGTCTAAAGTTGAAGTACAACAATCAAAAAAATGGACGATGTACTAACCGGATTATAAATTAATGAAAACGTATTTTTTGTAATGATCTATTAAAATTTTACGCTTCAGTTATATTTGAATTGTACTATCATTTATTTCAAATATATTATGTGAATAGTTTAAAGAGAATTCAATAAAAGAAAATGTATTTTGGTTTCATAAGAAGTATAAAATTGACACATTTGCCAAAAAAGGAAACATTTGGATGTCAAAATTTTCACAAAGAATAATGAAAGCTTAGGAGCCTGAAATGTGTGAAACTAAAGCTTCACTCCTTTCTAAATAAAGTTTTATTTTACGAATAATTTTGAATTCAAAGAAAAATTTCATTCATCTTGACTAGTTCACATTTATAACAATAAAATAATATATTAATTTAAAAATATATTGTATGTGTTGAAAATAAAATTTCTTAAGTGATAATCTTAGTTTTATTTTATGGAAAGTATAAAAGTTCAAACGTACCTTCAATTAGTCGCGCACAAACAAACAGTTTAAATGTTCACAAGCAACAATCAAAGTTGCGGAACCAAGAGAGTATAAAGTCAATTGCAGTAAAATTTAACATTCGAAGTCTGAAGGTTAAAATATAACCAAAGTACAATATATCAGATGTTTCCAGATATGTATTAAACATGTTAAAATGAAGTAGAAAACTATTTAATAAAATGTCCTAATTATTACCTTCAGTTTCTAATGAGGTTGCTGCCGTAGGAATGTCGAACTGATGTACAAAACCGACGTAATCACTTTTGGGACTGAAAATGATATTGAAATAACTTTGTTGTACCAAACGGAAGATCTTTTGACTCTTTGCGACCTCAAGTGAAATATTTGTTAGATAGAGAGTTCATAATAAATTTCTTGACAGTTTTGGGGTACATAGGCGTAGATGAATATCGACTATAAAATTAAAACGTTTTTATGTTCGCCGTTTCAAAATTTCGTGGTTAGATATAGGAAGACTGTCGCTCAAATAATTCCTAACGAAAACACTCAACTAATTATTTAAATAATAGCGAAAATAGCAACAAGAATAAAGCAAAAAATATTTCGAAAGAAAAAACAGAATCAGATTTAAAATAACAAATCAGTGGAAGGAAAGTAAAACAGCTGACATTTTGAAGGTATGTGAGGATAAAATAGGGACATAAGAATGTAAAATCATAGAAATCTAGATGGAAGAATTTCAATGAGGCTTCAATGAAAAATTTTTCAACAAAAGACCAAGTGTTTATACTTTGACAAATTATAAACTACGGTATCAACCAAAATCAGCCAATATATCTTGTATGAATAAAATTGGCATCAGTGTAATAAGATATTGATTTCGGCATATACATAGTACTGGAGATAACCTTTAGGGAAATAGTAAAAACCATGCCAATAACATTATGTAATCAAAAGGTAGATATGCTATCACTTTTCCTCCTTCTTCATGCATGGGGTCATTATAGACATTACTAAGGCATTTTGACTCATTGTGCTTGCCGTGTTTTGTCTAGTATAATCAGTAATAGTCAATTTTAATGGTTTGCGAGACTGTTGTAGGGGATCCTTGGATCATGCGAACACTAAGTGTTTCAGTACCTCGTCACCGTATGAGCCGGACATTCGAATAGCAATCTGTTGCTTCATAATTTTCTAGGCAACCAGGGCAATGTGTGGTCCCCGACAGTCTCATGATGTGTAGATGTTTATTGAGTTGAGAGCCCAACTATTATCCCAATAGATTTCATGTCAAGGGATAAAAATTCGTGTCCCCTCTTCTTCAATTGGGGCCCTTTCACGAGCCTTTTTGAATAGTTGGCGAAACGACTGCTCAATAGTTAGGCTTTGGTAGTGTTCCAGTATTTGTACAATAGTTAATAGTTCCGGTGCCATTGGCCTGATAGCTGTAGTTTTATCAAAGCTACTTGCTTTCTAATTCCCTTGAATACCCTGGTGAGCTGTGCACCAAAGTAATGTAACTCTGTTTGTTGCACTGAGCTGTCGTAATGCACCTTTGCACTCGTCATCTAGCTAAGATGTGAACCTTGGGTCTTTCAGGGATCTGAGGGCGTTTTTGCTATCAGAGCATATGAAGATCCAAGCGACTCTGTAGTTCCTGCAAAGGATTTTCTTCATGCATCTAAGAACAGTATATAGATATATATAGGGGAAATGTCCCCCCAGGATTGTGGAACGAGTAGGACATGGGTATAAAATAATCAAATGGTAGATGTGCTATATCAAAGCAGCAGCGATCGTAAATTCGTTGTAAATCTAAATTTTTTGCGCAGAAACCAGGCGTACATTTTACCCTTTCATAGCGGGATTATTCTATGAAAGTGCGAAAGTATCTTAAAAGAGAATTGCCAAAGGGACAAAATGGATGGTGGTAACGGGGAAATGTATTAAGATCAAAGAAAATATTGAGAAACTCTTAGCTGAAGAAGTCAGTTATACGACTAACAGAGCAGTATCGATGAAAGTAAGGTTCTGAAGACTTGGAAAAGCAATCTCCAGGTACCGAAGGAGAGTATTACTAGTAGGAGACTGCGGAGCTCTATATATCGTCGAAATAGTCGACAGAACAAGAGAAGCATTTCTCAGAAGCCAGGGCGCCTCGTTCGATGTCATTCTGCTGCATTCAGACTTAACAAAAATATGGCCAGTAGTATATCGTAAAACTATTTGATAATAATATAAAATAATTCATAACGATAACACTAAACAAATTACTTAAATAATATCGAAAATAGCAACAAGAATAAAGCAAAAAATATTTCGAAAGAAAAAACAGAATCAGTTTTTAAAAGACAAATCAGTGGAAGAAAAATATAACAGCTGACATGTTGAAGGTATGTGTGGATAAAATACGGACAGAAGAATGTAAAATCATAGAAATCTAGATGCAAGAATATCAATGAGGCTTCAAAGAAAATTCTTCAACAAAAGACCAAGTGTTTATACATTGACAAATTATCAACTACGGTATCAACCAAAATCAACCATTATATCTTGTATGCATAAAATTTGCATGAGTGTAATATGATCTATTGATTTGGGCACATAGTACTTGGAGATAATCTTTAGGGAAATAGTAAAAACCATGCCAACAATATTATGTAATCAAAAGGTAGATATGCTATCACTTCTCCCCCTTCTTCATGCATGGGGCCATTATGGACATTACTAAAGCATGTTGACCCATTGTGCTTGCCGTGTTTCGTCTAGTATAATCAGTCTTGCAGAAAATTTTAATGAAGTTTGCGAGACTGTTGTAGGGGATCCTTGGATCATGCGAACACTAAGTGTTTCAGTACCTCGTCGCCGTATGAGCCGGACATTCGAATAGCAATCTGCTGCTTCATAATTTTCTAGGCAACCAGGGCAATGTGTGGTACCCGACAGTCTCATGATGTGTAGATGTTTATTGAGTTGAGAGCCCAACTACTATCCCAATAGATTTCATGTCAAGGGATAAAAATTCGTGTCCCCTCTTCTTCTATTGGGGCCCTTTCACGAGCCTTTTTGAATAGTTGGCGAAACGACTGCTCAATAGTTACGCTTTGGTAGTGTTCCAGTATTTGTACAATAGTTAATAGTTCCGGTGCCATTGGCCTGATAGCTGTGATTTTATCAAAGCTACTTGCTTTCTAATTCCCTTGGATACCCTAGTAAGCTGGGCACCAAAGTAATTTAACTCTGTTTGTTGTACTAAGCTGTCGCAATGCATCTTTGCATTCGTCATCTAGCTAAGATGTGAACCTTGGATCTTTCAGGGATCTGAGGGCGTTTTTGCTATCAGAGCATATGAAGATCCAAGCGTTTCTGTAGTTCCTGCAAAGGATTTTCTTCATGCATCTAAGAATAGTATATATATATATATATATATATATATATATATATATATATATATATATATATATAGGGATATGGTCCCCAGGATTCTGGAACGAGTAGGGCATGGGTATAATATAATCAAATGGTAGATGTGCTATCTCAAAGCAGCAGCGATCGTAAGTTCGTTGTAAATCTAAATTTTTCGCGCAGAAACCAGGCGTGAATTTTACACTATAATAGCGGGCTTATTCTATGAAAGTGCGAAAGTATCTTAAAAGAGAATTGCCAAAGGGACAAAATGGATGGTGGTAGCGCGGAAATGCATTAAGATCAAAGAAAATATTGAGAAACTCTTAGCTGAAGAAGTCAGTTATACGACTAACAGTGCAGTATCGATGAAAGTAAGGATCTGAATACGTGGAAATGCAATCTTCAGTTACCGAAGGAGAGTATTACTAGTAGGAGGATGCGGAGCACTATATATCGACGAAATAGTCGACAGAACAAGAGAAGCATTTCTCAGAAGCCAGGGCGCCTAGTTCGATGTCATTCTGTTGCATTCAGACTTGACAAAAATATGGCCAGTAGGATATCGTGAAAAATAATTCCTAATGAAAACACTATATCTGATATATATATATATATATATATATATATATATATATATATATATATATATATATATATATATATATATATATATATATCAGAATATCAGAATATCAATGAGGCTTCAAAGAAAATTCTTCAACAAAAGACCAATTGTTTATGCTTTGACAAATTATCAACTACTGTATCAACCAAAATCAGCCATTATATCTTGTATGCCTAAAATTGACATCAGTGTAATATGATCTATTGATTTGGGCACATAATACCGGAGATAATCTGTTGGGAAATAGTAAAAACCATGCCAAGAACATTATGTAATCGGAAGGAAGATATGCTATAACTTCTCCTCTTCTTTCATGCATGGGGCCAATATGGACATAACTAAGGCATTTCGACCCATTGTGCTTGCCGTGTTTTGTCTAGTATAATCAGTCTTGCAGAAAATGTTGATGAAGTTTGCGAGACTGTTGTGGGGATCTTTGGATCATGCGAACACCAAGTGTTTCAGTGCCTGGTCGCCTTATGAGCAGGACATTCGAATAGCAATCTGTTGCTTCATAATTTTCTAGGCAACCACGGCATTGTGTGGTCCCCGACAGTCTCATGATGTGTTGATGTTTATTGAGTTGTTAGCCCAACTACTATCCCAATAGATTTCATGTCAAGGGATAAAAATTCGTGGCCCCTCTTCTTCAATTGGGGCCCTTTTATGAGCCTTTTTGAATAGTTGGCGAAACAACTGCTCAATAGTTACGCTTTGGTAGTGTTCCAGTATTTGTACAATATTTAATATTGGTTCCGGCACTATAGGCCTGAAAGCTGTTGTTTTATCAAGGCTACTTGCTTTCTGATTACCTTGGATACCCTGGTGAGCTGTGCACCAAAGTAATATAACTCTGTTTGTTGCACTAAGCTCGTAATGCACCTTTGCACTCGTCATCTAGCTAAGGTGAGAACCTTGGATCTTTCAGGGATCTGAGGTTGTTTTTGCTGTCAGAGCATATGAAGATCCAAGCGAAGGATTTTCTTCATGCATCTAAGAATTGTATAAGCAGCAGCGATCGTAAATTCGTTGTAAATATAAATTTTTCGTGCAGAAACCAGGCGTAAATTGTACCATTTAATAGCGGGCTTATTCTATGAATGTGCGAAAGTATCTTAAAAGAAAATTGCCAAAGGGACAAAAAGGAAGGTGGTAACGGAGAAATTTTTTAAGATCAAATAAAATATTGAGAAACTCTTAGCTGAAGAAGTCAGTTATACAACTAACAGTGCAATATCGATGAAAGTAAGGTTCTGAAGACTTGGAAAAGCAATCTCTAGGCACCGAAGGCGAGTATTACTGGTAGGAGGCTGCGGAGCTCTATATATCGTCGAAATAGACGACAGAACAAGAGAAGCATTTCTCAGAAGCCAGGCCGCCTCGTTCGATGTCATTCTTCTGCATTCAGACTCAACAAAAATATGGCTAGTTGGATATCGTGAAAACCATTTGATAATAATATCTCCTAATGAAAACAGTAAACAAATAACTTAAATAATAGCAAAAATAGCAACAAGAATAAAGCAAAAAATATTTCGAACGAAAAAACAAAATTAGATTCAAAATAACAAATCAGTGAAAGAGAAGTATAACAGCTGACATATGGAAGGTATGTGTGGATAAAATAGGGACATAAAATTGTAAAATCATAGAAATCTAGATGGAAGAATATCAATGAGGCTTCGAAGAAAATTCTTCAACAGAAGACCAAGTGTTTATACTATGACAAATTATCTCAGTCACGCAGAAAATTTTAATGAAGTTTGCGAGACTGTTGTGGGGATCTTTGGATCATGCGAACACCAAGTGTTTGTCCTTATGAGTAGGACATTCGAATAGCAATCTGTTGCTTCATAATTTTCTAGGCAACCACGGCATTGTGTGGTCCCCGACAGTCTCATGATGTGTAGATGTTTATTGAGTTGATAGCCCAACTACTAACCCAATAGATTTCAAGTCAAGGGGTAAAAATTCGTGTCCCCTCTTCTTCTATTGGGGCCCTTTTATGAGCCATTTGACTAGCAAGCGAGACGTCTGCTCAATAAGTAGGCTTTGGTAGTGTTCCAGTATTTGAACAATACTTTATATAGGTTCCGGTGCCATTGGCCTGATAGCTGCACTTTTATCAAGCTTTCTTATTCCCTCAGATCCTTGGTGAGCTGGGCACTCATCATCTACCTAAGATGTGAACCTTGGATTTTTCAGGGATCTGAGGGCGTTTTTGCTATCAGAGCATATGAAGATCCAAGCGAAGGATTTTCTTCATGTATCTAAGAATAGTATATATATATATATATATATATATATATATATATATATATATATATATATATATATATATATATATATATATATATATATATATATATATAGAGGATATGGTCCCCAGGATTCTGGAACCGGTAGGGCATGGGTATAATATAATTAAATGGTAGATGTGCTATCTCAAAGCAGCAGCGATCGTAAATTGGTTGTAAATCTAAATTTTTCGTGCAGAAACCAGGCGTAAATTGTACCATTTAAAAGCGGGCTTATTCTATGAAAGTGCGAAAGTAACTTAAAAGAAAATTGCCAAGGAGGCACAAAGCATAGTGGCAACGGGGAAATACATTAAGATCAAAGAAAATATTGAGAAACTCTCAGCTGAAGAAGTCAGTTATACGACTAATAGTGCAGTATCGAAGAAAGTAAGGTTCTGAAGACTCTGAAAAGCAATATCCAGGTACCGAAGGAGAGTATTACTTGCAGGAGACGGCGGAGCTCTATATACCGTCGAAATAGTCGACAGAACAAGAGAAGCATTTCTCAGAAGCCAGGGCGCCTCGTTCGATGTCATTCTGCTGCATTCAAGTTTAACACAAATAAGGCCAGAAGAATTACGTGGGAATTATACAACCTCCAAATAAATTAACTGGAAACCTCTTTCCACTCCTAACGGAAAGAGTGGGAACCAAAAGTACTGGTTCCTTGTGTGACATCTATATTATTCCAAATACGTTCCTGGATCAATTCAGCTTTTTAGAATACCAATCAAGTGTTAACTGGGTGAATAATCAGTGAATCACGCTCTTATCATTTGTTTTGACTTGGTGTATTGTGGATTTCTCTTTATAGTTTCTAACCGATGAATAGGTTAGATATGATAAGTGTCCATGTAGTAATCGTGAATATTTTTCGTTATAAAATACAAGATTTGGAAATTCATTTCATATTTTCGCTTATGAAAACTATCGATATTCTTCTTCTAGTAAACACAATTTTCAATTGTGTTTATGGTAACAAATATGGGCTATAATGGAAAAAAAGTTTAGATTCCGAAAATCATTGAAAACCCATGGAATGAAGGATGGCTTAGGGAAATATAAATAAAAAAAAATGAGTAACAAACTAACTGGAAAGTTAACTGCTCAACTAACTGCAGAACTCACTAACCTTACACAAATATTTAAGCAACCTGAAAAATGTGTAGTCGTACAATTAATTGAAAACTAATAACCTTTATTTTTTTTCATTGAAACAAGTGAACACGTAAAACCTATTCAACGGTGGGTAATAACGTAATCCGCGCCGCTGAAGACAATGTTAGATAAAATATATGTGAATAAGTTTTTTGTGATTCATTAATAGCTACTCATTGGCATTGTTCTCATCATTACAATTTTTGATTATTACGAGAAGATAACATTAAGAAAGATATGAAATAAATCATTTGAATAGAAGGAATTCTTCGATTGAGTTGGTTTAATATGTAAATTAACAAACACACACAAAAACAATCGAAAATTACCAATTTTTGTTAATTGGTAAACATGAAAAATCATTTTGTTCTTAAGATTGACGTCAAATATTCACATCATATATTAATTTATTCTAATTGTAATAAAAAATTCAAAAACAAATAAATGAAAAATACCTTCATTTTTCCAAAAAAATAGCTAATAATATCAACAATTGTAGAAAAACTTACCTCAAAATGTCAACAGTTAACTTGCATAGCTCTTGAAAATGTTTGATCATATAAACATCATTTCCACTCCAGCGTTCAAGGTTTTTTCATCATTGATAATCTAAGATTAACAGATATTACGAAAAAAACATGTAACATGTAGTATTTGCATGATTAAAAAATAAAGTGCTCCAGAAGATGATTGATCGAAAAAAAGAGCTGTTTTGTTGGTTTTAGATGTTGATTGATCCAACGAAAAGAAAGAACCTATAAAAATAAGAACTTATTGTCTAAGCACGTTCCACTTCACCATGACCTCTGTAAACATTCGGAGCAGAACAAAAAATCTAGTTTTTACACATTTTGAACTTTCTTATAGGTAAATAGAATTGTTTTTTATTTGTTTCATTTTTTTACATTCACAAAAAGCTCTTAGAGTGAGGGTAATAGGGTACGGTTATCTATTCACCTGGTCAATAAAATAATCTCTACCCTGACTAGATGAGGAAGTTGAGAACTCCGTTCACCCTTCAAGCTTAATAGAAATGGATTCACTTACCTCTAGGATGTATATTGGTTATAAATACATCTAACCTTCTGGTTTTCATTCTCCATATTGTCAAGAAATCATCATCCTTGCTTTTTTCATCAAGGTGGATTGTTATTTCTTCAGTATCTTCCTCAATTCCACTTTCATCTTTATTCTTCTGCTGATACCCAATTTTTCTCGTTGCGTTGACATTCTTGACTGGCAGTTCATCTGTTTCACTAATTCATTCTTCTTCTGGACTTCTTTCAGTCTTTTCACACGTTATTTAGAATTTTATTAATTTCATCTTGGTTTCTGGAATGCTCGGAAGTTCAAAAAGTTATGGAACAACCTTTCGCAAATATTTTAATCTAGTTATCTTCTTTCAGGATAAAATTCGTGGTAGTTGCGCATTGCAACAGAAGCAGAGTAATTTGTTTCTGGTAAAAATTCGACAAGCATAAAGTCTTAAGCCTAACACTGCATAATATGAAATACAGTTCTTATTTGTTTAAAAAAAATATAATAAAATGATGACTTTGTTGTTATATATTTTCGAAATGAGAAAAATTTAAATAAATTTGAAAGGTACTTTTTCCATTACTATCAAACCAAAAAAAAATTAACGTATCTGTTTCATTTTCTCCAAAAAAAGAACGCGAAAACCTGTTACTCATTCGTTTCTATCTACAACGGTTACGGCTTCAGCTTGCATCGACTTTGGGTCACCCTGTATATTCATTTCTTACGAGGATGCATTATTAAAAAAAGTAGGATATCGTAAAAACCATTTGAAATTTTCAAGTGTTTTAAAAGTGCTCCAGATAAGTACCAATTTTCCATTTTAAATTATTGATAGAAACTGATTATTTATTTATTTATCTGTCAACTATAAAGGTAGAAACATCATCAAAAAGCTTGTTAATTTTTTCAGCATTTTTTTACAATTTGAATAATACATCAAAGCTCGATACTGATCTTGGATTATCTGAAGAGATAGATATAGATTGAATTACATTTTTAAAATACCTTCGTTGAGTTGAAAATTACATATACAGGGTGTTACATAATAGTATGTCACAACTTGAGGGGGTAAATCTACGTGCAATTTTAAGAGAAAAAGTTCATATATACATAGGTCCGCAAAAGCTTCGTTAAGGAGCTACAGGGTGTTGAAATTTCCGGAAAAAATTGTATGTTTCTTCAAAATTCAGTATTTGAGATATTCAGCCCAACTTTAGAATGCAAGCTATTTTTACAGCCTCCATCATTACACGTCCTAAATTTTAACTAGAATCTAAAAGGTGTTTTCTTTTCCGGAGCCATGTCTTGTTTTTCGTATCTCCGACCCTTGTCGAGCAAAACATTATTAAATGATTGTATGCATTCGCTGAATTGAAAGCACTTCTAATTAAAAAAATGACTTTGATATTTTCATTTATTTATTCATTTTGACAGTTGCTAAAGTTGAACTAGTGTCTGCTCGAATTGTTTATTAAATTAACTATTAGTTTTAAGACTTGTGAAGTTATTGCTGTAAGAAAAAATGGTTAATCTTACTAACGCCGAATTGGCTGATATCCATTACATGTACGGTTGGCTGACGCAAACACAACAGAAGCTAGGCGATTATATCAGGTGAGCATTCCAAATCGAGTAACACAAGACAGGCGAACATTTTCAAATATCCACAGAAGGTTGAGGGAAATTGGTACTTTTACTGCAAATAATCATTTTAAAGGTGCAACTCAAATTATGAGAACTCCAGATATTGAGGAAGCAGTTTTGAATTGTATTGATTTAAATCCTCATGTGAGCACAAGAAAAATTGGAAATCAGTTGAATATTTCACATGTTTGGAGGATTCTCCACAACTTTTTATTGTACCCGTTTCATATTCAACGCGTTCAAACTCTACTTCCTCAAAATTTTCTTTCAAGACTGAATTTCTGTTGGTGGTTCTTAAATAAAATTAGAGAAAATGCTCATTTTGATAGTGAAATGTTCTCAGCGAAGCTAACTTTTCGAGAACTGCTATCACAAATTTTCACAATAATCATTATTGGGCTGAGGAAAACCCCCATTTGATTGAATAATCTCATCATCAAAAACAATTCTCACTAAATGTCTGGGTCGGAATAATAGGAAATAATTTGATTGGGCCAGTTTTTTTTTGCCTAACAGACTGAACGCTCTCGCTTATCGGCAATTTCTTGAGGAGGAGTTACCTTTATTGTTCGAGGATGTGTCACTTTTTATGAGAAACATAGTGTGGTTCATGCATGACGGGGCACCAGCATATTTCAGTGGAGAAGCTAGAGAATTCTTGAATAATTCATTCAACAACCGATGGATAGGTCGGGGTGGGCCAGAACCATGTCCCCCTAGGTCCCCAGACTTAAATAGTTAGTTACTTTTTCTTATGGGGATATCCCAAAAGTTTAGTTTATACCACTCCAGTTAACACTATAGAAGAATTGAGAAATTGAATAATAATCTCTTTTGACACGATAAGAAATACCCCAGGAATTTTTCAAAGAGTACGTGATAATATGCAAAGAAGGACAAAGACCTGTATTGTTGCAGGTGGTGGACACTTTCAGCAATTTATTTAGTTTTTAATTGTTCTTTTTCTAGTTTGATATTGAATAAGTATAAGTTGAGTCTCAGAAGACGAGCTATCAAAATAAAAGTAAATTTAGGGCAAAGCTATCGAGTATTTCTATTATTTTTCTTTCATTTAGGGAATAACATACAATTTAAATTGAACGCAGACGACGAAAATTGATTGTACGCTGATCAGTGGCGTACTGCAAAAAAGTTTGAAAGGGCAAAAGGAGACATGGCTTCGGAAACGAAAACACCTTGTGAATTTCAGTTAAAATCTAGGACGTGTATTGATGGAGGCTGTAAAAAATAGCTTGAATTCCAAATTTCGGCTGAATATTTCAAAAAGTGCAGGAGTTTTGAAGAAAAAAATCAATTTTTTTCCGGAAATTTCAACACACAGTAGCTCCGTAACGAAGCTTTTGCGGACTCATGTTCATATGAACTTTTTTCTTTGCACGTTGATTTGCCCCCTCAAGTTGTGATATACTATTATGTAACACCCTGTATTCCATCATAATCGAAATGCAGATAAACCACAAAACCTACGAAAATGGGAGACCCTGTATAACCAATGCATTTGGATCCAATTTTCTTGTCTTATCTTTGATTTGCATCATATCACTATCTTGAAAGATTATGCGACTTGTCATAATTTTGTTCCACGGTATCTCAATTGATATAACGAACAAGGTTTACGTTATCATGATTATAAGTTTGTTAGACAAATTTTTATCTAAAATGTAATGTTAGTTAACTTATAAAACAGAACGGTTTTCTTTAATAATGAGGGAAATCATACAGATTCAGACTGGCCAGTGTGGCAATCAAATTGGTTGTAAGGTAAGAAAATAAAATGTTTCAATTAATAAAGCAATAATCTTATTTAACTTCCTTATCTATTCATTTTTATCATAATGCATGATGTAATTCTGACCCCTGTTAGATATATTATGTGTGAGCTGATCGATATCGTAAAAAAATTAATTTCTATGTATGGGACCGTTCTTATATCTCGACTGATTAAAGTTCTTATATCTGTTAAAACTGGATACTTTCTAAAGAGTTTCGTGGAAGTATAATTTTTGATATTTCACCATAGGCGTACCATTAAAGTGTTGATGAGACGTTAGAACTGATCAAGTTCCACCTATATAACGAGCTCACAAAATTTGAACGAAATGGAATCAGTAGAACTTAGAACCGCCTGTATATCGTAAATGAAACAGCAAAGGTACAAATAACCACACGCTTCAAGTTTGCCATTTGATCGCTTATCACCTAAAGTAGTTCCGTTTACTCTCGGGTAAGAAAACATATTTCTATATCCATTTCACGAAAATACTATTAAATACTTTGCTCTCGTTACACCAACTATATTAGTATTACTAGAAGATGAAAACCAATCATTGTCAAAAGAGGCGTACCACAAGGAAGCATCCTTGGACCTACCCTTTACAACATCTACACTTCACTTATGTCAAAAGTAGTAGTATGGCACTACAAACAGTAAATGAAGATATCAACCGTATATGCATCGTGGTCAGTTGACTATGGACTAACTTTGAATGCGTTGAAGAGTTGTTTCATGTTAGATGGCACAACGGCTGCACGGAGTATTGCTATGTAATTTTGTTTTGCAAAGAATTTGGGAGTCTTATTTGATGGTCAGCTGAACTTTGAAAAGCATGTAATAAAGAGACTCAGTATGCTGTATATGAAACTTAAAGCTTTATATCAATTCAAATACATCCTGAATGGACAAACCAAGCTCAGAATAATACAGTCTCTACTTTACCCACAGTGGGATTACTGTCTATGGGTATATTACAGCTTCCTCACCGTTGACTACAAGCATAAGGTTCAGTTGGCTCAGAATTCGTGCCTAACATTTACATATTTAATACCAAAATATGAACACTTGAGCCCATGGTATAATGACAAAAATATAATGAAGATCGAGAGTCGTCACAAAATGACATTGACCCTGATGGTGTTCAAGACATATAAAAATGAAAAGCCAAAATATTTGCATGACTTGTGGATACCAAAAAGTACAATTCATGGAAGGCAGCTGCGAAATGTAGAGAATTGGTTTGAAATTTTTCCTCAAAGTACAGCTAAGTTCACGAGATGTTTTGCCTACAGTTCAGTACATCTGCTGAATACAGAAGAATTCTCCAGTCTTCTTGGTTGTTCGCTAGAGTCCTTCAAAAAGGCCTACAAAAATATATTGATCCGTGAAAATCCAAGAATGTGAAATTGTTGTTTTTTTTTATATTTTAACCACTGTGTATGTTATATACTGAATTTTTTATACCTAATTTTTATATAAACTCGAGGGGGCATGGAAGAGCGTTGATACGAATGTCTTCTTTTTGTACATATTCTTTGAAGTGTGCAATAAAATTTTCTATTATTATTTATTATTATGAGCCTCTCTCAACATACTACCCCTTAAAACGTTGTATCTTCAAGTTTATTCATCTTTCTCAAAGAGAAATATTTGTTTCAGTTTTGGGAAACTATCTCCAAAGAACATGGAATTGATACCAATGGGTTTTACAAAGGCAACAACGATCTTCAGTTCGAAAGACTGGCGGTATACTACAACGAGAGTTCTTATGGTAATTATGTTCCTCGAGGAGTGCTTGTTGATTTAGAACCAGGAACTATGGCAGCTGCTAGAAGTGGACCATATGGTCGTCTCTTTAAACCTGACAATTTCATCTTTGGGTTTAGCGGTGCTGGAAATAACTGGGCAAAGGGACACTACACAGATGGAGCTGAAATTTGTGATACTGTATTAGATGTTGTAAGAAAAGAAGCTGAAGCTTGTGATTGTCTGCAAGGTTTTCAACTTACCCATTCGTTAGGGGGTGGTACTGGATCAGGTTTTGGAACTCTCCTATGCTGCAAGTTACGCGAAGAATATCCTGATAGAATTCTATCTACTTTCAGTGTAGTTCCATCTCCAAAAGTTTCTGAAGTTGTACTTGAACCATACAATGCAGTTCTTTCAATTCATCAACTAGTTGAAAATAGTGACTTAACACAATGCATAGACAATGAAGCTTTATATGATATTTGCTTTAGAACTTTGAGACAAACCACCCCAACGTATAGTGACTTAAACCATTTGATCTCGTTGACAATGTCTGGCATAACAACCTGCTTTAGATTTCCTGGACAATTGAATGCAGATTTGAGGAAACTTGCTGTCAACATGGTCCCATTTCCATCTCTGCATTTCTTTGTTCCTGGTTTTGCTCCACTATGTGCTGACGGACATATGGTTTATAGAAAACAATCTGTGAAAGAAATTAATGAACAAATGTTCAACCCTAACAATATGATGGCAGCTTGTAACCCAGTGAATGGTAGATATTTAACTGTTGCAACTGTGTATAGAGGTCCTGTATCTATGAATGAAGTTGAAGAAGTAACTATGGGAACACAAGTGAAAAATTCATCATATTTCGTTGAATGGATCCCTCATAATGTCAAAATTGCAGTATGTGATGTTCCTTCTCCACATTCGAACATTTCTGGGACTCTCATAGCTAACACAACATCAATTCAAGAACTCTTCAGAAGAATTCAAGAACAATTTTCAGCTATGTTCAGAAGAAAAGCTTTTCTGCATTGGTATTTGGGGGAGGGAATGGATCAAATGGAATTTAGTGAGGCTGAAAGTCATATGAACGATCTCATATCAGAATATCAACAATACCAGGTAAGATTCAACTTACATCAAAGCAAAAGATAATACGTCGTATTTTTTATTTCTTGCAGGATGTTGAAACTGAGGAATACGACGACGAAGAATACGAAGATGAGGAACAGTGATAAAATAGTCTTAGAAACTTTTGGTTAAAAATTTATTATTGTAAAAATATAGATAACGTAAATAAATGCCAATTAAACCTTGATGGTATACTATCAGTAAATGACCATAGATTGATGATACAGTTTGCCACACTATGGCTTCATCAGATAAGCACCAACAATTGAAAAGAAGAAATTATTTCATGGGTAGATAGGCCCCTCTTTCCCCCTGGTTATTATGGGCACGTGCTCAAGGCCTAGAGATCGAAAGGGCCCACTGGTTCCTGCCAGACCGAAATTTAGGCAATACCTACTTGCTTATTAGCTTTAGCTTGCTGCATGCGCATAGGTAAGTACCGTAAAACGGGTCGAATAGGCACAATTTCAAACTACAACTACTTTATGTGTTCTAAGTGTTTCCAGTCCCTGATCATACTTTGTAATCAATCAATTTTTGATTTAAGTCTTCTATTTGGTGAATCAAGCGTAAAAATATAGTTAAGTCATATATAATATATTTGCCGAGTAATCTACGAAATTGCGCATGTTTTCTATTCGCTTCGGACTAAGGGAGAATAGAAACACCATATGGGGTGACTAGAACAGTATGCTGGGGTTTTCACTTTTTCAGTTCACTAATTTCAAAAGGCTATGTGAAAAAATGAATAATAATAATAATAATAAGAAAAGAAAGAATGTAATTGTATTCTTTTACTGCTGCATTCAATTCTTTTGGATCATAGTTTTTATAAGTTGTCTCTCTAGACTTGATCACTTTGAGTATGTTTTTTTTGCAGGGAACCACAACGATTAGAGCATTAGAGGACTCACAAAAATATATAGTCACTATAGATAAGCAAAAAATACATCTTTCATTTTAAATGCCGTTTCTAAACAAATATGTGTTTTTTTACGGTACTCTACTCTCACTCGAAAATCAGGTTTTCCGATATTAGTATGTTCAGGTTAATTTAAATACAAATATGTATAAGAATACAATTTGATGCGGTGTGGTTTATGTCTTAAATAAACCTATGCGAACGTCATACATGATACCACAGTCAAAGAAGGGAGAATTCCCGAACTCCGATCGTCGTTTGACTTGACGGACGGTAATTCCCCTGTATTTGTCTGCGGTGATGTGACGTTTGTTTTGTTTGTTGTTGTTACAGACTGCTCTGATCTAAAGTATTGTTTGATTCTATCGTGGTTCGCCTGTTTTGTGTTATCGACTATTTTCGTTATAAAAATAATTAAATACTGAATTATAATATAAAATGTCGAAACGTTATCTGAAAAAAGGAAAAAGCTATACATCCGAAAGAAGTAATTACAAAGTTACCAAAATTTACATCATATTTTAGCACAAATACTGGAGAAACTTCTGTAAGTAGAAATCAAATAATAAATCTTCCACATGATGAGTCAGCTCGATCCCCAATTGCAGGAATTTCTGATCCTTCATGTTCTACGCTAATTTCTACCAATTTTGAAAAAAAGATTGAATCAGAAAGCGACTGTCCCTATGACGAAAGTGCAACAACTTGAGTTTTTTATGCGTGCTTCCCAGGAATAGGCTAACCTGTTACACCACATGAGTGAGCGCCTGGGAAGAATTGTTGTTGCTGTTTATTCGCTTCTTGAAGAGGGCCAAATTGTAGGATGTTGGGAAGATGTTAGACGGAAGCGAGTTCCACAGCTAACTGGCCCTATAAACGAAGGAATTCTTATACAGAGAGGTTCTAGGGGTTGTTAAATGTACCGTCATATGAGGAGAACTCCTTTCCAGCCTAGTGTTGCGGCAAAACATGAGTTTTCCCGGAACAAGGTATTTAAGCTCCTTGGAGCATCTTCTCTGGAAGTATCTGTAAAACAGAGAAAGGTCAGCAACTTGGTCGATGAGGCGCACAGCCCGTTTTTGCACACTGTCCAACACCCGCAACGGATTTTTGGGGGCAGATCCCCATACATGGGAACAATATTCCAAAGCAGGTCGAATCTGCGCCTTATATAGAAGCAACAGCTGAGATGACGTGAAATACCGCTTGGCTCTGAAAAGAAAACTAAGTTTAGCTCATGCCTACTTAGCTATTGCTGATACATGTTCATGCCAGCAAAACCCGCAGTTGACCGTTATTCCGAAAAGGTGCATCGAATCTTTGGATGCAATTTGTTGGCCTTGCATCGTTAGAGGAGGTTCTCGAGCAGGGACCTTTCTAGAAAACGTAGTTGCTTGCGTCTTGCTCGCGTTGAAGCTCACCAGGTTCAACTGACCCCATTCAGATATCCTCTGTAAGTCAGAGTTTAAGTTATTAATTTGTTAACATCTTTGCTGCTGAGATTCCGCAGCTGTGATCGGCCGCAGACTACAGTGACTTTACTAAAACCGACAACTGTGTCAATTGAACAGCAGTTTTCCAACACAGAAGAATTGATATCACACGACCCCGCCGATTATTTTCACGAAAATTTTTTTGAAATAAATAGCAAAATTTTCAAAATAAAGATTCTGACTTTTCCGAGGCATCTAGGACCTACACAGATGGTAATGAATTAGTAATGAGATATTTCAACTAAGCATTATTTATTCGCAAATTAAAGAACAATAAAAGCGTTGAAAGAAAATGGTAGCTATACTCGCCTTCTAAATGCTCTGTATCATGTTTTTCATGCTGCTTATTTAACGCAACTAATGTTTATCTTTACTCTCGGAGTGGATGTAATGATTAGAAGCATATTAATTACATCATTTTAACACATGAATATAGCCTAGCTCATAAGCAATCTATGATGACTTATCTGACACGAAGTAAATCGGTTGGTAGGGTAGATATAGACTTATTATCTCAACATCAAAAAGAAGTGGATTATTGGAGAAACGTACTCAAACAGATTGCAGCTGTTGTAAAAATTTTTGGCATCGAGAGGGCTTCCATTTCGCGGTGACAATGAAATCCTAGTATCTCCCAACAATGGCAATTATTTGGGATGTGTGGAATTATTGAGTGAATTTGATCCATTTCTTGTAGATCAGTTAAAATAATTTGGGAATCCTGGGAAGGGTAACATTTCTTATTTATCAGCAAACATCTGTAATGAGTATATTGAAGTAATGGGAAAACAGGTTCTAAAAAATTATAAATGAAGATAAATCAGCAAAATACTTTTACATCAGTGTTAACAGTATGCCCGATCTATCTTCTGTTGACCAGCTAACTCTTATCATTCGATACGTAAAAGACTGTTCTTGTTGAAAGGTTTTTGAAATTAATACTTATTAAAGAGCATAAATTTAATTATTTAGCTGAATTCATCTTATTTTTTTCAGAGAAATTCCCATAAAATTTTGCAGAGGACAAACCTGCGACAATGCTTCAAATATGTCGAGAAAGCATAGTAGTCTACAAACAAGAATCAAGGAAAAATGTGAATATTCCACCTTTGTACCATGTGCGGGACATTCACTGAACATGGTAGGTGTCATGATGATGGGTGTGTACCAGAGGCATCACAATTCTTTGAAATAGTTCAGATAGTGTACAACTTTTTTTCTGGCACCACCCATCGATGGAATACATTAACAGAACATTTAGGCCCAAAAAAAAATGTTGAAACTCTTTCACAAACCAGATGATCAGCCCGAGCTTTGCGTGGATGTTATAAACAAATAATAAAACCTTTAATCACCATCGCAAACTATACTGAACAGGCTCGAGAAACAAGAGATGGAACCCTTGGTCTATCTAGAAAAATGAGAAATCTAGAATTTATTATACTGACGGAAATCTGGAGCTCTATATTGAAGAGAATAGACAAAAGAAGTAATTATTTTCAGAAAAAAAAAAATAATAACACTGGAAGTTGCAACCAATTTGTTCACTTCATTTTATTATTGTATTACTAACCTCAGGGAAAAATTTGATTACTTCGAATCATTCGACAAATAAAAACCCAGAGTCTGCCTGCAAGGATCTATTTCAAAGAACAAGACGTAGAAGCTCACGCCAGAGTTTTTTTGATGGCTCTGCGCCATCAGTCCAACTGAATGGAAAAGAGCGATACACTGTAGTTAGTTAGTTAGTTTATTGAATTAGCATTTCATGCTATTTTATATACAATTAATTAACAGTTTTGCTGATTGAATTTCTTAGGTATATGTTACATTATACACTAATCTAAATTTAAATTGTTCGACTCAAGTGTTCCTTCAAAGACCTAATAAAGATTTTAACAGTGTGAAAATTCTTAATATTCTGAGGTAAGGCATTAAACATTCTAACTTCCTCAATTAGCAACGATCCCACCAAAAACTGCTTATCTGTGAAACCAACGTTGAACTCTTCATCCGTCCTCAACGAACGTGAACGACTCTGGCTTCTTCTTGTCAATAATCGCTCAAATATTTTGGAGTTTGCCAATTCCTCATTTTGTAAGCTTTCTCCCAAAAATCGATACCTTGAGTGTTCATCTAAAACAGCGACTAAGTTCGTATGAGACCATTAGTCAACATTTTTTATTTTTTCACTTGAAAACTCCGAATCCCGAAGAAATACGACAAAATTGCCAAATTTTTTGAAATCTATCACGAAGATGTAAATGAAAAAGAGTTAGAAATAGAATGTCAACATTCAAAAGAATATTTAGAAAATGTTCAGAATGAAAATGAAGCACCTAACAGTATACAGGAAGAATATCATCTTTTAAAGAAGAGCAAAATTGAAGACACATTTCCTAAAGTAGAAACTGCATTGAGAATATCTTTAAGAATGATGGTAACTAACTGCAGAGGAGAACGCTCCTCCAAATTATGAAACGAAAAAAAAAAACGAATTAAGAACTTCAAGAGAGATTAACCAGTTTGTCGCTAAAGTCTATAGAATCTGTTATTCTCAATACCATATATTTTGGAGAAGTGATTAAACGATTTTGCCCATCTTAAATCTAAAAGGAACCTTTGCAATCAACATTGCAAGATTAGATTCAATTTAAGGATTTAATGCTGAACCAGTTACTTTTTTGCATGATATTTCCTATTATTTTATAGTTAGTAACTAAATTAAAATAAATGAAGAACCTTGTTTATTTACTTCATCTATTCTAATTAAAAAGTGCTTTGTCAAGGTCATAGAGGTCCCATTATTCTAATGTGCCCAGGGCCTCAAATAGTTTAAAGACAGCCCTGATCAACCACCTGAGTGTTAATTGAAAGAACTGTTATATCGAATTGAAAAGAATTTTCAACGAAATGTCTTAAAATCCATATTTGATCTGTAAAAATTCTCATAAAAGAGAGTGAAATTATGTTTCTAATACAGCTAAAAATGATTAAATCTGGTAATCTTTATTATTATATTTTTTCATAATAAAACACATGATAAAACCTTTATTAAATAATTTTATTGATTCTAGAAAATATAAAGAAATCATTCTTTTTTCTCAGACTTATTGATAGAAAAGTCTAATCTAACATATATAATAACAATGATAAATAAAACATAGAGTGCAACTGCTAATAATACAGGCTCATGTAACAGAGTTAAGGTATCCCATTCATAGCTTATTTCTAAATCTTGAATATGCTGCTCTACAAGATTAGACTTCTTCAGTCTAAGCACAACACGGCCCAAACTGTCCAAATATTTGAATGTTTTACCATCTCCTAAACGTTCAACTTCATAGGGAGCGTTTAATTTAACATTCTTTACACCAACTGGTAATACAACATTTGTTTCAAGCTCCTCAACATGCATGTCATCGTAGATGTGATCTAATAAACGCATGGAAAGTACATACTCATTTCCTCCTTTCTTATATAAATACTGATAGCTCGGAACATTGTATCCTAGCATGTATGAGCTTCTCCAGCCCCCAAACAATGGAAATCTTGGTCTGAGTTCTAGTTCAATCCAATCTTTTCTTGTACGAACTGTGGAAGTCGAAATATTTCCATTACTATCTCTATAATAAATATTATAAGCAGCAGCAGGTAGAATTGTTCTGTATGATTTGACACTATGATGATTACTACTTGTATCTCTTTGGTAATCATACCTTGAGAAAGGTCCTTTCAATTTAGCACCGCTGTGTACAATTTCAATATTTTCTTCAACGGCAATATTTCCCCAATGAGAAATTTCAATCAGTCTATGTAAATGGGTGACAGTCAAAAAAGGTGCATTATTCTCATAATGAATGCTTAAAACATCAAAACTGAAAGGTGCTACATCTGTGTAAGGTCCATAGATTATTGATGAGTCTGATTGGGACACAGGTTTCAGTTTTGTGTAGTTTTCAATGTTTCTTGAGTTTAACGTTACAGTTGTTGTTTGCTTAGTCGTTGAATAAGGAGTGTAGAAATAGTGACTACCAAAATATCTCACAAACTGCTTCTCTTTCTGTGTAATTTCATTGGGATATGGTACTATAGCTTCCGTTAAAACATATTCCAAATTAAGCACGACGGTTCTTGAACCTCCAAGAGGCTGCTTCAGAATAACATTATAGAAAACTTTATCAGTATGTCCCGCAACTTCTGTTGGTTTTACTACCAATTCTTCCTTAAGTGCATCTTTAACAGATATGAATGAGAGATTACCTGAAGTTCCTGGTTCTAAAACTATCAAGTAATTAGAAATCGGCGAAGTTCCAGTGTTTTCTAGGGTTATGGCTGCTGTTACTTTAACTAAATGTGATGTTAAGTCTATTGAACGTTCCACATTTTTGTTAACAAGTTTCTGATCTATTTGAACAATGGCGGCAGAAACTAATTGCGAAAAAAATAGGAATAATAAAAATTTTAACATTTTAAATATCGTCATCACTACTCGCCAAGCACTTCCAACAGGGCTGCTACAGATAAGATTGTAAATAAACTCTGTGACTAGAACGACGTCAGCTGAAACATAGAATATCGTTTTCAACTGTGTTACATGTGAGGTGGGATAGAAACCGTGCGTTCTTCAAACTCCACTGGATCTTTTGATAGTATCTGCTTGTAGTTTAATTTGATTACTTTTCTCAATATAATTCAGCTTGAGGAATTGATAATTTATATACTGTTCTTCAACAGACATGAAAGATGCTGATATTACATGATTGCCTGTCATTTTTGGCCTCAGCATGTTATCATGAATTGAAGAAAGTATATCATAACGTGACCAGCAGATATTATCCATCTCCACTGAAATATCAATTTTTCATAAATGTTTCAACACCAACAGCTGAAATATTGTCAGTTATTGTTGAATGAAATATGTGTGATTAAGACTTCGTTCCCTGAAATTTTGGTGGAAGGCTTATGATTTATATTATTGTGATGCGAAATGAAACATTTCTGGTGGATGCGCTTGCAATTTTGGTCTAAACGCTTTCTTTTCACTTCTATGAAAGAAATATTGATAAACGAATATATATGTGGTAATAGGCATTATTTAATAAAACCACTAGAGTTATTGAATTATTATACAAGAACATAATCAGGAATATTGCAAATAAACTGAGATTACATTATCATTTTATGTAAAGAAAAAAATTCTCTGATAACATAGGATATCATCGTGTATGTGGTCGATGAGTATCGAACATCTACATGTGAAAAACTTCTTACCACAACATTTGGTTTAAAGAAAATATGCAAAGGAAAATATCTGATATTGATGCGTGCCAAAGGATTGTTGGAAGCATTCCTTGAATGCCGCATTTTGTTCAGGATAGATTGTACTTTTAAAAATTATGTACAATTCATTATTTAATTGAGGAGAGAAATAAAATTCCAATTAGTTAGTAGATATTTAATCGTTTGTTATAAACAAGTTAACATTACATTGAATAGAAGAATATTTAAATATTAATGAACATATAAAAGAAGGAAAAACCATATAAAATATTTAGAAAATATCTAACTGAGTAGTTCTATAACTATAAGGAGCAAATTTTTGTAATAAATTGTTGTGGACGGCGTTACAAGGTTTTGTGTGAACTTATCTGTTTAACACAATCACTTAAGCTTAATTAAACTAATAACATACTAACTAAACTTTTTTTGGGTTTTAACATTTTTCATTTTTTTTGGGGAATAATATAAGTGATAACTAATGAATAACTAATCAATATAGACAATAAAAATACATTAAGGTCTAAGTGAAATATTTAATTGAAAAAATATACATTTGTTATTTGATAATTAAAAAATTTCAATTTTACATCACGCTTCGATTGTGTAGGATTAAATTCAATTGAATGAAACTGCATGAGTTCAAAATATTCAAGCAAATATGATTGATTTCAGAAGTTCTTATGACCAAGATGGGAGGTATATTCTAAAATAGCACCAATAGCACAAATAAAAAAGGGAAAAAAGTCCCTTTTTATATGCAGGTTTTCTTCTGGAATTGGCAGGTTTCAACATTGATTTCTACAAATGCTTCATTGTTGAATTAATATTGAAGAAAAAAGTCTTTTTGTTATTTTTCTTATACTTCGTTTCGAATGCATTTGTTGCTATCGCGGTTAAGTATTTTTATCCATGAATCAATTGAAATTATTTGAAGGACAGGTTTAATTGAAAATAACAGCATAAGGCGACAGACGGTAGTTCTTGTTATGGACTCATCAATGTCGTATATTATCAACTCAAAGTATTAATCAAATTAAAGACAGTTCAGTTTATGTCAGTCCTCTAAAAGTCAACGCGGAGAACTAGATTCAGATCAATAATAGGTAATAACTTTCATAATTCCTGATGTGCTGTTCGCGTACTTCGGAAACACCCTTTATACTTAGCTTGGTTATCTAGAGTTCGACTTAAAGTGTAAGATCGTTTTGATTTAAAATCGCATCTGATGGAATACAATACTGATGAGGTCAAAACACGGGGGAAACTAGTATGTCCATCGATACTGTGAAATTCAATTGAACTTTGCAACAATTTTGAAAGAATTTTTGTTCAATTATAACGTGAAACATTTTCTTTTACCTGAATCATTGGGAAATCACAAATTTCAATAGTTTTTATTTCACAAATACAAGTAAGCGATGATTTCTACTGAAATATATTATTAAATGCTCGACACGTTTCGATACACAGTATCTTTGTCAAGAGCGAATGAATATTACAAATATATCTTACTAATATATACTTATATACTAAAGAGGCAATCCACTCAGAACTATCTGTATTTGAACTAGTGTTTAGGAAACAAGTTTAATAAGGGTGAGTTATTTATGTCCAACTGATCATTAACAATTTGCGGTGAATACCTAAATTTGTTAATTTCAAGTACTTCCAGAAGGTTGAGTTTTATACCTCTATTCTCAGAATGTAATAAATTCTGAATTGAAAGAATGACTATGTTCCCTAAGATGATTTGAATAATTTGAATCGGTTTTTCCATTGATGAAACTGCGTTTATGTTCTGAGGTTCTAACATGAAAATTTCTTCCTGTTCTACCTATATAAAAACAATTGCAATCTGCACAATCCAATCTATAAACACCTGATCTATTTTCTTTATTCATGGGAGACTTATAATTTCTGATAAATGAACCTAAAGTTGTTGATGTTTTGAACGGTATATTTGAATTTGAATTTTTAAGAAGGTATTTCACATTATTGCTAATATTGCCTATATATGTTAAACTATTGAATTTCTTGTCTTGTGTTCCCCGATTGGATATATATGTTGTGAAGCTAATTTTGTTTTTTCTTATATAATATGCTGCTAACTAGATTTGCATCATAACCGTGACAAGATTACATTTCCAAAACATTATATTTCATTAATGATTCTAATTATTCAGTTATATTCTGAGATCCAATTAATAAATTCAATAAAGAAGTGAAGACAGCCATTGGGAATTCCAAATCTATCATATTTATTAGTTGGATCTCAGGGTATAACTGAATAATTAGAATTATTAATGAAATCTAATGATTTGGAAATGTAATCTTGTCACGGTTATGATGCAAATCTAGTTAGCAGCATATTATATAAGAAAAAAAATTAGCTTCATAACATATATATCCAATCGGGGAACACAAGACAAGAAATTCAATAGTTTAACATATATGTTATGATGCAAATTTAGTTAGAAGCATATTATATTAGAAGAAACAAAAATTAGCTTTACAACATATATATCCAATCGGTGAACACCAAGGCAAGAAATTCAATAGTTTAACATATATAGGCAATATAAGCAATAATGTGAATTCCCTTCTTAAAAATTCAAATTTAAATATAGCTTTCGAAACATCAACAAATTTAGGCTCATTTATCAGAAATTAAAAGTATCCCATCAATAAAGAAAATAAATCAGGAGTTTATAGATTGGATTGTGCAGATTGCAATTGTTTTCATACAGTGCTTCAACGAAAACTAAACAGAGGCTATATTTACTAAGATATTCATTCCTGATCAAAACGCAAAAACAGGTCTATATTTGTTTCAAGGGAGGCATCTTTTGGGGTACAATACTTGCCTGAAATATCAACCCCCTAAGCGGGGGTTGCAATCCTTGAACATTTTGAATAGGAATTGAGATCGGTCAGTGATGACTCAAAAGAAAGGTGGGATCTTTGTCTACATTGAGAAGAACGAAGATTATTTTTATTTGAAAACTGAATAGATTCATTTAGATCAAAGATAACAGCCTTTGATCTGGAATGAATCTGTTCCATTTATTTGCACTAATACTTGAATAGCTCAGGGCGATAGAGAGTCTCCTCTATTTTTCAGTAGCTCACTCTGTATCTTCTACATTTTTTAATCAAAAATGAAAATTCGTTCACGGGGATGCGGACAAAGATAATACCTTTCTTTCGAGGTATCACTCGACCCATCTACCCTCTTCCAAATTTTCAAGGGTTGTCACCCCTGATCAAGGGGTTGAAATTCGAGATGACGATGGTACTTGATGATGACTGCCATTGATCAGCATGGATCTGTTCCATTTTACTTCACTTAAACTTGAATAGTCTCAGGGAAATAGTCGTCCTTATCTTTCAGTTTCTCACCCTGTATCTTTTACAGTTTTCAATTAAAAATGGAAATTCGTTCAAGGCGATGTAGTCAAAGATACCTTTCTTTTGAGTCATCACTCGACCCATTTTTTCTATTCAAAATGTTCAAGGATTGCAACCCCCGCTTAGGGGGTTGATATTTCAGGCAAGTTTTGTACTCCAAAAGATGTCCCCCTTGAAACAAAAATTGACCTGTTTTTGCGTTTTGATCAGAAATGAATATCTTGGTAGATATAGCCCCTGTTTAGTTTTCGTTGAAGCACCCTGTATAGGTAGAACAGGAAGTAATTTTAATGTTAGAATCTCAGAACATAAACGCAGTTTCATCAATGGAAAAACCAATTCAAATTATTCAAATCATCTTAGGGAAAATAGTAATTCTTTCAATTCAGAATTCAAAATCCTACATTCTGATAATAGAGGTATAAAACTCAACCTTCTGGAAGTACTTGAAATTAACAGATTTAGGTATCCACCGGAAATTCTTAACGATCAGTTAGACATAAATAACTCACCCTTATTGAACTTGTTTCCTAAACACTAGTTCAAATACAGATAGCTCTGAGTGGATTGCCTCTTTAGTATATAAGTATATGTTAGTAAGATATAATTGTAATATTCATTCGCTCTTGACTAAGGTACTGTGTATCGAATTTAACCCTTAACCGACGTTGTGAGGTCCCTGGGACACCCTGTAGGAAACAAAGGTGAATATTTTTGTTATTATTGACTTTATCAACTGGTGGCGCTCAGTACCTTCATATGGTGCAAGTCTCTTCGACATACTAGCGAAGCACGGCGTTCAGTATTCGTAGGTGGAGGTTGAGTATTTCTGGGACATACAACGTAATTTGTGTGATTTTTTAACTTCGATTGCGACACAAAATTCAAAGCGATCAGTGAAGCCCACTGATCCAGATTTCGAGGAAAAGTGACTTTTCTGACCAAGATGGAGGACAAGTAGTACCAGATGAAGAAGAATCAGCAATATTGAGTAATCATAGCAGTGATTCACAATTGTCGCGTGATGACGAAAACAATAATGAAAGTGAGGGCGAGAATTCGAATATAGATGAAGATTTTGATGAAAATGAAACGAATCAGAGATATTTCTATGGAAAGAATAGATATAAATGGTCATCAACTGAACCATCACGTAACACCAGAACACCTGCACATAATATAATAAAAGTTCCATTTCCAAGGGGAAATGCTCAAGATTTGGAACCATTAGAATCGTGGCAGGAAATTTTTTCTCGGGAGATTATGGAAATAGTTGTGCATTACACAAACATGAAACTACTGGAGTATCGTGACAAAGAAGGTAACGATAATCGTACTGAATTCAGAGTTGCGGACGAAACGGAAAGTATTCAGATTGGTTTCTTCCGCGCGCCGTTTTCCGTACTTTCGATGTATCTACGATTTGATACTCAGAAAGAAAGACAAGAATTAGTTCAAGACAATCCAGCTGCAGCATTGTCACATATTCTGAAAGAATTCACAAAACTCGTTTTCACTTGGAACAAATTGCATGAAAGTTCAATGTCTGGCGGATGCAAGAACGCACTACGTTTACAATATGTATATTTACTGTGGAAATGGAACGGATGCTATGGAAGATTTAACACCTGAGGAAGAAAGTTTGCAATGCCCACCCAAGCAGTTCTTCGCTTATGCAAGCCAATATTTGGAAGCAACAGAATTATTACTGGTGATAACTGGTATTCATCTATTGAAATTGTAGGCATTTTGATGAAGAATAAACTAACATATGTAGGAACTATGAAGAAAAATAAAAGAGAACTCCCTCGGGAGTTTCTGCCTTCTAAATCTAGAGCTGTTGGATCGACACTGCATGGATTTAGAAATGATAAAACCCTCATATCTCGGGTGCCAAAAAAAATAATGCTGTTGTTTTGATTTCATCAATGCACCATAGCAAAGAAGATGATGTTGAGAATGGGTTGCCGGAAATCAATTCATATTACAATAAAACAAAGGGAGGTGTGGACTCAGTTGCTCGAAATATTCATGTAGCAGGAGAACAAGACGATGAGTGGCCTGGACGCTCATATAATTCACCAAAGCGTTTCAAAAACGCAGTAGATAAAATTGCAATTTCTGAAACTTTTGGCGAAGCAACTCTAGGAACCTCTTCTGAAAGAAACGGCAAATAACATTCGCCTCCCAAGAGAACTTAGATAGAAGTATTAGGTACTAAAGTCCCAGAAATTCCAAATGATTCCGATACGCTGCCTAGAAATGCAAGGAAGGTATGTTATCTATGTGATCCGAAACTGAAAAAAAGACAAGTTACCTGTGCAAAATATGCAAAAAAGCCATTTGCTTACAGTGAAGTGCAAAAGTATGTGTAACTTGCGTAAACGAGCTAGAATGATTTACTGAATGTATTTCATGTTTAGGTGCTGCAGAAAGTTTTGTGAAAGTACCTGCACATTGAAAATTTATTCCATAAAATACGTTCTAGTTTAGAATTTCAATTTATGTCATTTTTTCGTTAATTTTTCTCTTCATTATTTTCAATATTCACACAATTTCGGGAGATATTTTTCTCATTTCGAATATTTTATTTTTATTTTTTTGTTGTAGATTTGTTACAGTGTTGCAACTATTGAATGAATTACTACTACCTTGTCATGTTTTCTTTGAATCGCAATAAAAAGAATCGCACAAAACTAAACGAAGACAAAAATTTTAGTATTTGACAAGTTGGGGTCCTACAACGTAGTTAACGCAAAATACTGGCACCACGTCGGTGAAGGGTTAATAATATATTTTAGTAGAAACCATCGTTTACTTGTATTTGTGGAAACGGATTTCTATCAAGTACTCGAAATTATTGCATATGTGGAAAATCCTGCATTTCGGATAGAAAATTGATATCATAGATGATTTTCGAAATTTTTCAAATTAATCAGTTTTGGTATGTAATCATTTGTTCTGAACAAATTTCAACAAATTAGTTTTTGAGGTAAATTTTAAGCAAGAAAATAATAAGTATTTGATAATTTATTGCATACTTAAATTTTCATTTATAAATTCGACGCGTACATAAAATCGAATTTTTGTTTTATATGTTTAGTTATTTAAATAAGTAATAATATCAAAAAGCATCTAGGCTACCTAGGATAACTTAAAATTACATCTAACTAAAACTTAACAATATAAAATTATTTGTTTTAATTCTACTCTTAACTTTAAGTACATTCATGTTCGTTCGTTCTAAATATTTTTACTGGCCTTAAAAATTTCAGATGCCCTTAGAATTTTCAAAAATTTCGGTTTTGATGGATTTTAAAACCAAATTCTGGAAAAAAATTATGTATAGCAAAATATTTTTTCAAATCGAAGCAAATTAATTGTGTCAATGCCGCAGCCTCCAGCCAAATAGAATTGATTGAAAAACTTGTTTAGAATTGTTAATAATAAAAATAACATGCACATGCATCTTTATATCCTTCCTTCCTGTCTAAATCTAAATTTGGATGAAACTGTTAAAGATTTTTCTTAAAATTCTAGGAGTATTTTTTCATTAATAGGCCTCATTTTTTCAGAATTGTCAACGATAATAGTTTGAGTTCAAAATTTTTTCTTGAGTAAATGTTCAGCTCTCATAGAACATTTCTCAACGTGTTCCCTGAAAGAAGTTCTTGGAAAAATACAGTAACAATAGGCACAAGTTTCGAAGAGATGAATTTCATTAAAATTTTCTGCCTCATTTGCAGCAGCCTCTGCTTGTAAATCATCTATTGTTATTTCATTGTGAATAGTCATGTGATTATCTAATTCTTTTTTGAAAAAAAAATTCGCATTGCAACCAGGACATTCGTAAGGTCTACAATTTAATCCATGTAATACCATGTGATTCTTCAAGCCCGTAGCGTCAGCGAAATTAATAGAACATAAATAACAAGTAAATTCTTTTGTTTTTTTGGAACTATGCTCTCTAAGATGAAACTGAAGACTTGACAATCTAGAAAACGTTTTTTTGCAGATTTTACACTCCACAGTTTTGTCTTCATTTGGTGGCTGTGGTTGAATTACTTGAGCGTTTTGTACTTCAGCATTATCCTCTCCAAGTTGATTGAGCTCGGGTTTTTCAGACTTATTCAATACTTGATCGCTCGGACCTTCTAGACCGTTTTTGCGATTGTCGGAAACTGAAAACTCAAAATCGAAAACTGAAAACTCAAAAAAAATGATACGAATATAACAGAACGAACACAAGAATAGCGAAAGGATTTCACTACACTTGTGTTGTTGTTAAAAGAAAAGAAAAAGTGAACTCTACTCTGATTTGGGTATATATTGATCAAGCGAGTTTTTATTCCAGATAAGCTAGATCAAGGTGCTTTAATGCACAGACAATTTAGATGAGCCACTAATATGATAATGTTCCATAAAGAATCCAGATATTATGCCTATTTTAACCATAGAAGATATTTCCAACACCCCATTTTTGATTTCTCTATTATAAAAGTTTTTTTAATGAAATAAAACTAAAGTATTTAGATTTTCACTATATTTACAAAACTATGACCGGTTTCACCACACTGTGGCTTCATCAGATAGATATAAACTAATGAATAGAGTTATTCCTTATTTCTACTTAATATTACAATAGGTACAAGAGTTTTGTTGGAAAACCCATCAGGTTGCTTACTTTATGAATTGAAAAGATTGAGTAAAGGAGAAGGATTTAGATCTAATTGACTATTCAGTAACCTACCTGAATTCTTTTCTTTGTTGATCTCTAAAATTTCCAATAGATTGAGTTTTTGTCTGTTATTTTCATTGTGTAAAATTTTGAAATTATCATTAAAGTTATGGTTTTCTTCGAGTTAGTGATTAGAATAATGCGAATCTGATTTATGATAATTAAAACTACGTTTGTGCTCGGATGATCTAACTTTGAAATGTCTGAAAGTTCTACCAATATAAATTTTATTACAATCCCCGCAAGACAGTTTATAATCACATATTGGTAGAACTTTCAGAATTTCAAAGTTAGATTATCCGAGCACGTAGTTTTAATTATCATAAATCAGATTTCCATTATTCTAATCACTTACTCGAAGAAAACCATAACTTTAATGATAATTTCAAAATTTTACACAATGAAAATAACATACAAAAACTCAATCTATTGGAAATTTTAGAGATCAACAAAGAAAAGAATTCAGGTAGGTTACTCAATAGTCAATTAGATCTAAATCCTTCTCCTTTACTCAATCTTTTCAATTCATAAAGTAAGCAACTCCGATGGGTTTTTCAACATACCTCTTGTACCTATTGTAATATTAAGTAGAAATAAGGAATAACTCTGTTCATTAGCTTATATCTATCTGATGAAGCCACAGTGCGGTGAAACCGCTCATAGTTTTGTTAATATAGTGAAAATCTAAATACTTTAGTTATATTTCATTGAAAATATGTATATCGATTTTCATCAAGTAACGATCTCATCAATCAAATTATAAAAAGTTTGCTTCAATTCAATAATTTAAGGTGCTATCATTTGAAGAGTCATATTTCTAATACTTTTAGTATAGAAAGAATTGATTCTTGTTATCTATATTAATCGAACTTTCTCCTTCAACCTTTCAACATCTTCAACTAAGTTCCCTACTACAGATTATTCTAAAAGCCTCCCAATCCCAAAAATATTCGACTCAATATTTGATGTATAGGACTTATGAATTGAATATTGAATGGAAAAGACCTCTTTAATAAATATTTCCTAATTCAGAATTAATCTATCGAGGAGCTTTTTTTATTACAAGTGATTAATCTATTTGGAATATTGTTATAGAGAGTTTTGTATACAGGTGTTCTTCAGTAAGGAATTAACATCTCAAGTAATTAATAAATTAATAATTAATATTTGGAGATATTTGATGTTCGTATTCAAGTATTTTTTTGAAGAAAAGTTTATATGAACGCCTGTAAAAAATAGTTTTCAAGGGAAGGATGCCCCTTCAAAGGATGCAAAGGGATACTCAAATTTGATAGACAGCAATAAGTCTACGAGCTCAGAATAACGAAATTTCAACCAAGAGCGTAACATACTGGAGGGTAGCTCATATACAGTCCATGTAATCGAAGTGATTCTCAAAAAAAATATTAATCCACCACCAAGTAATTTATATCATCACCAGGTAATTATTATAATTAAAATTTATCCTGGAATGATCACATATTAGAATAGCACAAATTTTTAACTCCATCAAACAAAGAATGATTAAAATGCACCGACGATTTACGCAAGATGATTCCTCCCCGGAAAATTTAGTGTAGGAATATATATTTCACACTACGTTTCTAAAGTATCATTGTTCAAGGTGTTCAGAAAATATCATATTAAAATCTCATTAAATTGGCAAAGCACCAAAACCCCATGTAAAGTGGCTTCGTCCATAAGTTTCAGTTGATGAAAAATTTACACCAATGTTGGAACGGTTTCAGAAATATTCTCATTTTTATTGATATTCCATGCGAATTGCTGTAAGAATTACAGCTTTTGAAGAGGAGATGCCATGGTTTTATTGATGTATGACGAAATAATTTTGTTGCAAAATGAAATTTGCTACAAGAGTAATTATACAGAAAATATTCGAAAAATGGAAATTTGTGATTTAACGAAGAATTAAGCTCTGTTAAAGCGTTGAATTGTTTTCCGAATGTGAAGAACCAGATAAACTCGTCACCCAAAACAAAACAATTTTAACGAAATGATTTACATGAGCAATGGTTTTGAAATTCTATTCTTGCATAAGCTCTAAATGATTTATACTAAAAAGTTCCTCATCAAAGGTAAAATAATTGAAACTTCAGAAAAATTTTGAATCTGACTACCGAGATTGTGAGGACTCTTTCAAATTTTTATTCTGAAGAAATATTAATAGATTTTGAATATTCCATAAACAAGCGGCCTAGAATGCTCCAAATTACAATGATGATGTTTTCATATGTACGAGGCTGGATTGAGAAGTCTCCGGCCTGACCAAGAGATGGCGTCACGGCCTACTTCGGTGGTGGCTTTCTACAGTACCATTCTTAGAGCACGCTGAACAAGACGCCTCTGTGTTGTTTGTGAAAATGGCAAAATTGGAAAACGTGCTGTCATCGAATACTTTTATTTGAAGGGGTTAACGCGAAGGAAATTAAAGAAGAGATTGATTCAACACTGGGGATATCCTCCCCATCATATTCAACCAATAAGCAGTGGGTTTCCGAGTTTAAAATGGGTCGTGTGAGGACCTCTGATGAGCCACGCTTAGTAAGCCCCGTTGAGATCACAACTCCAGATATGATTGAAAATATTCATAAAATAGTGCTGGAAGATCGCAGATCAAAAGTGCGTGAGATAGCTGAGACCTGTAAAATGTCATATGAACGCGTGCAAAATATTTTGCACCAACATTTGCATATGGAAAAGCTCTGTGCAAGATGGGTGCCGTGTTTACTAAAAATTGATTCCAAAACCATTTCTACCGCCAATTTGGCGCTGTATAAGCATAATCCAAGCGAATTTTTACGTCAATTCGTTACTGTTGACGAAACTTGGGTCCAACACTATACTCCTGAAACCAAAAACCAGTCTAAACAGTGGATTGGAACAGGGAAACCAACTCAGAAGAAGGCAAAAATAATTTTATCGGCAAAAAAGGTCATGGCTACTGTTTTTTGGGATGCAAGATGTATTATATACATTGATTATCTTGAAAAGGGTAAAACTATCACTGGTCAATACTACGCAGACTTATTGCAAAGTTTTAGCCACGAGGTTCAAATTAAACGACCTCATTTGGCGAAGAAAAAAATTTGGTATCATCACGATAACGCACCAGCGCATTCTTAGCATGTTGCCATGGCTAAAATCTATGATCTGAAGTTCGAATTTATGCCGCACCCTCCCTACTCTTCAGACCTAACTCCGAGTGACTATTATCTGTTTCCTAACCTCAAAACATGGCTTGGCGTTAAGAGATTTGCGGGCAATGAAGAAGTAATCGAAGCTGTAAATGGTTATTTTGAGGTACTTGACGATTCAGCCTATAGAGATGACATTACTAGACTAGAACACCGCTATGAGAAATGTATCAGCCTTAGAGGAGATTATGTTGAGAAATAAAAAAAAAAATCTCAAAAACGTTGTTTTTCTTGGACAGGCCGAAAACTTATCAATCCATCCTCGTATGTTACCGAGAGGTTTACCAATTAGAAATGACTAGAGCCTACAAATACTGAACCAAAATGATTGTTTAGGTGATTTCTAGATGAATTGGTTGGTTTTTATGTTCGATCTAGTCGAAATTGGGTAGATGTAGGGTGGACCAAAAACGAATCGGCTGAGAAATTGAGTAGTTAACCAGTTAATCTAAACTAAAATTTCATCTTGAAATGTTATTTCTCAATTCATTTCAGTATTTGCTGAAGACATGCTAGAACGAGACAATTCTGACCCCATATCATCAAAGTCGATCAAAAGTAAATAAAGAAGATTACCTAAGCGTTACGCGACGTTTGAGAGAGCTAATTCGTCGAAAAAGGCAAGATTTGTGGAAAGAAAACGCATGGATTTGGCAACGCGATAACGCACCATCTCTCAAGGCTATTATTCTGAATGCATTTCAGACCAAAAACTCGACAAATACCATCGAACAACCGCCGTATTACCTGATATGGCTTCGGCCGATTTTCTTCTTTTTCAAAATGTCAAATTACTACGTTGAGGTTTTAAATCGATAGAATTCGCGTCGATTCCAGAAAAATGTTTTGATCATTGGCATGAATGTATTATTTCGAAACGGGTCTACTTTGAAGGAGATACAATAAATTTCGATGAAAATAAATATTTTGTGTTTCATTAACCGAATTCCGGTACTTTGTCGACAGAATGTATATAGAGAAAAACTTTTTTGGTTCGCCCTGTACATATCTAAGATTTGAAATAAGATCTCAATATTTCAGTTCAAAAACTGCCAATTTTACTCCTTTAACGAATGCCTGGAAATATATATCAGCAACACTACCTATCTTTCATGAAAAGTGTTAATAAGATGAAACTCTATACAGGGTGCTTCAACGAAAACTAAACAGAGGCTATATATACCAAGATATTCATTTCTGATCAAAACGAAAAAATACGTCAATTTTTGTTTCAAGGGGGACATCTTTTGGGGTACAGAACTTGCCTGAAATATCAACCCCCTAAGCGGGGGTTGCAATCCTTGAATATTTTGAATGAGGAAGATGGGTCGAGTGATGACTCCAAAGAAAGGTGGTATGTTTTTCTACATCGCCTTGAACGAATTTCCATTTTTAATTGAAAACTGTAAAAGATACAGGGTGAGCAACTGAAAGATAGGGAAGACTATTTCCCTGAGACTATTTAAGTTTCAGTAAAGTAAAGTGGAACAGATCCTTCTAATCAATGGCAGTCATCATCAAGTGCCATCCTCATCTCGAATTTCAACCCCTAGAGCAGGGGTGACCACCCTTGAAAATTTGGAAGAGAGCAGATGGGTCGAGTGATACCTCGAAAGAAAGGTATTATCTTTGTCTGCATCCCCGTGAACGAATTTTCATTTTTGCTTGAAAACTGTAGAAGATACAGAGTGAGCTATTAAAAAATAGAGGAGACTATTTATCACCCTGAGCTATTCAAGTATTAGTGCAAAAAATGGAACAGGCTGTCATCTTCCAAAACACCATTCACATCTCAAATTTCTTTAGAGCAGGGTACTTGGATAACTCAGGGCGATAGATAGTCTTCTTTATTTTTCAGTGGCTCACTCTGTATCTTCTACAGTTTTCAATCAAAAATGAAAATTCGTTCACGGGGATGCAGACAAAGATAATACCTTTCTTTCGAGTTATCACTCGACCCATCTACCCTCTTCCAAATTTTCAAGGGTGGTCACACCTCCTCTAGGGGTTGAAATTCGAGATGAGGATGGTACTTGATGATGATCATTGAGCAGCATGGATCGGTTCCATTTTTCTTCACTGAAACTTGAATAGTCACAGGGAAATAGTCATCCCTATCTTTCAGTTGCTCATCCTGTATCTTTTACAATTTTCAATTAAAAATGGAAATTCGTTCAAGGCGATGTAGATAAAGATATAAACTTTCTTTTGAGCCATCTCGACCCATCTTTCTTATTTCAAATGTTCAAGGATTGAAAACCCCGCTTAGGGGGTTGATATTTCAGGCAAGTTTTGTACCCCTAAAGATATCCCCTTAAAACAAAAATTGACCTATTTTTGCGTTTTGATCAGAAATGAATATCTTGGTAGATATAGCTTCTGTTTAGTTTTCGTTGAAGCACCCTATATTTACACGAACATGCTAGGTGTTAGTCAATCACATTCTGACGAATTCTCCATTCTGTTTAACTTTAAATTATACAAGGGCTTTGAAATATATGAAAGCGAGTAAATCCAAATTCATTGAAAAGAAAATAATCTGTTTGCAGAAATTCTGTAACTCCCGAAGATTTTTAAATTCCGAGTTTTTAAGTTGAGGGTTTTGGGGGTACATACAAGCATTCACTTAATGAACTCGGCCTGTACAAAGTGAGCAAATTTCGATGTATATGTTTGGAGTTAGGTAAAATATTGTAGTTAGAAAAAAAGGCGCTCGGCTGGCCCAAACGGGCCCTCTGCACATCCCTAGTAAGAATATTATTTTAAACTTTTCTCGAATTTATTCTATCTAAGGTATTTCTGTAGGAAACAGAAAAATTATTAGAGAAACTGAGAATCCTGATGTTGAAATCGCATTGTATTACTGGTTTCTTCAACAACGCAACGCACACGTACCAATTTCGTCAGACATCTTGAGAGCAAAAGCCAAACGGTTTTATGAACAAATCACAGGAAAAAAGGTTTTCTGGCAAGTTCGGGATGGTTAGATAAATTCAAGCTTAGATATGGAATTCGTTTCTTGAAGGTTTGTGGTGAAAAACTTTCCAGTGATGTTTCCGCTGTGGTACCATTTAAGGAAAAAATTTTTATGGGTTATTGAACAGATGGAATTAAGCAAAGAACATGTGTATAATGCTAATGAATCGGCCATTTTTCGAAGATGTTTACCAGACACAACATGGGTTCATCAAGGGGAAAAATCAGCACCAGGTCGAAAAGTGTCGAAATACCGCTCAACATTCATGCCATGCTGCAAAGCGGTTGGAACTCACCAATTTCCTTTACAAGCCTTGGGAAAAGCGACAATTCCACGAGCAATAAAAAACGAAAGTTCACTACCGGTTGTCTACAATGCATCTACCAAAGGGTGGATGACAAGACCATTATTTAATGAATGGTTTAAAATATCTCTTATCTCCGAAGTGAGGAATTTTTTATCTAAGATTAACAAGCCCTCTAAAGCTCTGTTGCACCATCGCAGCCACCTGAGGAAGAGGTTAATACTGATCCAAACTTCAGAGTTATGTTTTTGCCACCCAACTGTACTGTCGTTCACCAACCTATGGATTAGAATTCAATTCAAAATATTAAAGTGTCGTATAAAAAATGCCTTCTTAATCATATCATTTTGCATGAAGGCGAAGAGATAACTTCCATTTTGAAGCAGTATAATCTGAAAGATGCAGTGAACAATCTTGTCCAATCTTGGAAAGCCATTACTTCAAAAAATATTAGAAAAAGTTGGACAGCATCGTGGCATGACACTACAGAAGTAGAAGAATCAGATGATGAAAATATTCCACTCTCAGAGCTTCAGAAGAAACTTCGTCCAATCAGTGAAAATGATTTGAAAAATATTGCCGAATCATTAACGATCATCGATCCAGAAAATGACTCAACCATTGATAACATTACCAACTGGGCTGTGTGTGGGAGACAAAGAGTTTGTTATCAATTTGACTGAAGAAGAGCTTATACAGGATGCTTTAGGAAGGAATATTGAAAACGTAGAGCAATCTTCTGACTCAGAGGATGGTTTAAATAGTATGGTAAAAGTGAAACATGCAGATACTGTCGATGCGTTCTCCCTGATTATCAGTTGGGCCGAATAATCTTCCTATAGAAGACGTGTTGCTCCTGAAAAGGCTCAGGGAAAAATCAGTTCAGATGGCAGAATGGAGAAAGGTTCAGAGTAAAATCGATGGATATTTTAAACGTCATGTTATTTATGTACACTAGCTCATGTTTAAATTCTATATTTTCTATGAGGAAAGATTATAATGAATGGAAATTCTATAATTTGATTGTGTTTTATAATAGAAACTATTTTTTGTTCAACTTTTCGATATTTTCATTATAAACTCGGCTTTAACAGATTTTGGGTTGTTTCTATTCTGAAAATTAAACAAGCTCAAGTCATTTCAGAAATTCGGGCATTTTGATAGTCCGGGCATTCGCCGAAACGATATCTGCCCGGACTAGTGAAGTTGTACTGTATTTGGTTATTGTCTTCAGTTTTCGAGTTATTTCAAAATCCGATATTGCATCTACTATGAAAAATCTGAACAGAGTGTCCCTTCTTTCTAAAAAAGAGGTGCCACTGATTTTTTCTACTATCAATAGTTACCAGACGGTTTCAGCATGCATCGAAATTGGGTCACCCTGTACATAACCATATAACTTTCTCTTCAGCTTAAGAAAAATGAGACGTTGAAAATTCAAAGAACACTGGCCACAACTTGACTCTCAACATTATCGATGAAACTCGTTAAAGTTTTACATCAAAAAATCGTTTTCAAACTGTTAATAATTTCACTAGGACCTCATGTGAATCAAAACTTAATACTAAAAAACATAGAATATAAAAAACGATCATTCTTAATATCCCTTTTATGTATCAAATATAATGTTCTCCCATATCTAATACTTCTAATACTAATCATTAGTACTATCAACACGTTCAGTTTTAATATTATTGTCAAAATTAGTTTGAAACATTTTCAGTTCAGCTTTTATTGAACAGTTTTCGAGATGTGCTGCAAAACTCTGCTTTGTATAAATGTTGTGACAATAGCCACAGGTTTCATAACGAAATACATCTTCAAGTTTTACTTCACTAGGAAGAGGTTTCTTTTCTAAGTCTTCGTGTATGACCATATGATTGTCCAATTCAGTTCTGAAAAAGAATTTCAAATCGCAAGAAGGACAATCATAAGGTCTGCAGTCTAAGCCATGTCGTAGCATATGTTTTCTTAATCCTTCAGCACCAGTAAAGCTTATTGAGCACAAATAACAAGTGAACTGATTGATTCCATAGTAACTATGTTCAATCAAATGGGATTGCAATTCTGACATACTGGAAAGTTTTTGTTTGCATATTTTGCAGTCTAATTTATCCTCATTTTTCTTTTCTGCTTGAAGAATGAAACCGTTTTCAACTCGTTTCGGTTCTACTTTAATCATTACAGCCTCAGTAGGTTCAGTTTTTTGATAGAACATCAAAACTTGTTCATTCTCCTTTACGCATTTGAGGCACATACCTCTGCTATCATCGAAAACTTTGTGCTCTTCCTCAACATTCGGGTTGTTCAAAATGCGGAAGGCACGATTGCAGCTAGAACAGCGAAACTTTTTGCTCAAATGCTTTAAATGGAATTTAGCATGAAGAGACAACTCAGTAGTGTTCTGCAGAGTTTGGCAACAGATAACACAGTTAGCCGGAAGAGCAATCTGTTCACTCGATTTACCAGGGCTGGTGGAATGTAGAATTTGATGGTTGTAGAAGCATTGCTCATCTGTTAATGGCGCGCGACATTGAACGCAAGTCGAGCATTCGACTATTTTGCAGTGTGTTAGTTTATGTTCTGCTAGCGTTGAAGTTGACACAAAAATAGCATCACAAATATTACATTTTTTGTTTTGTTTTTCTTTACCTGGATTGCCTTGATGTGCTTTCAAATGGTTATCAAGCTCGTTTTTTGATCTGCATATTTCATTGCAATAAGAGCATTGGAAACTGTTGGTCTTGGCTTTCTGCTTTTGTTGCTTCTTCTGAGCTGTCGAATCTGCTTCTGCTGACGAACTGGGTGTCATGGACGGTTGAGGACGGCCCATGTTGGAGTTAGTTTCCTGAAACAAACAGAAACGTCAAAATGATCATGTTTTCAATAAACTTGTTACAACAAATCCAAATGCCCAAAAAATACAATTTCATGAAACATCCATTAGTAGACGCACCTTTTTGGCTTCTTCTTGGTGCTCAGCTATATGCGCCAACTGGGAAATGCTATCACTGAATCTCATTGGGCAGAAAGTACATGGAAAAATGAATGCACATTCCGGATATTTTTCCTCATTATCTCTGCGGGAAGTTGAAGGAGCATACTGGTCTGGTGGATTCGAACCTTGAAAGTACTGGTTGAAGTGGTTTGTGGAGACATGCATCTCTGCTGATATTCTATCATGAAAAATCAAATCAGGGCAAAATGTACACTTTGCATGGTTACACTCTTCATTATGTGCCGCACTCATGTGAATCTAGTAAACAAATACAAGGTTTTAGAAACTTCATCAAAGAGAAAAAAGATTTATAAGTTCAAAGCTTTCGCTTTTGCCAACGAGATGAAACAATGAGAAATCTTACTTGAATAGCTGTTCGGTTTTCGAAAGTTTCATCGCAAAGAGTGCATCGTAGGGCAGGTACGACATGGACCTCATGATAATGTTTTTGGAAATCTTCAGCTTTCGCAAATTGAATTTTACATTGGTTGCAGCATACTCCAAGTCCATAGACGATGCAATGTCCAAAAACATGATTGGTGAAAGATTCAAAATCAGCGCTGCTCTCTCCACAAGTTGGACAATTTACACTGATAGTGCTGCTATTGGTTGGAGCTATATGTGACTCCATATGACGCATGAAAGTTTGGAAATTTGGATACGGTATTCCACAACATGGACAGATGCATGTCTGCATTTGAGAGTTCATTCCATATGGACTCAGAGATGGTGAATTGTTTTGATGATCAGCTTTTCTTTTCTTAGAAGCATTCTCAGTTCTGGTATCTTCTCTCTTACCGATGTTTGTTGGAATCATCATAACTGTTACAGGTGGTGCCCGAATCTCTCTAGCAGGTCCAGGATAAAAAGGATTTGGACTCAAGTAAATGTTATGTAAATTTGGATTTCTTTCACCGTTGTGAGACGAACGAAACATTCTTTCTTCTAAATTTGCTGCTTGGCTGCAAGATGTTACTGTTGTTGATGCTGCAGGAAATGTCATACCATTTCGAATGGTGCATCTATGAACTCTCAGAAGATGGGTTCGCAATTTGTCTTGAGTTGTAAACAGTTTTGAACAAAATATGCATTCCACGAATCGCTGAGTGGGGGGGATCCGTTTATGTTTGTTGGACTGCATTGCGTTCAGATGGTCCTGGAAAAACGTTAATCTAAAAATTATTTAATATATATGGAGGAAGTCATTCACATTTAGGTGAATCAGGTCGAGTTTACATCACGAAAGATTTCAGGTGGGAGAATTAAGTTTGTAATAACAGAATCCAGATTAATGTGCAGCGACTGATTTCAATTTCGAAGATATGTTAGTCATAAAACATTCGAATGAGAAAAAGGGGCAACTGTGTAATTTAGACTAGTTGGCGTTAAAACAGCGGTGAACTGAGAAAAAATCCAAGTCCAAGTGGTTGTGGCGAAAAAACTTTAATGTACCGACGCCCAATAGCAGTAGGAATGACTCTTACTACAAACCCCATTTGAATTTAATTTCTTCTAAAGCGCATGTTCTTTGAAACTCGAACTCAGAATTTAATACTAGAAAATGTAAGGTCCGGAACAGAACAATACCTATACTGTTCTGAAATTTTCTCATTATATTGTAATTCAAATCAGGAGTGGGCCAAAAATTTTACCAATATGTGATAATAACATGATTTTGATTAACAATGAATGGTGTACTGAAATCCCAAACGTTTTTAAAAAAAAATTCCATCTACCCGAGTGAAACCATCTCCTTCAATTGTAATTGAATGCGAAAGGGAAGTTGAGTCGATTAACTGATTTGAGTTCTTGCCTGCTCTGCATTTGATCTTTTCGAACTGCTGTTCTTGCTGTGGTCTATTTTGCAGCCGTCGTTCTGTCTAATTGAATAGTGGTCAACTCCCAATTGAACAACGCAATGAGAATTATAAGTGATAGATACCACAAGATCAAACCTAATTCTACTGCTTCATCTTGTCTGCTATAATTCCTTCACATATCAGCAGATAATCTGCTATGAACCATTGACGAATTTCCGAATCATATTTGGTTTTTAGGAAGGGGAATCGAATGTATTAGGTGCGAAACTAAGTTCTCGCTGTTTGTCAATAGATGGCTCCAGCATTAAGTGCTGGTCGATTTTACATATCAAGAACGTCTTGAACAAAGCTTAGACATTTGGTAAACAAACCACTATGATACATTAGTGATACATGTGAGAAAATGTCCGATTTTGTGCCAAATAATCGTTATTTGCGGAAAGCGTTGATTTTCTTCTTTCATTCGAAGAAAACGGCAGCTGAAGCTCATAAAGAGCTCCAAAAAGTTTACGGAGATGCTGCTCTAAGTGAGACAACGTGCCGGGATTGGTTCCGTCGCTTCAAAAACGGTGATTTCGATGTTGATGACCATCCCAAAAATCTTGGAAGACGCTGAATTGGAGGCATTACATTGCAAGACGAGCTGCGAAAGTTATGCTGTGTATTTGGTGGGACCAAGTCGGTGTTATTTATTATGAGCTGTTTAAACCAAACGAAACCATCACTGGGGAACGGTATCGAACTCAATTGATGCGAATGAGTAAAGCACTGCGAGAAAAATGGCCACAATACGAGCAGAGAAACGAAAAAGTAATTCTACAATATGACAACGCTCGGCCTCACGTTGCCAAACCCGTTAAAACCAACTTGGAAAAGCTTAAATGAAAAGTCCTATCCCACCCGCCATATTCCCCAGATATTGCACCATCCGATTATTACTTGTTCCGTTCGATGGCACATGGTCTGGCTGATCAGCAGTTCCGCTCATATGAAGAGCTCGAAAAATGATTTGATTCCTGGATAGCCTCAAACGACGAACTTAGTTGCGGACCTAATGAAAAGTTTAGGTGACAGAGTATCACCCTGCCCCACCCCTTTATTGGTAATATCATGAAGTTGTACTTGTAGGGTAGCTCGCTCGTAGATTCTTTTGTATCGGTGGCCAACTATGGAGTTTTTCAGAGCTTATTCTGTTGCCCATAATTCAATTGTATCAAATGCTTTCTTGTAATCAAGAAAAGCCATCCAGACAGGGATATTATATTCAGTACATTTCTCTATGAGTTCTCGCAGTTTGTAAATGCTCATTGGTGCTAAAATTTTAGACGTTTATGAAGAACTAATAATGCTATCGTTCTAAAAATTTTGGTAAGTGGTTCTGCAGATCCGAAACTCTATTTCTAAATTATTTTCTCTTCAATGGCACTACCAGTTACATCGGAAGTAGATACCCTGTATATTGATGACTGGTTCGATAACACTTGTTATTCCAATTACAAAAACACCTAAGACATAAGTCTAGCTAATTTCGTTCATTAAGTATCCTAGTTTTACTTATATAATAAACATGATTTTGATGTACAATGAATGATGTACTGAAATCCGAATCGTTTTTTAAAAGAAATTCCATCTACCCGAGTGAAACCATCTCCTTCCATTGTAATTGAATGCGAAAGGGGAGTTGAGTTTATTAACTGATTTGAGTAACTGCCTTCTCTGCGTTCGATCTAATCGAACTGCTGTTCTTGCTGTAGTTGTTTTTGCAGCCGTCGTTCTGTCTAATTGAATAGTGCTCAACTTCCAACTGAACCACGCAATGAGCATCATAAGTGGTAGATACCACCAGATCAAACGTAATTCTTGCTTCATCTTCTCTGCAATAATTCCTTCATATATCAGCAGATAATCTGCTATGATATTCATCTCTTATGAGATTGAAATTTTGGAATCATATTTGATTTTTAGAAAGGGGAATGGAATGTAGTTTTTGTTACAAGATGCTACTTATAAGATTTCTGGTTTAAGAACAAAGGACAAGGGTGTTATGGAGTTGTAACATTATGCTTTTCAAGTGGAATTCTGCAAAAATGCCAAATTGCCAAAGTATGGTGGCTGATGAAAATAGTAGTCATGTTGCCTTGGAATGTCCTACATCTTCATATCGAGATGTTTTCCAGGATAATATTGCTATGCCACTACCATCCACAAATCTGGTTGGAATAAATGATATCATGAACAATATATTTTCAGAAAACTAGAGGACAATTATTTTCAACCATCAGAAAATTTCGACTTAATGAAATATTCAACAAAACAAAATACAGGGTATCCTAAGCTGAGTGGCCTATTAGACGTTTATGGAGAACTAATAATTCTCGTTCTCAAATTTTGGGAATTGATTCAGCTGATCCGAAGCTTTATTTTTAAAATATACTCACCTCAATGGCACTTCCGTTTATACTGGAAGTTCATAACAACTTTGTTATTTGCTGTAGAACACCCTGTATATTGATGACTGGTTCGATTACATTTGTTATTCCAATTACAAAAACACCAAAAATATAAGTCTAGCGTATTTTATTCATGAAATTTCCTAGTTTCACTTGAAAGTTACCGATATTTTGCTTTTTGAAAAAATTGATATATCTCGAGAACGGCGTGAGCTACCAAAATAATGAAAGGTGTTTTGCAAACAAGAAACCATGCGAGACATAACTCATATCCGACTGAAACTCAGTCGGAATACAGTGTGCTCTTTTTTCCGTCTCACATTTCGAAACGAAGAAACATCGAAAACTACGATTTTTCTAATTGTAACAAATTTTTTTTTTCAATTCAGTAGATTCGCCGTAAAAAACTAAATGAAGTTCTCCATATATACCATATACCTGAGATTTCAAGTTTTCAAGTTATGGCGAAAAAACGAATGTTCCATACCTACCTAAAGTTGGCAAAGGAGGCTTAGATTTATGCACGTGCATAGACATATCCCAGAGCATAGAGTGGCTCCTGAGCATAGATAAAAAACTATTATTGTTTTAACTGTTAGTCGAACTAATTCGAACAGAATGGCTAGCTACACAAATGAGCAAATACTTATTTTATTTTTCATTCATGAGGATGAGAAACGGAATGTGAGTAGAACTGGTAGGAGATTTAACGAATTATATCTAAATATGCCGTCTATGACAGCTAAAAAATTCAGGAGATACGTTACAAATTTTCTTTCGACTGGAACGGTCAAGAATAAGATATCATTTTCATCGCCTGTAGTCAACAATGAAGACAATGAAATTGCTATTTTAGCTTATTTTGATGTTAATCGACGTCCATCATTGGCAATAGTAGAGCATGAACTGAATTTACCTCATAGTAGTATTCACAAAATTCTAAAAAAACATAAACTGCATAAATTTTCATTGGTCCAAACTCTACAAGCTGGCGATCCACAGCTTCGAATAGAACTGTGTGAGATCCTTCTCTGAACACAAGAGGATCCCGATTTTCTCACTTGTGGGCCATCAAAATTCCACACATTACGAGAGAAAGAAATCCTCAAAATAAATTTAGTTTCAATGTGTTTGCACTTTTGAAGGACAACAGGTTTTCGTATTTTGTGTCTGATGAAAACTTAAATGGTGAACTTTATATGGAGAATTTGAGGACGATAGTAAGTGGCTTCGTTGAGACTTTATCAGTAGCTGAATCAAGGTGTTGTAGGTGCCAATTCGATGAAGCGCTAGCTCATCGCACAAATGAAAATTATCGAATTTCATCTGATATGTTTGAAAATAGATGGGTTGGAACGAAAGGTCTGTTTTGTGGCCTCCAAGGTCACCAGACCTAACGACTATGGATTTTTATCTTTGGGGAACGCTGAAAGATAAAATTTATTCTGAACATGTGACTTCAAGATATGATTTGCATAATAGATTGTAAAATGCTTTCATGGAGTTGGATGTGGAGGAACTGAGGTGGGCCACATCACATGGTGCTTTGCGTCGAGAAGAACTATATCTAGAAGTGAATGGTCAACAGTTTGAACAATTATTATGAAATTTAGGAAAATAGAGTTTAATTCGTTTTGATATTTGTTAATTTGACTTTGGAAATTCGACAATCTCACTCTCGCTTTTTTTTCTCCTAATTTATCAATTATCCATGACAAAAGTACAGTTATTTGTTAATGCTCTGGGAACTTTCTATGCACGTGCAGGAATCTAAGCCGCCTTTGCCATCATTAGGTAGGTACGTAAAATTCGTTTTTTCCGCCATAACTTGAAAACTTGAAATCTCAGGTACATGGTATGTATGGGAAACTTCATTTAGTTCATTTAGAAAGAGAGACAACGATATTGGCATCCACGGAACTGGACAGTACCCTCAAATGAAGAGATATATACATGAGCTTTTGCCAACTTTAGGTAGGTAAGTAAAATTCGTTTTTTCGCCATAACTTGAAAACATGAAAACATGAAATCTCAGGTACAGGCTTTTTTCATTCAGTTTTTTACGGCGTATCTAATGAATTGAAAAAAAATAAGAGTTACAACTTGAAAAAACGTAGTTATCGATGTTTCTTCATTTCGAAATGTGAGGCGGAAAAATAGCACTCTGTATACCGACTGAGATTCAGTCGGATGGTTTATTTTGTTTGCAAAACACCTTTCATTATTTTGGTAGCTCACGCCGTTCTCGAGATATATCAATTTTTTCAAAAAGCAAAATATCGATAACTTTCAAGTAAAACTAGGATATTTCATGAATAAAATACGCTAGACTTATGTGTTAGGTGTTTTTGTAATTGGAAAAACAAGTGTGATCGAACCAGTCATCAATATACAGAATGTTCTACATTAAATAACAAAGTTGGTATGCACTTCCGGTATAACCGGAAGTGCCATTGAGGTGAGTATATTTTAAAAATAAAGCTTCGGATCAGCTGAATCAACTCCCAAAATTTGAGAACGAGAATTATTAGTTCTCCACAAACGTCTAATAGGCCACTCAGCTTAGGATACCCTGTATTTTGTTTTGTTGAATATTTCATTAAGTCGAAAAGTATATTTTCTGATGGTTGTAAATAATTGTCCTCTGGGGTTCTGAAAATATATTGTTCATGGTATGATTTATTCCAACCAGATTTGTGTATGGTAGTGGCATAGCAATATTATCCTTAAAAACATCTGGATATGAAGATGTAGGACTGCCCAAGGCAACATGACTACTATTTTCGTCAGCCACCATACTTTTTTTTGCAGAATTCCACTTGAAAAGTATAATATTACAACTCCACAACACCTTTCTGAGTAGCATCTTGTAACAAAAGCTACATTCCATTCCCCTTTCTAAAAACCAAATATGATTCAAAAATTTCAATCTCAAAAGAGATGAACTCTCGTCCATGGTTCATAGCAGATTATCTGCTGATATGTGAAAGAATTATTGCAGAGTAGATGAAGCAAGAATTAGGTTTGATCTGGTGGTATCTACCTCTTATAATTCTCATGGTGTGGTTCAGTCGGGAGTTGAGCACTATTCTATTAGACAGAACGACGGCTACAAAAACTACCACAGCAAGAACAGCACTTTTTTTAAAAAACGTTTGGGATTTCAGTACACCATTCATTGTTAATCAAAATCATGTTATTATATAATTGAAACTAGGATACTTAATGAACGAAATTAGCTAGACTTATGTGTTAGGTGTTTTTGTAATTGGAATAACAAGTGTTATCGAACCAATCATCAATATGCAGGGTATTTAATTCCGATGTAACCGGAAGTGCCATTGAAGAGAAAATATTTTAGAAATAGAGTTTCGGATCTGCAGAATCACCTACCAAAATTTTTAGAACGATAGCATTATTAGTTCTTCATAAACGTCTAAAATTTTAGCACCAATGAGCATTTACAAACTGTGAGAACTCATAGAGAAATGTACTGAATATAATATCCCTCTCGGGATGGCTTTTCTTGATTACAAGAAGGCATTTGATACAATTGAATTATGGGCAACAGAACAAGCTCTGAAAAACTCCATAGTTCGCCACCGATACACAAGCCTTATCAAAAAAATCTACGAGCGAGCTACCCTACAAGTACAACTTCATGATGTTACCAATAAAGTGAACCTAGAGAGAGGGGTGAGGCAGGGAGATACTCTGTCACCCAAACCTTTCATTACGGTTCTCGAAGATGCGTTGAAGAGAGAGTAGAGTGGGGCGACAGAGGTTTAAACATCAATGGAAAAAACTAACACACCCAATGTTCGCAGATGACGTTGTTGTGATTGGTCAGACGAAGGAAGAACTGAGTACACCTATAGATGATATTCGTAGAACAACAGAAAGGGTGGGTTTGGAAATCAACTATGAGAAAACTAAATATATGTCAAACCAAGAAGAACCTGAGTAACATCTTATAATAAATAACAACGAGATAGAGAAACTAGAGTGTTTCAAATATCTAGGCCAAAAAATCACTATTGGAAAAGCAAATCAAGAACTCGAATAAGAATGACCTGGGCAGCTTACTCGAAAATAAAAGATGTGATTCAGATGCGTATTCCACTATGTCTGAAAGCTGATCTCTACAACTAGTGCCTCTTACCTGTAACAACATACGGCGCAGAAACGTGGGTCTTCACAAAAGCCATCCTCGACAAACCGAGAGAAAGATCTTAGGAATCACTTTGAGTGATCGTAAAATGAACAATTAGATAAGAGAGATGACTGGTGTAGAGGAAGTGGTGAGGAGGTCTGCCAACTTGAAATGGAAATGGGCTGGACATGTGACTAGACACCTAGAAAAATGGAGAGGAAAATAATAAGATGGAGACCGTGGGATCAGAAAAGAGGAAGAGGACGACCTCAAATGACATGGAGTGATGACCTCAAAAGAACTGCAGGTCTAAACTGGTACCAGGTAGCAGAGAGTAGGAAATTGAGAAGGAGTAAAAGGCCTATACCCAGAGGGTAAAAAACGGCTGACAGACAGACAGACAGAAACGTCTAATAGGCCACTCAACTTGGAATACCCTGTACACACAAGAAAGCTCTGAATTTTATTGAATAAAAATTACTTTAAATAAAAATATGGTTGATAGGTTTCGCCTATCAAAAGTAATCCCTGAAAACACTGTTGACACAAAAACGAAAGATGTAAATCGTTGGGGTTGAAAAGAGAAACCTATTACAGAATTCTCGAAGGGTTTCAAAATAAAATGAAACATTTTTCGAAATTTCACTAAAGTACAATATTTTTATGTCGTTAATCATGTGATAAAATTTCAAGTAGAGATAAGTTCATCTCTTCATCAGTTCACAATAACGAATTAAATATTTATTACACAAAATTAAGGGTGTTTCATTTGAAGTATCATAAAAGAGAAATGTTTATAAATATCTATAATTTCATATCACATTCGGGAAATTTTCCAATAAAATCTTTGACAGTTTTATAATACTAGACAATATTATGTTAGAACGTTTCGAATTTTTGACACTTAAAGATAAAAATGAGAAATAAAAACATGCAATACTTGTAATCGAATGCGTAAAAAGTAAATAGACACTCACCAAGAACTCCAAACTTTTATAAGTGCACTCACGATAATCATAAAAATAAAAACGATCACCTTTACATGGCAAAATACTGAATGAATCAAGAGCTCAGTACATACCTATGTAAAATGGTATTTACCCCCCTCTTTTTTCTCCTTCCTTTAATTCCACGCCTACTTATCGAAAATTTCGCGAAAAGCATACAGCACGAATTGAAGATATAATTTTTCAATATTACAAGGTTTTTCTCAAGAACAGAAAAATAATAAACTTAACAGAACTGAAGGCTTACCAAGGAAAAGTCGGATGTTTCTCACATCAAATGAAAATTTCGAAATTTCTGAATTGTACGTCTCTCTCAAAACACAATAAATATACTCTCAAATTTTCTATTAAAAAAATGTGCTTGTCGAGTTAATCGAATATATAACAGATTATAGTTTTAATAATTGAAAAAGGAATTTTCAGAAGAAATCAATATACCAATACAATTTTCGGTTACCAAAAAAGAAGTGTCCAGTGGAGGATTTCTGAGGAAAACAAAAACGGTGAATCAAAAACGCTACATTTGTTGGTGGATGTTGAGAGACAAATATGTTTCGAAATTCCTCAGACAGTTTCAGAATAGGTCGAGTTGCCCTATTTTGTCAAAAAAATTTACTAGATATTGGCTGCAAAATTCGCGATTGTCGTTTCAAAATATTTGAATAATATTTCAAGTTCATCTAAATTTTCATTAAAGACACTGAATACAAAAGTGAGAAAAAATTGAAAATTGCAGGAAGGGTCAAAGATTTTTCTTTATTAACGTATGAAATATTAATTTGAGCAACATTAATTTGAAAAGGTTGAAGCAAATCGGTTTCAAATATTTAATATTTAATTTCGTATCTCATATTCCGTTCAAGAAATCAATGGCAGCTCTATAATATTGGCTAAGTTATATTTCTAACTTGAAAAAAATTGAAAACATTATCTGAAATCAGAATAGATGAAAAAAAAAAAATTTAACCGCATCAATCGAACGAATGAAAAAGAGGAAAGCATTTGCCAAAAACTCTAAGCTTTCACAGTTATACTCACAAAAGCAATTATGATCACCCTTGTATGACAATATACTCAATGAATTAACTGCTAAGTACATACCCACGGAGGCAGGTATTTACCCCCTCCTCATTTTTTCTCCTTCCTGGAATTCCACGCCTACATATCAAAAATTTGTGCTTTTCTGTCAGAAATTTTTGAAAATTAAAAATAATTAATTTTACTGATAATTTTTCTCAAATTGAAGGAAAAAAAACTAATCATGAAAGTCTTATTTTCTTTGAATTAAATGACAATTTATGAGTCGTACCGTAGTACAAATTAATATAACCAGAAAAATAGTAAATTTTTATTTTTCTCATTTCAAAGAATGGCGTTCCTGAATTATCAAATATATAACAGAAGAAAGATATAAATCTAATTAATTCACAGAAACGAGAATGGTAATTTGGTTGATCGGTAGTAAGTGACGAAGTTATTTCAAAATTTCTCAGAAAGTTTCGAAATTCTCACGATAAGCATCCTAACCAAAATTTCATATATCATAAATCTTAACATGAATTTCCCAAAATATTTAAAATAAGACAAAGTTAATTCCATTCTAGCTACAATATTTTCAAATGTTAAAATTTTTAAGTGGTATTGCAAGATTGCATAAGTTGCTATAAAAAATTGAGAAATTGGAAGAATGGAATCATTTTCCCGATTTCATAAGTTTTTAAAATAGAAATATATCAAAATTAAGAACGTTCAAATTCAAATGTAATATAAGAAAAATGGTGATGAAAATTTGAAATTAATAACATAACTAACCCGAAAAATTTTTGCAATTGTATAATACTTGATATGTTGGCATTGGTTGAGAACTTTAAAGTTCCGAATGTCATAAACTAGATTAGATAAAAATTATAAACAAAAAACACTGGAGGATTGAATTGATAACACAAGAAGCAGAAAGAAAACTTACTTACGAAAAAACTTAAATCTTCGGTGATTGCATTCACGATTATCACAAAAAAGATCACCTGTTCTCGACAATGTACTGAATGAAATTACTGTCTAGTACATACCCATGTGGGAAGGTACGTACCCCCCACCCTATTTTTTCTCCTTCCTCTTAACTCAACGCCCATCAAGAATTTCGCGAAATCATCCAATATGTCGTTCGGATATTATTTTTGCAATGTTGTTAAAATTTGCATTAAAACTGCGACATATATTTAAGTCACAAAGAAGAATCTACTTTTTATTATGTCAAATTACTTAGAAAATCGCGAGAATTATTGAATATGATATAGTCAAGAAGATATGAGCATCACGAATTTGTTACAGCGTAAGATGTCCGAAAGCTGAAAATTAAATTACTTCAGAAGACATTTTTCAATGTGGCCTCTAAAAAATATAAACAGAAAATTTAAAATGTCGCATTTCTTGAAGGCACGAAGCCAAGAGCAGGATTTCTCAAAAATAAGAAAAATTATCAAAAAACTGCCAATTCTAGACTTTTGTTAATCAGAAATATTTTGAAAGGTTTCTTAAAACTTTCATCAAATGTAGAAATAAATTTCTTGTGATCTAAATTTGCAGTGTTATTTTTTATTTGTGTGAGAAGAAAAGCATAATAAATTCATGACAATTTTCATTCGGTAGAATAATTTAAAGTCTTATTTGTATTTTTGGTATACAGCACCAATTTACAATATTTTTCCACTTTATAACTGAGCCAGACGTATACAATATTATAGTAAGGATATTTCATTTGGATTATGATTAATCAAAATTAGAATCGAGATAATTTGAGACCTATATCAAAGAAATTAATGTATCATTTACGAAAATATTCCACAAAAACTTTCATATCAAAAATAATTTGAAAACACTAAAATTCTGAATTTCGAAAACTGGGAAAAGTTTAGATAATCTTAAAACAGATAAAAATGAGCTAACATTCGTCTTCTTTTTTTCCTTCCTATCAACTGTACGCTTGTCTACAAGAATTTTTTAAAAGTTTCTGATTCGAAGTTAGGAAAGAATTTTATTGATATGATTTTGATTTCATCTTTGGCAGTTTTCGAATTTTTTCTCACAGCTGTACCATAACGTATAAGAGGGCGGGGGTAATACCCTATAAACTCTGATTCCCTTGACAGTATTAAATTACGCCGCAAAACAAACATATATGGCAGCATTTTCAGATGACGGTGACTTGAAACTATGAAATTTTCAAAGAGGTAAGATATTGCCGATCTGAGTATTTGGTATGAATTTCAACTTTGAAAAATGTGAGAAAGTTCATTATAGAAATTTTTTCGTGATGTAACTACAACTTGAAAGTGACCAATAGGATTTGATTTTTTTGACAGTGTCAAAATATGGTACAAAATGCAACATTAACTGTCCCGTCGTTAGATTGTGGTGACTCAGAAAACGTGTTTCCGCGAAAGTGTTTTGACAGACAGACTCCCGGATGGATAAACGGACAACAAAATGATCCTATAACGATTTCTCTTTTCATTTTGGGGTACGAAACCCTAAGAAAAATTAGTTACATGCAAAGATTCAAAATGTATTCAATTTACAAATTTTCTATTCGAGAATAGAAGAGGTTAATAAGAACATGAACGAAATTTCAAATTGTTTGAAGAAAATATATATCTCATGCATATTAGTAGTGACTTGATAAGAATTTTTATTTGCATCATTTTTGTATTTAAGAAATTTCTCAATATTTCGAGAAAATAACGTAGTTAGCCACATTAAAACGGATAAAAGATTTCGAAAATTTACGTTAATCATTTGCCCTAATTTAATAAGGCTACCCAGATGATTGGACATTTTATATTTTTGACGATTCAGGATCTTTTTGAAAATTAACTAACTTTAAGCACTTTTCACCCTTGAAGCTGCAAACTACACCTTCTCACTGCGAAATGCACCTTGGAACTAACACTGAACAATTTCGTTCATTGAGTACCAAGCTCAAAACTCCCACGCGATACATGTTTACTCTTCAGAAACAATGGTTCTTATCGCCCATTTTGCACTGGAAATGTTATAGTGCCATATTGGCTATTCCTGAAGAAAAATGATTTTATGGATTTCACATACCTATGAGTTATTGCATTAAAAATATCTAATCGTTCAGATACGGTTAAGGCAATATCAGACCATTCTAATATTGCTTTGGCAGAATTCCAAAGTTAACCTATTTTATTACATCGATTGAACGTTGTAGTTTCATACACCCTCACATTGAATGCTACTGGGATTTGATGTTTATTCATTTTAATGCAAAAATTATAACATAATTCCCAGAATTAATTTTTCTTACTTTGCACGATACGATAGCATCGAATGTTTCTTATAAATGTAGGGTTCTCATCAAAATTCCTTCGAAAAGTTATGATTAATTAGCTTCGACCCCCCGATATCGATCACACATATCATATACAATGGTTCTCTTGTTTAAAATAATACGGTAATATTAGTAAATATTTCTATATTAAATTCTCGAAATTATTGTACTTGTACGATATCTTAGTTACAATTAATAATAATAAAAGGTCTTTTTTCGAGCAATTTACCTTGCTGACAGAATAATACTTAAGTTGAAGTCTAGCAAAGCCATTCATAATAACCTTAATATGCAACGTAATTATCGATTGAAATAAGAATACCAAGACATAAGATAATCCCACCAAAAATATTCTGTAAAAAACTAGTCAAGTCTCGATGAAGCTGCTTGTTTATCTGTGAAAAGTAATGAAATCTAGACAAAGTTGTGCCAAGACTAAGGTTCCTTTCTGCGATTTCTTTATTATTATAGCTAATGTTGTGTGACTTGGCCGTTGAACATTCTTAATACGTTAGTGGGTAGGTACAAGTCAATTTTGTTTACACGTAATGTTATTTTGTTGTAACTACCTATGTTTTTTAAGCGAGATAATTGCCGATACTGGTATTAGTAATTTGACGCAAGTGTCTTATTTTAGGCTGTTGTTGATTGTGTAACACATGCATTCAGCATTGACAATGCTGACTTTTGCTCTCTTCTTTTTGAAGCGTCAAATCGACCACCGATCTAACATAAAATAGACGTATCGACGGACTAAAAGTCCATCTGTACTGGAAATATTTTTTTATACTGTTTGTTTCAGGCTGAACAATACATAAGTAATATTGAAATACGCAGTTTCATCAAGCCTACAATTGACTGGTTATTCAATAAACGTTTTCCAAGTGGCAATTTTCCATCGTCAATAGGTAGCGGTTCTGGGGACAGATTGGTGCAATGGTGTCATGGAGCACCTGGTTTTGTACCCTTGTGTACCGTTCAACGGCCAAGTTACACAACATAACTATAATAATGTTAAATTTTCATTACTTTTTAGAGATGAACAAGCAGTTCCATCGAAACTTGGCTAGTTTTTTACAGAATGTTTTTGGTGGGATTTCACTTCTTTTTGTAGAAACGTGGGCATATTGATTTATTTTATTAGATTTTCTTATTTGACAATTTTTTTTCTTTTTAGGAGTAGTTTTTTCATTATTACAAACCTTTCTTTTCCTTTGATTCCGGTTCTTATTCTTGTATATTAGCAACAGTTTTACGTATTGCTCATTCGCTATTTCTTTTTGTAAACTTGTAAGTATAAGTATAAACGCCAGTCTAGTCTTATCTAGAGCTTTCCTTTCATTTTATTTATATGCGTATTAAAAGCAGAAGGCGAGGCATCCGCCTAGCAGTGACTGTGGGACTCTATGGGCTAGATTAAATTAGAAGATGTGTAAAACGTCTATGAGACATAAATAATTTCCTCCTTTCAAATTATTAAAAATTGCTGCTGAAGATAAAAATTCTCTGTGACATCATAGGACAGAGATGCTCCTCACCAGAAAAAAAAACCGAAACCTATTAAGGAACTGGACCTCTTTAACTTTATTTCTCACTGCAAGTGAAATATTAAACTGGAAGGCACATTTGAAGAGAACACATGAGCAGTGCCGCAGGATGGTAGGAATGACCTAGGAAATGAAATCAATAATCGTCATTTCGTCAATGTCAACCAATGGAGCCGTCTGGTGGTCAAAGGCTAAAAAGACGATGATCATGCTATAGGTTAGTCACAAATACCATCCTGAATACAACCGGAGCTATGAATCCAGCATCCACGCGGGAAAAGGAAGGCATACAGCGTTATTATAGAGGTGATGGCCCTGGAGACTGCCTAACACTGCAAGAACAAAGTAGGAGGAGGTTAGGTTAGGTTACACTATGCTGTATTTTTGCGATGACAATCGATTTTTTTAGCTGAGACCAGCTGAGAGTTCTTCATCAGATACTTCAGACCTTCGATTTTTGACATCAAATGAAGCGGCCCACCAAGTTGAATAAATTTTTGTAAAGGCGGTATGTCGATCTCTGATAGTTTGGTTGGGCTCTTGTGTTTTCTAATCAGGTACTCCAGATCTTCGATTATCCTTGTTTTTATAGTTTCCCTTTATATTGCCATTCCACCTTAACTCTGTATCAAATTTCAGCTCTTTGAGTTTATGGGAAGTACTAGTTCTATTCTGATGATCATGAGTGAATGGATGAATAAGTGTCATAAATGCGAAACTTTGCTTTCGCTTAACTTCGGAACTAAATGACCTACAGACTTGAAATTTCGGATGTAGGTATGTATGTTATTATAGCTTACTGGATACGATCTGGTCTTATCCAGAGGTTCTCAAATAGGGGCCTGAAAATGAGGCGAAATGGTTCCTGTAAGGAATGGTACGGGAGTGTTTGCTTTGCGCTCGACTTGGCGGGGGTACTGCCGTGCCCCTGATGTAAAAGCCATCCCACGGCAAAGAGTAAAATGGACAAAATCCAATGTAAAGAATAGAGAAAAGATACATTGAAGAGTTATCAAACTCAATCTGTTGCAGGTGGTGTTTGAGGAGGGAAACGTATTGACATAGCTGGGAAATTTCCAAAAAATCTGGAAAAAACATGTGAAAACCAGACAGAAAAAGTGTAATGAAAATCCTCAGATAGATTGTGATATTGTGTACCACTCCTAAATATTAATTTTTCCTCAGAATGCAGCCTACATTTAACTTTTGAGTTCTGGCATCTGGCATTCACCTAGCAGTGACTGTGGGACTCTATAGGCTAGATTAAATTAGAAGATGTGTAAAAAGTCTATGAGACATAAATGATTTCCTCCTTTCGAAATATTAAAAATTGCTGCTGAAAATAAAATTTCTCTATGACCCCATATGACAGAGATTATGCTCCTTACGAGAAAGAAAACCGAAACCTATTAAGGAACTGGACCTCTTTAACTTTATTTCTCACTGCAAGTGAAATATTAAACTGGGAGGCACATTTGAAGAGAACACATGAGCAGTGCAGCAGGATGGTAGGAATGACCTAGGAACTGAAATCAATAATCGTCATTTCGTCAATGTCAACCAATGGAGCCGTCTGGTGGTCAAAGGCTAAAAAGACGATTATCATGCTATAGGTTAGTCACAAATACCATCCTGAATACAACCGGAGCTATGAATCCAACACACACGCGGAAAAAGGAAGGCATGCTGCGTTAATATAGAGGTGATGGCCCTGGAGACTGCCTAACACTGCAAGAACGAAGTAGGAGGAGGTTAGGTTAGGTTACACTATGCTGTATTTTTGCGATGACAGTCAATTTTTTTAGCTGGGTCCAGCTGAGGGTTCTTCATCAGATACTTCAGACCTTCGATTTTCGACATCAAATGAAGCGGCCCACCAAGTTGAATATTTTTTGTAAAGGCGGTATGTCGATCTCTAATAGTTTGGTTGGGCTCTTGTGTTTTCTAATCAGGTACTTCAGATCTTCGATTATCCTTGTTTTTATAGTTTCCCTTTATGTTGCCATTCCACCTTAACTCTGTACCAAATTTCAGCTCTTTGAGTTTATGGGAAGTACTAGTTCTATTCTGATGATCATGAGTGAATGGGTGAATGAGTGTCATAAATGCGAAACTTTGCTTTCGCTTAACTTCGGAACTAAATGACCTACAGACTTGAAATTTCGTATGTATGTATGTATGTTATTATAGCTTACTGGATACGTTCTGGTCTTATCCAGAGGTTCTCAAATAGGGGCCTGAAAATGCGGCGAAATGGTTCCTGTAAGGAATGGTACGGGAGTGTTTGCTTTGCGCTCGACTTGTCGGGGGCACTGGCGTGCCCCTGATGTAAAAGCCATCCCAAGGCAAAGAGTAAAATGGACAAAATCCAATGTAAAGAATAGAGAAAAGATACATTGATGAGTTATCAAACTCAATCTGTTGCAGGTGGTGTTTGAGGAGGGAAACGCATTGACATAGCTGGGAAATTTCCAAAAAATCTGGAAAAAACATGTGGAAACCAGACAGAAAAAGTGTAATGAAAATCCTCAGATAGATTGTGATATTGTGTACCACTCCTAAATATTAATTTTTCCTCAGAATGCAGCGTACATTTAACTTTTGAGTTCTGGCATCTGGCATTCGCCTAGCAGTGACTGTGGGACTCTATGGGCTAGATTAAATTAGAAGATGTGTAAAAAGTCTATGAGACATAAATGATTTCCTCCTTTCAAATTATTAAAAATTGCTGCTGAAAATAAAATTTCTTTGTGACCCCATTTGACAGAGATTATGCTCCTTACGAAAAAAACAACCGAAACCTATTAAGGAACTGGACCCCTTTAACTTTATTTCTCACAGCAAGTGAAATATTGAACTGGAAGGCACATTTGAAGAGAACACATGAGCAGTGCCGCAGGATGGTAGGAATGACCTAGGAAATGAAATCAATAATCGTCATTTCGTCAATGTCAACCAATGGAGCCGTCTGGTGGTGAAAGGCTAAAAAGACGATGATCATGCTATAGGTTAGTCACAAATACCATCCTGAATACAACCGGAGCTATGAATCCAACACCTACGCGGGAAAAGGAAGGCATACTGCGTTATTATAGAGGTGATGGCCCTGGAGACTGACTAACACTGCAAGAACAAAGTAGGAGGAGGTTAGGTTAGGTTACACTATGCTGTATTTTTGCGATGACAATCAATTTTTTTAGCTGGGACCAGCTGAGGATTCTTCATCAGATACTTCAGACCTTCGATTTTCGACATCAAATGAAGCGGCCCACCAGGTTAAATATTTTTTGTAAAGGCGGTATGTCGATCTCTAAAAGTTTGGTTGGGCCCTTGTGTTTTCTAATCAGGTACTTCAGATCTTCGATTATCCTTGTTTTTATAGTTTCCCTTTATGTTGCTATTCCACCTTAACTCTGTACCAAGTTTCAGCTCTTTGAGTTTATGGGAAGTACTAGTTCTATTCTGATGGTCATGAGTGAATGGGTGAATGAGTGTCATAAATGCGAAACTTTGCTTTCGCTTAACTTCGGAACTAAATGACCTACAGACTTGAAATTTCGGATGTATGTATGTATGTTATTATAGCTTACTGGATACGTTCTGGTCTTATCCAGAGGTTCTCAAATAGGGGCCTGAAAATGCGGCGAAATGGTTCCTGTAAGGAATGGTATGGGAGTGTTTGCTTTGCGCTCGACTTGTCGGGGGCACTGTCGTGCCCCTGATGTAAAAGCCATCCCAAGGCAAAGAGTAAAATGGACAAAATCCAATGTAAAGAATAGAGAAAAGATACATTGATGAGTTATCAAACTCAATCTGTTGCAGGTGGTGTTTGAGGAGGGAAACGCATTGACATAGCTGGGAAATTTCCAAAAAATCTGGAAAAAACATGTGGAAACCAGACAGAAAAAGTGTAATGAAAATCCTCAGATAGATTGTGATATTGTGTACCACTCCTAAATATTAATTTTTCCTCAGAATGCAGCGTACATTTAACTTTTGAGTTCTGGCATCTGGCATTCGCCTAGCAGTGACTGTGGGACTCTATGGGCTAGATTAAATTAGAAGATGTGTAAAAAGTCTATGAGACATAAATGATTTCCTCCTTTCAAATTATTAAAAATTGCTGCTGAAAATAAAATTTCTTTGTGACCCCATTTGACAGAGATTATGCTCCTTACGAAAAAAACAACCGAAACCTATTAAGGAACTGGACCCCTTTAACTTTATTTCTCACAGCAAGTGAAATATTGAACTGGAAGGCACATTTGAAGAGAACACATGAGCAGTGCCGCAAGATGGTAGGAATGACCTAGGAAATGAAATCAATAATCGTCATTTCGTCAATGTCAACCAATGGAGCCGTCTGGTGGTGAAAGGCTAAAAAGACGATGATCATGCTATAGGTTAGTCACAAATACCATCCTGAATACAACCGGAGCTATGAATCCAACACCTACGCGGGAAAAGGAAGGCATACTGCGTTATTATAGAGGTGATGGCCCTGGAGACTGACTAACACTGCAAGAACAAAGTAGGAGGAGGTTAGGTTAGGTTACACTATGCTGTATTTTTGCGATGACAATCAATTTTTTTAGCTGGGACCAGCTGAGGGTTCTTCATCAGATACTTCAGACCTTCGATTTTCGACATCAAATGAAGCGGCCCACCAAGTTAAATATTTTTTGTAAAGGCGGTATGTCGATCTCTAATAGTTTGGTTGGGCTCTTGTGTTTTCTAATCAGGTACTTCAGATCTTCGATTATCCTTGTTTTTATAGTTTCCCTTTATGTTGCTATTCCACCTTAACTCTGTACCAAGTTTCAGCTCTTTGAGTTTGTGGGAAGTACTAGTTCTATTCTGATGGTCATGAGTGAATGGGTGAATGAGTGTCATAAATGCGAAACTTTGCTTTCGCTTAACTTCGGAACTAAATGACCTACAGACTTGAAATTTCGGATGTATGTATGTATGTTATTATAGCTTACTGGATACGTTCTGGTCTTATCCAGAGGTTCTCAAATAGGGGCCTGAAAATGCGGCGAAATGGTTCCTGTAAGGAATGGTACGGGAGTGTTTGCTTTGCGCTCGACTTGGCGGGGGCACTGCCATGCCCCTGATGTAAAAGCCATCCCAAGGCAAAGAGTAAAATGGACAAAATCCAATGTAAAGAATAGAGAAAAGATACATTGATGAGTTATCAAACTCAATCTGTTGCAGGTGGTGTTTGAGGAGGGAAACGCATTGACATAGCTGGGAAATTTCCAAAAAATCTGGAAAAAACATGTGGAAACCAGACAGAAAAAGTGTAATGAAAATTCTCAGATAGATTGTGATATTGTGCACCAGTCCTAAATATTAATTTTATTCAGAATGCAGCTTACTTTTAACTTTTGAGTTCTGGCAAAAACACATTATATCGCCGATAACGGCATACGAATCGACAGCCAGAATGTATTCTTGTCCAAGCAGGGAACACCACAACCAATGCATAATCAGAAAGGCATATCTCAGCTAGTTTTTTTTAAAGTTGATATTAAACATTTTTCGGATCAACCTGGAAATATAAGCCTGAAAACAAAGGCGACAGTCAAAAATTGCTACTAGGTACTTCACAGCTATTGATTATATATATATATATATATATATATATATATATATATATATATATATATATATATATATATATATATATATATACGGGTTTCAACACAGATCCTTACACCACCCCTGATGTTACAGGAACCTCGAATTGAACTATCTATGGCAGAATGTGCTGAAGCATAGATGTTAGATGATCTAGGTTGCACTTATAGATCTGGCGCTGAAGGGAAGTGAGTATGCAAAAATTGAGGAACAGAATCTGACAATGGATATGAGTTCTGGGGGGTCTTAAATTACAATAATATCGATGTTGCCAGTTGATTTAATGCCGCAATAATTTGTATACATTTTAACGTGCATTTTACTATAAGAAATTGTATACCAGTAGCAGCAAGGCGTTAAAATGTTAATTTTAAGGGTAATATAATAGATTGAAGGACTAATATTTGATAAAAGGAAGTGATCAAATTAAACAATAACAAAAAAGGGAAGAAACTATTGTTTATTAAGACAAAACCAGAAAATTTGACTGACTAAAAAATGATGTTATAGAAAAATAAAGTTACAGAAAAGTAAAATTACAGTAACAGGTTTTTGCAATCATTAAAAACACATTTACACAAAGAAATACAAATAACACCAGAATTCTTACAGCTACATGAAATACTATAACAGTCTGATTTACATTTACATGGTTTAATAAGAGTTTCCGGCAGAGATTCTTTGGTCATTTGTTTAGGGTACAAAAATGATTTTCTTAATTCATGCATATATTGAATAAAGTCAATAGGCTCAATTAGCGGTTCTGATGAATTTCTCCTGATGTATGTTTGAGCTGAAGCCCTTAAGTAGTGTAAGTTTAATGCATCAGAACTACATATGACTTTGTGTAAATTTAAGCTAAATCCAATATTTTGAGAAATTAACTTGTATCTAAGTTCATCTGCTGACATTGTTTGTTTATTATATAGGTAGATGCAAATTTTTTTATATATCTTTGAATATTTGCCAATCCAAATATTCATTTCCAAAAGGCGAAAGTATTTCTTGAATAAAATCTGGTGATGCAGCTTTTAGACAATTCTTTTTACTAGTCGACTAGTGGTGTCACAGCCAGTTAGAGCATGCAATGCTAGCGAAATACTACAGATTTTTTCGCCAAGGGTTTGTGCCGCCACATGACAACCAAGCACGTTCTTTTTATGTGAACCATCGAAACATACTGCTTGACAATTAATATTTGCAAGCTTTGACCAAAAATAAATCCCAAGAATAAAAATGTCTGTATCTTAGCTTATATGATGATTTCAGCACATTGATTTTTAACTGAATAAAAATATCCTTGAGTCCGCTTCTAAGTGTTTCTCCGTATTCATCAATGAAAAGTGATTTAATCACTCGATTTCCAATTACAACATCTTCAATTTCCGTAAGTTCTGCTAATCGTGTTGCCAAGTGAGTTAATTAAAATGAACATTGAAAAAGTTGATCTTGAATTTTTTTCAATAGCTTTTCAAAACTTTTCTGTAAAATTTCTACAGGTATTTTACTGGAAGGTCGACCTGCTTTGTTAGAAGATGTTCTTGATAATCTTGTGTATAAACGATAACAATCCAAGTGGTGTCTAAATTCTCGAGCAAATAGGTCTTCAGGTTTTTCACAGACACTTATTTTTGTAAACACATTATCTTATTTTTGACGTACAGTGTTGAATTTTTTTTTCGCCGTAGATAATTCAGAGAATAAATGAAGTTCTTTGTTGTTCTTTTAGTTATGTTATTACATATCCAACATCTCAATTGTACTCCAGTTTGTGTAGAAGTCCTTCTAGAATGACGAGTATTATCACTGCCTGAAATGTCAAATTCTGAAGAAGAAACAGATAAATTTTGTTAATTCTATTTATCGACGTCTTATTTACGTAGCTGGCCATACATGTTCTATGCTACGAAAAACATTGTGTCGTAGAATCCGGATCGTACACTTTTCTAACGATTCATCTTTGCAGCGTTTTTGATCGTTAAAAACGATTGCACTTTGGGATTTCTCACTAAATCACCGGATAACTCATAAAAAAACACAATAACTCATTTGGCCGTTTTCTCTTTAAATTTTATTTGTAATGCCATTTTCACTTTTTATAGCAAAGAAAAGTACATTAGCAATTAAAATATTCGTAAAAATACAAAACATATCAACAACAGAAAAAACTCACTCCACTATAGCTTGGTATTCAGTACTGGACGTGTCGTAATCGTCCGTAGTAACAGCTCCGAATGGAGCGATGAAGGTGAAACAGTAGAGGCACAACTGAGGGTGGCAACATGTACTTTTGGATTCCTTAGGATCACAGGTATAAGAATTAGTCCACAGATCTCGCTCCTCATATTTTGCAAATTCAAATACCTACAGCGCCTGTACTATTTTACAAGAATATGCTAACGACTTGGGTTGCCCCATTCAACTGTTGCTAGAATGATTCGCAGGTACAAAGAGACTAGTAGTTCTGAAATGAGACCTGGCCAAAGTCGACTTCGATTAACAACAGCGATCCATGACCGTTATTTAAGAACTTCCTCGATCAGACAACGATTCGCTACTGCTAGGTACATTCGAATGCAGGCTCAACAGATTTGGTTTGAGACCTCTTGAGGCAACTTGAGCGCCAGCTCTAAGCGCAGCACATCAAAGTTCTCTTTACTCACCTATGGTTTTGAGGGAGGCTCAATAATGGTGTGGGGATAAATTTCTTTGAATGCCCGCGCTGATCTGGTCATATTAAATAATGGAACCCTGAATGCTCAGAGGTCCGTTACCGACATTTTAGAAGAACATGTACTATTTGCGGCAAACATGGATGCAAACGTTTTGTTTATGTGATATAACGCCAGACCTCACCAAGATTATTTAATTAGGAATTACCATCAAGATCACGGAATCACTTCAGTAGAGTGGCCTTCATGAAGTCAAGCTCCAATTACATCGAATATGTCTGGGACATTTTCAATAGAAAATTAAGAAGCCAGCAAAACCAGCCAGCTACCTTGTACAACATATCTAAGCTTCATTTGAATAAATATGAATTTTCGATTTTGTGTGTTAAAATCTCGGTGCAGTGAAGAGTTTTTGTTCAAAGTTAATTGTTCACAGTTTTCCGGTTTTTCGAACTAGGTTCCTCTCTTGACAAGAAATTATGAATTATACTGCTAAAGAATTAGTAAACATGGCATATGCCATGGAAAATAGCCATATTCAACTAATCCAAGACTCAGTTGAGGTGGATTATGGTAGAAGAATGGAGTTTTGCAAATGGACCTGAAATAAATTGACACAGAAAAAATATTTCTTGAGATTTAATTTGTTTACTGATAAATGCATATCTCTTAATATATTCACAACCAAATTTATATGCAATCAGTCGGTATTTTACATTATTGATTGTTTTTAACCATGGATCTTTGACTACTCGTGAAAAATGAAGTTTTTTGTTGTAAGAAAACTGGATAGTATGATAAGAAATTTTGAATTATTACCACATGTTCAGGATATTGTACACAGTCGTCACTGATATTTGAAACTGTGAATTTAAAAAAGCCTATAATCATAATTGAAAATGCCATACGTTGGATTATCTGATGTGCATCGAGCACCAAAATTAGAATATTGAGAATTGGCGAAATGTTTTTTTGCGGATGAGACCAGAATTGTTGTTCGATCAGATGACCGCCGGATTCGGGTTTTAAGGGGTCGTGGAAGACAAGCTAGACTCCGAGCAGTAAGACAAATTCCGAAATACCAAGGGGGCAGTGTGATGTTTTGGGGTGGCATTATGCTGAGAGGCAAAACAGATTTGATTTCGTTTCCTGCTAGTGTAACGGCTACAAATTACGTGGACCTAGTGCTGGAGCCCATAGTGAGACTTTGGCAATGTGCCAACGGTGGGAATATCACTTTTATGCAAAATAATGACAGATAGATAGATGGATTTAATATACACAGTATGTCGGAAAAGTTCCCGAACTTATTTTTTAGCGCCCATACGCTTGAACGGTACCATATTTCTACATCCTTCAGGAGCGTCTGAGAATTTTTTCCCCAGTATCGATACATTAGTTCTCGAGATAGACGTGTTTGCGTGAACGTGTGTTTGGTACCCCGGTACAAGCTTCACGATGGATGAGAAATTTGAACATCGTGCGGTGATTAAATTTTGTTATAAACTCAAAAAACGGAAACGAAAAAATGCTTGATTTGGCTTAAGGTGAAGGTGTAGTTTCGCGTACAACAGCTTACAGGTGGTTCAATCGGTTTAAGAAGGGTAGAGAGTCCTTAGAAGATGACGAGAGGAGCGGCCGGCCGTCAACAGCTGTTACCGATGAAAAACGAGGCTCGTGTGTGCGCGCGCTACTGAACCAAATTGCCACATGTCTCTCAGAATGTCAGCAGACTAACAGAACATCAGTAAGGATAGCGTAGCTTTGAATTCGAAAGAAAAAATGAACCGTAGGTAGGTCGGTTCTCGATTTGTTCCGCACTTCCTCACACACGAGCAGAAGCAGACTTGCGTCGAATGTTTTCAAGATTTTATCGAGACTTGCGAGACCACTCCAGATTTTCTAACCTCAATTGTGACTGGTGACGAGACTTGGTGTTTTCAATACAATCCTTTCACGAAGCGGCAGTCGTCCGCTTGTATCAGTCCGGGCCGTGCAAGGCCTCAAAAAGTGCGCCAACAAAAAACATCGCTTGCTTCGACTCCAAAGGTCTGATTCACCAATTTGTGCCCCAGGCGTCACCGTGAATGCTGCGTATTACGTAGAAGTGTTGAAACGTCTGAAGCGCCGGATTAATCGCGTCAGGCTCGACTACGAGGATCCGGGATCGTGGAGTTTTCTAGATTACAATGCGCCTGCTCATTCGTCGAATATTGTGAAGCATTTTCTTGCCGAAAATCAGATTCCACGTATCAACCATGCCATATCTGGCTCCAGCAAACTTTTTCCTATTTCCAAAGTTGACAATGCACTTGAGAGGATGATTTTTTGAAGATATACCGAGAATTCAAGCGGCTTGCACCGAGCGTCTCAGAGCGATAACTTCAGAGGAGTTCCAGAGAGCCTTTGAATCACTCGTGGAGCGCTCAAAGGAGTGTATATCAAGGGGAGGGGACTATGTTGAAAGTTTATTGGCATACATTTAGTTAGAAGTAATTTTCGATTTTTTATTTCAAAAGTTCGGGAACTTTTCCGACATACTGTGTACCTTCAAAAAATAAAAGGCTTGTCAGATCACAATACAATTAGGTTTAAAAATAGGTCACAAACTACAGAACAGTTCGAAGTAAAAAATTAAATACAATAAACATCTGTTTGCAGATATGGACGAACTGGTTATTTATAAATTAGTTAAAAATATGAAATAAATATACATTTATAATCGTTGGCTTAAAATTCATCAATACAATAAAATGCTTTTTCGTTCAACATTTTTTAACCTGTCGTTTGAAAGGTGAAAGGCAATAATTTCACCACTCTTTAGTGAGCCTATTATAAAATTTGATACCGTTGCTTGAGAAGCTATTTCTTGTCCTTTTGATAGGGTTCAGAGGTGTGCGCAAATTTTCTTGAAACCGGGTGTTGTGGTGGTGTACGTCTGTTTGCCTAATGATATTATTTTTATTTTGGTGGATGTATACGAAACGAATATATATATATATATATATATATATATATATATATATATATATATATATATATATATATATATATATATATATATATATATATATATATATATATATATATATATATATATATATATATATATATATATATATATATATATATATATATATATATATATATATATATATATATATATATATATATATATAATTGATATTGCTATACCTGACACACATAATATACAAAATAAATACAATGAAAAAATTTCTAAATATATGATGCTTGGCGACGAGATTAAAAAATGTGGAAAATGAAGAAAATATTTATTCTACCGATTATTATTTCTACAACAGGCGTTATTCCTAGAAATCTTCACAAAAGTATTGAGATTGAACATTTTTTAACCTGTCGTTTGAAAGGTGAAAGGCAATAATTTCACCACTCTTTAATGAGCCTATTATAAAATTTGATACCGTTGCTTGAGAAGCTATTTCTTGTCCTTTTGATAGGGTTCAGAGGTGTGCGCAAATTTTCTTGAAACCGGGTGTTGTGGTGGTGTACGTCTGTTTGCCTAATGATATTATTTTTATTTTGGTGGATGTATACGAGAAACGAATATATATATATATATATATATATATATATATATATATATATATATATATATATATATATATATATATATATATATATATATATATATATATATATATATATATATATATATATATATATATATATATATATATATATATATATATATATATATATATATATATATATATATATATATATATATATATATATATATATATATATATATATATATATATATATATATATATATATATATATATATATATATATATATATATATATATATATATATATATATATATATATATATATATATATATATATATATATATATATATATATATACCTGATACACATAATATACAAAATAAATACAATGAAAAAATTTCTAAATATATGATGCTTGGCGACGAGATTAAAAATGTGGAAAATGAAGAAAATATTTATTCTACCGATTATTATTTCTACAACAGGCGTTATTCCTAGAAATCTTCACAAAAGTATTGAGATTTTGGGTCTGAAGAAAATTTGTTTGAACAGTTACAAAAGATAACAGTCATCAAATCTTGTAATATTCTTCGTAGGTTTCTTTCCGAAAATAATAATGAGGTAGAGTCATAGGTTTTCTCTTTAGTTTATACTGCTCAGAATCTCATTTTATATTTTATTTATTTGTTTATATAAATGTAATATAATTAACTGACAATTTTGTCATATTTATATTCAGAGCAGTATTCTATTCAATCGTTCACCACTTCACACAAAGGAAACTATTAATGAGTAACATTCAGTGTTACTTGACTAAGGTCCGTACACTGGATTTTTCCGGGGAAAGCCTCTGACACTACTCGTTGGTACATTGATATCATTGTCTGATGATGCTATAGTATGTATATATTCTGGTAGATTGATATATTCTCATAACATTTAACGTTATTCTAATATATAATTACTCCAGGATATGTTTTGATTATAATCATTGCCTGGCAATGGTATTAATTACCGGGTGGTGGATTTATATTTTTCATGAAATCAGTATGATTGCATGAACAGATATATGGGCAACTCGTCGGGGTAAAACCCTATATATATATATATATATATATATATATATATATATATATATATATATATATATATATATATATATATATATATATTGAGGGATGGGAAGTATCTTGAGATTTTAAATAATACCCTGCAGCTTGTGGTCCAAGGAATTCCACCCAATATTTGTATTGCTTTTTTATGTTTCAGTTTTTTGCTTATGGTATTGATGTAATTAGACCATGAGAGTGAATTTTCCAAAGTGAAACTAAGCAAAGATAGTTGTTTCCAGTTATGTTTGTATTTAGTTAAATAAACTTTGCGTTTTCTTCTTATTAAGTATCAGGTCGTTTGCTTGAATCCAATAATTTGCCTCTTCGACCGATGCACGAGAACTTTTCTCTTTAGTAATTGTCTCTTCCCGTACATAGCAAGCTTGTATCATCTGCGAAAATAAAAGGAATGGCTGTTTTGAGGTAAGTCGTTGATGTAAAGTATTAATAAGATGGGCCCCAATACGGATTCTTGGGGAACACCTGACTCGATTCCTCTTTTTTCAGATCTTCGGTTATTGAAATCTACGACTTGATATTTATTTTGCAGGTATGATTCAAGGAGTCTGAAACCGTAGAAGTACAGTTTATCCAAAAGCTTCGAATGGTTCACACAGTCGAACGCCTTAGCTAAGTCCAAACGAGTGAGTACAGCCTCCATTTCTTCATCGAATGAATGCCGGATATTCTCTACAATTTCAATCATAGCCGTTATTGTTGATTTATTTTTCCTGAAGCCATGCTGGTGCCTACAAAGGAGAGATTTACTGTTATAAAAGTTAAGAGTCGGTCTTTTATGAGAGCTCCAAAAATCTTCGAAATCGTGGGCAATATAGATATAGGTCGGTAGTTTCCACAGTCTGACAATCCTTTCCAAAATCTCAGAGGTAATATTCAAAATATTGAGTGATTCCATATAAATTTGGTTGTGTGTATATATATATATATATATTTTTTTTTTTTTTTTCTTGGACTTACTCCACTTTTAAAGTGACAAGTAGGTGGTTACTCAACATTATTTCGTCATCAGACGAACGTTCGTCCTCATTATTTTAACCGTGTTGTAACGTTCACCAGGAGGCTTTCATAAAATTGGTGATATATTGGCGGAATGTATGGTAAAAGATCGAGCATATCCTTCTTCTTAGCATTTGTGACTGATCTTCTTGAAGAATAGAGTGGATTTTGGTTAATCTTGTACAAGAACGCTTGTCGTCCTTGCTGCTTTTTCGATAAGTCTATTTTATAGAATGGCGTATCTGGATTGAGTGTATCTTTGAATTGAAATTCATACGGATGGTTTTAACAAACCTCAGCCATCTGATATGAAGAGATAGATTTTTCCAAGGTGTTTAGCTGTTTTTATGATCTCTATCCATTGTTCCGGGCTATGAATTTGTTCATGACGGCGACTTGCACTCTCGATAATCCCAACTTTCCCATCATTAGGCATATAGAAATGCTCTGATACTGAGAACTTGTGATCTATGGTGGTTAGACTATTGCCTGGGGTCTTGTACGAGCTTTAAAAGGGAACGTGTGGTCTTAATGTTTCGATTTTGTCCAGTGCATGAATCTGAATACATGATGACGTGATCTGTTTTGCCGCGTAGGTTTTTAAATGTTTGACTAGACAGACTGCAATGTATTGTTATTGAAACAATGTATTCCCAAATTATATAAATACAGGTTTCTTTTATGATATGCTACCGACGTAGTTAATTTTAGAAAAACTAAAGCTTTCTGCATATCAAAGGTTAATACGTACGACTCATCTTTTTAGCATCAATATGTAGATTTTCCTTGCAGAATCTGAGGTAATATTCAAAATATCGGGTGATTCCATATAAATTTGGTTGTGTGCACACAACGTCAATAAATTAATGCACATAATCGAAAATACGAAGTGTACTCCCCGTAGTCGAAAGTCAAAATGCTCGCGAAATCCTTTTTTCTTTGACTACATCATTGGTGTAATGAAAAGAAAAGTTCCACAACATCACAACATCGAAAAACGTGTTCTTCCATATTTTAATTTTTCCTCGGATTCCGATCGCTAAAAAACCTGAAAAAATTCATGAACATGAAATTTACTCGGATCCTCTGACCCATCACGAAGTCCTCCAGTCTGATATAAACTCAGTCGGTTGCTGGTGAAATGACTGGCTCCTTCCCCTAAATTCCGCGAAATGTGTCGTTCTGCATTTGGGAAAAAACAATTCCTGTGCAGCTTACGACCTGTATGGTGCACCGTTAAGACCAGTCTTCTCCTGCGTCGACTCAGGAGTAACTGTCAGCAGTGACCTGTCCTGGTCTGCTCACATCAGTTTTGTGTGCAAACGTGCAAATTCTCTGATCTACCTAACCAGAAAGTCGTTCGCCGAAGTCTCCTTCAGTTCCTCAATAAAACTTTATAAAACTTATGTGCGTTCGTTGCTGGAGTACGCCGGTCCAGCAACGTTAGGCCAAGTTATAACGATCGTCTTCGCGACACCAACGTTTTGCCTTTCTGTCAGCGTAGGCTTCGTGGAGACCTCATATTCGCCTATCGAATCTTAAAGTCCGACTATGCTAATCTGGCAAGCATATTCAAGCCTACCACTGATGTAGGATTGCGGGGTCATGGGCTGAAGTTACAAAAGGAGGTGTTCAGGACAACGCTTCGCCAACATTTCTCCTCAAACAGGATATTTGACTCTTGGAACAGCTTAGGCGCAGAGGCTGTGGACGCCTCATCGTTCAGCTTATTTAAGAATAGACTTGACCAAACTCTTTTCGCATAATTCTTCGCGTTACACCACTACATACTCATCCTATCTTTAAGTGTCGGCAGAGCTGAACACACTATTTGGTATCGTATTTGATTTATGTATATATTGTTTTGTTTTGGGCTTCTATAGGACCTTGTCCTCTGCCCTTATTGCTGTATAATGATAATAATAATAACGCTGTGAATCACCTCACAAAACATAAGGAGTCTTTTCGTAATTATTTGGACTCCGCAAGACCTCAAGAAGAGGAAAGCGTTTGGTCTCTGTTATTGAAGAATACTTCTCCGAATGTTGCGCCATCTCTTAGTACTGAAAATCCAATTTTCCATGTCTGTGCTTGCAGGAAACAACACAAATGGTTCAATATTATAATTTTCTATAAACATAATATCTAATCGAAGATTTTTCCAATCAAAATTCATTTAATGCGAAAACTCAACTTTCCCGCTTCTGCGCTTGCGGCAAACAATGGAAATAGTCTAATACTATGTTATCCTACGAACATCAGGGCCAACTGGATATTATTAAATTCAAAAAGATTGTTTAATAACGATTTATAATTATTTTTGCAATTATTCTTACTTTTTAGCCCCATTTAGTGCGAAAAAACTCAAGTTTCTATACAAAATCAATTGAACATATTTTGTTTCATTCGTTGATATTACGGTGTTCATACTTCCACATTAGGGGCAATGTAGAACAGCGAAAAAAAATTATGATGACAATCTCGATTACAAAATAAAGTTTCGGGGAAAAAATCACTAGAAGTCTAGGTTTCTCGCACAGTCCGATATTAATTACACAGTTGAAAGTTCTTTTTTGCAATTGTGGTTTCATAAATAATTAAATTTCAATGGAATTAAGTATTGTAAATTATAATCTCAACTTCAGGAAGCAAAACTTTGGCGGAAAAGTAAGATAAATGGCAAAAAACTAAAAATCAAAAGTAAAATTTTTTTTTGAGTGAAATAATCTGTGTTGGCTCTTATGTTTGTAGGATAACATAGTGTTAGACCAGAGTGCTTTTTGAGTAGATCTCGAGGAGAAAAAAGTTTTAATGTAGGTAACTAAACTTCAAAATTTATTAAGTAATAAAATAACACTTTGAGCGGCAAAATGCGGCTTTATCAAAGGAACGCGCGGTACTTGTCAAAGAACTTGAAGGCAATACTATGTCGATAAAAAGTTTATTATTAAAAAGTGCAAATTGAGTGCAGCGAAGAAATCTGAAACGTATCATTTCAGTAACGATTGGGAGGAAGAATTTTTCTTTTGTATGGTGAATGATAAGTGCTTTTATCTTATTTGTCGTGCGTCAATTGCAATACCTAAGCATGGCAACTTAGAGAGGCATCATGAATCGGTTCATAAAAACTATGAAAAGGATTTTCCGCCACAGAGTGGATTAAGAAAACGAAAAGTACGTGATTTGAATACTTGTTTGAAAAAAGAACAAACCATGTTCACAAGACCAGCCAAACAAGCTGCTACGATCGCGTCATTTAAAATATCTCATGTATTGGCGAAACACAAGAAACCATTCGAAGGTGGATCGGTTGTGAAGGAAGCATTTATTGAAGCGGGTGAGACTTTATTTAGAGATTTTGAAAAATAAAGCAGAAATCATGTCTGCTATTAGAGAACTTCAGTTATCTCGTCCGACTGTCACAAGGCGTATTGAAGTGATGAGTCTGGACATGGCAGATAAACTAAAACATGATATCATGAAAAATACATACTTTTCTTTACAGGTCGACGGTTCCACCGATATGACTTACACTGTCCAGCTGTGTATTTTCATTCGGATGGTATTCAATGACATGTTGGCTAAGGAAGAGTTTTTGACATATAAATTAGTGTGCATTACAACCGATGGAGCACCAGCAATGACTTGAAACAAAAACGGTTTTGTGGCATTGTGTCGAGCTAATGAAGATTTTCCTTCTTTTATTTCATTCCATTGTATTATACATCAACAAGTTTTGTGTTCAAAATTTTTGAACAAGGAGGAAATTATAGGTATTGCAACGAAAATTGTGAATTCCATCCGTGCACGTAGCTTCCAACGGCGGCTCGAAATAACAGCTTTTCTAGTCGAAAGAGGTGATGACACTCTGATGTTGAAGAACGAAAAATGGCTGACTGGTTTGGCATTTTTGACTGACATCATAATGCACTTAAACACCATAAACTTGGAGATTCAAGGTAAAGGAAAAACTATTATTGGATGGTTAGCGCATTCCAAAGTAAATTGCAACTTATGATAGATCAACTGAAAAGAAAAGATCTGAAACATTTTCCGTCTTTGAAAGCAAGGATTCCTCAGTTGAATTATGATACCTATGTGGCTGAATTATCAAATATTTTGGGACAATTCCAAGTACGTTTTTATGATTGCAGTAAATTGGCAAATATAGCATCATTTATGAGTTATCCTTTTTCATGCAAAAACATTGAGGCATTAGCTACTGAAATAGCAAGTCAGTTTAATATGAACTCATGTTCTTTTGAAAATGACTTGGTCCAGATTATATCAGATATACATTTCAAAGCTACAGCATCTGATACAAATTTCGGGTGTTTTATATCTGAAAATAAATATCCGAATCTAGGACAAATCGCCCTTCAACTGACGGCAATATTTGGGTCAACTTACTTTTGCGAGTCTGCATTTTCTGAAATGAAGATTTAAGTTTAACACCATATGTAATTCTTTTGTTTTGTAACAACCAATAAATTCGCAATTTTGAATAACTATGAGTTTTTTCATTGATATAGAGAAGAACCTTACTAAACCTAACCGAAGTTTTGACTAAAATAATGTATATTGTGCGGAAAGCTCTTATCTATATATGCTATGGTACACCCTACCTAGATAGGTAGGTAGGTAGGGTGTATCGTGTATGTACGACAACCTTGCATCACACATACTTGCAGTCTTTCAGAATCGATCGTGAGTAGTTTAAAAATATTGAGGTAGATCGCCAGCAGTTCAAGTTCTCCATTGTTTCACGCAAGCGCAGAAGCGGAAAAGTTGAGTTTTTGCATTAATAGGGGGTGATGAGTAAGATTAATTCCAAAAAGATCTAAAAATCATCACAAAAAAATGTTTTTGTTCAGAAAAATCTTTAGTTGGATATTATGTTTGTAGGATGTTATAATATCAAACTGTTTGCATTGTTTGCCGCACGGACAGACATGTGAGGAATAGAATTTTCCGCACTGAAACTACACCTGCCCAGATATCCATTAAGCCTAAGGAAATTTTTTTGCGGAGGCCAAATAATTATGAAATAATTAAATGGGACTTCAAAGGCCTTTGGCCTATACATAAGTCCAAACTAGATCATCTAACATAACTGCTTCAGCACATTCTGCCGGGGTCAAATTTCTTGATTCACGTTGTATTATTACCGAAAACTGACATTTTCAAGAAAAACAAACATTCCTCGCGAAAAAATGATCGATGCCTCCATATTCTATCTCTACCATCCACGAAATTCACACAATATCGGCTCTCATCACTAAATAAAACTCGTCTCCACTGATTGATTGTCCATGCTACATGCTCCCTAGCAATCGCCAATCTTGCTACCCGATGGGCTCTATCGAGTCTGGGTGCTCTTGCTTGCGCGTATGATCTCAGACCAACTTCATTTAATGGTCTTCTGACTGTCCTCACACTGGCGTTAATGTTATCCACTGCTTGTAAAAGGTTACGTGCCTGAACAGCAGTAAGACGAGGATTTCTTATAGTTTGATTGACGATGAAACGGTCATGTATAGCGCGGGTTGCCCGATTTCTTCCTTGTCCTCGCCTCCTCACGTACAATCCAGTTTCCCTGTAACGTCGGTAGATTCGATGGATAAGCGACGTCGAGACACCCAACATGGTACCGACTGAGCGGTAGGTGCGCCCTTCCTCGATCAATGTAACTGCCCTTGCTACTGAGGTTGGTGGTAAATCTCTCATTCTGAATGAAAAATACCGTTTCGAATCGTAAACAGTAAAAGAATCACAAAACACCGCAACCGATCGAATTTGTATCAAATCAAAGAATGGCAAACTCTCATTCTTTAAACAAGTGCAAATGTGGTCATATACAAAAAAACGTGTGCTGTTTTTCATATTTGATAAAAAAAGGTGTGCACATGTGTAAATGAAAAGTTTTATCAATGGTCCCAGAATTCGGTTGTGTATTTTAATACCTACCGACTGTTATCTCCTATGAATTCCTAATTTTCACCAAATTAACCAAATTGTCATCAATAACTAATGCAATTCGAACATAAAAATCGCAAACGACAATTTCGACACGCCTGAGTGATAATAAGAAAATTCCAAATTGATAGACGAATTTTAATGACAATTTCTTGATTCAATGGAATTTCTCCAAAATGGTGATTTTCCACTTGAAATTAAATATATTTTGCCAAAATAGAGATAATCGCATGAAACAAGAAGGGCGTTACTGTAGGAAGATGTGTCTTGATAGATCATGATATTGTACGTTTCAACTCGGACCACGACATTCCACAGGGTGTTACGAATTTTTGACAAAAAAAAACTTTTAGTTTTGCCCCCGTATAAAATTTATTCAGATTTTTTTTGTTTTCTCTTATAATTTCTACAAAGCAGAAGAGTTGATCTATAACTTTCCGAACAAATCATCTAAATCGGTTGAGAATTAGGAAAATATCGAACTTCGAATTTGGTTAAATTTTCGAGTGTTCCGCTAATTTTGCCTCCGAGTGTAGATCATCTAACATAACTGCTTCAGCACATTCTGCCGTGGTCAAATTTCGTGATTCACGTTGTATTATTACCGAAAACTGACATTTTCAAGAAAAACCAACATTCCTTGCGAAAAAATGATCAACAACTGCTGTTATCAATATGTAGTAATTTCTTGCAAAATCTCAAATATTTCTTTCATTTTATTTTTCATGAGAGGAATGTGTGCGCCAAGAAAAGAGTTTTGTTGGCAAATAACTCGACATATCCGAAGAAAAAAATGAGCATATATGTGCTTACCATAAAAAGAACTTGAAAAATTGGAATTGTGCCTTAATTTCTTGGCGTATTGAAAAGTCTTTGGAAACGTAGTTAATGGTGTCATTAGTCCTCTCTTTCAAGAATAATGGTATAATTTTGTTCAATTCATAAGGGTTGATAGCTTCACGTGAAACAACGAAGGATATATAGTTCGCCGATTCACTAATTTCTCAATGCCCCACATTCTTGAATGTTTCATGTCTACTGATATATTAGGATATTACTTCAGTTGTTTGTACAGAGATCAATTATTTTGTTTATTGATAATTTATTATCAACTTTTCTAACGTTATTTTGTGATGAAAAATTGAACTCATCTATTTCTTTCTCTAGATTTCCAGAAATTGATGGTACAAAACATTTTCATAGCGTGAGTAAGTTACCCTTTTCTCGGATATTGATCTTAGTAAGACCATGTTTGGAATTTTGGTGCAATATTTGATAAGATTATGTGAAAATGCTAGCATAAAATACAGAATCATTTTCTACCCTGAATCTATTGAAAATAGCTATAACTAATACATTTCAATAGCTAGAATTGTCTTTCAAGAAAAATAATGAGGTTCAAACCTAAACAAAATTTGACATCCATCACAGGACATCCTGTAAAGCTGTATCGACAATTAAAAAAAAATTGAGATTCTTAAACGATTTCCGCAGGTACAAGGGATGTTGAAATAAACTTTTCCACAATTTATTCAATAATCACGACCGGTTTCGACATTACGGTCATTTTCATGTGAATAACAATATAATACATGAGTGGGCAAGTACAAGTACATAATGAAATTTATCCTGAATATTGAGTAGTGGGGATCCATTATGGCTGTTGAGGGTAATAAATTGTCGGTTTTTACCTAGTTTGTTAATCTCCAAACTTTCCAACAAATTCATTACATTTTTGAAGAATTTTAAGATTATTCAATGATATCGAGTGGTTAGTTGATTTTATGTGTTCAAATATTGGAAATTTTTATCTGAGGAAATATGTTTCTTGAATCTAGCTTCAAAACTTCTGTTTGTCCGACATAGGCTATCTGACATTCATTGCATTTGATTTGATAAATTCCTGATTGCTTGAATTTATCGTTCTTTTGTTTGGCGTTGAATGATAATCTGCTTAAGTTGGGGCCGCTTGAGAATGAAGTAGATATGTTCAATTTGGAAAAGTAGTTACTGATTTTGTTAAAGAGTTCTCCGATGTATCTGAGACTAGTGTATCTTTTTTCCGGGGTTTCTACGATGCTATATAGTAATTGAGAAGTAATACGTTCTTTGCGTTTAATGATTGTTTTTAGAAAATGTTGTGGTTTGTTGTTATTTGAGGCAACTTTTCTGATGATATTAAGTTCAGTTTGAAAATTTTCTGTCGAAAGGGCAACAGAGTAAGCTCTATGAATCATGGAGTTATATGCAGCTAGTTTGTGGCTTAAATGACTGAACGAGTCCATTAGAATCAATGCGTCAGTGAATGTTTCCTTTCTGTAAATTTTATAAGTGAGTTGGTTATTTGAATTTGTAATGGTTGAGTCGAGGCAATTAATTGAGTTATTATTTTCTAATTCAGAAGTGAAGCTAATGCGGCAAAATATTTTATTCAGGAAATTTAAAAATTGCAGAATTTGCCTGTTTGAACCACGAAAACCAACCAAAATGTCATCTACATATCTGTATCAGAAAGTAACGTGTCTGAAGATAATTCCTTTCACATTGATGCAAGACATAAAGCGAGTTCCCTCTTAACGTCTGTACAAAATTTTCAATTTATTTGTGGAATTATTATTTGGCATGACGTTTCATTTCATATAAATATTGTCAGCAAACAAATGCAAAGTGCTACAATCAATATTAAAGTATGCCAAACCTACCTAAAAAATTTAGTTGATCACTTCCAGCAATATATATCAATTCTTGTGCAAGCGAAAGAAGTAGCATCCTCTCTCGAAATTGAAGAAGACTTCCACCATTACCAACTGTTAGGAGGAAATTTAAACCAAAACTGTTTGACTATGAAAATCGAGATGAGACCCCTCATGATCCAAAAACCGCCTTTAAAATTAGTTTTTTCTTAAAAATTATAGATCAAACTATAAGGTCTCTAAAGAACCGATTTGACTTATTAAATGAGTATGATAATATTTTCGGATTTTTTAGCGACATATTCAAATTAAGTGACAGCGATCTTTCAAAACATTGTTCTATTCTTGAAGAGCGACTGACAGATCAGGATAATAAGGATATAGACTCTAATGATCTGTTTAACGAAATTAAAGCGTTAAAGTTGTTTTCATTACCTGATGATACTGACCCCTTAAGTATTTTACAATATATGTTCGAAAATAATCTCCACCTTTCCAAACGTAAGCATTTCACTAAGAATTCTTTTGACATTAAAAATTATTTAAGATCGACAATGATTCAAGGAAGATTCCTGGGCTAAGAATATTAGCAATTGAACAAGAAATTTTCGTCGGTATAAATTTTAGCGATGTAATTAATGAATTTGCAACAGCAAAATCTCGGAAAACATCGCTACTACAATAGCTATCTTTTATTTTCTATTGCACCTAGACCTAGCTATCATATATATATATATATATATATATATATATATATATATATATATATATATATATATATATATATATATATATATATATATATATATATATATATATATATATATATATATATATATATTAGGCAATATCTCTGTTGTTTGTTCCTAAAAAATGTGATTTTAGTTTTAGATTATTTTCTAGTATTCATAAACAACTAGTCAACGTGTCTGTATTCCATTACTTAAGTAAATGTTTTGAAATGGGTGTGAACTAGAATTTATTTTGTTATGATTTTGTTTTGTTTGTTTCATTTTGATATTTTAGTCTACAAATAAATATGACTTCTAAAGTTCAGTTTTTTGCTTTACTTTAAGCAAGTACCTACCTCCTACATTAAAAAAAATATAAAAAAAACATGATTCAAAATGCCTTAAGGGGCGCCAAAATTTTTGCAGCGCCAGTAGCCCTCACGGGGGCCCATATGTTTAGGATAAATCTCATTCTGTACTTGCCTACAATGACAGTAAGGTCGAAACCGGTCGTGATTTTACTTTAAAAATGAATTTCCATTAAACAAATAAATCATCAATACTATCAACAAGGGATGTTCAAGAAAAAGTAATATTTTTACAATATGTTGATTGATTCGAAAACGTTTTAGTTAAGATATATACTGATCTGAAGAAACTCACCTTATTTCGAACTAACACATTCAAATATGATGAAAACCTATAGTTTATTTAAAAAAACATAGCTTTGATATGAATCTTTGTAACGGAATACCCTGTATATTTGAAAAAAATTTAGAACATGAAGCAAGTGTTTTCCTTAAACTTTTTTCAATATATCCAATAGAAACAGATTTATGGACCGATTATGCATTAAATAGTCAAATGGGTATATTGGTCACAACCCTATGGTTTGTATTGTTAATAATTAAATTACCTGTGAGCTGTTACTATCCATATTTGGGCTAGGTGTACTCCTGCTAGTACGGCTTCCAGAACTAGATTCAGTCTTGATGTGGTTTTGTTGATGGGAAGATAGTGCTGCTGCTGTATTATAACCCCTATTGCACGTTCCACATTTATAAGGTTTCCGACTGTCGTGTGTCCTTAGATGAATTTTTAAGTGGTCACTGAAAAATCAGGATTCATTTCTCTGCAATATCAAAACCTCAAATTGATAGTAAATTTAAATTTATTGGCGTGAAATTAAATGCCATTCAACAAAAGAAAGAAATTTACGATTGCTTCTAAATGGCAACACATCGCTCCAGACTTGAATAATTGGTACGACTCTCGAATTTGATACGTGCGTTTATGAGGTCATAAATACTCCTTTAAAAATTCAATTCGTCATAACGCAATCAGGATCCGTCCAAACGTCTAAGTTTTATGGTGGAATTATACGCGGTTTTATTTTAAACTTCCAGGTGTTTATAACCCTTTGCTTTATGGACTCTCAGGGTGATATATTTCAACATATGCCACGCGATGGCATTGATTCACTTATTAGCACACTTTAATCTAATTAGAAAATACTGAGAATTAACGAATTTCCTGATCAATTCCGGTTTTATGATCGTTCCGCGACAAATTGGATTTTTCACTTGAATTAGTAGATTAGGTGATTTTGTTAGCAGTTCGAAATACTTATAGGAATGCAAACTTTATTGAACTTGGACTCAGTAATTATATGCTTCGAACAAGAGGCAATTGGATGATTTGCTGAAAACTGTCAGTGAGTTCTCGGCAGATGTTCATATGAAATTCGGGATTGAAAAATGTAAGACCCTAAACATTCAAAGAGGGAAAGTCATAGATGGTGAAACACAACTTCCAAACGGTGATATTATACAGTGCATGAGGGATGGCGAAACATACAAATATCTGGGATACCAACAAGCCAGATTGCTAGACCAAAAACTATCAAAGAAGATTCGTTCTGAATACAGTAAGCGTCTGAAGTCTGTGCTGAAACCGATGTTGAACTCGGGGAATCTAGTCAAGGCAATTAACACCTACGCCATTCCAGTGTTGCTTTACTCATTTGGAATAATCAGATGGACTAAGACAGAACTGGATGATATTCAAAGGCAGACCGAATGATGCTGACAAAGTACAACAATCATCATCCAAAATCGTTTGTGATACGAACAACTTTGAAGCGGAAAGAAGGAGGACGCAGATTAATAGATGTTGTCAATTTACACACCGAACAGATAAAGAATCTCAGAGAATTCTTCTCTGCAAAAGCTCTCACTTCTGAACTCCATAGAGTGGTATCATTGGCTGATAGGGGATATACACCTCTAAATCTTGCTACCAGAGATAACCTGCTGAATCTACTGTTCCTATCAGATACTGAAAAACAAGAGCAATGGTCAAGAAAGGAATTGCATGGACGACATCACCATGAGATTAATCAACCACACATCGACAAAGAAGCCTCCAAAAAATGGTTGATGTTTTTTTTATTTATATTTATAATGAAGGACGGAACATTACAAACAGATAAGTACAGTTCTCACCGATCAATGAGTCGCATAGAATAGACATGACATCATACTTATAAATATATTCTGTAGGGCGGAAACTTTGATAGACGTGGCTATTCCCAACAACAACAATTTGGGACTGAAACATGGCGAGAAAATGAGCTCTTAATTTTCAAGAGTCTTCTTATAAATACTGATAAACAAGCATAAAAACATATCACCGATTTTGAGAAACTCATCAACAGAGTAACAGACATTCACTAACAGAAATCGCCGAATACACAGCTCAAAATTTCGTATATAAAGAATACGAATTGCCATTGGCAGAGCGTTATATAATTTAATTCCAACGTAGTTGAAACTCTTTTGTCCAAGAGTCAGCGTATAATGAGGCACCACTAGGTTGTTCTTGCTTCGTGTATCGTGATAGTTTTGAGGAGTCATCGACTTGTACGTGTTCTTTAGTTGATACAATTAGATTTTACATCTTTTCAAGATTTAGGTGAAGATTATTTGCGTCATACCAGTCTCGAGCAGCTATCATTGAATGTTCTGGTTTAATTTCCAACTGCTGTCTACTAATATCCTTATTTAAAATAGTGGTATCAACAGCGAATATACATATTTTGTTCGAGTTTACATTTTCGGGCCGATCATTAATTTATAGAATAAAAAGTATCGGGCCGAGTAAAGACCCCTGTGGTACTCCTGTATCAACCTTCTCTAGAGAATTCAACTGATGCAGCCTTTCCATTGGACATATTGATATCTGTCTTCCAAATACGACTTTAGATTTTCATTAATAATACCTCTGAATCCATATTTCGCGATTTTAGCCTAAGTGGATTTGTCTGTTCATGCAATCGAAGGCCTTACCTAGGACATAATACCTCCTACTCACCTCTTCTTTATTTTCAAGTGCTTCTATTAAAAAAAATATCATTTCTATAATTGCCGTCGTTTAAGATCTCCTTTCTCGGATTGCATGCTGTGAATCGCTTAAGATTTCATGTTTGTTGACACATTCCATAATCTGGACTCTTGATAAGCTTTCAAGTACCTTCGACAGAATGGGCAGGATAGAGATCGGTCGGTAGTTTCCGAAGTCGATTTTATCCCCTTCTTTTGTAAACTGGGATGACCTTGGTCACTTTCAGACTTTTGGGAAAACTTCCTACTCGAAACACAAGTTTATGATACTGCTCAAAGGCGATGCTATTTTATCAATGATTACTTTTAATAGTGAGACACTCATTCCGTATATGTCTCAGGTAGTTTTATGTTGCATACCTGAGACCAGCTTGAAAACCTCGCCTGGAGTAGTCCCCTAAAGGATCAGGCGACAATCATGCCACAATAGCAGTAGCATAGTTACAGCATTCAACGATTCACTTAAAACAATTTCTAGATGAACACTCTCCAGTTAAAGTCATACTCAACCCTTTGAATGCCGAATAGGGTCCTAAAGGACCCCTCGTTCTGATTATTTGTAAATAAAATTGTTAAAACAATTTTTTGTCTCCATTATATCTAAATTCCTCGAAACAAAATAAATGTTATTTGTATTGAAAAATAATTTTGATACGATGTTTCGTTTTCCTAAAAACGTGACTGAGGTCCCGGAGGGTTTTTAGTTATCAAATCTCTATTTAACTGCGCAAATATTACTGGAAATTTATTAGTCGTATTTTACCCTCTCCCATTTTATCCTCTGCCAAGATTAGTGAAATTAAGTAGCTTCCAAGAATATTTCGCTAGTGTACTGATCTTCGGATTTTTCGTTGAGTTGCAACTCTGTTCGATTTTGGAAAATTGGTTTACCTAAATATGTAAGTTATAGTACAAGAAAAACAATTGCAAATGCTCGAGCAGCTTCAGCTTTTGTTGATACGGAACAACTTGAAGATCGTGCTCTGAAATTGATCAAAGCTTGGAAATAGGAGAGGAACATGACGACGAAATTATAGTTGCCTCAAATATTATCTCTGATGACGAATTTGATAACGTAAGTGAATTATTTTTTTCCAAAGATGAAACTATTTGATCAGAACAACGTTTCGAAGGAGGACTAGATCAGCCAATTTACGAGGATGGTCTGGAAAATTTCCGACATTTAAGTGAATTTCCATCGTTTATCCGTTTACAGTTACTCATCAGAGTTTCACCCATTTCGGACGAGCAGTTGTAACGGAACAGTCGGTTGAATGAGTTGAGGTGTTTTTTGTGAAAATGGACGAAATCGAGTGTCGATCTGTCATTAAATATTTCTTTTTGAAAGGCAATACGTCTTTATGTGGCCGTAAGAGCTTGGGAGACGATGAATGTCGGGAACGTCTAAAAGCATCAACTACCAAAGATATCGTCCCCAAAGTTCACCAAATGGTGCTGGACGACCGCTCAATCGGAGTGAGAGATATAGTAGAAGTTATAAACATGTCAAAACAACGTGTTTGTTACATATTAAACCAACATTCACGCATGAGAAAGCTGTTCGCGAGTTGGGTGCCGCGTTCGCTCACTTAGATCAACAACATGTTCGAATGAGCATTTCCAACGCTCTGTAGGTGCAAGTTGGGCGCAATAAATCCGACTTTTGGTACCGATTAAATACTGTAGATGAAACTTGGATAAATCATTATACTCCAGAAACACAAATATACAGTCCTAACAGTGAACTGCAGAAGAGGAACCGGTTCCAAAAATGCAAAAACTGTTTTTTCGGTTGGGAAAATGATGGAGACTGTTTTTTGGGATAATCAAAGAGTAATTCCAATCGATTATCTTCAGAAAGAAAAAACCATCACAGGAGCATACTACGCATCATTACGTGACAAGCTGAAAGCAGAACTTGCAAGAAAAAAGAAATTCTACGAATTACCGTTTTCTGCCTTATTCACGAGACTTCTTTTTGTTCCTTCATCTAAAAATTGCGATCGGAGGACAGATTTAAGTCAAACGAGGAGGCAAGCACCTTCGTGAAAAACTGTTTCGCAGAGAAAAACACCGAGTATTATTATGACGGGTTACAGGAAAAAATGTGTAGAGTTACAAGGAGACTATGTTGAAGAATATTCAGAAAGAATGTCTTGTACCTTTGATAGATCGGAGACTTTTCAGACCACCTTCGTAATTCCTACACCATCTGGAGATCTTACTAGCGTTGACAGAAATGGAGATATGTTATACTTTTCGAAACTATTTCTATCCCCTGAGGCCGTCAACATAATTGTGAAATACATCAACCAGAGAGGAGCCTGCGAAATTGAAAAAGTTAATATAAAATCAAAAGAAGATAAAAAACAGTGGGTAGATGTTGATGAGTCCGAAATCTACAAATGCATTGGGTTACTGATTTCCTTAGAGGCAATTAAAAGTCATCGAGAGCCTGTAAGGACGAGATATTCACGTTTTGATGACATGAACACGCGAGAACAAAGAAAATCCGCATATAAATTGGCCATCTATTTGTTCACCACGAACTGCCAAATTGACACCAATACAGGTACCCATCTAACTGTTGATGCTGGTTCCATTCAAGGGTTACACCACAGAAAAAGTTCATATGAAGAGCAACCGGCGAAGTATGACTCCGCTAATTTGTATTGCGAAAATACCTCGGAAAACTGGAAACAAATCATGAAAAGATCAAGAAAATAGAGTAGTTCTGTATATGATGAACGTTATTGGCCCTGGATACTGTACAACTACTGACAATTCTTCCACATCCCTAAATTTAGCTTAAGAGCTGTTGGATAAAATTAAAACCCTTTTCTTTATTGAAATTAACGTGTCTCTACTGCCGATGTCATTGACACAGTTACACACACCCCAAAAATTGTCGCATCACCTGGTATTCTGAATTCTACAATCGATTGAGCAGCTCGATCGCGGTTTCTTTGTCAACATATGTTTTTGGATATATGAGGGGAAAAAATCTTATCTATGTAGTAGCATTTGTTTTCATATGATCTCAAACACGGCTGAAACAAGAATGAGTTTATTTGACTATCAGTATTCATTCAATTTCTCTTCAGTTTTCACGCTAAATTAGAATTGTAACACTTCTAGATGAGGGGCGTAGCCAACAGGCTCAGAGAAGACGATATCAGACCAAGGGTGGCTTCTACCGGCCCGCGTCTCACCATAGAGCATCGAGTTGCAAGACTTCAGTTTGCGAGGAAACATGCAAATTGGGGTGTTCCAGAATGGTCGATTGTTCCCTTTTCCGACGAGTCCAGGTTCTGTCCAGTATCAAATGATAGACGCATGCCTGTATACAGGTGACCTGGGGAACGGTATCAGCAAGTTAGTCCTAGTGAATAATGGAAGAATGACAGCGGCCAGAAACCTTGAACCCCATGTTGTACCCTTTGGCCCATTGATTGGTGAAAACTTCATTTATATGCATGATAATGCTCGGCCTCATGCAGCTAGAGTAGTTACAGAATTTCTGCATAATGCCAAAATTGATAATGTAAGATGGACAGCCAGAAGTCCAGACTTGAATCCCATAGAAAATGTTTGGGACAACATGGGGTGGCAAATTCACGTAGGATGCCTTGTAGAACACTCCAACAACTAGAAAATCTGCTTCCTGACATTTGGAACTCAGTGACTCAAGAGTACATCCAAAATTTGTTTGAGGGGCTTCCGAGACGAATACTGGCAGTAATTAGGGCCCGGGGAGGAAACACTCGATTTTGAAAATGATTAGTAACCATTCGATGCTAGTTGATTGGTCTCTTCGCGACTGTTTGAAGATGGTAGAATTTTTTAATTTTTCATTAACTCGAGAATTGTTGATATTTTCCATCATAAACTCATCTCTTTCGTATGATATCTTCTTATTTTAACTTCTGAAAGTTACCAAGCGACTCTTGAATGACCAATCTAAAAGTTTATAAATTATTATCGTAAAAGTAGGGTGATGCGACAATTTTTGTGGGGAGTGTATTTACATTTCGTAACTTCAAATTAGGTAAACATAATAGATTTATACAATGAGTGGGGATTATTTAGATGATGTGAAAAAGATCATTATTTTGGAAGTACTTGATGAAATTGATGATTTGAACGGTTTGTTTCAAGATCTCCTGCAGATTTGGTGTTATCTTATTTATCCTGCGTTGCAGAGATGGGCCAGGGCATTCTGTTCGTAGGTGTTTCACTGTTAGAACTGCGTTGTTGCACTTTTCGCAAGTTGGTTGAGCTTTGGAGGTAATGCGAAAATTGTGAGTGAGCCACGTGTGTCCAATTTTGAGCCTTCTTATTACGACTTGCTCTTTTCTGGTTAGGAAAGGAGGTCTGGGGGCTTTGTTGAGGCTCGAATTTCTTTCAGTTTCGAGTAAGATCCTGTCCACTGGTTTTGCCAAGAGTGATGAATTATTTTGTTGGTTACTTATTCGTAGGTTGATGGGTTCAGGGGATGTTGATATTTCCTTGGCAACTCTATCTGCAGTTTCATTGCCCTTGTTTCCGGCATGAAACGAAACACAGACGAGAGCAGCCCTCAGATATAAGTTCGTGTTGTCTATCGTGGATTGCTTGCACTAGTGGGTGTTGAGAGAAAGTATTTGGGATACAGTGGATGGCTGCTAATGAATCCCTGCATATAGCAATGTTCCGATCTTCTTTATTTGTGTATTTAAGAGCTTGTAGAATACTGTAAAGTTCACCTGTCAGCACGCTTGAAAGAAGTGAAAGAAGATGGGGTTTGATTACATCTGCATCTGTTGTGACCGAGCATCCAACGCCAAGTTCTGATTTTGATGCGTATATGTATAGTATTATGTCATAGGGGTTAGTATTAATGAGTTCTGAAAAAGGTCTTAGAACTTGATGTGATGTTTCTTTCTTCGGATTGGTTGTAAGAATGGTACAGCACGATGGAAGTATTCTCTCCCAGGAAGGTTTTCTGGATAAAGATAAAGAAGGGGTTTTCATTAACCATTTCCACCGTCCAGAAGCCGACCTTTACTCTCATATATTTTTCGATTTCAGTTTGAAGCAACTTTAGTGTCGTATGTGACACGTCCTAACAAATGTGTTACATTGATATCAACAAATATCATTCATAGAAAGTGATCTACAGAAAAAACCAACAAAGCCCACTATACCAGGAATAAAGGAAAAGTCGACAATTTAGATGAAATGATAGAAGAGTGCACCACTCAGACAAGCAAAACGGAGGTCATTTGCACTCTTTATGAATGAATGAAATAATTTTGATTTGGTGAGTGGTAACTTTCAATAAAAATCAGTCAATGGAACGCTGCATTCAAACATGTATGCAGAAGGAAAAGATGGAAAAACAAGTTGGAAAAGAGCCAAGTCTCTGTTGAGGAACTCGAATAACCACCTCGAGCCAATCAGCAAACAAAGAGAGTAACTACTGCCCAAGGAACGTTCACACCAAAATCAGCATCAAGTGCTATCGTTGCAAGAAATTCGTTCGCAAGACGAACCGAAACATCACCATTATTTGCAAATGGAGCGAATAAAGTTTTTTTAGTTTTGTTTTCAATTGATTCTGAATTTATTAAACGTGAGCATTTTCGATCAAAATTTTCGGAGAAATTTTACCTCAATGTAAAAAATCTTGTCGTGTGAAGAAATTTGTTTCCTGTTGAATATCGCAGGTCTTTAAAAGCTCTCAATTGTTTTTCACCCGATATTCGGAAGGTATTGAGATGTCCCCAATTATCGCTGAAACATATCCATCTACTGAAAGGTACTAAATCTATAAAACAGCAGCAGGTGATGAACGTTATGGTTCTGTCATGCAGTACGTTTATTTCAAAAGGCCTCAGTTCAACCCATACAAAAGCTGAACTAGATTCTATTTCAAGAATCTACTCTATCGTTAAGAGCAGTAGAATATTGAATCGCAGAGTTAAAACAGGTCGTACTACCTACCAAGACGAGAATAATTGTGGTCTTCCAAATACATAAGATAACTAGTCAAGAAATGGTCAAGAAAAACTACAGAGATGTATTGCATGATCGTTGAAAAAGTGCGCGAGCTAGTATACAGGGTAAACATTTCAAAAAGTGCCATACATTGTATATTGTTTAAATAGAAAATGAGAAGGATGTGCACAAGAAGGTTGTCGCGTTTGCTCACACTCAAGCAAAAACAACGCCGTGAAGATGTTTCAATCGAGTATATAACGATATTCCATAACAAGAAAGTAGACTTTTCACGTTTTTTCATAATCATGAATGAAACATGAACCCATCATTTTCCAAACTTGAAAAAATGGCTCGGTAGTTTAAATTTTTCCATAAATAAAGAAGTGAAATCAGTAAATCGCATGATTATTATGTTGGAAAATATAAATATTCTCTTCGTTAATTATTGTGTTATCAGGCCAGTTACTTTTGGGCTCAACCTCGTATATTCGAATAACGAAAGTAAAACACATTGAATAAATACAAAACAGTTAGTTTTTCGAGACTAACTAACTAACTAAACCTTGAAATACGTAGGTTTCATTTGGTAGAGAACCATATTTTAATACACAGCACTCGTCCATTCACTAAAGCAGGGGCGCTAACCCTTTAAATTTTTGAATAGGGAAAATAGGTCAAATGATACCTTGGTGGAAAGTCCTTTCAATTGTCTTTATTACTATGCATGCATATTTGAATTTAATCTATCCTTGCCATGATACAGTGTGTTGAATACAAAATGTCCGAAATTTGGATTTACCATAGATATATTGCGTTGATCGTTCCTGAAATGTCGCACTTATGAATATAATCGAACCTACGCTTGCCTGCAGTAGCTCCTAATAACATTGAAATAAAATGGCATTATAACCGCTATGTTTTTCAAAATTGAGTTAACTAAAGTAACTTCAATTTTAGTTTCGAAAAGTCTCAATTCTGATTCACTTAACTATGAGCTATGGGAGTGAAATTGATTTTTCATTACGCATGCTACAAACTTAACTCCGTGCAAGTTTTTTCTTCTAGCAACTTTGATTGTCGAAATAGAATATCATAGATACAGTGGGGAAATTATTAATGGACCTTAATAATTAGATTAAGTTGAATTTTTTTGCTTTTCCGATACTTGTTATAACGTCATCGACATTTTCTAAAGCGCAATATATTGCGTGTTATTTCAAGAAGAAAAATAACAAACAATATAGATATGTTGCCCTAGGCCCTTCAGGTTTACAATGTCTGTTTTCGATTACCTGTTCCACTTGATGACTTAGTTCTTTAAAATTACTGTTATCAGTAACAATGTTGATGATGAATATTGTTCAAAGTAAAATGTGATCCACTTCAACTTTTACTAGAACCTTTCGGTGCAGTGTAATCATTCATTTGTAAAAAATGTTTTTCTGAGCTCGCGGTCTCTTCGTCCAGGGCTCACTAGGGTTTGGAAGCCTATGGAATGTGACCAATCCTGCCATTTTAAGGTTACGCCCCTGGGCGTTTTAAAATTTCTCGAATAATTCAACACTTTTTCGAATAATTCTTACTGAGGTTAAATACTAATGCACTTTCAATTAAATATAAGAATTTCATTAACAGGTGCTTATATATATATCCTAATATGAAATACAGTGTGTTCCAACAAAAATTTGCCACCCCCTCCATCTCAAGATGGACTGGTTTTGGCGGAAAAAGCTGAGACAATTCAATTTTCAATTGGAGGGGATCTAATTTTTGAGTTGGTTCAGAGTATGTAACCCCTTTGACCTCAGCAGCATCAAAGTCGAGTAATATATCTTTGAAGAATTCTTTTGATTGTCTATTCAAAGATAGTATCTTCACGAACATTAAATATCACACAGAAAGTCCAAACACAACAAAAGTATGTTTTCCAAGAAAATTTGACAATGCTTAAAATAAAATCGAGTTCTCAAAATGACTTCAACCGACATCCATTCAATGATACAATTCTAATTCCCTGCTGTCATTCTCAAGTGACGATTCTTGTCCTCAGCACTTTCGAGTTCTTAATTCTCAAGAAAATTATTTATTTGAGATATTGATAAAGATCAATGTTTTGTGGAGAACGCAAGCTTGTTTTTATCACTATCATCTGGCTATTTTCACGTTTGTCTCTCATGCTTGTGAAACTTTTAATAGCAGTTGTCGTTTGTTACACAAACATTGAAAATAGTTGACTCAACTGATGAGCGGGTCGAAATTGTTTCAATTCATTATCGGAATGATAGTTGTGCCAGAGAAACGGCAAAGATTTTTAATGTGAACCATCCAGAAAAACAGGTGGGACACCAGTATGTTTTATATTTGATGAAAAAATAACGGGTTCGATGGGTAACAAAAAAATTAAGTTCAAAATTGGCCTAGACGGAGCGAAGCAAGTGAAGTGGCATTTTTGGGCCGCCTACAAATAGACTACTACCATCAGGAAATTTTTCCTCTGGTTTATCAACTTTAGGATCGTGGAACATCACCAATTTCACCCTTATAAAGTGAATTTAGTGGCAATTTTGTGAAATTTTAAGTAAAAATATTAACAGTAATCCACATACTCTGTATAATACCTGTTTCTCTGACGAGAGTACCTTTACTGTGAAAAGGCATAATTGTCGATATTAGGAAACTCAGCATCCTCACTGGTTTACACAGAATACACACAAACGACCCACAAATTGAATGCTCGGGCTAGAATTTATGAAAACCATATTGTAGGACTTTCTTCATCCAAGGTTATCTCAATGGAGACCCTTATTTGCAGATGGTGGAAGAATTAATAAATCCCACGCTCACCGAAATTTTGGAAAATGATGAAACTGTTTCAGCGAATGAGATACGTTTCGAGATGATGCTCTTTCACATCTCGATGTTTGTATGCGACAGTATTTGGAAGCAAGTTTCCCAGGTCGGTAAATTGGCAGAAGGAACAGTTGAATGGCCAGCCAGGTCACCTGATTTGAGTCCTTTAGAATTCTTATAGTGCCATCTCAAATCGAGAGACAACCCGAAAACTTGAAAGAGCTGCGGAGAAGAATCGTCACAGAATTCAGACTGTTGACATCAGAAGTTCTTTAAAATGTCAAAAGAGAATTAGAGAATCGTTTTCATCGTTTTATGGAGGTAGGAGGGGATCATTTTTTTTATTTGAGCTTACCTAAGCCTTATAAAAGCTTATACAGGTTTGAACAATAAAGTCTAAACTACTAAACTTCAATTTTAGGTTAGACTCATCTAGAACATACTACTATCAAAACACGACAGGAGGTCATTTTGAACATCTAATTCTATTTTCATCAGAGTCAAATTTTCGTTGAAATACAAACTTTCGTTGAGTTTGAACGAAAAATGTTCGAAAATTAAGAGACCTTACAAAATATATGCCACTCGACCCACTTTCTTATAATCAATTTCCACTTAGGTGTTGTTGAGGTAGGTAGTAGATTTTACATGCGCTGAACCAACTCAGAAATTCGACCCCCTCCAATAAGAAATTGACGTATCTCAGCGTTTTCAGCCAAAATCTTGAGATAGACGGAGTGACCAATTTTCTTGGAACATACTGTGTACTTAAAGATCAATATCTAACCTTCCGTAGTATGTTAAATATCCCATCTGGAAGGAACTCATTCTTCGATCATCATCAACGAGGGTAACATCATTAGTGGTAAAATTCAGAAGAATCTCATGAGTAAAAGCAACAGACTGCAGTTTCTTTCTCATTTGAAGTCGACTTTGTTCCTATTCACACCATTCAGCTGAATTTCAATGTTGTATCGATTCGGTGAGAGACTCAGCGAAAGGACATCAGAGGCCACCAAGATGAAAACAATAACAACAATAAGGGTTTCAAACACACTACACAGAAAGAAGTCATCAAGTGACTATTCAATGGCTCGAATTTTCCTAGATACATCACTAGATATTTCGTAAAATTTCTTGTATAGTGGCTTGGTACTCCATATGGTGAAACCAATTTTCTGGGCTAGTCATATCAAACTTATTTTGATCAGTTTGCTTCAAGGGGTATCGATCTTCTAGTTTTCGATTCCCACACCTACTCCGCATTCATTTTGGGCCTTTCACGAATTATACGAATTATCTCTGTTTCTGAATCTTTCCAGTTTGAAAGTACTGTTTAAAAGTAGCATAAACTCAAAAAAGTAGAAAGAAAATTTATATCTCAATAGTATTCCAAACGGAAAAGGTTATGTTCCGAAGTAATATTCTGCTATGAAAATAGAAAATACCTATTTATATCATGCGAGAATTGCGAACCCGGCCGCCTAGAAATTAAGTACCTTATCTCGACTCCCACAACTGAGGGTTATTCACTCTTGGTTCTCTAAATAAAACCCAATATAGTTTCAATGAAATCGTTCTATTTTGACTTATTTTGATTGTGTTGTGACTAATTTGGTTTTTAAAGAAGTATTAACGATTCATAAATGCTCGGCAAACCGTAAAACCATTCATTCAAACCCGTTTGTTTTGAAGCAATCGAAATATTCTCACCTGCAGCTTGATGGAAATAGAGCTATAAATTTTTATCCTGGCATATTTTCAAATTAATGACCCTTCGACTTCTCGTATTGACTTCTGGAATTATCCCGTTGATGATTTACAATCGCAAGGAGTTTGGGTTCATGGCTTTGCAGGAATTAGTGATTATACAGAGTGACGCAACAGACAAGTGCTTTTGAAATCATCATATGAATTTTAATTAAACTGAATTAGAGTCTGGCACTTCTTAATTCAAGAGCAGTCACAGTGCTTCTTAATGCACGTGGGCCAAAATACTTTTCCATGCCTAAAACTGGGACCCTTTCTAATGAATTTCACTTCTCATGTAACAACAATGTAAATTCTTAAAAAAAAAATTATTTGTTATATTTACGACATCATTTCTTCATAGTAACACAGTTGTTTTATATACGAAATGTTGCTGTCCCAGAGCATTACTCCAATACAGTATTGGTAATATTTCATAATTTCTCCTAGATGGTGCTATTTTTCAATACCATTAGCTACTATCTGGGTTTCAAACTTCATTAAAATGCCGTCAGATGGCTTCTATCAACTACGTCCAATTAAATAAAAAATATTTCCCCTTGCGTCCCCAACGCTGAATGAAATATTTGCTACGTAGCGTTGCTCTAAGAATATGAACGTTTATGCACGTTAGTGGTAGTTCATATGCACCATTCTATTCGGTATGTGGTCTACTCTTGAATTCCAAAAGGCTGGGACGCAGGAAATTTTTTGAGGTAAGTTAGTTGCTTCGTGAACGTTTAGTGAGTATCCACTGAGTTATCCTCATTCAAGTGTGAGTATTAATAATTTATGCATGATTCGAACTTCAATACATCCCTCTTCAGTTATCGCTTTCAGTAGTGATGGAATGTTTTCATTTCTGTTCTCCTCTGTATATTAACGAAATAATTGAACATCTATGACTGCGTTACTATGAAAAAGTAACACAGTTGTTGCATCGGTAACGCAGCTGTTTTCGGTTATTGATACATTCATGTAATCAAAGTACTCATGATTTTTTCCTTTTCAGGGAAAAACTTAGCTCAAACAATCAATAGCATTGACTCCCGCTGAGAAGCAACGCCGCTATAGGCTCAAGTTGAAACTTAACCCTGAAAAAGAGGCATAAGCCAAAAAGAAACATCTTGAGAGATACCATTCGAGGAAAAAACTAGTAAAAGATATGATAGAACGGAAACATAGAGCTGCTAAGCGTAAATGGAAGATGGCGAATAAGAAACGACAAGAACGTCAAAGGGCCGGACAGCAAATTATGATGAATACACCGCTTTCCTCACCACGTACAGAACCTGCTAGAACTAGAGATCGTACACGAGTAAGACGGGATAGATCGGCGTTATACAGAAGAAATTTGAAATTGCAAGAAGAACTAGAGAAAGTAATAAGTACAAGAAGAGCTGAGAAATCTAGCAAAGATTTACGAGAAAATAAATATACTACGTTAACCAGAGCCATCAGAGATCATTACAATAACTTAAAGACTCTAGCAGAGAAGAAAGACTTCAAACGAATTTTTTTAGGGGAAAAACTCTCAAGGTCTAAAATGAAGACTGCTATTGTAAGTGATACTTTGGGTATCAATCAATTGAGACAAAAGTAGACTTTTTTTGAACGTGACGATGTATCGAGAGCTACAGCTGGCAAACGAGAAACTGTTACTCGTAAAAAATCTGAAATGCAAAAAAAGTATTTGCTAGATACGATGAAGAAACTTCATCTCTCATTCAGAAAGGAGAATCCTGATGACAAATTTAGTTATTGTTACTTCATAAAACACCGGCCATTTAATGTAAAGCCACCCACAGTTGGTCGAAGAGAAACTTGCCTTTGCAAGACATACTAATGCACAATATATGATAAATGCTCTCCATAACCACAAAATCATTTCACAATCAAACATGAACAGCCTCATTGCTGGACAGTATGTTCAACATATGAAGGAGCTTGCATGACCGGTGATTGGAATAACTGTGAGAGCAAGCAAATATTATATCATACACGCAATAATTTAGAACTAGTAGAATATCCCCAGTGGGTTAGTAAATCGTTAAGTAAATGGAAAAACCAGGAAATACAGTGAAAATCACGAATAACATAAAATAAATAGTTCAAGAAACAGTTGCAGACTTGATAAAAAAGTTCAATCAGACCCTGAAAGATTTGAAGAAACATATTTATAACATCAAGGTACAATATAAATGTTATCGAACTGCTATAGATGATTTAAAGAGTTACGAAGTGGTTCTGCACATTGATTTCAGCGAAAATTATAGCTGCAAACATTTTGAACAGGCGCAGTCGCATCATTATGGCGGATCACGGAAGCAAGTAACATTGCATACTGGTGTCATGTACACAAAAGCTGAAGGAGAAGAAACCAGCCGTGAGCTCATTTTGTAGCATTTTTGAAAATAATTCCCATATTCCTGTTTCTATTTGGGCACACTTACATCCAGTTATTAGAGCCATAAAAACGGACTATCCTCAGATAAAAACAGTTCATTTCTTTTCTGACTCCTGCTACTCAGTACCGTCAGAAGCTTAATTTTCATTTCATATGTTCATAAACGTTTGAGGATTACAATTTCGATCGTATCACATGGAAAAGCCGGCCACGGAAAAGGGGCCGCTGATGGCGTGGGTGGCTATCTCAAACGTACCGTGGATGAAAAAGTGGCAACTGGTTCAGATATATGTGATGCGTCAACTTTTATCACACATTGCAGGGTTCGAGTAAGACTCGTTTATATTTATTAACTGAGGATGATATACAAAGAGTAGAAGAAACGGTACTCAAAAACCTAGTATCCCTCCAAGGAACTATGCAAGTGTATCAAGTTTTTTCTGATACCCCAGGAAAACTTCAACACAGAAATCTAAGTTGCCTCTGCCAAAGAGGGTTTTGCACTTGCATAGTTCGAGGCAACTTTCCACAAGAATGGGCTTGTTAACAGGCACAACTTTCATTATTACGCCACGTAAAATTCACACCTCATAACACAAATAGATATTATCTACCAATGTTACTTGCCGATGTACCAGAGCATATGAGACAAGATTTGTGGTTTCAACAGGATGGAGCTCCGGCACATTACTCACATCACGTTAGGGAGCATTTGAATCATGTATTTCCAAACAAATGGATAGGACGTGGTGGTCCTGTTAGATGGCCAGCTAGGACTCCGGACCTTACAAGTCTTGATTTTTTCTTGTGAGGTTATAGTAAGGGTATTATTTACCAGATTCCTTCTATAACACAGTTGGATATGAGACAAAGAATAGTCGACGCTTTTCAGTCAGTTAATTCCCAAATGTTTTCGAGAGTTCAACGGTCTTTCCTCAGAAGGATTGAGTTGTGTCTACAAAGAAACAGGCAATATTTCGAACAATTATTGAAATAGTTCAACACCTTGTAGATCATCTCACCAAAAACCAATCTATTACATATTTCATACACGACTACCTTAAAATATCTCCATTTCTCTGATCAAGTATAATGATATGTACTAATAAGGATATATAGATTTTTGAGGATAATCTATTTCAATTCATCAATAAAGCTATCCTTGGGCAATAAGAAAACGAAAGGAAAAGGTATTCATCCTCTCTGGCCGAAGGAGCATGCGATGATGTGAGAGCCTATTTTCATGAATTTTTACAAAAAAAAATATTGTGACGAAAACTACTTAAAGACATTATAGCAGAGTTTAGGACGCTTTTGAATCTTCAACAAAAAGTGGTCTTCCAATCTGAAAAAACCTCCCAAGATTTTTTCATAGAAAATTGGGACACCCTGTTTACTTCAAAATAAATTGCTGTAGTAGATTTTTACTTTCTAAATACAATACCGTTCGAATAAAAATGAAATCTTCAAGAGTGTACGAGCTACAGAGCACCACGCTACTGGTGAATCACCCAGTATACGTTCGCGCAGAATATCAGCCGGACCAGCTAGTATATATTTACACACGAGTGACACAAATCTCACTCTACGATAGACTGAAAAATGACTTTTTACCATCTTTGACATATAATGCGCCAAGAAATTAACGCACACTTTCGATATTTCAAATTTCTTTTTTGGTGGGCAACTAATTATTAACACATGATTTTTTCGGATATGTCCGGACATATGCCAACAAAATTCGATGTTTTTTTGGAGCACATGTTCCTATCATGAGGAATAAAATGAAACCACGACATACATATAGATGACAGTAGTTCTAGATCAATTTTTGCGACTAACGTTTGTTCTTTTTAAAAATTTTGATTTTCGGCAATAATGCTTCAGCAGAACGTGCTGAAGCAATGGTGTTAGATGACCTAGGTTAGATTTATCCAAAAATAGCCAAAGGTTTAGAGTGTACCATTGAACTGTTTGCAGAATGATCCGCAGGTATAAGGAAACTGATAGTCATGAAAGGAGACCTGGGCAAGGACGACCTCAAGCAGCAACAGCGATCTATGAGCGCTACTTAAGAATTTAAATCAGCGGTCTCCTACTGTTAGGCACCTTCAAATGCAGCTTCGACTGATTGAAGAGTGCTAATTAACACTGAAACGATCTGAAGAGCCAGAGAAAAAAACCCCGTCGTCGACATTTCAGGGAAAATCAAGTTCGAATTTCATATGACTTTAAGGAGTAGAATCCGATGAAACACTCGGTTTTGAGAAAAACCTCATCGTCGTCATCGTGTTTTACAGTGTTTTGTTCCAGCAACCTACAAATTGTGTTTCGCGTTTAATTGTGGTCAAAATGGACAGTGATGATTCAAACTATTCAGTGGAGTGATAGTGGCGATGAAAAAAGTATTCAACCAGCAAGAAGCGAAATAAAACAGGTAGAATAAAAGATGTAATGAAGGTCTTGAAGGCTGAGAGCCATGAACTCGGGCCGGATTGTTGTTGCAAGAACCTTCGCTGTTTTGAAGCAGTTGCTGAAGATCAGCGCAAAAGACTCAATCATGAATTCAATTGCCCTGGGGGATGTCAATAAACAGAATTCGTATTTAGGTGGTCTCATTGGTGTGTTGCCGGTGATGCGAAGAGGAAAAAATGAGGATCAAACTAGGTTCAACACAGCTTCTTTTGCCTACCGAGTTCTTGTACTAACAGATGATGGTGTTGCCTGTGATGTGAAAGTGATGCATGGTATCTCGGAAGACAAAATGAAATTCGAAAATCTCTTGTTGAAACAGGAAAAACACCTACAGATCAGCGTGGCAAGCTTCCAAACAGACCCCATAGGTAATCAGAAGACACTAAGGGAAAAATGTACACGTTTTTGCAGTCACTGAAGGGGAGAAAATCACACTTCTCCCTGAAGAAAATGGAAAAGATATACCTATCTGAAGAACTCAACATTACAAAGCTGCACAAAATGTAAACAGATCAGTATCCAGAAAAAAGAGTATCGTAAGAATCTTTCCGTAAATAAATATTTTAATTTAAAATTCAACTTCTCCTTGGGGTATCCTCGTAAGGATACTTGCAGCACGTGTGACTCTCTTTAATGTGAGATTTCCATGTTGATAGCGAAAGACCCATCCAGATCATACCTTCAGTTGTCCGTGAAGTTGCAAGAAAAGAAATTACACTTAAAGAAAAGTGAGCGTTTCTATGAATTGAAGAGAAGTTATCAAAAGAAGGCTTTGAAGTCGACATCTGTTAAAGCTTTAACCATGGACTTCCAAAAGAATCTACCATGCCCAAACATTACTACGAATGACGTCTACTACAGGCGTCAACTTCATCAGTTTCAACATTCATGTCCTTTCAACTCAACAGTCGGTTTTCTATACGTACCACAAGTTTGCAACAAAAGAAGGAGCCGGCAAAGTTTGCTCCATGCTGCATCATTTCATCTGCAACATTTTGTCCCCAACACTAAAGGAACGATAAACTTCTCACTAATAATATACACTCCCCACAAAAATTGTCGCATCACCCTACTTGCACGACAATACTATATAAACGTTTAGGTTGGTCATTCAAGAGTCGCTTGGTAACTTTCAGAAGTGTAAAATAAGAAGATATCATTCAAAAGAGATGAGTTTATGATGGTAAATATTAACAATTTTCAAGTTAATGAAAAATTCAAAAATTCTACCATCTTCAAACATTCGCGAAGAAACCAATCAACTGGCATCGAATGGTTCCTCATCATTTTCAAAATCGAGTGTTTCTTCCCTGGACCCTAATTACTGCAAGTATACGTCTTGGAAGCCCCTCAAACAAACTTTGGATGTACTCTTGAGTCACTGAGTTCCAAATTTCAGGAAGCAGATTTCCTAGTTGTTGGAGTGTTCTACAAGGCATCCTACGTGAATTTGCCACCCCATGTTGTCCTAAACATGTTCTATTGGATTCAAGTCGAGACTTCTGGCTGCCATCTTAAAATATCAATTTTGGCATTTTGCAGAAATTCTGTAACTACTCTAGCTGCATGAGGCCGAGCATTATCATGCATATAAATGAAGTTTTCACCAATCAATAGGCCAAAGGGTACAACATGGGGTTCAAGGATATCTGCGATATTTCTGGCCGCTGTCATTCTTCCATTATTCACTAGGACTAACTCAGTCCGACAATGGAAAGAAATGCCTCCCCACACCATTATTGAGCCTCCTCCGAAGTTTTCGGTTTGCCGGATATTGCATTACTGATACCGTTCCCCAGCTCGTCTGAATACAGGCATGCGTCTATCATTTGATACTAGACAGAACCTGGACTCGTCGGAAAAGGGAACAATCGACCATTCTGGAATACCCCAATTTGCATGTTCCCTCGCAAACTGAAGTCTTGCAACTCGATGCTCTCTGGTGAGAAGCTGGCCGGTAGAATCCACCATTGGTCTGATATCGTCTTCTTCTGGAAAGTGCAAGTTCATTTTGTAGCATTCTAGCCGTAATGTGCCGAACTCTTCGTTTAACTGTGCAGTTAAACGAAGCCAACGATCATCAACTGGTGTTGTTATCCGATTTCTTCCCTGTCCGGCCCTTCTTCCATATTCTCATGTTTCGTGGTACCGATTAATTGCTCTTGAAATAGTGCTTTGGTTAACATCAACAAGTTAGCCACGTAATGTTGGCTCCGCCCCTCCTCTAGAAGTATTACATTTCTTACCACTTCATGATCACTCAAATAGCGTCCAGGACGTGCAGCAGCCATTACAATAAATTTAAAGATTCAAAAATCAACAAGAAACATTGAAAACTTGCATTAATTTAGCTTGAAAACTGAAGAGAAATTGAATAAATACTGATAGTCAAATAAACTCATTCTTGTTTCAGACGTGTTTGAGATCATATGGAAACAAATGTTAGTACATAGATAAGATTTTTTCCCCTCATATGTCCAATAACATATGTTGACAAAGAAACTGCGATCGAGCTGCTTAATCGATTGTGGAAATCAGAATACCAGGTGATGCGACAATTTTTGTGATAATCCGGAAAATCTCACTAGCGGGAGGAAACTCATGGTTCATGGATATTTGGATTTATACGAATAAATTTGTATTGAAGTTAAGATCCTAAATGGTTGTGTGTTTTCGCACAATTTGGTCACCCAAAAAGAAAAATTGAAAATGATTAAAGCTATTTTCCCGATTCGAGGCGACTCCTACTTGGAGTGCGACTGGAACAACGCAATTGATCAGAAGCTGAGTGGTAGAGAGTTTTTTTTGCAAATGTCGTCGTCAAATACATTTTGGAAGAAACCACCACATATTGATAACAGCAATTGTTGAACAGTTTTTGCGAGTAACGTTCGTTCTTCTAGAAAATTTTAAGTTTCGGTAACAATACACCGCGAATCACCAAATTGATGACCTAGGTTGGACAATAATAGGCCAGAGGCTTAGTGTGCCCATTCGAATATCTCCAGAATGGTCCGCAGGTACAGAAAGGCAGGTAGTCATGAGAGGAGACCTGGGCAAGAACAACCTCGAGCAACAACTGCGATCCATGACCGTTATTCAAGAATTTTCTCGTTGAGATAACTGTTCGCTATTGCTAGGCACTTTCAAATGCAGCTTCGACAAAACAGTGGGTGAAAATCTGACTGATAAATAGTTTTGTTCACAAATATCGTCGAAATGATAGATATGCCCAGTGCAACTTTTTATCTACCTTTGGTTTTGGTGGAAATTAAAAAATGGTGGCACTGATTTGGTTATGTTTGGGACATTCTCAATAGAAGATTAAGAAGGCAGCAAAACCACCCAGCTATCATGAATAAGGATCGGCACAGAGTAATCGAAATTTGGAACGAACATCAGAATGCTATAAGGTTGTTGATTTTGAGTATGAAGCGTAAATGTCATGCAGTAATTCTAGACAGGGAAGTAAATGTCCGGTATTAATAGGTTTTTCAGCAATTTTGCTGCATTACATCTTAATCGTTTACTGTAAACAAAAGTTTCACATTTTTCATTATAAGTTTCATTTCAATTTCAATTCAATAATTCTCAAGCATTCATTAGTGCTAATAGATTACTAGAAAAATAATTCTTTAATACATCTGAACGTCTTCTGAATAAATTTGAATTTTCGATTTTGGGCAATAATTTCTTGGCGAAGTATAGAAGATAGAACCTTATGTTACAATTTTTGCTTACAATGTACTGGGAAGTTTCGATCCAAAGAATTTTCCACAGGTCTCAGATGGTATAGTTACGCCACTGTAAACGCCCCACGTACAAATTAACAGAATCAGTTCAATACTGCAAACTATATATGGCAATGAGGCAACATGTCAAATCATTAATAAATACGAGCCTGTGAAGTTATTGCTATAAATTGGTTGAATTTGATTTTATAGAGTGAAATATACAACATAATTTGAATAGTTCTTTAATCATGGGAAACTAAAGTTTGTTATAAATACGCCACAATTACTGTACACATATCGGACTCGTATCTCATTAAATCTGAATATGCAGTCTTAATCAAGGGATTTGCACTTCACAAAAAGTAATAGAGAGTGTTCGAAATGTATCGAATGATTCGTTATAAATAGACCAAACCATCTGGAATGTGGTAGATTATTTGATATACGAGGTGTAATGTGTACTGTTGGTTAGCAATGCACTTTTCCCAACATTGTATCGTTGGCTGGAAACAGATCTATGCAAAATGACTTACCAGAATACATTGGAATATTGCTACAAGAAAATGTATTATATAATACAGCAAAATAAATTTATCCTGTCGGAATATCATCAAACTACCCTCGTACATAACGAATGAAAAATCTTGAATAGATTGATTGAAGCTATAACTACAATCTCAAATTTTAAACCTTTTAGTTTTACACCGTATACAACTTTACTATTTAAGTAGTTTCATTAAATCTGATAAATATTTCGAATTCTTATACTGGGTGTCCATTTACTACGTAATAGGTCCATTACTTCATTCCTGTTGAATATATTGAAAAAATATATACAGTGTGTTCCAACGAAAATTTCCACCCTCTTTATGTCAAGAAAGACTGATTTTTGAGAAAAAATTCCAATTTTTCATTAAAAGGAGACCAATTTCTGAGTTGGAACAGAGCATGTGAAAGCAACCTACCCTCAGCAGCATCTGAGTCGAAATTGATTGTAGAGAAAGAGGGTCGAGAGCCATATCTTGGGAAAGGTCTTTTAAATCTCTATTCAAAAATAGTAACTTCATGGACATTTAATATCATACAGACAGTTCGAACACAACGAAAGTTTGTATTTCGAAAAAAATTTGACAATGCCAAAAATTGAATTAAATGCTCAAAATGACCTCCTACTATTATACAATGATACCAACACGCCTCTCGAAATCTCTTCTAACATTTTGAAGAATTTCTAGTGTCAAAAGTCTGCATACGGTGACGATTCTTCTCTACAGCTCTCCCAAGATTTCAGGTTGCGTAGCATAAACTCTCTATTTGAGATGACTCCATAAGAAGAAATCTAAAGGACTCAAATCAGGTGACCTGGCTGACTACTCACTCTTCTGCCAATCCACCGACCTAGGAAATTTGCGTCCAAATACTGTCGAACGCGAACATCGAAATATGCAGGAGTACCATATTGCTGGAAATGTATCTCATCAATTTCATCGTTTTGCAGAATTTCTGTGAGCGTGGGATTTATCAATTCTTTCAATAACTGCAAATAAGAGTCTTTATTCAGATTACCTTCGTTAAAGAAAGATCCTACAACTTGGTTTCCATAAATTTCAGCCAAAATATTCAATTTCGTGTGTCGTTTGTGTGTATGCTTGTGTGAACAAATAATGATTCTGGGTAACCCGATATGAACAGAAAAACCGGCATAAAGAATATGTCAATTCTTGTTAATATTTCTACTTAAAATTTCACAGAATTGCAAGCGGCGATCAAGAACGTCTTCATTGATTTCCTCAACTAGTTTCACTTTATAATAAGAGTGAAATTGGTGATGTTTCACGATCCTGTAGGCTGTTGAAGCTGATTCACCAGAAACACATAATAATTTCCTGATGGAAGTACGGGCCGACAAGAACATCTGTGCGAGTGAAATAGCTTCTGCCCTTGTTGCGTGTTAACTTTGCCGGTCACGTGGCCCAGAGCTCAGTTCTCAATGAACCTTTAAAGCTTTGAGAAGAGCCAATCGAACAGGACTAAATCTGGCAAATTTCATTTCAATATTTCTACGTCTTGGTGAGGATGGAGTTTGTTTCCAATTTGAAATGGAAAAAATTGGGTGGGCAATTCAGGGAAATAGTTGCGAATGTCATTCATTTCATAAAACGAGAAGGGATGAAGAATAAACCTGTAATTTCTTCAAAAAAAAAGGTTCAAGAACGTGTAGCTGTAGCATCATGAGTAGGTTTACGAACTGTGCAAAAAATTTCGAGCGAAATGAAGAAGCATTCGAAAAGTTTTGAGAGGAATGGGGTTCCGTTGTATTAATACGAAAACGAATAGAAAGCTACTTGTGGAAAAAAACTTAAATACAGCAACTACGTTTGAATTATTTAAGAAGCATCTAACGATACCATCAAGAAAAGAGATCAATAATTTACATGAACGAAACATATATTCATTCCTCCCATGCACACAAGAAGGCTTGGAGTCACGATACAAACGACGGCCTACGTCAGCCTGTTTCAAAAGGACCAAGACTGATAATTTCGAACTTCTATAGTGAATGTGGATTCGTACGAAACGGCCTTCAAGTCCAATTGTAAAACCGGTGATTATCACGATGATATAAATTTCGAAAACTACGAAAAATGGTTGGGAGAAAAACTTATTCCAAACTTATCACCAAAAAGTGTATTAGTGAACGCCCCATATCACAATGTACAAACAGAAAAACACCCGAAAAGAAGAAATGAAAGAATGGCTGCAACGTCGAAATATGGTATTGCCTTCGTAGATGGGATGCTACAAGCAAAACTTTATAATCTAATTAAATTGCACATACCAAGAGACAAAACGTATGCTATTGGCAAGCTCCTGAATGATGAGGGCCACGATGTACTTAGACTTCCCCATATCATCCTGACATAAACCCGATTGAAAAAGTTTTGGCAGCCATGAAACTTTATTTAGCTGACAAGAATGTTGATTTCTCAATGAAAAATGTGGAAAACTGAGTGGTGAGTTATTTTCTTCGTTTTCTCCAGATCAGCGGGAATCATTATGCGACAATACGCAGAAAATTGAACAATCTTTGATGGAGCAAGAACCTATGCTGGATGACTTTATCGACAATTTCATAAATACTTTGCAAGCAGACTATAGTGACAGCAACAGCGAGTCTTCTAGTTCTGATGAAGAACTATCTGACATAGAAAAATTTAAATTTTTCGTTTTATAACTCATTTTGTGTTTTATATTTGAATTGTTTGCAAAAATTATCTAGATAAGTAGAGTTTTTACCATTTTAATGAATTTGTATTATTAAACTGACAACCAGGTAAATCCGAATCACTCGTCCTCACGATAACCAAATACGATTGTACCTCTTAAAATTTCCGTTTTCTTTGTTATGTCGTTAATCCTATATAATAATAAAAAACAAGTACTGTGTTTTAAGGAATTTTACTTAATAATTGCGATTTGTAACGCGTTTCACTACACCGTAGCTTCTTCAGACGAATGAATATACAGAAAAATATAAATGAGAATATAACTATAAATGTTCCTGAGTAATTAAAAGCTTATTGGGTTGCTTCTTCTTAAGTGGTTATTTATGACAGGTATATCCAATAAAATTAAGGAATAGATTGCTCCCCGAAAAGATTCAATAGAGGTGAAGGGCTTAAATCGACTTGTTCATTGATGAGTCTACCTGAGTGATTGTATTTATTGATTTCTAAAGTGTCCCAAAGATCTACTTTCCAATATTTATTATCTGTATGCAAAATTTCAAACTGTGGGTCGAAAGAATGATTATTTTCTAAGAGATGATTCGCGTAATTTTAATCTGATTTTTTATTTGAAAAACTGCGTTTATGTTCCGATATTCTAATATTAAAATTTCTATGTGTTCTACCAATGTAGAAATTATCACAGTCATTGCAATTCAATCTATAAACACCTGATTTATTGTTTTTACCTGGTTTGGTTTTATTATTTTTATATATTTGCCTAAATTATTATTAGTTTGGAAAGCTATGTTGAAATTATTGCTACTTAAGAATGATTTCAGTTTCTCACTTGTAATGCCAACGTAGGTTAAGGTGTTGAATTTTTGTTTCAATTTATCGACAGGGTAAACTTCATTCAATGCGATTCTACTTTGTTTTTTATTTAAAATATTATTTATTAGTTTGGGATTGTAACCATTATTTTTGGCTATTCGTTTAATCAAATTTAGTTCTTTGTTGAAATTTTCTGGTGATAACGGAATGTTAATCAATCTATGAATAAAACTATTGAATGCTGATATTTTATGTTGATATGGATGACACGACGAGTTATGTATTATAATATCTGTATGTGACGGCTTATGGTAAATTGCGAAAACATGTTTTCCATTTTCATTCGAAATTGTTACATCTAAGAAATTTATCGAATTATTGCTTTCTATTCCGGTTGTGAATGCAATTCTTGGATGCAATGAATTTATATTATTTTCGAAAATTTTCAACTGTCTATCTGTTCCTGTGAAGCAAATAATGATATCGTCTACATAGCGATACCAGTATAAACAATATTTACTGAGTGGATGATTATGAATTAATTTCTCTAAGTTATTCATGAATATTTCTGCTAATTTAATTTCTGCTATTGATAATGGAATTTTACCAAGTAAAAGCCTCCCAAATTCAAATCCTATATAAACCCATCGAGGTATCACAAAGATACTAGGTACTTAGGAAAAACATAGTTACTAATCATATAAATATCAACCTTCAATTACTATACTTCTCATCATATTGTACAGATTCCAGATATTCTTGAAAATTTGAATTATAAGGAGAAAACAATAGTACTTATTATGAAGGTTCAGTTAGAAAAATGCCTGCCTCGAAAATTTCCTATACCTTGAAATGCCATATGCCTAAGAGGGATAATTTTCTCAAAACGCCCTTACGCCGACCCTGATAGCTATTTGAAATTACATTGCAGAACGTATTATTCATCTAACTTCATCCGCTTGCTATCTCCTTTGTTCTTCGCGCATCTTATAAGAATCTCAACCGCATAGATATTCTTGTTGTTTTCTATTTGTAGGAAGCCCAAAACAGCCACTTCAGTTGTTTCGTTCATGTTTTTTGTTATCCACCGAACCCGTAGTTAAAAATGTATTCATTCATTCATCAAATATAAAACATACTGGTGTCCTTCCTGTTCTTCTGGATGGTTCACATTGAAAATCCTTGATGTTTTCCTGCCACAACTATTATTTTGATAATAAATTGAAACAATTTTACCCACTCATCAGTTGAGTAAACCATTTTCAACGTTTGTTTAACAAACGACAACTGTGATTATAAGTATTGCGAAAATGAAAGACAGATTTATGATTACCAGATGATTGTGATAAAAACAGTTGTGCGTTCCCTACAGAACATTGATGTTTATCAATATCTCAAATTAATAAATTTCCTTGAGAATTAAAAACTTCGAGTGCTAAGGACAAGAATCGTCATTGTCGTCAATTGTAGATATCATTGAATGGATATGGGATGAAGTCATTTTGAGGACTTAATTTGATTTTAGGCAAAAAACAGATTTTCGTTTTGTTTGGAATGTTTGTATAGCATTTAACGTACAAAAAAATGAAATTTTTGAATAGAAAATTAAAACACCTTTCCAAAGTTATGTCACTCGACGCACTTACTCTATAAGTTTGGACGCTAATTTGCTGTATGTCCTTAAATTATTTTTTCACATACACAAATGTATCTCATCATTTTTGAGTGAGTTTACCCGAAATAAGGTGAGTTTGTAGAATCGTTTTAGGATCTTAATTTCAATACTAATTTATTCGTATGAACCCGAACATCATGAACTATGAGTTTCCGGATTATTATTTGCCTTATATTATCCCTCCTTGTGATAATTTAAATGACTACAAAGGAAAGGCAATTCTATTATTATTGAAATGTTTTGTTTTTCTACACATATTTTCAACAGATACAGAAAATTTGCATCCTACACTCCACTCCGTACAATTTCAATAGTTCGAATTTATTTTTTGATAGGCAACTGATTATGGCGGACATGTTCCTCCCATGAGAAATAAATGAGATTTTGAAACAAACCACCACATATTGATAACAGCAGTTATTGATCAATTTTTGCCAGTTTTTTTTTATATTAGATATATTCGCGTAAGGAAACTGAACCCTATTATGTATCGACGACACCATGAGTACCTGAAAAGGAGAGACGGTTAATATTTCGCTTGAAGGCTAGCAGATTGTAGTCATGGGGAAATACGTTACGTGGAAGATAGTTCCAAAGTTGCGCTGTTCTGTGGAAAAAGGCCTTCTGGTATAAAGACGTTTTAGGTGTTTTAATTTCAACCATGTAAGGATGGTTGGCATTAGTTTGGCGAGTTGGCCTTGAAACAGAAACGAGCGGAGGAACAAGCGTAGAAATCTCCTCGGAGCATTTTCCATGAAAATACCTGTAAAATAGAGAGAGCTCACCCACTTTCCGGCGATGTTCCAGTGGAGGGATGGAATCTGTAAGAGCACAGTCACCGATCAACCCGATCGCCCTCTTCTGTATGGAATCCAAGAGTTTCAAGGTGTCAAGGTGGGCAGAACCCCACACGTGGGAACCATACTCTAAAACGGGACGAATTTGAGATTTATAGAGAGATAGGAGTTGAGTCGGACTGAAGTATCTTCTGGCACGATACAGAAAACCCAGTTTTTGAGATGCTGACTTAGCAGTGTTCACAACATGGTCATGCCATGACAAACCGTCTCCGATGGCTACCCCAAGCATTGTTATGGAGGAAGTGAGTTGGCCTTGCAACAGAAACGAGCGGAGGAACAAGCTTATAAATCTCCTCAGAGGATCTTCCATGAAAATACCTGTAAAATAGAAAGAGCTCACCCACTTTCCTGCGATGTTCAAGTGGAGGGATGGAATCTGTAAGAGCACAGTCACCGATCAACCCAATCGCCCTCTTCTGTATGGAATCCAAGAGTTTCAAGTTGTGTTTAGGGGCAGAACCCCACACGTGGGAACCATACTCTAAAACGGGACGAATTTGAGATTTATTGAGAGTTAGGAGTTGAGTCGGACTGAAGTATCTTCTGGCACGATACAGAAAACTCAGTTTTTGAGATGCTGACTTAGCAGTGTTCACAACATGGTCATGACATGACAAACCGTCTCCGATGGCTACTCCAAGCATGGTTATGGAGGAAGTGAGTGAGATACTCTCGTTCATTACTATATCTAGTACAGTACTGTTGACCTTCCTAGAAAACAAACCAGCTTGAGTTTCGCTAGCAATAAACTCCACCAGATCGCAGAGCCCCAATCGAGAATTGCCTTCAAGTCACTTTTGATTTTAGCACACTGTTGCAGACGTATTTCGTCTGTAACTTGGGATGAAAGAGGTTTTCTCGGCCAGAAGGATACGTGGAGTATACTGTCGTCCGCAAAACTGTGAATCTTACAACCTGTAACAGTAAGCAAGTCGTTTATATGAAGTAGAAACAGGGTTGGTGCTAGAATCGAGCTCTGAGGCAAACCAACATTAATAGAAAATGTGTCAGATGAAACTCCATCCAAGACCACACTGAGAGATCTATCTGAAAGAAAGCTTGAAAGCCATAGGCATAGGTGTTGGGATAAGCCATATGATGACAGCTTGCCTAGCAGAGTCCTATGCCAAACCCGGTCGAAGCTTTCGAAATATCCAGAGCCACAGCCAGAGACTCCTCAAATTTCTCTATAGATCTCTTCCACATGTGCGTGTCATAGGCAAGTAGATCTCCTGTGCACCTCTGGTGTCATATTGACGATCATTAATGATACCAACAGATTCTAAATATTTGATAAGCCCGATATTAATTGGTTTTTCCATCACTTTGTAAATCACAGGTAAAAGGGATATTGGCCTATAGTTGGTAGGGATGGTTTTTTCCCTTTTTAGGAATTGGTTGGATTCTGGAAGTTTTCCAGTTGAAGGGCCTTTATTATAGGACATAGTGAAAAGTCCACAGAGAATAGGTGTCAATTCACAACCACATAATTTCAACACGATAGAAGGTATTCCGTTGGGCCCAGCTGCCTTATTAGTGTCAAGCTTAAGCAATATTTTCCTGACTGTCTTCTGCCTGAAAACAACATGAGGCATATGAGATCTGATATGAGAAATAACAGGAGGATCTTTATCTCCTGCATCCAGAGTGGAATTGGATGCAAGAAGGTTGGCAAGAAGGTTGGGTTTATCGTTAGGTGTATTGGCTAACGAGCCGTCTTCCCTAGTTAGGGGTGGAATAGAGCTAGAAGTGAAGTTTCTACCAACACATTTGGCCATTGACCACAATGACCTAGAACAGTTTGGACGGTTAACAAGCTTAGATTCTACTTTGTTCATATAATCAGCTTTTGCATAATTCACTACAAGATTGCTAGAATTTCGAGTTGAAATAAATGCCCCCCTATTCTCAGGGCAGGGGTCCCGACATAGGTGGCGATATGCTAACTTCTTGGCCTTTACTGCTCATGCACACTTGCTGTTAAACCAAGGCTCACCAGGGGTTGATTCTTTATTCCCTCTAAGCAAAACTTGAAAAGGAAGTTCGCAACCAGTCCCAGTCGGCATAATCGTAGTGCCAAACTAAACGGGGCGGTAAGGTTATAGGTGAAGTTGCTGTAAAATTACAATGAGCCGTTACAAGCTCATGATCAGATTTGCCTAGAGGAGCGCGAACCTTTACTGTGTAAGGATCAGGATTGCTAGTAAGAAAGAGATCGAGGGTGTTAGCGAATTGACCTTCCACGTCCGGAATATGGGTGGGTTCCATAACCATTTGCTCAAGACCATACGTAATAGCAAAAGATTCCGCTTCGCGACCAGTGTCATCAGTTTTGTTTGAGTGTTTGAGCCATGTGGTATTGTGGACATTAAAGTCTCTGAGTACTACAATCTCTGCTGAAGGGTAGTTCTGCTGTAAATAATCGATTTTAGCAGAGAGAAAATCGAATAGGCGGGAATAGGAAGGATCGTTTCTCGAAAGGTATAAACAACAGATAAACTTTGTTTGTGTTTTATTGGTGATTTTGAACCACATAACATTCAGGTCATCGGTTTCAAGAGATTCTTCTCTATGACAGGAAATATTGTTCTTCACAAAAAGACACACTCCATGTTTGAATTTGAACTTTGTGTGTAATTCATAGCCTGGGTATAAGAGATGGATGTTATTACTCGAGGGATTGACCTATGTTTCTGTTAGAGCTAAAATGACAGGTTTGGTTGGTGCTCTCCAGGTGTTAATGTACGGCATTGATGTTACTGTTAATTCCTCGTATGTACAAAGTACCCTTTTTTCTTGAAAATTTCAATTTTCGATAATAATTCAACGCGAATCACCTTATTGATGACTTTGGTTGGACTTGTAAAGAATAGGCCAGAGGTTGTCCCATTCAACTATTTCCAGAATGATCCGTAGGTACAGGGAGGCTGGTAGTCATGTAAAGAGACCTGGGCAAGGACGCCTCGAACAACAACGGCGATCCATGACTGTTACTTAAGAATTTTCTCGTTGTGATAACTGTCCGCTACTGTTCGGCACCTTCAAATCCAGTAAAGTGTAAATTAGCACTGAGACGGACGTCTCGGGGAATTTTGTTTGAAGTTCTATGCCGCAGCTCGAGTTCTAACCGCAGCACATCAAAGAGCCCGATTGAATTTTACCAGGGAACATATCAGTTGGTTAGAAGTTGACAGGTAGAGAGTTTTTTCACAAATGAGTCAATATTATGTCTTTTTTATTCCGATCGACGTTATCTAGTGTACAGACGTCAAAATGAGAGATATGCCCAGTGCAACTTTTTGCCTACCTATGGTTTTGGTGGAGGTTCAATAAGCGTTGAGAGGAATTTCTTTGAACGCCCACACTGATCTGGTCATCGTAAATAATGCAACCCTGATATTTCAGAAGAACATCTTGTACCAGGCGGCAAATATGGTTGAAAACTTTTTGCTTATGCATAATAACGGCAGGCCTAACGCAGTCCAGACATCAATTCCATAGAATATGTCTGAGACATTCTCAATAGAAGAATAATAAGCCAACAAAAGCAGCCGGCTTCCGAGAATGAAGTTCAAAACAGACATCGAAATTCGAAACGAAGTGGATCGAAATGCTATAAGATTATTGACTTTGAATCGTAGATGTCATGCCGTTATTCTCGTCAAGGGTGGAAATATCCGGTATCAACAGGTTTCTGGGGACTTTTTTCAAAGGTTTACATTTTTCCTAATCGGTTTTATTTCAATTTCAATGAGTACTTCTTCTGAGTAAAGTTGAATTTTCCATTTTTTGCTTTATATTCTTGGCGCTGTGTATTCATTCAGAATATTGTCAATGAGTTCATCAATTGTACATGAAATACCTAAAACAACATTATTATTTAGATTTGATGTGAACAATTTGGCTTTGAGAATGACTAAGTGAGATTATATTTTTCCTTTTTCTTTTCCGAAGTTATTAATTATTTCAAACATTTTTTACATGTTTTAGTTAATTGTAGTTTGTTTTGAGTATTTTTTTGATATTTATTTAAGTTTTTTTCTTGATAAACGGTAAGAATTCTACTATGTGCTGAAGAATTAGTAAACATGGACTATGGTATGCCGAAATCATGAATTTTAGTGCAAAGTTTGATAATATTATACAAAGTGGGGCGTAATGGAAGGGCGTTTTTGAAACGGGTAGTACACGTAACGTGAGTGAGTAGAGGGGAGCAGCTGAGGTCATTCTACTCAGGGGGAGTTACCATTTCGTTCACAATGGTTATCTGGACGCGAGAGCACTGTGCGTTCGTAGTTGAAGAGTATTTAAAATCGGGACAGTTTGTCATTGTCGTGCAACGGCTCTTTCGCCAGCGCTTCAACATTCGTCGTAACGCTTTAGTTCAGAAACGTGACACAATCATTCGATGGGTACAGAATTTCAGAATAACTGCATCAGCGATGAATCCGAAACCTCTAGGTCGTCCCCGAAGTGGAAGGACACCAGTTTCCGTGGAAAGAGTGAGACAAGCTGTAATTCAAAGCCCAGGACGCTCCATCCGAGAACGAGCTGCAGCATTCCAAATGAGTACTCGAACTATTCGCAGAATTTTACACCAAGACCTCCGCTTTCACCCCTATAAGCTCATGGTGGTCCATCATCTGAATGAAGGAGATTTTGCACAACACCAACAGTTTGCAGAGAGAATGCAAATGATTATCGCTGATGAAAATGAACTAGTGATAATGATGAGTAATGAGGCTCATTTTCATTTGACCAGTTCGGTTAATAAACAGAACTGCCGACATTGAGCAGTAGGAAACCCCGCGAACTGCACCAATCCCCACTTCACAGTGAGAAAGTCACCGTACAGTTTACTATGAGCCGTCTTGGGGTGATTGGCTGTATTTTTCGAGGATGAGAGAGTGCAACCGTAACTGTAAGCTCTGAGCGATATGTTTTCATGCTGGAGAACTTTTTTACCCCAGTATTGCGGCAACAAAGAATGAACAAAAGAACTTATTTTTCCTGGTCATGTAATCAGTAGTTTTGGTGATGTGCCATGGCCCCCTCGTTGCCCGGATCTTACTGCTTGTTATTATTTTTAATTGCGAAACCTAAAGGCTAAAGCCTACGTCGATAAACCTCGAAATCTGCAAAAGTTGAAAGAAGTCATCACAAGAGAAGTTAGAGCAATCGAAACCGATTTGTTGGAGCGGGTGATGCAGAACTTTGAGAATCGACGATGTCATTTCCACAACATAATTCTTTTCACTTCTTATACACTAAATGATAACATTTAAGCTTTCATTTTACGTAATTAAGAATGTTCTATGTGAGTTATTCGCATTTAAAAAACGCCCTTCCATTACGCCCCATCCTGTATTTAAATTCTAGCATAAAATACTGAATCATTTTTACTCTAATTCTATTGAAAATACATAGGGATACCTAATTCACTCAATAAGAATTGGAATTGTCTTTCATCTGCTATAAATAAATACAGGATCTTCCATTTGGAATAAGCACAATGATGAGATTTGAACCTAAAAATAATTGACATTCATTACAGAGTACTCTATATGGGTGTATCAACAATTACTCATTTTTTATGGGTATTTGGGCTTATGAGAATAATGTTATATCAAAATTGAGATTTTAAGACGACTTCAGTGGATACAGTAGATTTCGAAGATGGGTCTGTTAGGACATATATTGATCTGAAGTAACTCACCTTATTTCGAGATTAGACATTGACGAATGATGATAAACACATAGGTTATGCTATTTAAAAAACATAATAAAATTATGGAACAATAAAGCACTAAATGAACACTCGGTATTATTTATGATTCCTAATCATCTGCCAGGGTTTCCTGCTAAATGTAATGAATGTAATATTCTTTTAACAGATTCTCATAATACAATTATAATTTGAACTATTTATGTGCGTAACAAAATCATCTGGGGCAGATGCTGAGCGTCCAAGCAGAACCCACAAACTCTCCTCAGCTTGGATTTTACATCTGCCTTAAGTGAATCCCAATTTGCACCTAAATCATTGGAATTAGAATCACCTGCGTCATTTTCTACAAGTAAGAATTGATTGAAAAATCCAGAGCGTGATCTGTATGATAAAGCATATTTGTAATAGTCGAGTGACTTTGGATATACAAGTTGCACAACCAAAACTAAACAACATGATTCATTTTCAGAATAAATCCTTAAATATGTAAATTCAAATAAAAGTAGTATGGTTAGAATTAATACTAGTTAAATTTTCATGAGTTAGAAATATTTTGTTTCTGCACTTATGCCTGTCTATTTCAAGCTTTGTGAAAAATCAAATTAGACATCTTACCTTCTCGAAAAAGCTGACTCACATTGTTGGCACTTGTATTTTTTATCCCCCGTATGAAGCTTTGTATGTCTATCTCTCGACCTCTTGTGCTTGAAAAGTCTTGGGCAATAAGAACATGTAAACTGAAGGTGGTCAGAATGACTCTGAAAGAAAAAATGCGAAAAATTGATAATATCATAGCCTCCCGTTGTATATATACTGATAAAAGAAAGTTTGCATAACTTTGGGACCCCTAAGAAGCCTTCAACAATCTCAAAATAAGTGCTGGTCTTGCTGCAGCATAAATCTAACCTTATCTGTTATTCCAAAAAAAAACAAACGCCTTTGAATACCAGAGATATTAACAAAAAATCAGACAAATATTAGAAGAATTAATAACAAATTGAAAATTGATTAACACACCTGCATATGCTCATCCAAAGCAGAAGATCTTGGTAATCTCAAAAAACAAACTCTACATTCGTATGGGTCTTCTAGTCTTGACGTTTCTGAAATAAATTTATAAATTTACCGAAAATAACAATCACTTTTATAATGCCTTTGAAATAACATTCATCATAGGAATATTGATGAATAATTTGCGAAAATGTATGTAACTCTTCATTTCATTTGAAAAACAGCAATATATCTGATCATATGTCATATCATCAAGGACACAAGAATTCTTTCTCTTAATGATATTTTCCAAGAGTAAATAGAGCCAGTCTACTAGGAATTTTTAGAACAGTTTACATCAAATCTCCAGTAACAATTTTGACTATTCTTACCGTATTCTCTCACGAAAATCACGAATATGGTAATTCACTGATGTAATTTTCAATTTGTCTGAATTATGTTAAATTAACAATCACGTATGATATTTTTCATAGAAATACAGAGGATTCTGTGTCACATAAAAGCATTGGGTTGTCTAAGAAATATTTTTTCATAGATACCAATAATTGAATTTTATCTCAGATTAGAATAGACTTGCTAATTAATGTTAAGAAACCGAAATATGAAATTTTATGCCTGCCTAGAACACCGAATAAAATACATGCTGTCAAAACGTACCGGTAATTATTCAAGAAATCTGCTTGAAACGATTGTCTAACATTTTTGTTGTTGGCATAACTGTTCTCTATACTCACGCGGAGTTTGAACACGATCTGTCATTTAGTTTGTTTACAGTGCTCGATTTTGTCAATTCTCACAAGTTTGTTCTGAGAATTTTACAATGGATAAAAATATCGAACAAAGAATTTGTCTCAAATTTTGTATTGGAAATGAAATTTCGTGTGCCGAATCGCTGAAAATGTTACATGAAGGTTCCTTTTCATTAGAGCGTTTTGACGCTGATTCAGATGGTCACATCATTCTCAGCGTTGACGCTAGAAAGTTGGGATTTCGGAACTCTATAGCAGCAGGTGCTAGAAGAGACACATGACAAGTTTATATTTTCGGTCTTCAAGAGTTGCCAATAAGGTGGCCAAGATGGCAGACGGCCTCACCCCCGTCGCCCGGTGTTATACCACCACATCCAGCTATAGATCCTGAGAATTGGTCACCTGTGTGACTAAGTTTCGGGATCTGGCTGATGGTCCGGTTTGCAGGGCGGGAAGGATTGCCAACGATGCATGATGAGCTCTTCTGGGACAAAATCTTTCGAAGTTGAGATTCACTAATGCATTAACGTTCTAGTAGAGAAAGCAAACTCTTGAAAGAATTCTTCAATGTCAGTGGACTGGGGAACAACAACGTGAATGTCGATGCAGTCCACTAGCATTTGCAAAACGCACAACCTCATGTGCTGGCCCTAACCGAAACCCAAATAAGTCAAACAACCGACACAATGTATTTACGTTTCAATGGGTATGAGTTACACACGAGATTTAGGTTTAAAGGGTCTCTGTGTTTTCGCCAGATTGGATGTTCCATCCCAGAAAGAGGACACGATGGAGGACCACGCTTTCGACCTTTCGTGGTTCAAAATCTGTTTGCAGGATAAAACACTGTTCTTATGTTGTCTATATCGCTCGCTAAACAGTATTCACCATAGACTGTTTCAGTATCTAGGTGATAAGGTCGATTGGATTCCGGCAGCTGAGATCATTGTACTGGGTGACTTCAACGTTCACAACACCAACTGGCTCCAACACTCCAATAGAACAGATGGAGCGGAAAGACAGGCTGAAATTTCGCAATCAGCCATAATCTAACGCAGCTAGTCGACGAACCGACAAGAATACCTAATCGCCCAATCGACTTCCCGAACACCTTGGAACTCTTTTTGATTCAGATCCAGATGATTTTGGAGTGGAGGTCTCAGCACCGCTAGACAACTCAAACCACAACCTTATATCTGCTACTGGAACCATTGTGCTGCCGCTAAACCAAGAACTTAAACCACCCAGACGTATTTGGCACTATAACCGTGCTAATTGGATGAGCTGGGTGAATTATTCTCTTGCTTCCCATTCAGTGATGTTTGCCTTTCAGATTCTGACATCAATGTGTGCACTGAATCTGTTACAGAAATCGTTCATGCAGAAATGGATCTCTACATCCCTCATTCCATGAAAAGAACAACAGCACAAAATCCATGGTTCAACAAAGAGCGAAAGAGCCTCTGCAGCCAAAAGCAGAGCTTACAAGTCATGGAAGATAAATACAACAGAGGAAACAAGAACAACCTCCGTACGAATACGGAACGTATACAACTGCAAGAGCAAAGGCTCTTGCAGTTACGAAGGGTAACTAATAAACTCCTTGAACAGGCAAGCAGGACTAGACAATTCTGGCCTATGACGAACACTGTCAGTGCCAATTTCTGCAAATCTGCGTTTCCGCCTCTTGTTAGGAAAGACGGAAGATTAGCATCATCTCCGAAAGAGAAATCCGATCTCTTTGCTCTGTTGTTCTCAAAGAACTCTGTGCTAGATTCATCTAACGCAATACTACTGAACATTCCACCTACAAACTCTTCCATGGCAGAAATCAAGTTTAAAGTCCTCACTCTCGAGCAGCTGAACTGCAAGAAGGCAGGCGTTCTAGACGAAATACCGCCAATCGTCCTGAGAAAGTGTGCTGCCGAACTGGCACCCATTCTTAACCGTCTGTTTCAGATTTCTTATGAAAGCCAGACTTTTCCGAGCAGCTGGAAGATAGCGAGAATTTAACCGATCCCAAAGAAAGGAAATAAGTCCTTACCCCAAAACTACCGCCCTGTTGCACTTCTTCCCATTATGTCCATAGTGATGGAGAGAGTCAAAAATGATGAACCCATCAAATATCTTGAGTTGCAGGGAATTATTAACGACCGTCAGTATGTTTGTCACAGGCAAAGATCGATAAGAGATCTGCTCGCCTACGTCACTCATGTTTGTACATCAACTATGGAAAAGCATGGGGAATCTAGAGCAATAGCCCTCGACATCTCTGAAGCCTTCGATACGGTTTGGCATGCAGCCTTGTAGAATAAAGTTGCTGCATATAGGCTTCCCGAAAAATTGCGGGGTTGGATAAGTAGCTTTCTTTCAAATAGATCAATACAAGTTGTGGTCGACGATATAACATCTGATTGTTTCCAGTTGCAAGCAGGAGTACCTCGGGGATCCATTCTTTCGCCAACCTTGTTTCTGTTACAGATAAACGATCTTCTGTCGTCTACAGAGAACAAGATCTTCGGTTTTTCAGACGATTTTACCCTGGTTTCGTCTTTCAGTAGTAGTCTGCGGATAGAGATGTCAACATATTAATAACTTAAACTCTGACTTACAGAGGATATCCAAGTTGGGTCAGTTGAACCTGGTGAGCTTCAACGCGAGCAAGACGCAAGCAACTACGTTTTCTAGAAAGGTCCCTGCAGGAGAACCTCCTCTAATGATGCAAGGCCAACAATTTGCATCCAAAGATTCAATGCACCATCTCGGAATAACGGTCAACTCCGGGTTTTGCTGGCATGAACATGTATCAGCAATAGCTAAGTCGGCATCAGCTGAACTTAGTTTTCTTTTCAGAGCCAAGCGATAATTCACGTCATCTCAGCTGTTGCTTCTATATAAGGTGCAGATTCGACCTGCTTTGGAATATTGTTCCCATGTAAGGGAATCTGCGCCCAAACATTCGTTACGGATGTTGGATAGTGTGCAAAAACGGGCTGTGCGCCTCACCTGCGATCTCCAACCGCTGGCTCTCAGATGACAAGTTGCTGACCTTTCTCTAATGTACAGATACTTCCACGGAAGATGCTCCAAGGAGCTGAAAGACCTTGTTCCGAGAAAACTCATGTTTTGCCGCAATACTAGGCATATGGCGGTACATTTAACGACCCGTAGAACCTCTCTCTATAAGAATTCCTTCGTTTACAGGGCCCGGTGAGCTGTGGATCTCGCTTCCGTCCAACATCTTCCCAACATCTTACAATTTGGCCCTCTTCAAGAAGCGTGTAAACAGACACCTCAATTCTTCCTAAGCGGCCACTGATGTGGTGTAACAGGTTGGCCTATTGCTGGGAAGCGCGCATTAACAAAAAATATAAATCTAAGACAACCAGTTTTCTTCGTTACAAAAGTCTCTTTTTATAGTCGTCCAGTTATTGCACAATATTACCTTTCGATACTCGAACAACAAAGTTAGAGGTCTTGAAAAAAGAATTTCCTACTATCTAACACTAAAGATTCCAGAAATGATACCAAATCAATGAAAAATAGACTTCCTATTTGTCAATTGAGTGTTTTAACCTAAAATAAGTGACAAATGACATATTTTGACGCTGAAAACCCCTTTTCATGGGAGCGTCATGATTTAATAGAAAAATAGGTCACATGACTATTTTGACGCTCGTTTCGAGAGTCAAAACGCATCAATGAAAAGGCACCTTAAGACTCACGAATCGACTTTATCAAAAAAAAACGTGCATCTGAGTGGTACAGTGCATTCAACAGCGGCCGAGATATGGTTGAAGATTTACCTCGCTCTGATCGACCATCAGCATCTTCAACTGAAGATAACATTGATAAAGCGAACGAAATGGTAATTGAAAATCGTCATTTGAGTTTGAAAGAGATACGTTATGAACTTTCTGTGTCTCACGAAACAATTCGTACCCTTTTACGCATCTCAAACGATTGTTTGGGCATGAACCGCGTTGCCGCTCGACTAGTTCCAAAAGAGCTGAATTTTCTGCAAAAATTCAATCTCGTAAAGGTCACTGAATACATGCTAAAACGAATCAACGACCCCGCGTTCGTAGAACGCATTGTAACTGGTGAGGAAACATGACTTTTTGCAAACCAGTCCACAACTTCAGAATGGCGCCTTTCAACTGAACCGAAACCGAAAAAAACTCGTCAAAGTCGATCAATAGTCAAGGTAACATTGACAGTTTTCTTTGATTATCACGTTGTTGTGCACTAGGAAAATAAAGAATATTACCTGAGAGTTATGCGGCGTTTGAGAGAGCAAATTCGTCGAAAAAGGTCAGATATTTGGAAAGAAATCTCATAGATTTTCCATCACGATAATGCATTATCTCACAAGGCTATCATTGTGAATGAATTTCTGACCAAAAACTCAATAAATACCTTCGTACAACCACCGTATTCACCTGATATTACTTCGGACGACCATGTTCTCTTTCCAAAACTCAAACTACTACTTCGAGCTACCCGTTTTAAATCGATTGAAGACATAAAAGAGAATTTGCGTCGAGAACTGAAGTTGATTCCGTATGAAGCGTTTGAGAAATGTTTTGATGATTGGATTATTTGAAGGCGATAAAGAAAATCTGGATGAAAAATAAATATTTTGTGTTTCGTTGACCCATTCCCAGTACTTTTCGACAGAATGTATATGACATAGAAACCCATGAATGAAATTCTATGTTGATATGGTTTCATCAATCTAAGCCTATGAAATAATTTGTTGTCAATGAAATCTATTGTTGAATTTCTGTACTTGCAATATTTTAATGGTTATTACATGCGTATAAACAATTTGTTTTCATAGAAAACCATAGTTGAGATTATAACACGGTTCATGATCAATTCATAGTTGACATTGTATGTCAAACAGAAACCCGCTTGATGATTACCTAAAGCTTATGACACAATTTGTCTTCATATAAGCTCTTGTTTGAGATTCTATATGAACTTGAATTTTAATGCAAGCCGATAAACATTGTTCTTGCATAAAACGAATAGATTAGATTAGAACATTTATATGGCTAGACTTTCTCAAGATGTCTATATAACGGATCATATGTGGTTGTCATTTAAAAGTGCACTTTTACAAGCTGCTCAAATATTTCAACCAAAGCGCAGCATACAACCAAAACAATCATGGATTTCCACTTATACATTGTTTGTTGTTGAGGCACGCAGAAGCCTTAACCTTTTAGGTCTGGATTCTGATACAAAACATAATACGTATAGGCAGCTCTCGAGCGAAATTCAAAAACTTTGCCGGCCAGATAAAAACTTCTATCTGCAAGACCTGTGTAGGGAGATACAGACCCATGCCAATACTAATCTGCCGGGAGAGATGGTCTTAAAGGTTAAATATATTACTCGGGACTTTAAACCCAGAACTTGAGCGGTCAAGAATTCCGATGGACAGCTAATCACCAGCTTGGATTGGGGTGTGGCGTACTTATTGTCAGAACCTTTACTTTGATGATGGCATCCAGGCTCCTTAATTGAATTATGAACATGAGCCTGATATTTTTTTTCAGAAGTGGAACATGCCGTGAAAAAACTAAAAATGGTCTCTCATTCAAGTAAGGTGCTACTATATATTTTACAGTCTCGTTTGGACTGTATTATTGGCTGGCAAATTTCTTCAGCGCAGTCAGGCTTCGTAAAAGGACGTGGTACGCGCGAACAGATCTTGAACTTGAGGCAGATCATTGAGTAGGCCAGGGAACACTACTTTTCCGTTTATATCTGCTTTGTAGACTACTCCAAGGCTTTTGATAACGTCAAGTGGCCTAAACTGTGGGAAATCCTGCGTTCTATTGGAGTTCCCTACCATCTAATTTTTCTCATTCAGAAACTGTATATGTCCAACTCAGCTCAAGTAAGAATCTGTCTGATCAAATGGCAACCAGAAAAGGAGTACGTCAAGGATGCGTATTATCTCCGATGTTATTTAACATCGGACTACTACTGGTGGTAGCAAGATTTCTAATTTAAGGTTTGCTGACGAATCTACCCTTATTGCTGCTTCTCAGGAAGAATTGTTGGCTTTGCTGAGTAACCTAGAACAGCATAGTGCAGTATATGGTCTTAGTATTAATTATAATAAAACCAACGTTATGATCGTAGACAGGAAACTCAACAACTATCCTGAAATGAAATCTGTTGGCCGTTGCCAAGTAGTTCAAAGTTTTGTGTATCTCGGTTCTTTGATCGAGAATTCTGATGGCTGATTAGAGATTAGACGACGTATACAGCAAGCACAGGCGGCCATGACAAAGCTCATTAAAATACGGCGTGATATAATATCACTAGAAGCACTAAAATGTCGTTAGTTCAGACTCTTATTTTCTCTATATTCCCATATGCTTCTGAAACTTGGACTATTAAAAAGATAAATCGCGCTCACATCAATGCATTTGAAATGTGGGTTTGGAGGAGAATGTTGAGAATTCCTTATACATACCGCCCATCGAACTAATGTTTCGATTTTAAATGAACTTGGTAATCCAAAGCGGCTCTCCTCCATTGTATTCACGCGAATTCTGACGTTCTTCGGTCACATTCATAAAAGCGATAATATGGAGAAACTTGTTGTCCAGGGTCATGCTCCGAAAGGGCGACGTCGTGGCCGTTCCCCTACACGCTGGGTGGATGCAACGAAACAGTTGATGGATGTGACTGTCACAAAAGCCACCGAAATAACTCGAAATCGCGAAAGATGGCGTACTACAATTTCGAAAACAATTGATATTCTTCGTATCGGCAGCGTTCCAGCTCCGACTTAATGCATTTTATGAGTTCACAACATGTCTGTTAAGACATGGTGACTATGATGATGATGATGTTTCTCCTAGAAATATTCGGCTAAGATTCTATGTCTGATTAGAACACAATAAGGATAGGGCGGGGCTAGATGAGCATAGGGGCAAGTTGGCAATCTTAATTTCGCGCAAACTATTCACCATACGCATAGGAATCGTATGGCGAAAAGAAGAAGTCGTAGGAGGGGTAATCACCACGCGATCGCTAGTGACGGACGGACGAACGTGTGAAGTGCCCGTGCGTTTTGTTCATTTTGTGCCCAAAAAGCAAGAACATCGTTTATCACAATTTTCGTCTGTATTAATCAATTATTGTCTATTTTCAATCAGGTAAGTGTTAATCTTCCAGATAATTATTGTACTTTTGATATGTAGAGAGGTTCTGGGTATAAAATTCTTACGATTTTCTTATAACCTCACTTGTGTTTTGAAATTTCGGATTGGGGTTAGTTGAGCTATAGTTGCTCAACCTACCCCATCACTCAAACAACTAAAGTAATAAATGTTTTATTTTTTGCTAGGATGCAGATTTACGAGAGGAACTCTACAAGATGTTCTTACATTACTGAAGATTTTAAAAATACTGCAATGATGAAGGAAAAAGTGTCAATGTCGCCGCTAAAGAATTTGGTATCAAACGGATGACTTTAACAAGATTTTCGAAGAAATTAAATGAAGGTGGTGATTCATCTATGGGCTATGCAACACCGAGGTAGATATTTTCTCCTACACAGGAAGACACTCTGAAAAAATACTTGCTACAAATGGCATCAATCTTCTATGGATATTCTCCAAAAGACGTCCGTCGCCTTGCCTACGAATGTGCTATTAACTTTGGCATTAGAATTCCACCTAGCTGAACTGCGAATAAGATGGCCGGAAAAGAATGGCTTACGATATTTTTAAAACGAAATCTGGAGCTATCCATACGTAAACCAGAACCCACCAGCCTTGGTAGGGCAACATCATTTAATGAGTAGAATGTTAAAGTTTTTATTGAGAAATTAGCAGAAGAAAGGGTAGATATGGATTTACTGCGGCAGACATTTGGAATATAGATGAGACAGGAGTATCCACTGAGCTGAAGCCAAATAAAATTGTAGCTGTGAAAGGTAAGCGCAACGTCGACGCATTGACTTCTGGGGAACGAGGGACTAACGCTACAGTAGTAACTGCTGTCTCTGATCTTGGATCTACTGTACCTCTTATGTTTGTATTTCCGAAAGAACAGTTTAAGATATACTTTCTTAACCGTGGTCCCCCTGAATGTATAGGAGCAGGCAATGCCAGTGGATTGGTTACAGACGAAGAATTATATCAGTTCATGCAACATTTTATAAAACATGTGAAACCATCCACGGAGATCCCTGTTTTGTTAGTGTTGGATAATCACTCCTCTCACTTGAACGCACGGACACTAACTTTGGCCAAAGAGAACGGAGTTGTAAGTAACCATAAATTACAACTGTTGGATGTGTCAGTCTTTGGACAAAGTATTGCGCTGCTGCTCAAGACGCATCGCTACTAAACAATCCAGTGAAGACCCGAACTATTTATGATATATAGTCAGACAAGTATCAATATTGTTAACGGTTTCCGATAGACAGGCATCTTCCCGTATAATTCAAACATTTTTGGTGAGGATGTTCTCATCAAGCTGTGATGTCCAGCACTGAACCTAGTCCCACTCGTTCTGCCTCCACCAGTCAAGCTGAACCCGAACCTGGTCCAAGCAACAAAGAAAACGAGACGATTGACCTAATCAAAGTATTTTCCCCGGAAATTGTACGACCATACCTAAAGGCTGGCCCTAGAAAACCAGATAAAATTAACAGACACTCCCGAAAAGAACGCTTTAGAAATAAAAATAAAAAAAAAAACCACAAAAAAAATTAAGAAGCCAAACAAGAACATGGGTAAGAAAAATACTCCAGTCAAGTAAGGAAAGTGATGATATTGTTTATTCATGTCTGATTTGTTGCGAAGGCTATGCTGAAAGTTTACCAGAGGAAAATTGGATCCAGTGTCAAGCTTGTAGGGAATGGGCACATGCAAAATGTGTTCCAGGTGCTGGTCTTTCGTTTGGGTCAATTGCAACAGTGACAACGACGATTAAGTTGCTAAGATCTTATTAATATATTTTTTTAAGATATTTGAGTCTGATTTTAGACAGAAAGACTGAATCTAATCCTGAAGAAGTTAGTCTTAAGATACGTTGATGTTTTGTTCATTCTATTTTCAGTTAATTATCCAAAGAAAATTAATTTTGTTGTTGTTCTGTCACTGAAAGACTATAAATAAAGAGCTGGTTATCAAACACATATTTTACTTGTCTAGTCAACATTGAACCCATGGTTTGGTTAGACTTTCTTAATGCTCAACTTGGCCCATACCCATGCTCAACTTACCTCACCTATGGGGTACATTGAGTGTACTTGACTTTCTGCATTTAAACAGCTGTAGCTCTTAAATTCGACTTGTTACAAAAAGATTACTAAATACACTTTTGCTAAGGGATAAATTACTAATCCATGAAGCCGCATAACAACTCATTGAGATTTACTATTGAGGAGCTATATCCGCTCAAGTGAAAAATTACTCAACTAGCTCCGCCCTACCCTACTTTCATCGAAACCCAGTATCAAATTGGAGTAAGGTTAATGAGTTTATGAAGTATATTTTTCCACAGAAAATATGGTTCAAACCTTGAAGAGAGCGATCTAATTCAAATTCTTTTGAGATATCAAGATTTCCAATTTCAAATTACGGAAATAAAACTACGCTTTCTGTACCGGAAATGAAGTCGATAAAAAAACTTCGCATCAGAAGTGTCGAGTTTTATCTCGCACCCCAATGCTTCGCGATTCAAACGTAACATAGATAAATGACGACGTATTTTCTTGAGGTTGTTATACCAAAAAAGCCACTTAGCTTCAATAATGAAGTGTAACACATTTTTTCAACCCAAATTGTGATGTATGGAGGAAGCAGACTTTCTATACGCTTTAGGGAATATGGGATCGTTAGCAGTAAGCACCATCTTCGAAACGGTAATCATAAAATAAATTGAATTATCACCAATTCTTTGACGTAATTTTTTAATGTTAAATTTCAATTTTTTCAGTATATTGTATATATTAAATGGTCAACAGCTGGTTCTTATTGATATTAGTTCCATTTTTATGAAATTCCTTGTAAATTCTTGATTAGAAGAGTTACTTTTCGTGAAAAACATATTAACCTTCCTCACAGGTTGAATTGCTCGAAACTGACGTTTATTCAATATTTGAATATTCAGATGGAGAATATCGAACAAATTTGAGTATAAATATAGAAATCCATATAACCTTTATGACGTACATTAATATTCAGAAGTATCTTTATAAATTGGAGCACGCTAATTATTGAATGACGTTTCTGGAAAAATTGATTCAACTTCCATACACCGGTGTCCATTTAATGCGTAATCGATCCATGTTCCTATGGACTATATTGAAGTGCGTTCACATGAAAGTTTCCACTCATCTATCTTGAGATGGATTGGAGGATTTGGGGGACCAATTTCTGAGTTTACTCGGAACATAAAATCAACCACCTACCGTCAGTATCCATATACCAGCCAACATGAAAGCACTTCTAGAAGAAAAGAAACTAGCGAAGAAGAAATACCGAAGGACACTACACCCCGAAGACAAGAGAGAACTAAACTGACTAACCAACAGAGTAAAAGAAGAACTAAGGAGCATATTCAATGAGCAGAGGGACAACAAAATAGAGCAACTGAAGAATTCAACCAAAACGTCGAAAGGATAGGAAGAAGAATCCAGGAACATACAGCAGAAGACTACCGCATTGAAGAGGTTACAACTGCAGAAGTACAGTGACACATCAACCACTGAAAACAAGGAAGGCACCAGGACTAGACGGAATTCCCAACCAGGCATTGAAGAACTTACCAGACAAAGGAATTCAAGAAATAACGAAACAATAATGAAAACAGAGCACTTCCCTGACATAGGGAAAACAGCGGAGACCATATTAAAACTGAAACCAGGAAAACCAAGGACAGAAGCCAGCAGCTACCGACCGATAATCCTACTACCAGCAATGAGCAAGATCATCGAGAGGATCATCTACACTACACGACTAAAAGCGTACAGGGTTCCTTCACAGAGATTATAAAAAAGTAATGGTTTTTTTAAATGGGATTCCCTATGTTTCTCATGATTTTCTCAACGTATTTATCCTAAATAACATGAGATTTTTCCGATGAGCGTAAGCCATTATTCAACCATGTTCGAATTGTCGAAATATAACTTTTTTCTAATCTCTCTCTGTATCTACTGGAATCGTTTCAGAATTTCAATTTCAATACTAAATTATATATAACCCTAATTATTCATTAACGATAAGTGATTGTTGATATAACTATATAGGGTGTCCTGTGATGGATGTCAATTTCAAGTTCAAACCTTATTTTTCTTCTTTCTATCTATAGAACAGCTTGTATTTAATGACTGCATGTAATAAGCAATTCTGATACTTACTGAAATGTATTAGGTGTCTATTTTCAATAGATTCAGAAATCAAAATAGTCCATTTTACTAGAATTTTTACACAATAGTATTAAATGTAAAAAATATGGTCTAACTAGGAATTATATCTGAGAAAAGGGTGGGTTACATAAGCTGTGAAATATGTTCGAAATGTCTACCTTTTTGAAGATATGAAAGATATGAAAATGCAAAGAATTCGAGATGCTTTCCGTAATATTACTCCCAACAAATTCAATAATGTGAGGTAAGTTTTGTTCGAAGAATTGAAACGTGCATTCGTGAAGAAAGTACACACTTTGAATATTCTTTTTACCGTGTGAAAGTTACTTTTTTTTCAAATACAGTTCCCTGTTAGACCATGTTTGAGAATTTTATTAGAAAACTTGATAAAATTTTCTGAAAATTCTAGAACAAAATACAAAATCTTTCTTAACTCCGGATCTATTGAAAATAGTTATAGGAATTATCAATAGGTATTGGAATTATCTTTCATTTGCAGGTACTAAATATAAGGTGTTCCATTTGAAATGAGAAAAATAATAGGGTTTGAATTCAGGTACAATTTGACATCCATCACAGATCACCTTTTATTGTTCTATCAACAATTTCTTACATGGATGCTAGGTTTACGAGAATAATTTAGTATTGAAATTGAGATTCTAATACGATTTTAGTAGACACGAAATGTCGATTACTTCGAAAACGGTTCAGTTAAGGCATGTACTGATGCGAAGAAACTCACCTAATTAGATTAACATAGGCCACCTTAGGACATGCTGCAATTTAGCGTCCTATTTTTTCAAGTATACTCTCTCAATATATTCAATAGTTATAGACCGATAACGAACGACACACGTTATAAATCATATCGAATCTTTCGTAGCATTTCAGAAGTTATGATTTCACCACAATACAATAGGGAAAGTCTTCGCAAATCTATTGGTGCGGTTTTATGAATTTTACTTCTCAAGTAACCCCATAAGAAAAACCTAGAGCTACAAATGTGGGGATCGTTTAGGCTTGTTATCTGATCCAAGAACCAATATAGGTCTAAATATTGTCGTAATGGTTGTGTGTAATGAGAAGAAGCTTCATAATGCTGAAAAAAATCTTCATTTTCTAAATAACTCGAATAACTTGGTTATTATCAGAAAAACTAACAAAAGTATTTCACTATTTTCTTCAAGCAGTTTATTGGAAATTATATATTTTTGGAAATCTCGATTTGTTTGTACAATTTTGACTTTGAGCCATATTGTGACTCATATTTGAAATTATAAAACTGAAAAAACCAAACCATGAAAGCGAGTTATGACAATTTATGAAAATCCAAGTTTTTGAAATATTTCGAAAATAGTATTTATTCTCTTGTTTTCACAAGCTACAACCGACACCGAACTTGAGGCGGTCTATACGAAATGGAGGCATACATAAATACTCAATTTATAATACCCCAAATCGATTCATCCTTCACCAATATTCACATCTTTTTTTTGAATAATTTTCAGAAACATACCTTTCATCATAGCCTGAATTGCTTTACCTCTTTGTAACCTTTCAATTACAAGATGCAACTTAGGGCTTTTTCCCTTAAACAGCATTCTTGATTTTCCACACTCACATCAACAAATTTAAAGAATTTCTACGCGGTACTTGAGAAGACGCAGTCTTACCATCACGGCGATTAAAGAGATCTGATGACAAACACAAATCTTGTGAATCTTTCTCCCACTTCGCGCGTAACACCCTTTTTTCAAGGCTGGGTAACTCCCATGGTGGTAGTATACACCCATTAACCGTGATTGAGTTGGTACTTCTTCACAGAAATTATACCGCTATCCCAATTTGCTGAACAACTCCGCGGTGAAGAAATGAATACGCTTGACGATTGAACGGCGTCTATGTAAATATGTTCAAAATTTAAAAATATGAAAGAGTTTTACTATTAAATTATTATTGGTTTTAATTCTTCTGTTTGTGTTATAAGTGTAACAATATAAATAGTTATTCGCCAACGCCTAAGATGAGACATACGTTTCTAAAAATGCATACAAAATTTATGTTCACACATTTTCTGAGAAACTATGCTTCAGAACTATTGAAGAACTTGGAATAGCTCATTTCAGTTCTGAAATCATTGTGATTCCATAGAATTCTTCGCAAAAGCGTACTCAATGGAATTGAGATCCGGATATTCAGTTTATCTCTCTAAAACAGTCATATTTCTCCAGTTGAGCTTGATACATTACATGCCTATGAAATTGATTCAGCAAAACGAGCTCAATTCTATGACCAAGCGAAATTATAGAATCACCTCCACTGGCTGAATATCTGCATCTACATTGTTTCCAAACCTTTATAGATCATCATGTCGGATTTCTGGGTGGAAATGAATTTGATCACAGAGTGTAGTTTATTATTATTTTAGAGTGTGTTTATTCAAATGAAATGAATGTCGATATGCCTATCAGTTATTTAGGCACCACAAGTCTTAATCTAACTTTTGGAAAGCTCAGCATTAATCATGTAATCAACACTAACTTCGATGGGTTCGTACATGATGATTTTCATAGAACACAAAGATTCCATTCATAAATCCAACAATAGCATCGATTATAAAATCAAATCTCCACATTGCGTGAATATATTTGTAAATTCAACATCGCAAATAATTTATTTATCGGTCTGATTCAACAAAAGAAATCATTCATTACCTACTTATTCAAGTATACTAGTAAAAAAAGTATAGTAGTTACCAATGATATTTATTTATTATTTATTCATTCATTCAGAACCAGCATACAAAGCTATAGAGATACACATGGTACCTGTACATAGACTGACATTAAAAGTCTAAGCTAACCTAATAAACTAATAGCCTAAACCACAAAACCCCATCAAATCAATTACACCTCAACCACCCCCGACCCCCCTCACAGTATTTCCCCTCATTTAAAAACCAAAAAAATTGAAAGCATTCCAGTCCCAAATTTTCAAAAGTAAAAAACAAAATTCATCTGCACACCCCCAATCCACATCCTTAATTTAGTCCTTATATTTTTCCTACTGTATTTTATTGCCACATAAAAACTATTCTTATCACTGATTCTCTTGTTTTTTTGGAAGACAGATAGTTCTATTTCTTCTTCTTACTGCAGTTTGAACTCTATTAGGACTCATCAAACGTGCATACGACGCTGAGATATTCAAACCATTGCCTTGATGAATGTACTGAAAACATTTTTAAGGGAATGCGATCATTTGTTGGAGTAGTGTAGATAACGTCAAATTACTGGCACACTACGAACTTTCTTGTTGGAATGAAAAGAGACAGCATTATTTCATAGAATCACCTGATATAGGTGACTACTATAAAAGTTTTTATCTAAGTTTAAAATTCAATTTTTCAAATCATAATCTGCGATAAAATTCCATAGATTAAGTATATATAATTTCGCGCATTGTAGAGATATATAAACAAGTTCCCGATTAGGCAATTTCATTGCGATAAATTCTGGTATTGTCTATGAATGTTTCGATAAAATAGGTATCGAAAGTATCGAATATTATTGTCATTATGATTCATGATATATGTACGAGGGTTAATCATGAATATCCAACAAAAATGCGTCTCAGCATTCTACTTAAAAAAGTGCCCTTCAAACTTTAAATTTAGTTAATAGATTGAGATTTCTTCTATTTACTGGAGATTCTTTTTCAAAACTCCTTCAATTTCTTAGTTTTCACAAAAATACAAGATTAAATCATCAATTGTCTCCTTGAGGTTATATTGGAGTAAAAATGAATCAATTCAATTGACAGAATCATGGGAAATTGGAAGCGATACATGAATACTAGGGAAATTATGAAGGGGGAGCAGACAACAGAGCCGAAGCTGAAATCAAGCTATAGTTTTATGGGAGAAAAGAAAGTGAAAGGTAGGAATTAAAGGGCGATAGAGGCAACATGTAAAGTGCATTTGTGCACGTTACAAATTCTAAATTAGCATCAGGGAAGACTAAATGGAGGTGCGTTTAAAATATATGTATAGCACCTTTGCGAACAGTTACTGAATCTGGATCAATTATGTCCTTACGAGGAATTGAATAGAAGGTGTGGTAGTATTTTTGTGGGACTAGACAGAACAAGAATGATTAAAAAGAACAAACTGATTAAGAAACTGAAGAACTTGAAAAAAGAAAGGGGGGACAAAAGAATTAGAGTCATGGGAAATCAATTTCATAAACTTCATGACAGTTTGGTTAACTATACCGGTCTTCAGTTCGAAAATGCAGAGATAGAAATGTTGGAGAAAGGTTTGAAACATAGTCCTTACTTGAATTCAAAAAGAGAAGAGAATCTAGTCAAATTTGCAGCAGAAGTGGAACTTACTATCAAGAATTTCCTCAATAATTATGTAGAAACTGAGGACTTGATAAAACCTCTCATAAGGAAAGAGCACCACTCAACAAAGGTAAACACGTGTTTAACGAAGGAAGGAGCTTTAAATGATAGTCATCAAATCCATTCAGAAGAAACTGAAAGAAGAGAAACTGATAATAACCAAAGCAGATAAAGAAAATTATATAGTGATTGTCAAGAAAGAAGTATACAACCAAAAATTTTAGAACTTTTAAATAACAATGGAATAAAAGAAATAAACATAGCCATATCAACATTAATCAAAAGAACTGAAGAATTACTGAAAGAGTAGAATTTGTGTTCGGGAAACAACTCATAAAGAAACTCAGTTCAGAAAATACAAATTTTCCTGTGTTGTATGGACTCATGAAATAACATAAGAGTGAAGGTATATAAGAGATACCAATCAGACCAGTAGTAGGACATTGCAACAGTCCATCATATAAAATTGCGAAATGGTTGAATAAATATTATAAAGAGGTACCTGGTTTCAGAACAAAACATACTTTCAAAAACTCAAAAGATCTAGTAGACAAGATAAAGAATATACAGGTAAATGAAGGTTACAAACTGAAAACGATAGATATTGAAAACTTATTTACAAATATACCAACCGAGGACTTAACAGAACTTATAAAGATTGATCTTATAGACTCTGATTTGACAGATGATGAAGTGAAAGCTACCTTTGCATTGTTTAAACTATGCACGAAACAGAATTTTTTCAAATTTGACAACATCATATATGAACAGACAAATGGTTTGGCAATGGGTTCTCCAACTTCACCACTTTTTGCTGATAGGTACATGGACTGGTTTGAGAAAAATTTCATCTTTAACGACAGGAATATTTATCGTGAGAACATTGTCTATTATCATAGATATGTTGATGATGTTCTTATAATGTGAAAGTATGCAAATGAAAAATTTAAGAGAGTTATTGAATATTTGAATACATGTGTCAGTAAAATAAAATTCAAACTAGAGTCAGATGATGATAACTCAATCAATTTCTTAGAATTAACAATAAAGATAATAAATGGATCACATTCTCTCAAGATATATAGAAAACCTTCACACACAAAAAATATAATAGATGCAACTTCACAACACCACTGGTCCCATAAAACAGCAGTTTTTCAAAGCTTGATCCATAGACTTATAAATATTCCGATGAACAAAAATAACGATGATCTAAACTCAATATAATCGAACAAATTGCGAAAGATGATAATTATGATGTAGACCTGATTAACAAAATGTTTTGTAAGAAACTACAACAAAAATTAATAAATGAAAATTTTTCCAGTTTGTGAGGAACCAAGTTATAAGTATGTTTCATTACCATATATAGGTCCGATTTCGGTTAAAATTAGTAAAATATTAGAAAAGAAAGAAAACATCAAAGTAGCATTCAAGTCAATAGAGATACCACACCTTTACTAGGTAGAAAGGGTATATATAAGTTAACATGTGAAACTTCTGGAGCAGTTTATATAGGTCAAACAGTGAGAAGTTTTCAAAACAGTGACTGAACATCTGAAACCTCTAAGACTAAACAAAGAATGTCAAGAAGCTCATGTCGGTAATCACATACTAGAATTCAACCATAATTATAAACATTCAAATTAGTTTGAGTCATTGCATACATCTCATAATATTGGACTATTAGATTTTCTGGAAAAATATGAAATTGTGAACCATAATAAAAATTGTAATGTGACATTGATAAAGATTAAGTCAAGTGATTTTCAGAGACATACAAATTATGGATTGTTTAATTGATTAATGTTATAACCATGTCTGCTATTTTTGAAAAACAAGATGACTTTTTTTAATAGGTATATTGATCAAATACCATTTCAATTTGTTGTGAAATGTCGGTCCTATTGATTGTTTTTAATTTTACTATAATTGATTTTACTTGCTGAGAAAAGATTGGGTAGGTTTTTCAAAAGCAGAATTTGTTACGTTATACTTTTAATATTTGTTTTTCTTGTAGTCACTGGTCTGAAGATGCCCTGATGTATAGAGAGCGAAACTAGTAACCATAATGAATCTTTAGGAAGAAACTATAGGTACTTTTATTTAATTACATTAAAATTGCTTAGAATCATCTCAGTGCTATGTTGTAATATTTTATAGTATCCTCATTAAAAATTCAAAAAATATCACTAATATTCTAAGACGTGCTTCTTTCCGGAACCTACAATTGGAAAATAATATAATCATGAATAAATTAAGGATATGGGTCGGGATGGACATACAGATTATACACCTGAACCATAGATGGGCACTGTTTCGTCGATGAATTTTCCTTGAGAATCGAGGATAGGAACGGGGGTGTCATCGAAAATGGGACACCCTGTACATCAGTCCGAAAAACGCTATTGATTGTTGAAGACTTTATTTACAAATCCCATAAAATATTTGTCTATGATTGAAGAAATAAAAATATTTAGATTATAATGTCATATTCTTGCTGGCCAATAAAGAATCCTTCAAACTCGTGTGTTTGTTCTACATTCTTCTGTAAATAACGTTTTTATAACACAAAAGTTCATACACTATTGAAATTAGTAAAGTATAGAATTACTTCGCTTCTATTGGATTTTTTTAATTATAGTCAGGTGCAAAATGAATGAGTTAATCCCTTCTCAGGGGATGAAGTAATTCGATATAAGTGAATAGGGTGCTCGAAACTATTGGACAGGGTAAGAAATTATTCCAAACAAAACTCCCACATTCTCGAAAGCTTTGATTAAGATATCACAAATGAATACACCATATAGAAGCACGATTTGAAACGTAAGATTTATGGTTTCTACAGAATTTGTTTGATATTTAATAACTTATCAGAATAGCAAATTTATACCAGACTTGATTGATACTATTAATGATTTATTTATTTTATGGAAATTCATTCTTAAAGTAAAACTGAATGAGACACTTTTGTCACTTTTCCACAATTTATTCAGTAATCACGACCAGTTTCAACCCTACGGTCATTTTCAAGTGAATAACAATATAATACTTGAGTAGGCAAGTACAAGTACAGAATGAAATTTATCCTAAATATTGAGTAGTGGGGATCCATTATGCTCCAGTTGGCTGTTGAGGGTAATGAATTGTGGATTTTCACATAGTTTGTTAATTTCCAAATTTTCCAACAAATTCATCTCTCTCCCTTTGTTACATTTATGAAGGATTTTAAGATTCTTCAATGATATCGAGTGGTTAGTTGATTTTATGTGTTCAAATATTGGCGAATTTTTATCTGAGGAAATATGTTCCTTGAATCTAGCTTCAAAACTTCTCCCTGTTTGTCCGACATAGGCTACCTGACTTTCATTGCATTTCATTCGATAAATTCCTGATTGCTTGAATTTATCGTTCTTTTGTTTGGAATTGAATAATAATCTGCTTAAGTTGGGGCAGCTTGACAATGAAGTAGTTATGTTCAATTTGGAAAAGTAGTTACTGATTTTGTTAGGGAACTGTTTGAAACCATGAAAGTATATTCCAGCAATGTGCACACTTTTAATGTTTCAAACAATGATATAAAACATAAGAGTTTGTATAACTTAAGAAATATTTGTCGCAATTTTGTTTATCAAGAATTTTCCACCATATCTGATTTTAACAGTTTCCAAAATAAGTCGTGTACAATATCAACAAAAATTCAACCTCCCTACCTGCACATCAACCCAAATCTACAATTCCTCTGGACTTATAGCGTTAACAAGGGCGCTTTCAGAATATTCCCAAGGGATGCAAAAAGTGTTGGGGTCGAAAGGTTCGATTCTAGTGAAAAGAAAGGAAAAATTAATTATTCTTGGTGATTTCTTTGACAATTTCTAAAATCTCAAATGAATCTCTACTTATAGGGAGGATAAATTTTTTTTTGTTGCAGTTCGACAATTAATTGAAAAACTGCCCAAAATATTAACGCACAGTTATAATATTTCAAATATATTTTATGGTAAGGAACTAATTATGAGAACATGTCCGGAGATATCCTAACAATAATACATAATTTTTGGCGCACATGCTCATCTCATGAGAAATAAAATGAAAGAAATAACTTGAGATTTTGCAAGGAACCAGCACATATTGATAACAGCAGTTGTTACTCAATTTATGCGAGCATCGTTTGTTCTTCTTTAAAATTTTCGGTAATAATATAACGCGGTTATCCTCATACTTATCGACGTTTGTAATAATGTAACGCGAATGACGAAATTTGACCCCGTCAGAATGTGCTGAAGCAATGGTGTAAGATGACCTAGGTTGGACTTAACACAACCAAATTTATATGGAATCACCCGATATTTTGAATATAACCTCAGGAATTTTGGAAATTTCGAAGAATTGTTAGAATTGATCCTTTTTGAAATAGTTCAATTGATTGATAAAAGAAATAAATCAAGGTTTATTTTAAGAAAGAAACAAATAAAAGAAAATAAGACGCTCTTTCCGCATGTAATAGAAATATTGAAAATTGTTTTCTCACGGAGTACGTGTTTTTTCTCGACCTCAGTAGCTTGTATTACCTCCTTTTGCACTGATACAAGCGTCAATCCGTCTAGGTATGCTTTGAAATAGGTTTTAGACTTCCTCTGGGGTGATATTCTGCCACTCTTCTGTGACGGCTTAGACGAGATGTTGTGGGGTTCTGGGATTATCCTGGCGCGATCTAATTTTACTTTTGAGAATATCCCGATTCCCTCTGTTTCAAGATAAAGTCGCGCGAGGTTGGGGTATGCGGAGGAGCATGATCTTGCATAAAATTGAAATACTCACTGTGGGCACCTCGCCAGAGTCTCACTATGGGCTCCAGCACTAGGTCCACGTAATTTCTAACCGTTACACTCGGAGGGAACGAAATCAAATCTGTTTTGCCTCCCAGCATAATGCTACCCCAAAACATCGCACTGCCCTCTTGGTATTTCGGAATTTGTCTTGCTGCTCGGAGTCTAGCTTGTCTTCCATGACCCCTTAAAACCCGAATCCGGCGGTCATCTGATCGAACACCAATTTTGGTCTCATCCGAAAAAAGAACATTTCGCCAATTCGCAATATTCCAATTTCGGAGCTCCATACACCAATTAAGTCTGTTAATTTTTTGTTGTCTGGTTAGCTCTGGATTTCTTAAGGGCCTTCTGTTGTATAAACCCCTTGAACGAAGTCTTTGACGTATCGTTTCGACTGATAACCTGATGCCTGTTCTTCTTCTTCTGAGCGTGCCTATCCGTTCCGGATGTTGGCGATAAGCAAAGCAATTTGTACTTTGTTGACTGCTGTTCTAAACAGCCCTCTTGTAGACATAGAAAACCAAGTTCTGAGGTTTTTCATCCAGGAGATTCTGCGCCTTCCAGGCCCTCTCTTGCCTAAAACCTTTCCCTGCAGTATTAACTGGAGCAGACCATATCTTTTTTGATTCCTCATTATGTGTCCGAAATATTCTAATTTGCGTTGTTTAACGATGTTCATTATTTCGGTCTCTTTTGTAGTGTTTCTAAGACTCTTTTGTTGGAAACACGATCCACCCAGGAAATTCTAAGAATTCGTCTGTATAGCCACATCTCAAAGGCTTCAAGTTTTTTGTAGATGCTTCCGTCAGGGTCCAGGACTCGGCACCGTATAGAAGCACAGACCAGACATAACATTTGAGTAGTCTTAGTTTGGTATGTATATTAAGATCTCTACTCTTAAATAGGTTTCCCATTTTAACGAAAGTGGCTCTTGCTTTTTCTATGCGGCATTTTATTTCCACAGAGTGATCCCATTGCTCATTAATCGTAGTGCCCAAATATGTGTAATTAGTTACTCTTTCAATTTGTTGATTATTAATTACTAGTTGGTCAGGAGGTGTATTTTGTTTGCTAATTACCATGAATTTGGTCTTCTTGATGTTAAGAGACAATCCGTACTCAGAGCTAGCTTTAAAGACACGATTCATCAATTCTTGAAGACCTTCGAGAGAATCAGCGAACACAACAGTATCGTCCGCGTAACGTATATTGTTCAATCTCTGTCCATTAACCAACACTCCAGCATCCACATTTTCCAGTGCTGTGTTAAATATGTGTTCTGAGTACAGGTTGAACAAAGTGGGGGATAAGACACAGCCCTGTCTAACACCGCGTCTTATATTTACATCTTCTGAGTAATCACCATCGACTCTAATATTTGCTGTTTGATGCCAATACAGATTTATTATAAGACGCAAATCTTTCTCGTCGATGCCGATTGTTCTTAAAACCTCTATCATTTTATTGTGCTGGACCCTATCGAAGGCTTTTTGGTAGTCTATAAGACAGACGTATACATCACAACCAACATCCCTGCATCGCTGGAATAGGACCTGAATAGCAAATAAAGCCTCTCTAGTTCCTAGTGCATTTCTAAATCCGAATTGTGTGTCTGATATATGTTCCTCGCATTTATTATATATACGTTTGTGAATTATCTTCAGAAATAATTTGAGTAGGTGGCTCATGAGGCTGATTAGTCTATAGTCTTCGCATTGTTTTGCACTGGCTTTTTTAGGTATTGGAATAAATGTGGACTTTAGCCAGTCTCGAGGAATATCTCCGGTGTCGTAAATATGGTTAAATATATTTGTCAGCCATTTTATTCCGTCTCCGTCCAGCAGCTTCAGGAACTCGGCATGAAGGTCATCTGGTCCTGGAGCCTTTCCATCCTTCATCTGTTCAATGGACTTGTGCACTTCGTCAGAGGTGATGGGTGGACCCGCGTCAGCGTTGATTACTGGTTCGTTATTTCTCTCATCTTGGAACAGTGATGCCTGTTGCTTTCAGAAATTGCCTTTGGAGTATTGGGTGCGACGCACTAGGGCCTCTTCTTGCAATTTGGCACAAAAAGCGGTCTTGTTCTTCAGAAGTGATTTTTCTACTACTTCTTCTCGGCCTATTTTGCAGAGATTTTAGCTCAACGTATCGGGCGTAGGTTTTTGAAATCACCCTCTGTGATCCCCTTATTGTGGCCGCTATATCCGTCTGTGTGACCCCTCCTTCAACGAGAGAAGTTATTCGACCCCTCTGCACATTGGACACTCCAACGTAAGGCATTTTCAATTATGATTATAGGCTTTTTTAAATTTTGAAATTAACAGTTTCAAATTTCAATGACGATTGAGTACAATATCCCGAACATGTGGTAATAATTCAACATTTCTTATCATACTATCCAGTTCTTTACAACAAAAAACTTCATTCTTCACAAGTAGTCAAAGATCCATGGTTAAACAATCAATCATGTAAAATACCGAGTGATTCCATATGAATTTGGTTGTGTGTACAAGAATGGCCAAATGATTTGGGTTATCCCATTCAACGGTTTTCAGAATGATCCACAGGTACAAGAAGACTGATGTTCAAATGCAGCTTTGAAAAAAAAGTGGAGTGCCAATTAGCATTAAAAGATGCGACGTCTCAGAAATTTTGATTTGAATCCTGGTGTAGCAACTCGAGACCCAGCTCTAATAGGCCACATACACTTCATTATTTTTAGTCCGTTTGTCGGTTCTCGGTGAAATTGCTTGTATAGGGGACAAAAACTCTTGGTCGAACCCTCCGTTCAAACTTCTGCCGCTGCTTGATTTATTGCACGTCGAGTTATCAGTTTCCTCTCCAAACCAACAGTGTATGGCCATTTGGTGCTGGCGATCTCGGTTATCCTCATACTTATTTGCGTTTGAAATTTGTACAAATTGAGATCACTGATATATAATGGATCAGAAAACGAACTCTTAGTTGAATTCATTGAAATATATGTAAAAAATTTCTTTTTTAAAGAAAATTAAGTCCACTTAGCATCATGGTAGAAAAGAGTAAAGCGAAGCAAAAAACTTTCAAAAAATTGAGAGAATTGTACAAGGATGCGATAATTCAATTTGTGAAGACCAAGTATGATTCGATTAGAGGGTGTTTCAGAAAAAAGCTGAAAAAAATTAAGAATCGAAACTTTTGGGAATGGCAGAAGAAGAAGTCTATAATCCGCATTCTTGGTATTTTGTTTAAATCGTTTTAGTGAATTAAAAGACTCTTCGTGAGATTTGTATAGTTGATATGAGGAAACTTGTTTCTTTTTAATAACCACTCTTCAGACCATACTTTTCGTCCGTCTGCATAGCGTGTGTGTGGGGAAAACACTTCATCAGTTCAAAACGTTGTATTGAAATAAGAACTTCAACATCAACGACTTCACTGGAATTTTGCTTGGGAACATCTCAATTGATTGGAAACTGACTGGAAGAGTTTTCTGTTTACAGGTAGATTATGTTGAAACATTGGTGTGGGATGACCTAGGTTGGAGTTATACAAGAAATGGCCAAAGGTTTGGACTGTCCCATTCAACTGTTGCCTTAATGATCCACAGATATAGGGAGACTGTTAGTCATGAAAAGAGACCAGGGCAAAACGACTTAAGAATTTCCTGAGTGAGACAACGGTTCGCTACTGCTAGGTACCTTCAAATGCAGCTTTGATAGAAAAGAAAACTGAAAATTAGCACTGAAACCATACGATAACCCTGTTGAATCTTGCCAGGGAACATGTAAATTGGTTAGAAGCTGACTGTGGGATAGTTTCATTCACAGATGAGTCGAAATTTTGTCTTTTTCATTGCGATCGATGTACTTTAATGTACAGACGTCGAAATGAGAGATATGTCCAGTGCAACTTCTTACCTACCTGGTTTTGCTGGACGTTCAATAATGAATCTCACTGATCACTAATCTGGTTAGCATCAATAATAGAAGCCTGAATGGTCAAAAATTCGTTGTACCATTTGCAGCAAACATGGGTGAAAATTTTTGATTCATGTTTGATAACGCCAGACCACACCAAGCTCATATCGTTAAGAACTACCTCAAACATCACGAAAGCACTTCAGTCGAGTGACTTGCACTGAGTCTAGGCCTCAATTCAATCGAATATGTGTGGGACATTGTCAATAGAGGATAAAGAAGTCAGCAAAGCCAGTCAGCTACCGCGAAAGAGGTTCAAAATTTTGAACGAAATGGATCGGGGGTGGAAATATCCGGTATTAACAGGTGTTTGGGCAATTTCGCTGCTTACATCTTTCTCGTTTTATGTAAATTGTGATTGGGAAAAGCTTCGGTGATGCGTTCGTTTGAGTATCAATCGACAGATTTCATTACGATCTATCGATTGCGTATATGAAACTTCTCCTTCTTCTACTTTTAGAGGTCATCCCTGTTCAGTGTTTGTTACACTCTTTCATGATTGATAACGTCAAGCTTTGTGTCCATCATTTGATTGATCTTTTGGTGGCATTTTAACTGAGGTTTTGCTCCTCTGAATAGTCTATACATTCATTCCATGCCTTCTTTCACAAACTTATAAATTTCTTCCATTTTTTGACAGACTAAGAAAGAGTAATTTTTCTGTTGGGACCACATTAAGGGGAAAATTGACCATTAAAAAGGCACGACTCATTCACACAACGTTCTGAATGAAAGAGATTTCCAAAGATGATTAAACTTACTGAAACCTACGTAATTGTTCGGGTAAGTCCATAATTTTTTCATTCTGTATACAGAGTTGAGAATATTATAACACCAAAAGTATTTCTTCTTTAATATATACTGTCATTTTAATTTTTCCATAATATTCTCTCAGAAAAACTGGAAATGATGAAAAGTTTTTGACTCTCATCTAATACGACGTAGAAATGCCAAAAACGGCAAGAAACTTCTCATAACGACCTCGTATATATACAATATTTCCTGAAACTGAAAACGATTTCTTACAGTAAGATTATATTTCAATATTATAAGCAATATATTGGATTTTCGGGGAGGAAAATATAAGCTCTATAGCTGAAACATTCTTGGTCAAACCCTAATAGTATTTATTATTAATGTCCATCAAATATTTTCAGTACATACACATGCGCTAAATTTTATCCAAGTTGGCAAGGTACTCTTTGTCACATATCCTGAAGGCCTAATCATTTCATCAATTATTCCTTAAATTGAACACATATTAGCCGGAAGAATCTGGTCATAACCTTTCTCGTCAATATTATTTTCTCCGGAACGTACATAATTATCAACACTATTAAGACAAGCCACGCCAATTATATGAACAGAACAGGGAAGGCTGCACGGATGATTGAACCATATAACAACATAAAAATAAGCCTGAGCTCTAATGGGAAATTATAATCCTTCAAAGTAGTCTCCAACCAGTGTCCAATGGCGCTGAACACAAGAAACCATTCGAAGATGGATCGGTAGTGAAGGAAGCATTTATTGAAGGGGGTGAGACTTTATTTGGAGATTTTAAAAATAAAACAAAAATCATGTCTGCTATTAGAGAACTTCAGTTATCTCGTCCGAATGTCACAAGTCATGAGTCATGTCATGAGTCAGGACATGGCAGATATACGTATATGTACATACTTTTCTTTACAGTTCGACGAATCCACCGATATGACAGACACTGCCCAGCTGTGTATTTTTATTCGGATGGTATTCAATGACATGTTGGCTAAGGAAGAATTTTTGACAATCATTCCTCTGAAGGGGAAGACCCGTTGCGAAGATATATATATGACGTTTTCTTCAATTTTGTAAATAAACTACAAGCTACCAACATATAAATTAGGTGTATTACAACCGATGGAGCACCAACAATGACTGGAAACAAAAACGGTTTTGTGGCATTGTGTCGAGCTAATGAAAATTTCCCTTCATTTTTTCATTCCATTGCATAATACATCAACAAGTTTTGTGTTCAAAAGTTTTTAACGCGGAGGAAATTTAGGCATTGCAACAAAAATTGTGAATTCCATCAGTGCACGTAGCTTGCAACGGCGGCTCTTTAAGTTGCAGTTGGAAGATAGGGAATCAGCTGAAAACACTGATTTAGTTCTTCACGCGGACGTCAGGTGGTTGAGTCGCGGAAAATTCCTAGAAAGGTTTCAAGATTTATTGCCCGAAATAACAGCTCTTTAACAGATGTTGAAAAACAAAAACCGGCTGACTGATTTGGCATTTTTGACTGACATCACAATGCACTTAAACACCATTAACTTGGAGCTTCAAGGTAAAGGAAAAACTATTATTGAGATGATTAGCGCAGTAAACGCATTCAAAGGTAAATTGCAACTTATGATAGATCAACTGAAAAGAAAGGATCTGAAACATTTTCCGTCTTTGAAAGCAAGGATTCCTCACTTAAATTATGATACGTATGAGGCTGACTCATCAAATATTTTGGGACAATTCGAAATGCGTTTTTATGATGTTAAAATTTATATTTGCGTTAAATTGGCAAATATAGCATCATTTATGAGTTATCCTTTTTCATGTAAAAACATTGAGGAATTAGCTACTGAAATAGCAAATGAGTTTAATATGAACTCATGTTCTGTTGAAAATTAGTTGGTGTAGGTTATATTAGATATACATCTCAAAGCTACAGCATCTGATAGAAATTTTTCGTGTTTTATATCTGAAGATAAATATCCGAATCTAAGGCAAATCGCCCTTCAACAGACGGCAATGTTTGGGTCAACTTATTTATGCGACTCTGCATTTTCTGAAATGAAGATAATTAAGTCAAAATATCGTAATCGACTAACTACGATCATATGTCATCATGCTTACGATTAGCACTCAACAACCAATAAACTCACAATTTTGAATAACTATGAGTTTTTTCATTGATATTATAGAGTAGAACCTAACTGAACATAACCCAAACTTTGACTAAAATAATGTATATTGTGCGGAAAGCTAATATCTATATATGCTACGGTACACCCTACCGAGGTAGGTAGGTAGGTAGGGTGTATCGTGAATGTATACAACCCTGCATCACAGATATTTGCAGCCTTTCAGAGTCCATCGTAATTAGTCTAAAAATATTGAGGTAGAACGCCAGCAGTTCAAGTCTGAACACTCCTGGTATAAACTATTTTGAGAGACCATTTGGGCCTGAAAAAACTCAAAATTTGTTTGGTTACCAAAATAATGGCATAAGTGCATCGAAAGAGCTTTTTTTTGGATAAATATAGTTTTCATTTTATAATAAAATTCACTTAAGTTTTCGCCCACAGAGGTGAAACCGTACATCTAACGATCTGTGGTATATTATAATTACCAATGCGCAGATGCGCTTAGGTGTGTGTAATCGGAAGGACAGTTTGATTATAGAGTTGAACAGGAAACCATCTGTTGTAGTATAAACCTTTTCCCCAATAATAAATCGAATAAATATCCCCTTCAAATTAAGGGATTTACGTAGGCGCCGAGGAGATGTTAGCTTTTGTCAGGTGATCAAGTTTATCAAATCGGATTGTCCTCATAAATTCGATGGTACGTTGAAAAGTTTCCATAGATATAGAAATGAACTGAGCGTAGAGCAAGAATGTTTAATGTTGAACAATCGGTTGGTCTTACCAGGAAAATTGAGAGATATGATTCTGAAGGATTTATATAGTACTCATTTGGGGGTAGGAAAAATGAAAAGTTTGACTAGGTCGTATTTCTGGCGGCCGCGGTTGGACAGAGATATCTAAAATTTATGCAGCTCTTGTGAAAATTGTTTAACGAACAGAAAATCTCCCGCACAGGCTGTCCTCACGCATTGGCCTTGGCCAGAGGAAGTTTGGTCTAGAGTTCACGTTGACTATATGGGACCATTCCTCGATAAATATATTCTAATAATTGTTGACGCACATTCAAAGTGGGTGGAGGTATTTCCAACTAACTCAAAAAACGACAGTCGAAATTATTTACTGAGTGGATGATTATGAATTAATTTCGCTAAATTATTCATGAATATTTCTGCTAACAAAGGACTTAACGGATTGCCCATAATCAAGCCGTCTTCAATAGTATAATATTTGTTATTGAAATGGAAATAATTTTGATCTAAATAATTTTGTAATAATGAAAGAATATCTGATTTAACGATAGTATTGACATGATTTTTTCTAATAATTCTTCAACTAAGTAATACGTATCTTTCGGAGGAATGTTGGGAAATAGATTCTTAACATCGAAAGAAATGAGTTTGGAATTAGGCGGTATAATGGTATCTTTGATATTGGCAATTAGTTCGTATGAATTTTTGACCAAAAATTTAGATTTAAAATTGCAATGTTTTATTAGCAAGTCGTTAAGGAATTCTGAAAGTTTGAAAGAAGGTGCTGTTACATAAGAAACAACAGGTCTAATAGGGTAATTAGGTTTTTGAAGTTTTATCAACGAATATAATTCGGGGGATTGTGGATTGGAGTTAATGAATTTATATTTTTCGTGGTCTGTAATTAATGATTTTGCTGTCGAAATTATGTTTTTAACCACTTTCTGAAATTTTGTGGTAGGATCCTTAGTTGATGTTATATAGTTTCCGGCTGTTAAGAATTCTTCAGTTTTAGAAATATAATCGGTTTTACTAATCGCGATGACGGTGTTACCTTTATCTGCTTTAGTGAATACTAAATCGTTCTTGGTACTATTTTCACGAATTGTTTTTATCATTTTATAATCGGAATTGCAATGAGGTGATAATTTCGAAAAGTCTTCTTTGATGATTTTTGCTGTTTGATGTTTGGCTAAAATGTCGGAACATAAACACAGTTTTTCAAATAAAAAATTAGATTCGAATTACGCAAATCATCCCCTAGAAAATAGTCACTCTTTTGACCCACAGTTTGAAACTTTGCATACAGATAATAAATATTGGAAGGTAGATCTTTGGGAAACTTTAGAAATCAACAAATACAAACACTCAGGTAGACTCATCAATGAATAAGTCGATTTAAGCCCCTCACCTCTATTGAATCTCTTCGGGGAGCAATCTATTCCTTAGTTTTATTGGATATACCTGTCATAAATAACCGCTTAAGAAGAATCAACCCAATAAGCTTTCAATTACTTGAGAACATTTATATTTATATTCTCACTCTTATTTTCTGTACATTCATTAGTCTGAAGAAGCTACGGTGTAGTGAAACGCGTTCGAATCATAATTATTAAGTAAAATTCCAAAACACATTACTTGTTTTTATTATTGATAATGGAATTTTATCAAGTAAAAGCCTCCCAAATTCAAATATATTTTTAATTTTCAAGTTTAAAAGTGGGTTGCCCGTTTACATTCATTCATTGTAATCAAAAATTGTATGAAACTAATTAAAATAAAAATGAAATAAAATAAGAATTTCCCTTTCAAATTAAGGGATTTACACGATCTAACCTTCTCCACCAGACATGAATACTCCAACTGCACTGTATGAAAAATTTTGATTCGTCTCCGGAACGTACAAAATCCTTCTTCTTACCAATGTTCGTTTTCTCTATAACATCTTTAACTTTTTGTGCACAGTGTAGTTACTTATATGGATTACGTGGTTGTAGGTTTAAAGACGAAATGAATAGAAATATCCTTCTTATCCAGAAACGAAATCCAATTCAAAGTAATTATTCTTTCGATTTATTTTTTGACACAGCCTGTGTATCCCAATCGAATTCGGATGCAAGTCGGGTAGAAAACGTAGCCCCCGTCGTTTATTCCAATTTATACGTGGTTATACATCGTAGTGCGGTTTGTGAGTGGGAGAAAAAAGGAGTATGGTGCCCCTAATTACGAACATCCGTATTTCTCAGGTTAATTCAAAGGTAGAAAACATTAGCTGCGGAATTATGGGTGTTAGGAGAGCAGTTTGGGCAGTTATGGTCGCTGGGGGGGCTACCGGACTGCCTGGCCAATCAAAAACATGCCAGATTCCCCGAAAAAGCTTATACTGTCCTTAGAAGACTGGCAATCTGGGAATTCGAAGTAATTCTGCATTGGGAGACTCCAGGGAATATAGTTCGCGTCCCCGATTTCGCTCTATATTCTTTGGTCATTTTTCATAATGCGCGCAGTATATAGAGTGGTTATTTCAATTGATGGAAATCGTGAAAAACGATTTTCTTATAATTTGAATAAGAATATCTCTGAAGGAATTATGATTTAGATGAGTTTATATATCACAGATCCTTGAATAGGGTTGGAGTCGACAAATAAACACCTCAAAAAAGTCTAGGGAATTACCAATATAATTGATCGATGAAGCCTGAACTACGTGATAGTTGATATTCATAATGAATAATAAAATAAAACAAGTTTCTATATTTTAACTATCACTAATTTATTGATGTAGAAAATGACAAAATTTTACATTGGTTGGACCGGTTTCGGACATACGTCCATTATCAACAACAAACTGAATACTCATGTACAATACAGAAATTACCATCAATAAAATGCTAGTAGAGATCACAGTAACTTGAATAATGGTGATTGGTAGGTAATTAAGTCAACCTGGTCGTTAAGGAGCTTAACCCTTTCTACCCTAGATGCCTTGAAAATTTACATCGATTCAAAGAAATTGAATCGATGTAAGAAACAGAAGTCGATATTAAAATCAATTTCTTAGATCTAACAATTACCTGGGAGAATAATAACCATTTATCAATTAATATCTTCAGAAAACCATCGTACGCGGATAATGTCATACCCATAGATTCATTTCACCCGTATTCTCAAAAAATAGCAGCCTTCAAATCCATGATTCACAGAGCGATTTCTTTGCCTTTATCGGACATGGACCGAAAATCAGAATTTAACACCATTATTTTAATAGCAGAGAACAACGGCTTCGATATAAAAGCAATAGAGAGTTTAATTAATCGAAAAATACGCAACAACACATTCAACATGATATATCCCCAATCCAAGAGAGAATAGCCCGAAAAATGTATGTCTCTAACATATTTTGGGAAGACGTCAGAACAGGTTGCTAGAGTTTTGTCAGATAGTAAAAAAGTTCATATTGCATTCAAACCAGTTAGCAAATTGTCAGGCCTGCTTTTCAACACAAAAGATAAAACCGATAAATTCGAAAAATCAGGAGTATACCAATTAACATGTTCTGAGTGCAATTCCTTTTATATAGGTCAAACAGAACGCTCTTTCAAGGCTAGATACAAAGAACATTTCCGGTCATTCCTACATCAGAAATATGATTCAGCTTTAGCTGCACATTGTCTGAATGAATGTCATCATTTTCCAGAACTTCAACAGCTAAAAATTCTTCATTCCTGTGATAAATCTTATAAACTCAATTTCTTTGAATCGATGTAAATTTTCAAGGCCTCTAGGGTAGAAAGGGTTAAGCTCCTTAACGACCAGGTTGACTTAATTACCTACCAATCACCATTATTCAAGTTACTGTGATCTCTACTAGCATTTTATTGATGGTAATTTCTGTATTGTACATGAGTATTCAGTTTGTTGTTGATAATGGACGTATGTCTGAAACCGGTCCAACCAATGTAAAATTTTGTCATTTTTTACATCGATAAATTAGTGATAGTTAAAACATAGTAACTTGTTTTATTTTATTATTCATTACTTACCAATATCTTTAAAATATGAATTTGATGATTCGAATTTATAGAAATCTTTCGGTTTTTGTTAGGATGTATTGTATATAATGTATTCATAAGAAAACAAAATAATATTTGACTCATCCAAAGCACCTATTATAGAAAAAATTTGAAATTTGAAAATGACAAAATTTGGTAAAACACAAAAAAAATCCTGAACTAATATTTTCGCAACGATATGGAAGCACTTATATTTTTCAGTACCCAGAAGGTCCACCTCTGTTATTAATGACACTTTGGCATCGTCGCGGCATGCTCAATATTAAATTGTCTATTACATTTTGGCCTAAGTCATTCCAAGCCCCCTGAACTGCTAATCGAAGCTCCTGCTCATGATGGAAGACGTTTTGACGCAGGAGATTTCTTTTTAGGGTATTCCACGGTACAGTAGAAGATCGATATCATTCTCTTCAAGAACGTTCAAGACAACTCTTGCACGATGAGGAGGGGCATTATCTTGTTGGAAGAGTGGATTTTGACCCATTGTTTGGAGATACGGTACCACTACAGGTGAAACTATCTCTTTCCGTAAGGATTTCCCGTGAGATTGTTCTGTATGAAAACGAGGTCAGTTCTTCCACCAAGGCGTATACCTCCCCAAAACATCACTGATCCGCCTCCCTGTCTAACAACTTCTCGAGCATGCTGGAGACGGTTTTGCTTTCCAGGTTGCCTCCATATTCGAATTCTTCCCGAATCGGCATAATAACTAAATCTAGATTCATCACTGAAGAGAACTGTGGCCCACCTCTCTTGATCCCAGTTTACGTGTTCTTTGCACCAAGCTAAACGAGCAGCGCGATTTTCATGGGTCATGTACATTATGAACTCGTGATAGCTCTTGAGCTAATTGAGATACTGTGGTAGTACGATCTCTTCTGGCTTGTAAAACCAAAAATCGGTCTTGGGCGACTGTAGTAATCCTGAAACGACCTGTATGGCGTTCTTTTACGCTACCTGTTTCATTGAAACGCGACCATAAACGGTTTATGACACTTGGGCTACTTCACAGAACCCTGGTTACTTCCTGTTGTGAGCTCCCAGCTTGGAGCATGCCAACGGCTCGTAACATCTCTTCTCTAGTCAAATGTCGTCTTTCCATGGTCGAATCACAAAACTTGAATCTTTTATTTGTGCTTACAACAGGAACAAAGTGCCAACTAACTGATTTCAAACACTGAATACATGAAATGATTGATATTGATCGTTCTGGATACGATTTATCGATATTCAGAAGTGTTCCCTAGACTTTTTTTACAGGTTGGCTAGCGAAAACGAACACCCGTATCATTTCGAGATGCGATCAGCCTATCGCAATGAAGTTTGGTAGACGGATAGAAAAATAGAGAATCTATCTGATGATAATATTCATGGCCGATTTGCGGTTAGTATTTATTTCGAGCGTCAAACACGATGAAATGATATGCTTGAATATTATTCATAGGTTTCGAGTTGGAAAATTAGAAAAGTACTGAAACTATTTGGTCCCATACGTTTCATATGATTTCAGACTAGAATTATACGAATAATTCAAGAATATAATAATATACAGGATGTTCTATTCAAATTTGCTAAGTTGATAGTCACTTTCGACCGGATGCGTCATGATATAATTCTTTTCATCAGATAGATTCTTCATTGTTCTTGATCAGGGGTGCTCAAACGGTCGATCGCGAGTGCTTTTTGAGTAGATCCCGAGAAGAAAAAAAATTTGAATAAGTAGGTAACTAAACTAAAAAAAATTATTACGTAATAAAATAACACTCTGCTAGCGGCAAAAGGAGGCTTTATCAAAGGAACGCGCGGACTTGTCCAAGAAAAGCCGCGTTTTTTATTCTTGCCACTTTTCTGGAAATTTCTGGCGGCGCGTTTGACAGGAACATTTGAGACTTTCGTTCACACCGATATAAATGTTGCGCCTGCAGGAATTGGAGTCATTCTGAATTGTAACTTGAAGGCAATACTTCATCGATACAAAGTTTATTATTAAATAGTATAAAATGAGTACAACGAAGAAATCTAAAACGTATCATTTTAATAACGATTGGGAGGATTTGTATGGTGAAGGATGAGTGCATTTGTCTCATTTGTCGTCCGTCAGTGGCAATACCTAAGCGTGGTAAATTAGAGAGGCATCATAAAAACTATGAAAAGGATTTTCCGCCACAGAGTGAATTAAGAAAACGAAAAGTACGTGATTTGATATCTTGTTTGAAAGAAAGACAAACCATGTTCACAAGACCAACCAAACAATCTACGATCGCGTCATTTAAAATATCTCATATATTGGCGAAATACAAGAAACCATTCGAAGATGAATCGGTTGTGGAGGAAGCATTTATTGAAGCGGGTGAGATTTTATTTGGAGATTTGAAAAGTAAAACAGAAATCATGTCTGCTATTAGAGAACTTCAGTTATCTCGTCCGACTGTCACAAGGCGTATTGAAGTCATGAGTCAGGACATGGTAGATAAACTAAAACATGACATCATGAAATGTACATACTTTTCTTTACAGTTCATCGATTGAATCCATCGATATGACAGACACTTCTCAGCTGTGTATTTTTATTCGGATGGTATTCAATGACATGTTGGCTAAGGAAGAATTTTTGACAATCATTTTTCTGAAGGGGAAGATCCGTGGCGAAGATATATATGACGTTTTCTTCAATTTTGTAAAAAACTACAAGCTACCAGTATATAAATTAGTGTGCATTACAACTGAAGGAGCACCAGCAATGACTGAAAACAAAAACGGTTTTGTGGCATGTGTCGAGCTAATGAAGATTTCCCTTCATGTCTTTCATTCCATTGCATTATACATCAACAAGTTTTGTGTTCGAAAGTTTTCAACACGGAGGAAATTATGGGCATTGCAACAAAAATTGTGAATTCCATCCGTGCACGTAGCTTGCAACGGCGGCTCTTTAAGTTGCAGTTGGAAGGTAGGGAGTCAGCTGAACACACTGATTCAGTTCTTCACACGGACGTCAGATGGTTGAATCGCGGAAAATTCCTAGAAAGGTTTCAAGAATTATTGCCCGAAATAACAGCCTTTCTAGACGAAAGAGGTGATGAAAATCACATGTTGAAAAACGAAAAATGGCTGACTGATTTGACATTTTTGACTGATATCACAAAGCACTTAAACACCATGAACTTGGAGTTTCAAGGTAAAGGAAAAACTATAATTGAGATGATTAGCGCAGTGAACGCATTCAAAAGTAAATTGCAACTTATGATAGATCAACTGAAAAGAAAGGATCTGAAATATTTTCCGTCTTTCAAAGCAAGGATTCCTCAATTGAATTATGATACGTATGAGGATGTATTATCAAATATTTTGGGACAATTCGAAATGCGTTTTTATGATTGCAGTAAATTGGCAAATATAGTATCATTTATGAGTTATCCTGCTTCATGTAAGAACATATTATTATTTGTCATAATTTTAAAACGAATTTTTTTCGCAAATTTTTCTTTAAATTACTCAAGATCCACGAAGAAATATTATATGGGCGATGTCAACCCAAGTTATTGGATTCATAATGAATCTAGAACATCTATAGATCATAATCGGCATCATTTAGAAGACTGAACCTGGCCATCGGGACTCTCTCGGTCAAACAGAGGGGGAATTGTTTTGTTGAGTTTTTAATATTTTTCCAAGGATAAATGCGATTATACTTCAAAATTGGCAAGCAACAACAAGGTGGAAGTTATTATGCTTCAGGAGACTCACACTGCGACGGAAGAACATCTCCGCGAAAGAGGAAATAACGCAGGTTATGTACTTTTTGATTATCTCCTTAGTCCTATTTATGGACTTGCTTGCTATGTTAAATCTTCATCATTTTCCTAGATTCAAGTGAGTTTAGACATATAAGAGTTAGGTATATTTGATGAAATATTTTTCTGCTGGTTTTCTTTTTCCATTGTTACAGATTTTTCCTGTTCCAAACCCTTCCTTTTCCCCCTTGTCTTCTGGAAATCATGGAGTGCAAGATGAGAATGTTAGAAAAATTTTCGGTACTCTTTTCGTACACACGACTCTAAGACAACATAAACACACAAGCTATTGCTAGTGCAATAGCGACAGGGAAACGAGTTTTTTCCACAGGTTTTTTCACTCGTTTATTGAATCATACGCAAGATAGTATGGTTCCCCTGTTACATTTCCTGTGCTCACACTTCAGGGGCAATCATAGGAGGCATGATGCGAGTTTATATGCCAGATTAAGGAACATGCATAGTCTGTTTTTTCCGCTGGTATTCTGTTTATTCGCTTGTTTCTTACGATTGTGTTCTTCTGACACACCAAAATTATAGATATAAGCATTTATTGTAAATACAATTAGTCGAATTTTTGTGAATCCTCTCTTTTTCAAAAGAATATATATGTAATATGTAATATTCTCATTTATATAATCTGTACATTCATACGTTTGAAGAAGCTACGGTGTAGTGAAACGCGTTACGAACCGCAATTATTAAGTGAAATTTCTTAAAACACAGTACTTGTTTTTTATTATTGAAGATAATTAAGTCAAAATATCGCAATCGACTAACTGACGATCATATGTCATCATGCTTGCGATTAGCACTCAGTGGTTACACGTACCATTTTATAAAAAGTATGCTGAGGACATGCTTCAACATCCAAAGTCACTCCTTAGTTAAGTTTAACACCATATGTAACTCTTTTGTTTTGTAACAACCAATAAACCCGCAATTTTGAATAATTATGAGTTTTTCATTGATTTTATAGAGAAGAAGCTAACTAAACGTAACCCAAACCTTGACTAAAATGATGTATATTGTGCTGAAAGCTAATATCTATATATGCTACGGTACATCCTACCTAGGTAGGTAGGTAGGTAGGGTGTATCGTGTATGTACGAGAACCCTGCATCACACATACTTGCACCCTCTCAGAGTCGATCGTAAGTAGTCTAAAAATATTGAGGTAGATCGCCAACAGTTCAAGTTTGATCACCCCTGTTCTAGATATTCACCAAAGTTCATTGCGATAGGTTGTTCCGTTCTCGAAATATTTCGGATGTATGGTCTGCCTAGCCCAGGGTGTATACCACTTTTGTGTATGTTCTCATACAACTTTCCAAACATTCAAGCGCTTAGTGTATGATTCTTAGAGTTGTTAAAGGTGAAATTTGTTTCTTGAACTCTTATTGCACCTATGTATAGTTTTTACTTGTATAGGGTGGTCCAAATTCGATGTTTTAGTACGGTAATAATGTGATATATTCTAGACCATATTCTAGAGGCTTTTTTTGAAGTGGAATGCAAGAACGAAAAAAATTTTTCGATCAATTTCTTGTTATGAAGGAAAGTTGTATTTTTTCAAATACGAACTATCGATGATTTGGGTATCCAGAAAGACAGTTTTTTTCTTTCCGAATATATCATATGCCCCATTAATTCCTTCAACATCCGCCTCTCTTTCCAAAAAATGCGAAACTTCTTACCTATCCACTCGAAATATCGCAGATTTCCACAATTCTCATTTAAATTGCCCGCGTTGAGTAATTCTAGGTATTTTAAATTTCTGTATGTTGGTAGAACTGTCCTTAATTACTTTGCCAAACATGAGCGCGATCAGCCAACTAGTTGTTTTATGATATCTGTTGAAACCAGTCGATCTCAGTGGTACTCTGCGAATTCTACAATGTAAAAAAATATTGAACAAAGAGTTTGTCTCAAATTTCGTGTGTTGAACGAAATTCTGTGTTCTGAATCATTGCGAATGCTGGAAAAGGCTTATGGAGACTCTGTTTCATCCAAAACCCAAGTGTAAGAGTGGTACAAGGCCTGCAAAGTTGGTCGGGAGATTGTCGAAGATTTGCCTCGTTCCGGACGACCTTCGACCTCTATACCAGTGTTAGAGGGATAGCTCGTGTTCTCAACATCCCTCGTGAAACCGCTCGTTTGACTTTGGTGAACCAATTGGGCATGCAGCGCGTCAACGCTCGGCTCGTTCCGATAGAGCTGAATTTTCTTCAAAAACAGTACCGAATGCAGTTAGCTGCAGACATGCTGGATCGTACGAATTCTGATCTCACGTTCATGGGACGGATCATAACTGGTGACGAGACATGGGTCTATGAATACGACATACTAACGAGCCAACAATCTTCGGAATGGGTGGAAAGAATGAGCCAAAACCGAAAAAACCTCGCCAAGGTAGTTCGAAAATCAAGAGAATGCTGATTGTTTTCTTCGATGTTCGAGATGTGGTTCATCATGAATTCGTTCCGCAAGGTCAAACGGTCAAGAAGGACTTCTATTTAACCGTTTTGAGACGTTTGCCTGAAAATATTCGCCGTAAACGATTTGTGACAAAACAATTCGTGGATTTTGCACGACAATAACGTCACGGTTATTTACCACTTTAAGACCAAACACTCGATAGATACTATCGTCGCAGCCGTCTAATTCGCCTGATCTAGCTCCGTCTGACTTTTATCTGTTCTGCAGAGTAAAATTGCCGCTCCAGGGAACCAGATTTGATTCCATAGACTTCATAAAAGAAAATTCGATGGAGCTGAAGGTCATTCCTGAAAACGACTATGAAAAAAGTTTCAATGATTTGAAAAACCGTTGACAGATGTATAATCGCTTCAAATGGAGCATATTTTGAAGGAGATTCAATAAATATTGAAGTAGATTAAGATTTTTGCGTTTTATTTCAAATTTCCGGATATTTTTTCTCACAGTTTATGTCACGAGTTTATGTCGTTCTTTTCTATCTGCTTCGAAAATTTCTACTCATTACTCAATGGCTATGGTTTTTCAATTCGAAAATTACGAAAAGTATGAGATAATGGAATGGTATATACACAATAGATATGATTTGGATGCTGCGGAAGAATATTCTTTCAATAGATTCCCTGAGAGGAGACAGCCGCATAAGTCTATTTTCAAGAAACTGAAGGAGCATTTAATTGCCAAAGATTATTTGAAAGGATAACGGAGCAGAACATATGAAATAGGAGAAAGAGAAGATGCCATGGTCGACTTTTTAGGAGCAGTTGCAGTCCAACCTGAAATTTCAAGCCGTCCAATGACAATTGAAACTGATATTTAAACCCAAGGGAAGAATTCTCCAGGAGAATTAATTTAGATCCTACAGGACGAGAAAATCACAAAGAGGAAATATATATTTTCAGCATGACGATGTCCGTCACACCGGAAACGAACCGTATCCTAACTGCTTTACTGAAATTTCGGTAATCACCGGATAGAAAGTAGGGGACCTATGGAATGTCCGCCCGTTCCCCGGATCTGACTCCCCTAAATTTCTTATTCTGGGGACATTTTGAAAATTTATTCGATGAAGAAAAAACGAATAACGCAGATGTAACATTCATATAGGAAACGCATGCAGAAGTATTGCCATATTATTATTACTTCTTGTCAAAACATATTTTTTCTCAAGTTCAAAATTAAATTTTCCAATAAAAAATGTTCTAAGAAGTTAACACAGAATCGAATAAATGGGATCTTCGATGCACAGAAACGTACTTTTTCTACCATAGAATTGTGAATATCTGCTATGTTCCGAGTGGATAGATATGAATTTTCTAATTTTTTTAAGACATTAGTTCAAAGAATTGATATAGCAATAATATAGATTTGGAAAGAAAAGAATAATTTTCTCTATTGATATCAAAATCAGATATAGTTCATATTTGGAAAAACACAAGTTTGCTCATAACTCAGAAACCATACGGAAAGAAAAAATTTCGAATACGTCTCTGCAATCTACTGTAAATAGGGCCTTTATAATGCAAAAATATTTTTCTCTAACTTCAATAGGATTCAAGATATCGTCACATGTCGAAATCCTGAAAAATTTAGAATCCTAAAAAAGATAGCTGACATCCGTTTCCACCAATAAGTTTTTCTTGAAAATCAAACTCGAGAGAGAGAATCATTTTCCTTTATCTACAACATTTCACATTGCTGCCGTACTAAAACATCGAATTCAGTTCAACCTGCACATACACAATAATTTCCCAATTTTTTTCTTTTTTTTTTGAAGGAAGATCGAGGCAGGCACGGAAGTTATCTGCGCATATCCATCCCGATCTTCCGGGTTTGGACTGTCGTTAGACATAAGTCCAGAAGGATAATTGTTTATACGATACATTTAATGGTGAAACTTTGACTGTTAAGTTTTTAAATACACACACAGCCTCTCGACCTGAGCATCTGAGAGCTCAGACCGAACAGCCACCCGACCCGTGCTTGTTCATAAGTTATTTCCCATTTTCAAATATATAATTGTTTTAGAATTAACTTCACAAATTCTTTCATATCCTGTTTACTAGAGAGGCAAGTCCTGTATATTCGATTTTTCAGATAAAGAAAACCTAAATAATCTTCTATTATTGTCAAATCGAGTGATTAATACGGAAATTTCGTTCCACTTCCGAGTCTAACTATCCAATTGCCGTGAAACTCACGTAAGCTGTTAAATTACATGAGGCGTAGATCCATCCCGCTGAAAATAGCCACCTATAATTCATCGTTATGAGGCGCCGTTTGCACCATGATTGATAGACATTTATACATTCGCCTTTCACTGATTGAAAAGAAAACAGAGAAATGGACAGCATTACATTGAATTTGACAAAAATTTCTCTCAACAGTGAGTTCTAAAATAACAGTACACGCAAACGGGTTTTCTTTGAGGATGATGCTGGAAACTCTGTGAATTTGATACTATGTTTATTATGGAAAGGTTAGGATAGTTATCAGAAAGATGTTCTATGTGAGCGAATTCCACAGCACACTAAACCTGTTAACGAAATAATTTTTATAGAGAAAGATACGTAGCGTTGCTGGTTGGACCGTCCTCTGATGAGAGTTTTCCGCGAGCCTGGTTTTTCTTTGGAACTGGATTCTTTTCTTCAGAGCATTTACCACATTAACCTAACCTAACCTGTGAAAAAAGGAAGATCAGCAACTCGCCGCCTCTGAGCGACAGGCCGGTGATCACGTGTGAATTCCTTGTGGTCTAAGAGGCACACTGCTCTCTTCTGAACACCATTCAATAGATTAAATGAATGTTTAGGTGTGGAACCCCATACATGGGAACAGTATTCCAGACCAGGGTGTACCTGTGCTTTGTATAAAATCACCAGCTTTGATGGCGTTAAGTACTGCTTAGCCCGAAAAGAAAACTGAGTTTAGCAGAAGCAAATCCAGCAATGGTCGACACACGTCAGTGTAACTTTTAAGCAGTTATAGAACGTTGACTATAAAATGAGGACAGCAAAACCAAAAATTCTGCTTTCGGTGAAGTTGGGCCGATCGTTGATCTGCAACAGAAAAGAGTTGGCTACAGTATGGTGCCCTGGGGTACTCCTGCATTAACCTGAAGAAACTCACTCGTTACACTATCAACTACCACCCCAATCAGTTTACTGAAGAGCTACTAATTCAACCACGCAATTGAATTAAGTTAGTTTCAAAGTGTTCATTTACCATATATAAATTAAAGACCACATCGGAGCTAAGATTATGGGAAATCCATTTAGCATGAACGGTACAATACTATCCAATTAACAAAAGTGGCTGGCAAAATTGGCGGAATACCAACTGTGGACAGCCTTTACGGAATGGAATTTCCTTCTATCATCCTACTCTTGCCTATGTTTTTTTTCCCACTACCACTGTTTGCCTCTCTTCTGTCCTATTCCTAGAGCGCAGGTCATATCTTTAGCATGGGGAGTGCAATTTCTTGTTCCTTTTGCAGAATCGGCGCTTGTAGTTTTGGACTGTTTATACACTCCAGTTCATACTTTATCCGTTCATGACCTGGAATCCTGATCTACTCTGTAATTCAGTTCCAGGCTGTTGAGGCAACCATTGTTCTCAATAGATGCTTTCAATACAACCTGACATGGAATGTATTCAATCCTGAATTCTTTAGGGACTCCATATTACTTCTGTGGTAGTTTTCCAGTTGCATTCAGAACGCAATGGCTTGAGTAGGTCCGTTTGAGATATTTTTCATTTCAGTCTTCCTCTTCTAAGCATCATAATTTTTGTGTTTTATTTAATGTATTTTGTTTATTGACGTCTCAAAGTAGACTCACAGGAATAATATTGAAGAAACTTCACATTCAAGCACTCCAAACGTTCACATTAATATGATGATTACCATAAAGTCAAAATATATTATAACAAAAAGGCAAAGAATATTCTTAGGTATAACGTGCAGGGTTAGATACTGGTAGGCATTTACTGCTCCTTTTCGCGAAAGAAATATAGCAGGAGCAAGGTCAGTGGGAGTGAGATATTTTCATACTTGCACTCCTTTTTTCACGCCCACTTCTATCTGCCCTCTCCCATTGATGGGGGTAAGAGAGTAGTAAGAGCAAAGGTTTCAATAAAGGTTACTACTAGTCAACGAGTGAAAATACAATTCAATTGGGAATGTAGCTGGTTTAGCCAGTTTCACATTCCGTTACACCTATTCTTTTAGCATCGCCTATTCGGTTACTTTCAGTATGAAAGCCTCTAATTGATCTACCTAATTCATTAATTTCGAGCAAGAACATTTTTTATATTAAGCAGAGTTAGTTATTTTCCGGTTGGGATTTCAAGGATATACAAAGCAGGCCATGTCTTTAAGTGTGTTTGGTGGCGCCTTTATATGGCGTCGATAACGCTGTATATTTGCACAATGCCCAAAACGAGCCAATACGGCCCTTGGGGCCAGTTACAAGGCACCAGTAATGCATTGAATTAGACTGTAATACAACAGCGAGTCGATCGGTCCCCCTGGGTTACGAATAGCACATATCCGGGCCTGTCAATGCTATTTTCCTGAACTTTACAGCCATAAATTTTTTAAGTTTTATCCTGACGCGAATATCACCTTGCGTCTGCTATAACAATCCTCGACATAATTGAATTCTTTCCATTATTGCTCGAACCATGACAATTCTTCACCTGGCACATTCTGCTATTTTTGTATTCCAGAATGTTTCGTTTCAATTATAACTGTGAAAAAAAATGTATATAGTAGTAAAAGCTGCTAATATATACTACATATAATCACTCTTCCGCCCTGCAATTTAGCGAACATATAGGTATTTATGAATTCGGATATTTTCTGTTCATTAGCAATATCGTATATTCGATCGTCTGAAAAAACTTTTATGTAGCAAACGGGTCACGATTAACTAATTTTAGAAAAAACCTACAAAGTATCCACTTATTTCACTTGATTATGGAATTTCATCAAGTTTAAACATATATAGTTTCACTAGTCGTATATGAAAAGTTGAGTGTCTAACATAAGTATTGAACACCAGCTCTGGGGGGTATTTCGAGCAGTCTTAGATCAGGAACCAGAGGGATGGAAAGATGAAATTCTTCGCTCCGACAATTCTTTCTACAACTTTGATGTATCAGTCAAAATTTGACAGTTCACGATCAACTGAAACGTCATCTTTCAAAGTTCCAAGAGATGCCAGTCCTGAACGCAAGGCACTCTGGACTTCCAAATGATGTTTTCACTTCGAATGTAGCTGATAAAATGCATGATATGGTTTTGGATGATCACTGAATGAATATTTATGTGGTTGCTACGGACGTAGTCATCTCGACTGAATAAGCTAATATTACGAAAACTTTCTGTAAAACTCACAAGGTATTCTCGTAACAATCTATCTTCAAGGAGCCAACCCGGAGAAAGGTAGAGGACAAAACCGTCAGAATCCACACAGACAGAAGACGATCAATCCTATACATACGAAGATATTGAGTACCTTGCAGACTACATGATAATGTCATCAAGCTCTGACGAAGGTTATTTTGGCCAACAAAATTCCTTTATGTTTGGTGAAGGTACATGAAAAGGGCAAGTCCATCAAAGCATACCTACTAACTGAAAGGGCGACTAGGCAGAAGATTCTATAACCTTCAGGTCTGCCATCGAAATAAAGAAGAGCAGAAATGTTAATGTCAAGGTCAAGTAAACTACGATAGATGATTTTTCATTAAAAAACGTCTCTATATCAAGGAATAAAAGACACACCCTTCTGCAGACCGAGCAAGAAGAGCCATAAACGTTTCAGTCCCTATTGTCACCACTTCCAGCGTGAAAAACCTCTGAAAGAATAGCCATCTGCAGAAATGTCTGATGGTTAACATTGGCACCTTCTAGTAGGAAAAATGGCTGAAGATCTAGCCTTTCGCTTGACAGACAAGAGGAACAATGGACCCAAAAGTAGAACAGCATAAACATATTCTAATTGGTTAGTCTTAAGAGTTTCTTCTGTTTCCAAAGCTGAAAAACCACGAAGAAAAGAAATCCTTATCGACTGAAGTTGGTGAGCATTATGCTGGATTTGAGAGAATTACAATAATTAAAAGCTTTTTATAAGAGCCATGAAAATTACCCTCGTACATTGTTCATCAGCGTAATATTTCAGTTTATTTTAAAATTTTCAAAATGCCTCATTATATGGAATTATTGTTTAAAACTTGAAGTAATGACTTTCTTTAAATGATCATAGGTAGATGAAATTAAATAATGTAATATTAATGGGTCACCGTATATTTTTCCATCAGAGCTTTAGCTAGGAATCACCGATTTTCCCAATGTATTCATAAAGGAAAAAATCCTCGAAAATTTCGTTATTCCCTCCGGATTCCTCCTTCGGCGAGAAGGGGTGTGGAGGTTGGTGGAACACTTGCATATCATCTTAAAGTTTAATTGAGTCTAGGTGCTCAGGGAACGAGCGACCGAGATTGCTTGAAATTCCCCAAAGACCGCTGTGCCTGACACCCTCGTCTCTCCAGCTTCTGTTGTTACTTATAGTAGACGCTCCGCCGATTCCTTCTTCGCTTTCTCTAATCAAACAAATTATAAAAGATGGCAGACTTCATATGATGTATGCAGCAGACTTAGATTATTTAAAATCAGCTACTGGGTCAAATATCTTAGTTTATCTAGGAATTTCTACAGGGAAATATAAAATTACTTCACTAATGTTATACCACCATAATAAACAACAATTTTAGAACAACACAGAATGCATTGGCGCAGTCTGGATTATTTTCAGAGAAGTGTCGAAAAGTTACTGAAGTATATAGACTAAAGAAAGATGTATTTCGGAAAAATGTTCCTAAGACCTCAAGAACCGGTATAGTAGATATGAGGCGTCAAACGACAGAATATGCACTGGTGAAAAATTTAATTATCAGACCACCTAGCATTCATCAAATGCGAGAGGATCCACACCAATAATCTACTTTTCATCAATTCGTTGAAAGTATCGGAGCGTTACGCTATTGCTGTGTTTGGTTTCTCATCAGCTATGGATTCAGAACGAAAACGTAAGCTACGAAATGAGTGGCGCGAAATTATTTCATTTTCCTAGACATCATTTTAAGCTCATGAATTTCTGCTCATGAAAGATTGACCATAACTGTGAGGTACCTGACAACTGCACGTTCATACAAAAGCGTTTACAAAAAGGAAACTCTCTCGACACAGCCTCTTGGAATACGGACCCAGGATTCCTACACACTAGCAATTCGCTGTTCAATTTTCGGACAACTGACAGGCCACCTGTAGGCTACGAAAACTGACAGTTATGGTTCATTTACATTGCAAGGTTAAACTGGCACGTTACCTGCGACAGGTGGACCTGTGAATTCTACCTGTAGATATGTACCCACCATATTGATCTGTACTGTGGTGGAGAAAGAAACAACAATCAATGAGCCAACAGAAACTCAGACTCTTAAAGGAAAACCTGGCTTTACTATTACTGGAGATTTTTTTACTACGCCAACCATAGCTATGAAAGTCTTTGTCAATCTTCCTCCTCTCTCTTTATTACTGAAGAAAAAGGAGAAATTGTTTGCATATAGATAACATGAAACGGCAATATGCTGGTTTGAAAGCTAAAGTGATGAGAGACTCTAGTCTGGTAGTTATGTCCTCCTACCTACAATAACAGGCAGAGATTACGTCCCATTCCTAAAACCCTGAAGATTCTCTCCTGGAAGCCGACCTTGACTTGTTCATTGATGGTTCAAAAACGCCTGAAGGTAAGGAAGCAAGAATCTCTCTAGTAGCAATCCTGGGACAGCAATTATCATAATTTTGCACTTTTCAACTCTTTTTCTTCTCTACATTTCCCCAGCAATCTACTTTTCAGCTTAAATATTAGCGTTTGAAATGATCTCCGTCGAAATTCAAGCTCGGTTTAAAATTATTCATGCTTCTCTCTTCTCGGGATTCACTAGAGATATTTTCCGTTTATCCAACATATCTACAGATTGCATGGGTAAAGAGAAATCGTTGTTTTACGGCTTGATTTCAGAATATTCTTTAATGAAATAAATTTAAGTCTAGCATCAAATACAGGGAACGAAGAGGCGTTACTTTCAATTGCTCTTCCAGTCCAGCTAAAATTCAAATGCGTTTGGCATAGAAACATTGCAAGGTTAAACTGGCAGGTTACCTGCGTCAGGTGGACCTGTCATTTCTACCTGTAGATATGTACCCACCATATTGCTCTGTACTGAGGTGGAGAAAGAAACAACAATCAATGAGCCAACAGAAACTCAGACTCTTAAAGAGACAACGTGGCTCTACTATTACTGGAGACTCTTTTACTACGCCAGCCATAGCTATGAAAGTCTTTCTCGATCTTTCTTCTCTCTATTACTGGAGAAGGAGAACTGATTTGCATACAGATCACATGAAATGGCAATATGCTGGTTGAGAGCTATAGTGATGAGAGACTCTCGCCTGGCAGTTGATATACTGTCAATCAGCATCTTAGCTATGTCCTCCTACCCACAATAACAGGCAGAGATTACATCCCATTCTTAAAACCCTGAAGATTCTCTCCTGGCAGCCGACCTTGACTTGTTCATTGAAGGTTCGAATACGCCTGAAGGTAAGGAAGCAAGAATCTCTAGTAGCAATCCTGGGACAGCAATTATCATAATTTTGCACATTTCAACTATTTTTCTTCTCTACATTTCCTCAGCAATCTACTTTTCAGCTTAAATATTAGCGATTGAAATGATCTTCGTCGAAATTCGAGCTCGGTTTAAAATTATTCACGCTTCTCTCTTCTCGGGATTCACTAGAGATATTTTCCGTTTATCCAACATATCTCCAGATTGCATGGGTAAAGGGAAATCGTCATTTTACGGCTTGATTTCAGAATATTCTTTAATGAAATAAATTTAAGTCTAGCATCAAATACAGGGAACGAAGAGGCGTGACTTTCAATTGCTCTTCCAGTCCAGCTAAAATTCAAATGCGTTTGGCATAGAAACATTGCAAGGTTAAACTGGCAGGTTACCTTCGTCAGGTGGACCTGTCATTTCTACCTGTAGATATGTACCCACCATATTGCTCTGTACTGAGGTGGAGAAAGAAACAACAATCAATGAGCCAACAGAAACTCAGACTCTTAAAGAGACAACGTGGCTCTACTATTACTGGAGACTCTCTTACTACGCCAGCCATAGCTATGAAAGTCTTTCTCGATCTTTCTTCTCTCTATTACTGGAGAAGGAGAACTGATTTGCATACAGATCACATGAAATGGCAATATGCTGGTTGAGAGCTATAGTGATGAGAGACTCTCGCCTGGCAGTTGATATACTGTCAATCAGCATCTTAGCTATGTCCTCCTACCCACAATAACAGGCAGAGATTACGTCCCATTCTTAAAACCCTGAAGATTATCTCCTGGAAGCCGACCTTGACTTGTTCATTGATGGTTCAAAAACGCCTGAAGGTAAGGAAGCAAGAATCTCTAGTAGCAATCCTGGGACAGCAATTATCATAATTTTGCACATTTCAACTATTTTTCTTCTCTACATTTCCTCAGCAATCTACTTTTCAGCTTAAATATTAGCGTTTGAAATGATCTTCGTCGAAATTCGAGCTCGGTTTAAAATTATTCACGCTTCTCTCTTCTCGGGATTCACTAGAGATATTTTCCGTTTATCCAACATATCTCCAGATTGCATGGGTAAAGGGAAATCGTCATTTTACGGCTTGATTTCAGAATATTCTTTAATAAAATAAATTTAAATCCAGCATCAAATACAGGGTACGAAGACGCGTGCATTTCAATTGCTCTTCCAGTCTAGCTAAAATTCAAATGCGTTTGGCATAGAAACATTGCAAGGTTAAACTGGCAGGTTACCTGCGTCAGGTGGACCTGTCATTTCTACCTGTAGATATGTACCCACCATATTGCTCTGTACTGAGGTGGAGAAAGAAACAACAATCAATGAGCCAACAGAAACTCAGACTCTTAAAGAGACAACCTGGCTCTACTATTACTGGAGACTTTCTTACTACGCCAACCATAGCTATGAAAGTCTTTCTCGATCTTCCTTCTCTCTATTACTGTAGAAGGAGAACTGATTTGCATACAGATCACATGAAACGGCAATATGCTGGTTTAAAGCTATAGTGATGAGAGACTCTCGTCTGGCAGTTGATATACTGTCAATCAGAATCTTAGCTATGTCCTCCTACCTACAATAACAGGCAGAGATTGAGTCCCATTCCTAAAACCCTGCAGATTATCTCTTGGAAGCCGACCTCAACTTGTTCATTGATGGTTCGAAAACGCCTGAAGGTAAGGAAGCAAGAATCTGTAGTAGCAATCCTGGGACAGCAATTATGATAATTTTGCACCTTTCAACTCTTTTCTTCTCTACATTTCCTCAGCAATCTATTTTTCAGCTTAAATATTAGCGTTTGAAATGATCTCCGTCGAAATTCGAGCTCGTTTTGAAATTATTCACGCTTCTCTCTTCTCGGGATTCACTAGAGATATTTTCCGTTTATCCAACGTATCTCCAGATTGCATGGGTGAAGGGAAATCGTCGTTTTACGGCTTAATTTCAGAATATTCTTCAATGAAATAAATTTAAATCCAGCATCAAATACAGGGAACGAAGAGAAGGGTCTTTCTATTTCTCTTCCAGTCCCTGTAAAATTCAAATACGTTTGGCATAGTATTAGCAGATATCTAGAAGATTGTGACGTTCAGGTTCGTTGAATTCCCAAAATGCATATACAGGGGGCGATCCATTAGTTTAAACTTCCTTCCAATTTGGATATAATGTTCGAGGTATATTTGGTATAAAGAGACATTTAGTATGCGTTTGAATATAAAAGTCAAGTGGAGCAAGTCGTCTTGTTCAAAAGACAACAGAAAAAGGTTCATACTAATAAACCAAAACTATTCACATTGTAGTTTTGGTTCACAATCTCAAAACATATACACTGCATGTAAGATTGCCCTCAATTATTTCACAGAATATCAATTAGGGATTGTTTCGGTTTCATCTGTCTGGAAAACAATTTCAGTAAAACACAAACTGAAACGTAGCACTATGAGGGTGATGTAAAATAAAGGATTTTAAGTGTTAAATACAGCCTGTCTGTCTTGATTAATGGATTTAAAACGGGATAAATCAGGATGAGCGGTATGACGGAATTGCATTAATAAAGTACTGGAGGGATATGTGTGATTTTAGAGATTGAAGATATTAGACGTGTTAAGTGTTGAACGGTGTAAGGGTCATCCCTAGGCGAGAACCACCCTTTCCAAAGTTGGGGGCTCCATTATACATCACGTAAATAACACAGGGTTGGTCAAGAGCTTGAAATAAAATTCGTAATAGTCTATTGTTATCTAGGAAAAACGTTCATAACGTTTTAATATAAACATCTGAAAAATCGATGTCTCGTGTTAAGGATATTATGGTTCATCAAAAAACACTTCGATGCTTTTTTAGCCATTAACCGATAGATTGAGTTTTTCTCACTGTGATATCTAGGTATCTTCGTTCTGAGACAGCAATTTCTAGTGGTTTATTTGAGCAAAGTAACTTGTAAGCAGTCTGTCACCGATAAACCGTAAAACATTAATATGGATTTCTGTGGAAATCTACTAGTACTTGCTCTTGATAGCAACGAAAGATAAGACATCGTCGCACTCGGCTCTTGCTAAAACGGCGAAGAAGGACGATTCGAAGAATGCAAGAACATCATCAATCCTCATTAGGCTCTTCCGGTCGAGTCTGGCCTGGAATGTTGTCCCGAGCTGGTGGAAGGGTTATATACATCAAACTTACAGCCTATTTCAGACCGATAAGTCTCATGTCTTTGGTTCTCAAAACCCTGGAGAAGATGTTGAATGAATTCATCAGGACCTAGGTGTTATCGCTAGATCCTTTGAGTAAACATTACAATACGTCTTTCAGAAAGATAAATCAACTGATCTGGCACTTAACAATAAAGTCGGAAGGATCACTCAGCCTCTGGACAGCAAGGAGACTGCAGCTGCAGCCTTCATGGACATAGAGGGCGCACTTAATGCGGCCTCCACCTCTTCATTATGCGGGAATACGAGAACTAGATGAGTAGCCAATAATAATGCAGAATAGATCAGCAACATGCTCAATAAGTGATCAACACTTACCTGAAAGGGGAAGTAGTCATTTTTGTGGCTAGCCGAGGCTGCCCTCAGGAAAGACTTTTATCCTCCTAGTTGATGACCTCCTGGCAATAATCGGCGTACTGGACGTTTATGTACAATCGTACGCTGAATGAGAGTCATTCTGGCTGGCGGAGATAACGATGACGTCTCCGATAGAGCTTAGGGGGCTATTTTAGCTATCCTAGGGGTGGTGTGAGGGTGAAAAACTTAGTATAAGCCCCCTGAAAACCCTTATGGTATCATTCACCAGAAAAGGAGGATATTGGAATCCCCCCAGATCCTGAGTGAAGTGTTCATACCGGTTGCAGAGGAAGCAAAATATCTGGAGGGGTTACCTTGGTTCAAATAGAATTCGCACCTGGAAAACGTAATACATAGCACTAAACATTCCTTATGGGCATGTCAAATGACCTGTGAAAATAAATGGGCTCTTGACCCAAAGAAACCGCGTATCATATTTGGCTGCAATGCTTGGTGGGAGTGCGATCCCAACTCAAGCTCTCTTAATTACAGATAACGGCCTGAATGATGATCACTGGAATTTTTTGCTCTACATGTACTACATCCATGGAACTGATACTCGCACCTCGTCAACTGGTGATAAGACGAACAGCTGGAATGACTATCTACAGATTCCATCACATTTCACGAAATAGGACAAATATGTTCAGCTTCGTGCCTGGTGCTTTATAGTCTAAAATTCAGGACACTGAGATGTATGAAGGCTGACATAGCAATACCCAAAATCAACATGGAGCTGCCATTCCAAATCATCATTCCTAACAGACAGGAATAGACCAGCTCCAAGGACCGTCTACTGAAGGGCCCCTGTAAATTCACAGACGGCTTCAAAACTATTCAAGGTGTTGGAGCTGGTGTACATGTTCGAGGTGCTGTCAAGGAACAGTCGATCTGTCTTAGCGGACTTCGAACTATTTTGCAAACAAAAATATGCGCCATTGACCACTGTGCTACTTGCTTGCAGGAGAATATATATCGAAAGGTCAATAGATATCCTCACCGACAGCCAAGCTGCACTGAAGGCATTGACATCCGATAACTGCTGGGGACAGAATCAGGCATCAGGAACTTGGATCTAACAAACTGACTGAGCTTATCAAGCTCACAGGCATGAAGCTTCGTAGCTTTTAGGACAGAGTGAGCCACAATTGACACTGGGTCACTGTGACATTTCTATTGATCAGCCCACACTCAATTTTATATCTATCTATCCATTCTACCTCTGAAAAAGACAATCTCTTTCCCATCTAGTCAGCATTTTCAAATGGTTTATTTGAGCAAAGCAACTTGTAAGCAATTTAACACAGACTAACCGTAAAACTATTAATGTTTTACGGATTATGCATTCTCTATGGTAAGTCACCAGTACTTCCTCTTGATATCAGCGATAACATTGTCACTCTGAAGGGTCTTGCTCAAACGGCTCTAAGGTAATCCATTAGTACTCTTTCTCGCTCTCTCTATCCTGAATTTTTGATCAGAAAAAACATTTCATCGTTACAGGCGTAGTGTGACAAATTATTGTTTTGAAATATTTCACTCATTTGAAGAATAAGAATTGTTTATTCAAGATAGGCTTAACGATTTCTGACTAATAAGGAGAAATATATCCATATGCCACGTAATGAATTTTACGAGCTCGTGCTGAAAATAATAAACAAGAAAAGAAAAAAATAAGTGTTCATTGTTTTCATATCGATACCTGGCAATTATGAAGCTAAATCTGACTCAGATTTCTCAAGAATGGCATTCCCCACTCTAGAATAAGTTATTAAGCAAATATTAAATTGCAATGATTTAGACAGAATGACTAAGTATATATTACATTGAAATATACCTGTTTTTTCAGTCCAAAGTATATTGAACAGTGTGTAACTATTTACACACTGGAGGCCAACAAAAACACTTTATTGGAAAATATTTTGCAACTGTTTTTTCGAGAAAACCTCACCACTAAATATTGTTTAATTCCTACATAATTCACGAAATATTGACAAAAGCCCCGAGCTTCAAGACAACTGTCTTATCTGAAGATCCCACTTCCTTCTTAAAAAAGGTGATGTTTGTCACTGACATATAGTATCTTCATGTAGAGGTCCTTAATTGCTTAGAGCTTTATCGAGTCTAAACCCTGCCCTGTGCTAGTACACTTACGTCGAGAGTAACAAGAAATTTCATTTAAGAGCAATCACCGTTTAGGACTAGCCCGCTCAATCTACCGACCTCAATCCTATTGATCTAGTTTGGGACCGACTTCATCGAGTCTTACTGGACCACAATCATTTTCAAACCGGAAACCTTATCAGGGTGAATTGATGTCAGGTAAAAATAGATGAAAAAGTTACTTTTCTCTTCTGAGTGTCATTTATTTTTCAACATTATCTCATTTAAGGACATTATACTTGTTTAGGTAATGCTAGAAGATTTTAATGGCCTCTTTGTAGTAACATTTCCCAAGGTGGTCCTTCAAATACGCCTTCGTTTCGCATGTGAAAATTTTAACAATTGTTGATTGTATTAAGAAAACCCATTCTGTGTGATTGACACTACTTACTTTTATATGAACCGATAGCACGAGTGCAGAAAAACACTCAGTATTCTAGTGTTGTGGTTGGTACGTGAGTGATTGAGAAGAGTGAGTGCGTGTTGATTTCATTTAAGAATATTTTTATTCCTCCATAATGGCGGTCAGAAATCACAGAGCTGAATATATCCTTCTTCTATCAGGATCATATAACTCATAAGAGGTGGATTGATCTAAAACTATCTTCAATTTCTCATTCAATGAATACTCACTCACTGTTAAGTTGGGTTGCATAAGATTAACTTCATATAATATAGGATCTATGTGATTAATTAATTATTGTTTGACGTTAATTTTATTATACTCAAAAACGATTGGACTGGATTTAGGATTAATCACAAAATTTTGTAAGAGTGTTGTGGAAACTCCTTCATTCTTCAATTTGGCTTTTGATAATAATACAGATGAATATATCCTTCTAATAACAGGATCATAAGAACTCTAGAAGATGTATCAATTAATTAATTGATAACACTCATTACATAATGCTGTAAGTTGGGTTGCGTAGTATACCGTTGGTTTCAACTTAAAGTAACAAAACCCAAAATATTTTCCTTGTAATTGATTAACTGATATTCAAAATGAAAAATTGATAGGATGATATTTTACTCATCAGAAAATCGCAGGTTTTAATTTGGAATATAATTATCTTCGAGATCAATTTACATGTCATGATTTCTTTCAAAATGATGTTTGAAGTGAAGAATTGATATTGTAAAAGAGGTTAAACTTAATTGAAAATAATTTTAATAGACAAAAGATTTGGTGCATGAAAAAATGCAACTAACGAACTTCCAAATATCCTCGTAATGGTTGTATGTTATTTAAATAATACAGGATTAGGCGAAATTTTAATGACGGTTTGTTATTATGAATTTCATGCAAACGCAGCAACAAATTAATTTATCTGATTTTACGGTTCTTTTAACTAGGGACGGAATTATAAGAAATATAAAAAAAAATCTTTCCGAACACCAGAATTTCTTTTAACAGAATCATATTAACTCTACAAATTGTTCAGAAAAGCTTGTACAATGAAGCACTGAATACACAATAGTGTAATTTGGGTTGCAGACGTTTACTGCTCATACTGTTCTTGCTGAATTAATTGCATTTTGATATTTCCTCCATCTCCCAACGCAAAAAATCAGTTATTCAAAAATCTAATTATCTATACATTGTATATGGTAATTTAGGGTGAAAAAATAATTCCTGAAAAAAATAAATATAAGTAACATTTTGGAATGTACACTACGCCAAGAAATTAGCACACAAAATCGAAAATTCAAATTTATTCCAAAGAAGTTCAGATAATATGCTGAAGAATTATTCTTTCAGTAATTTACCACAACTAAGGTGTACTTGCCAACAGTTGAAATGAATGAGGTACTCATAGAAATTGAAATTAAACTAATAATGAAGAATGTAAAACTTTTGGAAGGAATCAAAGCCCCCAAAACATCTAAAACCCGGATATTTATACTCCTGGTGAGAATTCCTGCATGGCATCAACGATTCATACTCAAAATCAATGAGCTATAGCATTCTGATCCATTTCGTTCCAAATTTCGATCAGTCTCTTCCGAACCTTCTCAATCTTCTATTAAGAATGTCCCAGACATGTTTGATGGGTTTCGTACAGGCCACTTCATTGAAGTGATTTCGAGATCTTGACGGTAGTTAGTTCTTAGCGATATGAGCTCGGTGAGGTTTTTTTTTTCTACACGCTCTTTGCAGGAATAAGCGAACCTCTCACACCACATGAATGGGCGCCTGGGAAGAATTGAGGTGTCTGTTTTCTCGCTTCTTGAAGAGGGCCAAATTGTAGGATGTTGGGAAGATGTTGGACGAAAGCGAGTTCCACAGCTCACCGGCCCTGAAAACGAAGGAATTCTTATAGAGAGAGGTTCGAGGGGTCGTTAAATGTACCGCCATACGATGAGAACTCCTTGCCAGCCAAGTGTTGCGGCAAAACATGAGTTTTCTCGGAACAAGGTCTTTCAGCTCCTTGGAGTATCTTCCGTGGAAGTATCTGTAAAACAGAGAAAGGTCAGCATTTGTCTTGGTTGAAGATCGCGGGTGATCTAAGGGTGGTCGATGAGGCGCAAAGTCCGTTTTTGCACACTGTATGTTTTGGCGCAGATCCCCATACATGAAAACAATATTCCAAAGCAGGTCGAATCTGCGCCTTATATAGAAGCAACAGCTGAGATGACGTGAAGTATCGCTTGGCTCTGAAAAGAAAACAAAGTTTAGCTGATGCCGACTTAGCTATTGCTGATACATGTTCATGCCAGCAAAACCCGGAGTTGACCGTTATTCCAAGAAGGTGCATCGAATCTTTGGATGCAATTTGTTGGCCTTGCATCTTTAGACGAGGTTCTCCAGCAGGGACCTTTCTAGGAAACGTAGTTGCTTGCGTCTTGCTCGCGTTGAAGCTCACCAGGCTCAACTGACCCAACTTGGATATCCTCTGTGAGTCAGAGTTTAAGTTATTGATTCGTTGACATCTCTGACGCTGAGATTCCGCAGCTGTAATCGGCCGCAGACTACTGAAAGACAAAACTAGTGTACAATCGTCTGCAAAACCGAAGATCTTGCTCTCTGTAGGAGGCCGAAGATCGTTCATCTGCAACAGATACAAGGTTGGCGAAAGAATGGATCCCTGAGGCGTTCCTGCTTGCAACTGGAAACAATCAGATGTTATACCATCGACCACAACTTATATTGATCTATTTGAAAGAAAGCTATCCAGCCCCGCAATTTTTCGGTTTTCGGGAAGCCCATATGCAGCAAGTTTATTCAACAAGGCTGCATGCCAAACCCTATCGAAGGCTTTAGAGATGTCGAGGGCTCTAGATTACCCATGCTTTTCCATCGTTGAGGTACAAACATGAGTGACGTAGGCAAGCAGATCTCCTGTCGATCTTTGCATGTGAAAACCATACTGACGGTCGTTAATAATTCCCTGCAACTCAATATATTTGATGAGTTCATCATTTATGACTCTCTCCATCACTTTGGACATAATGGGAAGAAGTGCGACAGGGCGTTAGTTTTAGGGTAAGGACTTCTTTCCTTTCTTTCGGATCGGTTGGATTCTCGCTATCTTCCAGGTGTTCGGAAAAGTCTGGCTTTCATAAGAAATCTGAAACAGACGGTTAAGAATAGGTGCCAGTTCGGGAGCACACTTCTCAGGACGATTGGCGGTATTTCGTCTAGACCAACTGCCTTCTTGCAGTTCAGCTGTTCGAGAGCCCGTCTCACAGTGCGGACTCTGAGCTTGATTTCTGCCATGAAAGAATTTGTAGGTGGAATGTTCGGGGGATTTCGTTAGATGAATCCAGCACAGAATTCTTTGAGAACAAGAAAGCAAAGGGATCGGCTTTCTCTTTCGGAGATGATGCTATACTTCCGTCTTCTCTAACAAGAGGCGGGAACGCAGATTTGCAGAAATTGGCACTGACAGTCTTCGCCATCGACCAGAATTTTTTAGTCCCGCTTGCCTGTTTAAGGGGTTTGTTAGTTACCCCTTCGTTGAAATTGGCCTTTGCTCTTGCAGTTGTCAGGTTGCATACGTTCCGTATTCATACGAGGGTTGTTCTCGTTTCCTCTGTTAGATTTATCTTCCATGACTTGTAAGCTGAGCTCTTGGCTGCAGAGGATCTTTCGCAGTCTTTGTTGAACCATGGCTTTCGTGCTGTCGTTCTTTTCATGGAATGAGGGATGCAGAGATCCATTCCTGCATGAATGATTTCTGTCTGGCGTTATCATACACAAACAAAAAATTTTCACCCATGTTTGCCTTAAATTGTCCAACATGTTCATCGAAAATGTCTGTAACGCACTTCTAAGCATTCAGGGTTCCATTATTTAATATGACCAGATCAGTGCATGCGTTCAAAGAAATCCCTCTCCCCCAGAACCATAGGTAGGTAGAAAGTTTCACTGGGACTATCTCTCATTTCGACGTCTGTTCACTATAGAACGTCGATCGCAATGAAAAAGACAAAATCTCGACTTATCTGTAAACAAAACTTTCTCCCAGTCATCTTCTAACCAATCGTACAATAGTGCAATTAAGCAGGATGCAGTTTCGTCCTCATTAGAAACTCATCAGTGTCGCATTTCATCTCTCAGCATCCTAACCAACCACATCGGAACAACCTAACGATGAGTGGACGCGTGGAGTCTATATATGTACACTTGAGACAAGAAGATTTTCTCCGGTAGCGGGTTCCCGTCTGGATTCATAGAGGGCATCTCGTACATATATATACGAGATGCGTCTTTTCTGGAATCGTTAGGGTGTTCCGATGTGGCTGGTTAGAATGCTGAGAAGCGATATGCGATCCTAATGAGGTCCTAATAAGGACGAAACTGCAGTATGCCACTTGGTTTTTCGGCATCCTGCTAAATTAATTGCAATATTATGACGTGGATCTTGATGACTGTAAGCATAGCAGGCAGATTTGAGAACTAACTCTTGTCATGAGGGATTGATTGATTATTCATTGATCTACGGATTTTTGAATAATTATTTTTGCCTCAAGTTTACATAAACAAACTACAAGTTTTCTGCGTGCCACCCTCTATAATAAAAATATTTGAAATTCTTCTCTTCAATAAGAAAAGAGAAGAAAAATTGTCTAGGATTGCATTGCATCTTATCACTTATACTTATTATTAGGAACACATAAAATGGAGAAAGTGTTCTACATCGATATCAAATCGAAGTTATAATATAAAAAAATAACTGCATAGGTTTGATCATTGAGGAAGCGAATCGACAACTAGTTGTAAACAGCACTAGTATTATTTATGTATAAAGTGATTTGAAAACTTTTTCTCTTAAATAAATTGTTTATTGATTTATTTGATTAACATATTTTTCAAAATATCGACGCGCATTTCGCTACCATCTGGACAGGGAGTGCTGATAGCTTTCGTTTATTATTAAACGCTGGAGGATACAAATTCCCGATATATTATGTTGCCAATTCAATTGAATATCGAATATCGATTTGGTGTGTAATTGGTCCATATTTCTCTTACGAGAATTCCCAATGAAAATGTGATAAATGGAAAAGATAAAGTCTGCCGGTTGCATATGTTGAAATTATTATCTAATATACAGGATGATTTCTTCATCAAGAAACAACTTCCATAGAAATGGCATGTTTTGTATCTGCTGTTTGAATCTCAGTTGTATGATTTGGTACAGGTTGACCAACTCGGGCTGAGAAATAGAAACAATTTATGTAATTTTAAGAATCTAGTTTGCCTAAAAATTCAAACAAATACAAGTTCTTGTAGATTATGAATCGGAAACTGTTGGAGGAAAAGAAACGAACGTGGTGACATTCCTTCAGAGCACTATTCTGATAGGTTTTAAAGTCATTCAGGCAATTACAAAGAGCCTTAGCGGCCGGAAATAGAAGGAAACAAAGAAATATTACAATTTCTCTTGCAAACTCACTTTCCTAGTTGTAACTTAATACTAAATTAACCTCTAAAACTCAGATAGCACTCTACAAAATCTGGACATGCAGGTCTACTATGCTCTTTCTAACGGGACGAAATAGTACCAGCACGTCTACCAAAAAGGCAATAGAGAACTGAAGTCCAACTAGCCAATTGGACTATACTCAACATAAACGAAGAGAATTAAAAATTATTTTTATACCTGGATGGAGGGTGGAGAAAAAGGGAGATTATCTACCCAAATCCTAAAGGCCCATAAGCATCTCACCCTTTTAGTTGCAGGCAATGAAGAGGACATGCGTGCTGAAAAATGGTAGCATGGTCAAGAAGCCAAGCAACGTAGGGTGCAGATGGTAGATGGTTGACCGTTTGGGTACACCGCATATCGTTGTTTTTAGATGAGCAAAACCTTCGGTTTACTTCACGATGTAGCTATATATATTTGTAGCTACAAGTGGGACGCTTGGCCAGCTGTAAAAATAAGACATGCTCGATAACTTTTCAATGACCAATGTCCTGAGATCACCTTCAGGCAGTAGCTAATATTTTTATTTATTTAATTCATTGAATACAAAAAACCAAATCTGCATTCCGCGAACGCCAATTTCATAGAAGAATTCAATCATTTGAAATATATCAATCCATATCTGCAACCCATGAAGATTTGTATGCTATGTCGGTTGCATTTATAATAGAGCACGCTTATATCAATAAATTCGAGAAGACAAGATTCAAAGTTATCTCCCACATTCTGTTATCCCAGTAGGAAAACAGATGACTCGACCAGCGTATTATCGAATTTTTCAGGTTCCTCCTAACAAGTAAGACTTTTGATCCATATGTGTGAGGATGTTTCCTTTTCTTACTCACAGATTCTTAATGATTTTCATGTTTTAGTAGAAACAAAAATCTCTGAGGTTTATTTATCTATCTTCCTCTTATTTGTGTGAAGGACATTTAATTCCGATTCCAATTCATGATTCCTACAGGATGAACAAAAATTAAGTTAGATCAAGTAGAAGGTTGACTAACTGGTTGTTCTATGATCCTAAAAATCTATCGTATCTGGAGAATTTTCAGTCAAAAATAGGAAACCCCAACCTCTTTATTTTGAGCTCAATTCGAACTCCTAAATATAGAATTCTTGATATTCTTAAAACGAAAAGCCAAAGGATGCAAACACCAATAACAAATTAATTAGAAAGAAGAATTTTCTTTTTAATTCTGTTATTTTTGTCAACCGACTGATTCATTCATTCTATATAAAATGGGGTTAGATTGAGTTAGTTTAGTTCGCCGTTAGGTGGATTTCTTACTATGGTTACCAGGAGTACAGAAGATGTGAGAGGTAACTCGTAAGAGTTCGCATGTGAAACTGTTCATGAATGAAAGAATATCTTCCACTGGACGAAATGAACATTTTCTTCATCAAATCCTGAATTTCAAAACGAATTTTTTACACAGAACAAAGAGTTACATTTCAATGAAATACTTGACACTCGACACACTTTATCTAACTTAATTAAACCTAATTGAATAACTTTTACATTCCTTCGAAATGGAAACTAAAACAAGAATTACATTTCTTCAAGCATGTAGTATTGAGATTGAAACAACTTCATAGTACGAATAATTAGAGTTGAATATTGATATAACCCCACAGAAGTGTAAAAATGTATTTCGGTGATCTCTCGACATCTTCGCATTGCAGCGTTTTCTCCGAATGTTGTCTACTGGCACGTATTCATATTTTTGCTCATTTAGCTCTCGGTATCGAAAAAACGACATAGTGAGTTAAATACATTTTTATCTGAAGTTTCATGCAGTTAGAAAATATACAATCAAGTTCCAATAAAAAAAAGAAAATTTTATGTGGGTTATTTAGTAATCAGTGTTCAAAAACACTTTGTACATGCTTGAGTTTTGCTGTAGAAAGAGATCCAGCAATCTCAAAAATTTCAGAACTACTCACCCCCATCCGAAAAACTTCGTTGGTTATCTAATCTTTCCCTCTTTGTTGGCGTAGGGGAAGAACTGAAGCTCCTTACATGTCTTATGCAAGCCCTACACTGTGTATCTTCGTCGCTTACGACGAAACCTTGAATTGCCGGGGTTGTTCCGGAATTTTCATCGGTTCTTGATATACATTCAGTTAATTCTGCACACTCTTCCTCTGAAAAGATAGATAGATAGTTTTGTAGAAGTTATTACCATTTGAATTGAAAATACAGAGTGAAAATAGTGAAACCTTGAATTAGTATCATGATACTAAAGTATTAGATATTACTATATTTTAATGAAATATGCTTGTGAGAATTGTTATATATTTGAGATAGATTTTGTTTAAACTTGACACGTGGCGGCACAACCGTTATTTGTCATCGTTTATCACTATGGTCTTATCAAAAAAATGCGACTGAATCCTTCAATGTCGACTTCAGCTTTTCGCATCTTCAATCAAGCTGCAAGCTTCCACAGGAGTATGTATTTGGTCCAATACTATTTAATGCATTTTATTTCTTTTTCATTCATGAAATCTAACCCAAACATTTCAACTGCTTCAGGTTCAGATTATCTAGTATTCTAAATGGTGTGTCACAATTAATGAATTCAATAAAATACCTTGGTCCTCCCGACAAACGATCCTGATGTTTTCATACAATCGAGGTTCAAAACAAAGCCCGAATCGCTATCATTCTGTGATTTCTACAGCACCAAGAAGTAGATCCCAAGACTGTAAAAACCAAAGCTAAAAGATCTCTGTGCTAACATGAAGCTATTGTATTAAACGAGGAAGCTCATCGACTGACCAGAAAGGTCCCATCTGAAAGATTTGTAAGACCAAAACCATTAAGGCCGAGGGTGTACAGGATTCCCTAGCCACCAGGATAGGGTGAAGGTGCTGGAACCTATCAGGGCATCGACAAATCATGCAATCGTTCGAAGAACCAAGTAAACTGCTTGCAGAAAAGGCCCTAGAATCAACTGTAGAACAGCTAAAGACAGTGAGGAGCCTCTTAACAGGCCACTATCTACTAAGATACCTGAAAGATTGCAGATTTTGTAACCTTACATACCTTCACGTCTCTTCTGTGTGGCTCAGATTTCATTGCAAACTCGGTTCTTCAAGTTCTTATCCGCTTGGGAAAGCGTTTTGATATAAGTCAACCTTTTCTATATATACCGTCATTTTATGTTATTCATATTATGAGTATTGCATTCGGCAATATTTAGTGTAACTTATTATAGACGTTCCTAGGGGCATCTTTCTGAAAATGTTTCTCTTCTTAGTCATTTGAATTGTGGAGGCCGTTACTTGATGTAGATCCATGATATAAATGAGATAAAAACACAAGGTTTAACTTTGATCTACACTTTATTTGAAAAAATTCGACGACGTTTCGCTGACACAGCAGCTTTATCAAGATATCATTCTTGATAAAGCTGCTGTGTCAGCGAAACGTCGTCGAATTTTTTCAAATAAAGTGTAGATCAAAGTTAAACCTTGTGTTTTTATCTCATTTATCTTCTTAGTCATGTCATCACAGCTTTATCTGCTACTCCTTCAAGCCTTAATAAGGAAGAGTCGTTGTGTGGAATCGATTCAAGTCATACCATTATTATTGAAGCTCTAATTTATGATCTTAGTCCAAGAATTATCTCCTTATGAAGGAGTGGATAGATTAATGGCTAAATTTAATAGTTAAAGAAGAAAAATCTGGATAATTTCAGCAGAATTGAACGTTGGGGATAACTTAATGAATAACTACCTCTTTATGCATATGCAAAATAGTTAATTGGCTTCCCTCGTTCAGCTATTTGATTTTATCCGTATTTCCCAACGTTCTAAAGGGCCGAATACGTTTCTGCTCCTCCGCCAAATATATAACGCTACTATCATGGGAATTCCGGATATCCAAAGGGCAGTAAATGAGAGTATTCTAGCCCAATTGCCGCAAACTTATATTTCACGTTAATGAATACTTCAGTATTTAGAAATTCATATAGGGTACGCTATAATACTTAACATTTTACGGGAAAAGAAGAATAAGTTATGACATGAACATCTCGGGGGAATATAGCAACTTGGGCAAGTATTCCCTAGGGCCCACTGTGCGCAAGGCAGCGTAAAATGAATGTATTCCCAAGGGAAATTGAAGCTTCTTTTCCCATGCGGCCCTGGTCTGTTGGCAGTTGTACATCTTTGCCATTTGAGCAACTCTTTGTTATATCTTTAACACGTTTAAGATGTTTTTACTTGGAACAATTTCTGAATTGTGATGTGTCGCCAGTTCTCACTGAGAAAATACTGATATAACACCTAAATTGGGACAATTGTATCTTTCCTTTCATCGCAAGATGTAAACCAAGTTATAATTTCATATACAGTCTGTTCCATCTTTATGATATTTGAAGTTTCGAGCAACAGAGTCTGAATGATTCATGGGACATTAAAAATGAAGTTTTTCACGGGAGAATCATGCAATACTTCGTGGATTATCGACATTTGAACATTGTTTACGAGACTCCCTTCTTATTCTCTGGACTTGTTGGTGTTGCATACCATTCTTCTAAATGCAAACTTAAATACCTACATACCGCAAAGCATATACAATATGTACACAAGTGGCGGCCCTTAGAATCCGGGATATAGGCATAGCTGTCGAAACAGTGAAATGTATCTATACGGAACGTAATGAAATAACTTTTTATACATTTGGCCAAATTTAGTGGAGGAGGTTAAGTTTCTGATTCCATTCTGATTTTTGTTCACAATAGTTTAACAGACTACAAGTCAACAAGAATATCTGTGCGGTTGAGATTCTTATAAGATGCGCGAAGAACAAAAGGGATAGCAAGCGGAGGAAGTAAGATGAATAATCCATTCTGCGATGTAATGTCAACTGGTTATCAGGGTCGGCTTAAGAGCTTTTTGAGAAAATTATCCCACTTAGGCATATGGCATTTCAAGGTACTCGATCATTTTAATTTCTTATACAAAGAAGTGAGTCACAGACTCACCACCAGTTAGACTACAGGAAATGTTCGAGGCGGGGGTTTTCTAACTGAACATTCATAATAAGTACTATTGTTTTCTCCTTATAATTCAAATTTTCAAGAATACCTGGAATCTGTACAATATGAATAAATATAGTAATAGAAGGTTGATTTGGAGCAAAGGATTAGTAACTACGTTTTTCCTAAGTACCTAGTATCTTTGTCGATGGGTTTATATAGGATTAACGACATGACAAAGAAAACGGAAATTCTTACAGGTACAATCGTATTACGCTATCGTGAGGACGAATGATTCGGATTTACCTAGTTGTCAGTTTAATAGTACAAATTCATTAAAAATGGTAAACTCCATTTATCTAGATCATTTTTGCAAACAATTCAAATATGGAACACAAAATGAGTTAAATAACGAAAAATTAAACATTTTCTATGTCAGATAGTTCTTCATCAGAACTAGACGGCTCGCTGTTGCTGTCAGTAATTATGAAATTGTCGATAACGTCATCCACCATAGGTTCTTGTTCCATAAAAAATTGTTCAATTTTCAGCGTATTGTCACATAATGATTCCAACTGATCTGGAAAAAACGAAGAGAAAAACTCACCACACAGTTTTTCCATATTTTTCATTGAGAAATCAACATTCCTGTCAGCTACATAAACTTTCATTGCTGCCCATCTAAACTAACCTAACCTGACCTAAATTCCATCACCACCAAAAAAAAGAAAAATTGAAATGAAATTTGCAAGATTCGGTCCTGTTCGCTTGGCTCTTCTTAAAGCTTCAAAGGTTCATTGAGAACTGAGCTCTAGGCAAGACGGCAAAGTTAACGCGCAACAAGGGGAGGGGCTATTTCACCCGCAAAGATATTCTTGTCGACCCGTTGCTGTGAAAACATGAAACTGATGTTTCATCCTTATAACTAACAAATCAGCGTCACATTTTATGCTGGTACTAACATAATCTAGCTTTACTCTACAAACGTCAAATATCTCATAGGAAAAGATAGTGAAGGCATAACTGAGAACAGAAATGTTGAACAAGTTTCTATTTGGACAATTTATTGACGTTTAATAATGTAAGTGACCAGAATATCTTCTTGACATAGACAATCTATTTTGGAGCTTCACTGCAAGAAATTTAGGCACAATCTCAATATCTCACATTTCTTTTTTGGTAGGCAACTAATTATTAACATATTTTTTTTCTGGTATGTCCACCCATATGCCAAAAAAATTCAATTTTTTTCTGGAGCACATATTCCATTACATGAGAAATAATATGAGATTTTGCAACAAACCACCACATATTGATAACAGCAATTGTTCAATTTTTGCAAGTAACGCTTGTTCTTCTTGACAATTTTCGGTAATAATGCAACGCAAATCGCGAAATTCGACTCAGGCATAATGTACTGAAGCAGTGATGTTAGAATACCTAATTTGAATTTATACAAGAATAGGCCTGACGCTTAGGGTGTCCCATTCAACTGTTTCCAGAATGATTCACAGATACAGGCAGACTGGTATTCATGAAAGGGAAGCTGGGCAAGGACAACACCCACCAACAACGGCAATCAATGACCTTTATTCAAGAATTTTCTCGTTGGGACAACGGTTCGACAGAACAGTAGAGTGCAAATTATCATTGAAACGATAAGACGTCTCATGGAATTTAGTTTTAGGCCTTGTGTCGCAGCTCTAACCGCAACACATCGAAGAGCCCGATTGAATTTTGCCAGAGATCATGTCAATTGCTTAGAAGCTGACTGGAAGAGAGTTTTGTTTATTGCGATCGACGTTCTCTTGTGTACAGACATCGAAAGTGAGATATCCCCAGTGCAACTTGTAACCTACCTATGTTTTTGGTGTGGAGGTTCGATAATGGTGTGGGGAGAAATTCCTTTGAAAGCCCGCACTGATTTGGTCATCGTAAATAATGAATCATAACGTCAGACCTCACCAAGCTGACATCGTCAGAAACTATCTTCAAGATCATGAAATCACTTCCATGGATTGGCATGCACAGAGTACAGACCTTAATCTCATCGAATATGTCTGGGACATTCTCATAAGAATCTACCGGAATGAGGTACGAAACAGACTGATCGAAATTCAGTATCAACAAGTTTTTGGAACTTAGATTTTTTCAGAAAGTTTTTCATTCTTCATTTTCGTTTTATTTCGATTTCTATATGTACCATTTTCATTTCGATTGTTGACAAACATTTCTTAGTGCTGGTGAACTATTGGAAAAATAATTCTCAACTGTCAACTTCGATTTTGTGTATTAATATTTTGGCGCAGTGTATTAATGTTGCACACTAAATGCAGCGCATCCACCAAACCTAAATCTTGCGATAATCATTAACTAATTCTAAAAGAAATTTTGTGTTTTCTTAAACAAATTCTGAAATCAAATCATCAAAGGCAGCATATTGAGAAATTCAGAAAAAGTTTTTTCCAAACGCGGCAGTGAAAATAATAAACTAAATTTTAATGAGTGTTTAATAGTACTATGAGAAAATCCATATAGAAGAAAACACCAGTTCTCAAATGGTGCTTTTCAAAATTTAATGACAGGTTAGATAGAGCTGGGCCTCGAGCTGCAACACAAGGCCTAAAACTAAATTCCCTGAGACGTCTTATTGTTTCAATGATAATTTGCACTCTACTGTTCTGTCGAACCGTTGTCTCAACGAGGAACTTCTTGAATAACGATCATTGATTGCCGTTGTTGGTTGCGGTCGTCCTTGCCCAGCTTTCCTTTCATGACTACCAGTCTCCCTGTATCTGCGAATCATTCTGGAAATCCAAATTAGGAATTCTAACATCACTGCTTCAGTACATTATGCCTGAGTCGAATTTCGTGATTCGCGTTGCATTATTACCGAAAATTGTCAAGAAGAACAAGCGTTACTTGCAAAAATTGAACAATTGCTGTTATCAATATGTGGTGATTTGTTGCAAAATCTCATATTATTTCTCATGAAAAGAATATGTGCTCCAGGAAAAAACATTGAATTTTTTTGGCATATGTCTGGACATACCCGAAAAAAAAATGTTAATAATTAGTAGCCTACCAAAAAAGAAATGTGAGATACTGAAATTATGCCTAAATTTCCTGCAGTGAAGCTCCAAAAAAGATTGTCTATGTCAAGAAGATATTGTGGTCAATTACATTATTAAACGTCAATCAATTGTCCAAATAGAAAATTATTCAACATTTCTGTTCTCAGTTATGTCTTCACTATCTTTTCCTATGAGATATTCGACGTTTGTAGAGTAAAGCTAGATTATGTTAGTACCAGCATAAAATGTGACGCTGATTTGTTAGTTATAAGGATGAAACAGCAGTTTCATGTTTTTTCAGCAACGGGTCGACAAGAATGTCTTTGCAGGTGAAATAGCCCCTCCTCTTGTTGCGCGTTAACTTTTTATAATGCTACTATTCTTATTTCAAACACAATGAATTGCAGAAGGAATCGGAAAATCTGCTATATTTCATTCACAAATTATCTTTGTAAGGAAAAAAACGCGAATATCAATGAATCAACTATCTTAAATGAAGAAAATATTTGATCTTTCACCAAGATGCACAATTTCACAAAATGTCACAATAAAAGGACATATTTACGTTTTCGACTATTGTTTTTCTTATATGAGATTAATATCAAGTCATTTACTCTTCCTTATTTGATTAGTTCGTCGTATGTTATATGAACGGTAAAATATTACGTCAAATTCAGTAAGAATGGAAAAAAATCGTATACAGTGAGAACAAATCATCTATTGAAATGCGTTAGTCTAAAAGATGGCAGGTGCCATAGTGTGACAAATAAGCTATGGAATCGGTTCTTGGTAACAGGTACACTTGCTCAAAGATATATAAATGGATGCGCACCTTGTACAAAGACTAAAAACTGTTTACACTTGAGTGAAATTTAAATGATTTGGTTTGTTCAGCGGTAGCTGACTCATTAGTGTTTGGAGGAAAAGAGGGAGCGATATCAACAAAGTTTAATGCAAAGAGTTTATTGCAGATGTATATCCAAAACTATTCCTCCAAATTTTCGAGCAGCTATTTGTGAAAACTTCATTACCATTAACAACAACGCTAACCTCCAATTTCTACAGACCTGAATGGAATCGAATATTCCTGGGATGTTCTGGTTAGACTATCATCCACTGTTGATCTCAAGCAATTGTTGAGAATGAATTAAAGGATTTTATAATAATCATCGTAAAATAGATTTTCGTCGATATTACTTTTCGAAAATCCCTGCAAGATTATCTCATCTCACGTACTCAATCATTTCCGACTACGGTATAGCTGTGCACAAACAGAAAATAGGAATTCGCAATTTCCAATAATAATGTTGTGGAAATGACAAAGTTGTAGCCGGTTTGAAACGCATATCTGTTAGTCAATGTGATTAATGGGAATATCCCCGGGGAATGGAGTTGGTACCCTCGCCTGGCACGACAGACGGGTCCTTTGGGACAACAGCAGCCCGCAGGGTATGGAGTCCTATACTTTACCACCCATAGAAACATGTTATTTCAGCTATTCTGCTTGTTACCTCCGTCCGGAAATATTAAAGGATCTGTTCCTTTGCCACAGACGAGATTTTCATGCATCGTCTGGATTTTACTTAATATTTCATTTATTGATCGTCAGATTTACACATAGAAAAATATCATATTAAATTCGATGTTTTGCCACTTTTATTAAGCTGACTTGACGGAATTCGGGCGCATCAGCAATAGTCACAGAGGCGGACTTGATTTCATTGATTCAACCTTCTAAGAAAATTAGTAACATACAGTGAATGGAACATCGATACGTCAGAGCGATTAGATACCACCTTATTATTTGAATTGTGGACAACACATGATCTCCTTTTTTCTTCCTCTTATTGCATTTAGCCGTTTTAGTCATTTTCATCAGTTATACGTGCAAAACTCACTATTTAGAGGTGCGTGGTTGCGATATTAGTGATTATCCGTTATTCTGTTGATCATGGATCATAACTCAAGACCTCTTAATTGGAAGGAATGGAAGAAATAAGACGTTCTTATTAGCACGGTTACAAAAATGTCGCGCAGAAAATTAACCTCATCCTGTCATAGATATGAACAAGGTTTTCGGCGAATATGTAATGCTTTTTTGTCTCTCTAATCCGTCTAGATTTTATTTTCATACACAATAAGGCAACACCGCATAGTCTGGTAATGATGAGAAATTACCTTCTGAAGCTTGATGATGTTGTGAGGTGACCTCCGTGAAGTCCTAATCTGAACCTGATCGAGCACATATGAGATTCCATGAAAATGAGACAACGAGCTGTGTATCATTGGGCAGATGAAACTTTTCGAGGTAATCTGGTTGAACTTTAGATTTCAACAGACTAGCCTCAATAAGATGGACTATTATGCGTATGAATGAAATGAGGCGGTTATAAGAGCTAGAGGTGGAAATGCCTAGTATTGATAACTTTGAAAGTAATTTGTTTATTATTCGAACAATGGTTCTTTTGATTCCTTATCTTTTTCATTAAATACTTTTATAGGCCCCTTACTTAATGGGCGTGTCTCCATCAATACTCCAAGGGTTGTAGTTGTGATTGATAAACAAAGAATTCGTCCCAGTAAATCCCAGGCATGTTTTGTGAGGTTTGAATCTATAGAACGGGGGGACATGGATTTCATTAAGTGATCTTGCGTAGTGTACGATGGAGCGAACATCTTCATCAGTATCAATGAAGTTTCATCATTACCAAAAAGAAATTTAGTGAAGGGCGTCAACCATCCCTCCAGCAGCGATTATTAGCACTAGAATAAGAAGTGTTATGGCGCGTTTGATGAATACACTTCCAAAACACAATGTTTGTTATGTGCCTCTTTTTTCTATTTTTCTTGATATATGGGCATAAACCATCAGTGAGTCAGCCTGAAATGGGTACTCTTGAGCTTACCATAAATGAGTCTAAGTACACTTATGGATGGAGTTGCATATAAGACATGCACATTCACTTAGAAAACCGCATAACCGTTAGGGTAATGTAACGATTGTTTTAGAACGTTGTAAAGCATGGAAGTGCATTTCTAGGTCTTTAGGTGAGAGCACCTATTTCCGAGAATCGATTCCACATACTAATTACTCTTGGGTTAGGTTAGATTCATCCCGAAATGGGTGTTCTTGAGCCTATAATAAACGAGTCTAAGTACATTTATGGATGAAGTTGCATATAAGACATGCACATTCACTTGGAAAGCACTCAAAACAGTTAGGCTAATGTGACGATTGTTTCAGAACGTTGTTAAGCATGGTAGTGCCTTCCTAGGTCTTTAGACAAGAGTACCTATTTCCGAGAATCAATTCCACATACTAATTACTCTTGGGCTAACGCCAATTTCTTCCACATTATCCACCTGTCGTGTTTCATTCCAATTACCCGATTCACTTGCCTTAGTAAACGTCTTCCTCCCATTTCAAGTAAATTTGTCATCATATTATATAATATCACAACAAACTGATCGTTGAATCAGCAAGAGTACATACTTGTTAAAAATGTTATAACAAAACAAAATTGTGTAAAACCTAAAAAAATATGCTTAGAAAATCATGTCTTCAGCAATGTTATCAGCTTTGCAGCGATATGTCGAAGACCAAATAATTGGTGACATCTCAAACAGACCTATGTGAGGTGTTGGTTTATTCTGCTAACTCCTTGTGGCTAATAAGCTTCTTTCGGGCAACATTTCTTTAATGTTTTCATCTCTATTTGGCGTCCACTTCATTGCCCTGGGCAAATTCGTGTAATTTTATCATGTCTTGGTTTCTTTTTGATAGAGTGTAAGAGATTTCCCTTGTTAGAAAATTACATTACATTAATTGTAAAATTCGGTTAATTTTTATAATTGAATGAGCTGCCGAACTAAAACCGAAACGTGTTCATCCTGTAAAATGATTCCCTAAAATACGCAATATGAGTAAAAATTGTTTATCGTAAATTTAATTCGAGCGCGATGTGAAATCTTGGACCGTAAAGCCTCGGTCAGTGCACACTTTAGAGCCAATTTCGAATTTGGTTTTAATCCGAGTCGTGATTTAGTGAAATCTGAAATCCTTTAATGCTCTCTGCCGAAAATACGTTTCAAAATATGTACCACTTTAAGGGCTGCAAAATCTCCGAGGGCCGATTAGGCGGAAGGGTTGTTCCAATAACCATCTGTAAACCATTCGAATAGCTGACTTTAGGTGAATTTATGGCAAGATTTTGGGAATCGCAAGACCCTAAATGCAAAAATAATATAATTCCAAACAATTTTACTTGATATGTAGCTAAAAACATGAAAATTTAATTTTTAATGCCAGTTTTATCATACACGAAATTAGAAAAATAATAACAAAATCTCGAAACATATTTTATTCAAAGTAAAAAAATATGTACTGTACAGATATATTTGAAGTTCATAAATTATAATTAAAAATGTAGAAATTTGTTCTTATCATGTTAAAGCAATGGAAATCACCAGAACGCTACCTACTTTCATACTAAAAAGCAATTTATGAAGAAATTGGAGGATGAATAGCCTGAAAACAAACCTCTTCGTTTGCCACCAACTTTGGTAATGACTTTGGTTAGTTCTACACCTGCTGAGAGGTAACTTGAAAATAGACACAACACAAACTGTAGGAAAGGAATAAGCTAGTTTGTTTGAATGGACACTATATAGTCTGTACTTCTCATTAAGAACATCCACGAATTATTCCTCGCGAAATGTTGCCATGTTCTGAAAAATGGTTGTTAAATGACAATTTTGAGAGATTTGTTGATTCATCTTGTCTTCTTCAACCTAAAATTTCATTGACATGGTGTAATTCACTATTGCTTCATGACTGCTGGTAATATTCAAAAGAAATGGTTGATAAATTAAAAACACTACATTTAAAACCAATAAATTACCATTTTAGTTCATGACAGTACAAGGACGATGGTCATGAAACTGAATTTACTTGGAAAATAAAACCTCCAGCAACCCAGTTCTCCAGACTCATGTTCAATAGATATCACCCATTCAAACATATGAGACACTTTTTGGCTGGCAAAAATATGACTTAAGATAGTTGGAGAACACTTTCTTTCTTCTGCTCAATGGGGCATGTTTTAGTTATTATTTATTTATCTGTAATATTTAAAACTTCAGTGTCTGCATCTTGGTCCAAATGCTCCAACATGTAAGCATTTTAAATATCCAAGATGCAAAGCGCAGGGAAAAGCATTTTTAATTATTGTTAACAACTGCAAAAATTTCGTTGAATATTGAATCAACTTTTTTTTAATTTATAGTAGCATTTCACACAAATTGAAAGCATTAGCATTTTCATGTAATCACGTGCTTGTAGAAAAAATTACATCACAGCACTAAAAACATGAAACTTTGAACAAAACGCATGTGTATATTCAATTAGCTAGTTTACTCAAAGACATTGTCAGGGCAGACTGACACCCTGTAGATAGTAAAAACTCAAATTATACCTCCTAATTTAGCTGGATTTGCTTGTTTTCGCCTTGACATTTTCACTATTTTCCTTATTATGACTAGAACCCTTTCAGCACCAAATCAACAAAGAAAAACTCGAATTATCTGTTGAAAAGTTCATTTTACACAAACATGCACGAGCTTCCACAGGAAGGCGGCACGTTAAAAACCCGGGGGCAGTCGAAATTGTGTGCCCTTCTGTTGGCGGCGGTGTTTGAACTGAACAAGTGTTGGATAGTCGTACAGAGTTGGTTAAAAATAGCGTGCGCAGTGGTTACCCTGAGGGAATAAGGATTCCAGGTGGATGTTTAGTTCCTGAGTCCTCTGTTATAGCCGCAGGGAGACTAATTAAACAATATACAAGGTGCTCCTCGTGCAGTTTTCCATTTTTTATGTACTAGTACTATGAAAGAACCCAAAATAATTTCAGTATATTTCTGTTTCAAAAATTTTCATGAAAATACAAACAACTATTCAAAACTCCGCGAAAACAACATTGAATTTATCGCCTCGAGCTTTTTTAGAAATATGCAACGTAAATGTATATACAGGGTTGGAAAACCTCTACAAGAGTTTTAAAAAAAATTATAAGATTGGCCGTTATGGCCACAGTTTTTTGCGATACACGCGGTGTTATTTATATTGATTATCTTAAAAAGGTGAAACAATCACCGGTGAATATTATTCTCAGATGATTTTAATTTGAAGCAAAAACGACCGCATTTGGTGGAGAATTAATATGTTGTTCCGTCGAGAAAGTGCACGGATGCTCATGTGATGGCAAAAATCCATATATTGAGCTACGAACTTATAGTCCATCCAGATTTAGCCTTCTGCGAGTATTGTATGTTTCCAAACCTGAAGAAATGAATGGATGGTAAGAAATTTGGATCCAATAAAGAGGTCACTGAAACACAAACCTGTTTTGAGAGCCCTAAGACAAATTGAAAAAACGCTGGATTGAATATACTGAGTTAGAAGATGTTGTGTTGAGAGTTGTAACGTTTCTACCGAAAATATATCTTTCATTCAAAATGTCACTTTCTCATCAATCTGCCCTTGTACATAAGGATTCTGCTTTGCTCTTCGATATCTAGAGGTTTGGAACAGTGCTTTCATTTTCATAAAGGAGTCACTTCCTAATTACGAACAAAAGTATAGTATACAATAATGCTATGCTCAAGCGCCCACTGTGCATGGAATGGAATGTTACCTGCCGCAAAACTTTCTCTTTCCAATCACTTGAATATTACCGAAAGCACTTGATTTCCGTGTGCAACCCTGTATCTGGGCGATCAAGAACCACTTGATGTATTTTTTTGAGGTTACCTTTCTTGTTATTACTTTGAAAAGAAAACTCTCAAGAAAATGTTTATCAGACCAAAAACTTTTCCAACCAGCCAGGTATATCAAATTCTAAATTCTTAGACTGGCTTTTACAAATGTTTTGAAGTTTTTTTTTCAGCGAAAAATACATTCTTTCGGAAAAATAGGATGGACTGGTTGCAGTAACTAATGTGCTACAACCAGTACCTGTATGATCCATGAGGTCTTCTGTCAGTTTTGAAAGCTTCTCATAAAGATTTTTTTAAGACTGATCCTCAATCCACCTCAGATTGGTGGCACTATGTGCCAAAAGGCCTTACTGTTACCCATAAATGCGACGTGCGAGAATAACATTTACACATTTTCATTCAAAATACAAAAAGACATCAGAGCAACACAACTTTATTTCAAATACAAAACTAGTGAATACAAACTTCCAAAGTTAAATTTTTTAAACATCTCCTAGGATAACACAAATACAAACATGAAAAAATACGCATTTTTCTTATATAGTTAAATTTTTATTGCATTATAGAAAGCATTCAACTTTCCAAACAACTCTACTGAATCACATCCTTCAGAAAATTTCATGTATTTTCAAACAAATTTTTCATTGAAAGATAGTTAATTGTTTCTAGAAAGGATGTGATTATAATGCATTATTTTCATTGTTTCAAAAACAACTACTTCTCCCATGATTCCAGCCCAAATATAACAATATTGAAAAATTCAAACATCAACAAAAACATTATAAAACAAGAGGAGTATATATTCAGGATTTCAATAAATATTTCCAAATAGGATTAACAACAAATCTCTCTTCTACATTTCCCAAAACAGCAAATTGAGGACTATCCTTTTCAAACCTGGGTTCAGAGTATGATGCAATAACTTCATTACTGCTAAAGAAATCTGTTGATTCTAAAAGATACTTTACATGTCCTATTTGCATGTACATACGTCCAGAACTTCTAACTTGTAAGGTTCCAATTTTTCCTTCTAACATCACATTTAATGGGTAATCAAATATTTTCTTAACACTTGGATCATCACTCAAACCTTTTCCAGCTAAAGAATCTGGCAACTGAGGAGAAGGTTGAAATAGATTAATTAACATACACTTGATATAAATAAAAACTACCTTAATCAGAGCCAATTTTGTTTCTCCTTCCCTTTCAATCTTATGAAAATAAGGAACCATTCTGTCTGGATCAACTAAAACACACCCCATTATGCATATGAAAAATTATAGTTAATTGTGTACCTTCTCCATAACCAGTAGCATCGCCATTCATTTTATTTTCAATTTTCACAGCTGAAGGAAAAACTGAAAATTGAAATGTAATTACTAATATATTAAAATTCATAACATACCTTTGCTTTCTGGATTTTTCCACATAACAGGCATCAGATGCATTTTGTCATCATCATCATCTTCACGATTCACTAGTTCATCCAATACACCTTCTTCTTTTTGTTTGTCAACCTTCAACAAAACTGTTGCATTATTTACAAAAGTGAATTATATTCAACATACCATCCATTTATATTTTTTATAAGTTGGCACTGAGATTCCTATTGATGGATCATTTTCTGTTTTACCAGAATAAGACCTTTCACTGTATTGTGTAGATCGTCTTTGCTCTGCAGAACCATCTGAAAAAATACCCGATGACTGAACAAATCTTTGCCCATCTCCGAAAGTTCTAGTTCTGGGTTCATTTTTCGTCCTTTCTTTTCTTTTTCGATCTAAGTTCTTGATTACCCTGAAAATTACATATATTTTATAAATACTTCAACTATTAACATACCTTACTCCTTGGCTTTGTCCTTGTTTCGCACAACATTAACATTTGGGGCAAACACTTTCTTCGGCTTTGTACCACCAAGACTCAAGTCTCTAGGAAGTCTTAACGATTGGAGTCTAGTATTTGTTGCTTCTTCTGGTTTCTTCTTCATCAAAGTTTTTAAAAGTTTTGCATCCATTTTGAATACGAAACACCAGAATAAATAATAAAAACGAATTAGAAATTAATAGGTAATTGTAGTATTTATATATTAATCAGAATGAAGTTCAAAATAATTAAACTTAATCTAGTAGTAGAAACAAATTTTGTTTTAGTAAAATAATTACAACATATTCACTGATTTTGTATAATTGAGCTAAGTGTATTATGATTATGATATTGCTTTCTTGAACATAACCTCTTTGATTTGAACAACAAAACAATAATTTTGTTCTGTGATCTGATATGGATGACAAAAACGTCGATACGAAAGCATCGAATTATTTCAATATTTATATTTATTGTTATTCAGAAATTGGAATCTATAAACAAAAATATATTTTCAGAGTACAATTTCATTTATGAGTTTGAAAATTGTGGAAAATGCGTTTAACATAGTGATGCTTTTCATAAATTGCAAACGTATAAACAATCCTATTAGCTAGTCAGTTGGAAATTATTCTGTTTACAGGATAATTTGGGTAGTCTGAAATTAAATTATAGTATGAAACAACACTTATAAATTATTATTTTATGGATTGTTTTAAGTCATAACGCATGTTTTGTACCTACAGAACCATGAAGAATACTCGAAGCTCAATACTGTTCCTTCCTATTAATTAATTCAAGGTTATGTTATTATAATTTCTACTTGACTCGATAATTATTTTCAGCAATTTAAGACAGTCTTACATAAATGTTCATCAAAAGTATTGATTCGATTCCTGTAAGGTGTGTCGAAATCTTCAAAATTTCCTACAAATTCTCTATTACTATGGAAAATCACGTGAAGTGTCATTTTAATTGAAGTGTTATCTTTATCTATAACATGAATATCGTATTATTAGATAACAAGTTTAAGGTTCTAATATGAATTATTTTTAATTGTGAAGACTTGTTAATTCCTCTGACTATAGTAATTATTAATATTTTAAAATGAATGCCAAAGCAATATATGCAGTGGTTATGGTATTAGTTGGCTGTGGTTTAAATAATGTTTTCTTAGAATATATTATCAAGTGAGTGAAATCCTTCTATATGATTAATTTAATCCTTACTTTATATTATTTTAGGTTAGATCCAGGTGCGGGACATCTAATTACGTTTTTACAATTTTTATTCATAGCAATCCATGGCTTCGTATTTACATCAAAATTTGGAAAAATGCAACCAAAGATTTCCAGAAAGAATTATATGATTTTAGTAGTTATGTTTTTCATTACTAGTGTTGTGAATAATTGGGCATTCGATTTCAATATACCAGTACCTCTACACATGATTTTCAGGGCTGTATGTGTATATTCAAAGCGAAAGATTATATTTGATTAAATATATTATTTTAGGGCTCCTGATAGCGAATTTGATCATGGGTGTTATTGTTTTAAAGAAGAAGTACACAATAGATAAATATATTTCAGTAGTAATGATCACTCTTGGAATTATCATATGTACTCTTGCATCAAGTAATCAAAAGAGTAAAGCTGTGAGTAACTGAAATGAAAAAATCATTGGTGAATATTTGCTAGAACATGCTTTTAGGCTTGTCGTGACTGTGATCCAAACTCTCCAGTAGATGGGGAACAAGCTGAAGATCCAGCTTACTTCTTCTGGTGGATAATTGGAATTGCATTATTAACATTTGCTTTACTTTTGTCAGCAAGAATGGGAATTTACCAAGAAACTTTGTACAAAACTCATGGAAAACATCCTGATGAAGCTCTATACTACACTGTAAGTTGGAAAACAAGTTTTATATGATACGACTTTTATAATATATCTTCTATTTATGTTTCAGCATCTTTATTCTCTGCCTGGATTCATTTTGTATTCAACCAGTATTTGGGAACATGTTTCAATTGCAAATAACTCTGAATTATATAAAGTTCCAGTTCTTGAAATCATAGTACCACTACTATGGGTTTTTCTTCTTCTCAATGTTTTAACTCAGTATCTTTGCATTAGTTCAGTATACATTTTAACAACCGAATGTGCCTCATTGACAGTAACATTAGTTATTACACTAAGAAAGTTCATGTCCCTTATCATTTCAATCGTTTATTTCCAAAATCCATTCACTGTATACCATTGGTTTGGAACTTTACTTGTTTTCCTGGGTACTTTAATATTTACAGAAGTTATTTCAACTTCTAAAAACCAAGCATTGTTGTTGATAAACAAACCAAGAAAGTAAATTGAAAACAGAATCAAATTCAAATTCATCCAATATTGGATATAAAATAAGAATAGTCAATTTTATACATTTGATGTTATATTGAAAGATTATGCAGTTGTTTTGTTGATGTATAATTTCTATTTATATAAGATTGTTATATTGAATTATTTATTAGCAGTCATTTTCAACTTCAGGCATTATTTTTTGTGATGATAATTATTGTTTTTCTATAAAATATACTGAATTTTGACAATATTTTGTTTGCATTTTATAATGGGCGAAATCTGGTACTAAGAGTTTGTTTTTGCACTATATTAAGGCAATAGCAGACTGGGAAAATTTGCAACGTAAGTCGGTTGGAGGAAGGGAATAGCTCCTTGATCAAAAAGTTCCCGACTTCGTTACCGTGTGGCGCCCTAAGGCACCCGATTTCAATCATTTTCTTTTTGTTAGGTTGGCACAACTGTTGTTTATATTCCCTCTAATTTTCAGCGTCATCGATTTGCAATTGACAAAGTTACGTCGTGTTGTTTACATCAACCTCTCAGTGTGTTTTCGATTTTTTTTAATTTTTAAAAATGAATACAAAACAAAGAGCATTAAATTTTGTGTTAAAAATGAAATTAGTGTTCTCAACACGTTGGAAATGTTGAACAAGTGTTTCGGCGACAATGCTTTGAAGCTAACAACAGTTCGCGAGTGGCATGGCGGTTTAAAAGCGGACGCATGTCCATTGCCGACGATGACCGTTCTGGCAGGCCATCGACATCAACGAATGAGGAAAACGTCGACAAAATTCGTCATTGGCTACAAAACGTAAATTGACCATCAGAGAGATTACAGAGGAGTTGAGTATCGCATTTGGTTCCGCTCAAAGCATTTTGGTCGACAAATTGGGCTTCAGACGTGTCGCTGCAAAGCTGGTGCCTTAAAGACCTGAATTTCATGCAAAAAAGGGATCTTGTTGATGTCGCCAAATACATGATTTCCAAGGCTGAATCCGACCCAACGTTCATCAAACGCATCATTACGGGAGACGAGACGTGGGTTTATGAGTATGACACGCAGTCCAGACATCAAGCGAGTCGTTTTCAGTCAAAAAAGGAAGCGATGCTCACGGTTTTCATGAACTACCATGGTGTTGTGCACCATGAATTTCTTCCAAAAGGTCAAACTAACAACAAGGAGTATTATGTGGGCGTTATGAGGCGGTTTCGTGAAGCTGTTCGCCAAAAACGACCATAATTGTGGCAAAACAACTCATGGATTTTACACCACGATAACGCGCCGTCTCATAATGCCTTCATTATCCGCGACCGTTTGGCTAAAAACAGCACCAATACCATCCAACAACCACCAAATTCATCTGATTTGGCTCCCTGTGACTTTTTCCTTTTCGGTCGACTGAAGAAACCGCTCCGGGGAACGCGTCTAAGCAGCCGAGAGAAAATAATGGAAAAATCGAAGATGGCCCTAAAGGCCATACCGCAAATCGAATATGAAAAGTGTTTTGAGGATTGGATCAAGCGAAGGTATAAGTGCATTGCAATCGATGGGGATTACTTTGAAGGAGATAATATTGATTTTGATGAATAACTTTGAATTTTTGATTTTCTTAATAAAAGACGGAACTTTTTGATCAAGGAGGCATAAAATTGAATAAATATGTCTTACATATTTGAAAGAAACCATCTGAATTATTTTCGAAATTTGAAAATTATTAATTTTAATAAGTTTATAATAAATTATTTGAACAATCTCAATGATAGTTCAATATATATTTCTATAGATAGCAGCAGCAAACTTTCTACAGGATCCTATTGCATAGTTAAGAATAGTCCATTTTTATAAATTTGAAAACTATTGCAATTCGCATAAGTATAAGATAGTGCAAGAATATATTCATGCAAACTGAAAATATATTCACAAAAGTCCATCATTTAAAAACAAATTTTCTTCAAACTCACAAAAGATACCATGGAAGTCCATCATAAAGGAAACTCTATATCATTCAGAATACAAAGTTCAAGTGAATTTACTATTTAAATATTTATATTGTATTTGTAATTAGAGAATTCAGGAAAGCGTTGACATAAATTAGAAATATAGTGAAGTGCAGAGAGATAACTGAGAAAAAATTAATATTCTATGCTCTTGAGGCAATAAACAAACATTCCTTCATACTTGCGAATCTGTACATAAAATTTAATATCAGGATCATAGAAACGCGAGGAGGTATGTGGTTTGATCACCGACGTAGAAATTTTCACGCCCGTGCTGGCTAATATTTGCAAAAATGAGATGTCAAGAAAAGCAAAAGATACGATTACTGCGCCATCTAGTGGTGAATTTTAAAACTTCTTTACATAGATAGATTACTGTAATGTATTCGAGGTGGACTAAATGACAGATATATTTATTCCGTGGTTCTCAATTTTCTACCGTGATTTTATAACTAACTAAATTGGGATCTTTCGAATTGTCCATAAAACTTGGTGACAGGAACATAGAAGAGTGAGGAGGTATCCGATATCCTGGTATTCCAGCGAAAAGTTGGCGTGGTATGTATTCTTTCATCTTGAAACTAAATGTCTTTCTAACTAGCGCTTTCAAACTTATATAACGAGAAATAGTCGAAGCAAATTATTCGGAGGCAATTGACGAGGGATCCGTTAGAATACTATTATTAATTTGGAAAGTTCATATTTTTTTTGTTTCTTGTTTGGTAGAAATTTATTTATGACCCACTTTTTCGGTACAGTACCAGCCTTTACGAATTATGTTCTAAAATAATTATTCTTCAATTGAAGTTATTCATTTTTTATTCTATTTTTAATGTCCTTAGCGTTTTTAACTAAACAAGGGCAATCACATGAACCTTTTTGACTATTGTAAATTGTATCTCTCTCTTTGAGTATAGTAAGGAAATCGTTTGTTATCCATCTCAAAAAAATCTGTAATAAAACTTATACATAAGAAAGGTGATAAAAGTTCTATTGACAAATTACAAACCGATCAATTTACTACCGACAATATCTAAAATGTTTGAAAAAGTTTTACTGATAAGACTACTCGGTTTTCTTGGGAAATTTAATGCATTTGGAAACGCGCAGAATGGATACCTGAAGGAGTGGTCAACCACAAATGCAGTTTACCAACTAATCTCTGCGATCTTGGATGCATTGAACAGGGATGGAAGAGCTCTGGCAGTTTTCATGTATTTGTCGAAGCAATTCGACAGCATAAATTATTCTATTCTTCTTTCGAAAATACAGAATATGGGGATCCGAGGAATTGCCTATAAGTTGGTGAAATCTTATTTGCAGAACAGACTGCAATGCGTTCTATCTGTACCGCCATCTGGAAGAGAGAATGTGTCAGAATGGAGGGAGATTGAGCGGGGGGTTCTTCAGGGCTCGATCATTGGTCCTGTGTTGTTCCTGAGATATGCCTAACGTTTTAGAGTATCTAACAGTCCTGTTTGCCGATGATACATCGGTTGTAGCACATCTCCAGCAGATGAGTGGAATACAACCCCTAATAGACGAGATTATGATGTTGTCGAAGTCATGGTTTGCAGAAAATGATGTGAAGCTAAATATTTGCAAAACTGAAGTGATGGTCATACAGTATTTCATCCCTACTTTGCCTATGAGGGTCTACGCAGATAAGGAGATTATCGAGTTAGCCAGCAATACTTCGTTCTTGGGCCTAAAAATTGATTCTCAATTGAACTGGAAGGAGCATATTAGCCAGGTTGTCTCAATGATATCGAACTTCTATTATGCCCTTAGAATCATATCAGGTGTGCAAAATCCGCACTGGGAGCTTATTATGCCTATTTTAATTCACGGCTTACCTATGGAATAGTGTTTTGGAGAAATTCTGTGGACGTCCGTAGAATCTTTGTCCTTCAAAAGAAATGCCTCAGAAGTATATATCATCTTAATAAAAGAGACTCATGCAGAGAATTATTCAAGATCAAAAAGATACACTACCCTCATTATATGTTTTGGAATGCATACGGTTTGTGAAGGAGCACTATGTAGAGTTTTTCGCTCAGCATGAGATCTCACATACCTATGATACTCGAAGTGTTTTGAATTGTACACTGTAAATATCAAGAACTGACAGAAGCTATGTACATAAAGCCGTGAAGACTAGCATGATAAAAATTTTCAACCACCTCTCACAGAGATTGAGGAAACTTCCAACACATCCAGTTGATGACTTTTTCAATTGCCACCTTTGACATGGTTGTTTTTTTTAATCGCCCATATTACTTGGGACTATATTAAAATTGTCTATGTTAATAATTGTTTTTCATTAGTTCATTTTTTATATCAATTAGCATTTTATTTTTGAAATGTTTTATACTCAAACATTTCTGAATTTCTTTTTATGCAAACTTTGTATTAAGTATTATGTCAACAATAAATCAATCAAATCCATTGATTGTCATTGACAACCTTCACCACGTTGCTAGCTATTTTTTGCATTCCTTTATTTTTGTGATAAGATCTTCCCACGTAACAATTGATTTTATTTCTACTACCTGTGTGAATAAATGTCTAAGCTTTTTTTCATTTAATAAGTTTTTTGTGTTGTCTCTTTGGTAGACACAATAATTTTTAGCGAACTACTTAAAATATCAATCATCTCGTGGTCAGAAATGCTGTTATGAGAAATAGATATGGAAAACGCACTTCGTGTACCCCTGTAAAGAACATTATCGACAACTGTATTCGTGTTTTTCGCGATATGGGTTGCATGATCCAAGTGTATTTTGTTCAGTATTTTGAATTCGTTAATACCTGAATCGTTTTTATTATCTTTGACCTTGGTTGAGAATCGATCTGATAGGCTTATATTCATATCTCCCAGTATTAGTTTCTCTACTTTTTAGTTCAGAGAAAAAATCATTGAGTTTAATTAGACATTCTGCAACATCAACTGTACTTACGAAAATATTATATGAATTGTGAAAAGTAAATAAAACAAATGGATGACGACAAGCTATTTTTATTTATTTGTGTTTATGAAAAATAAATGTATATATTACAAGAGTATAAAAAATATCAATCACAGTAATCGTTGCTTCAGACCTTGAATTTATTTCTGAATCACTGTTTATAGTAATACAGAAGACATGTACTAAGACTTATTTCAATGTGGAAAGCTGAAATCTGGTACACTGTAACTTAACTAAAAAAACGATATTTAAATTTACAAAAGATATATTACAGTACTCAATCAACTAAACTCAATATGTAATGAAATTCACTGGATTTAAGTATCCACGTTTAGCCATGTATCCAATGGTTATTATTAATCAATTCAAATTTTGATTGGCTGTTTTTCACTCAAATGAAACACAGCTAATCAAAATTCTAACTCAATTGGGAACAATATAATAAGAATTCATTTCTTTAGTAACCAGGTTTAGTTCCAAACTTGGCATGAACACTAAAATAGATTGGTCGGGTGTGTTTTGTACATGGAGACTACATAAGGAGCATGCACTCCAGTGTTGCTAGCATGCTGGGTTTTTTAAAGGGCGCTAGTGTTTCTAATGTACCAGAATAGCATTAGTGTATGATGCAGTACTTTGAAAGTTGAAATAAAATTCCAATTATTTCAAAATTAATTCATTCAAACTAAACAAAAAATTATTTCGATTTTTCAGATATAAATAATAGAAATCGAATCAATAACAAATGGAAAATTAATTGAGTAAAAATAATAAAATGATATTAAGTAGAAGAACTTATAATTATAAATTTTGCAAACTTCACGTTTATTTATTTCTCTATATTCACACCGGTACAAAAAGAAAATTAGCGATGCCAGAGGTGAAAAATAGCTTCATTTATACTATAAGCGCGTACACACTCTGAGTGTGTGTTCGTTATGTATTCTCCATGATTTTGTATCACAAATTTGTCCAGAATAATAAAACACAGCCATCCAGTATATTTCTACTCATTGTCTCATTGTAAAAGATACTCTTTATAATACCTCAAAGATTTCAATTCCTTCTTAAGCTGCTTTACTAAGTCTAATGGTTGAACCAATATTGATATATCCCTGCCCACTGCATTAAGTCGATCCTTCACTTGATTCTTTTTGAAAAATAGGTTAAGTGGACGACCATTTATTTCTGTGAGGACCCAATTTGTGAAGGCTGTACCATCACACGTTTTAGCTTTGCATGGAAGTCCATATCTAGCTGCCAGACTTTCTGCTTGAACAGACTCTATAATAGCTGTATTGTTAACTTGAATTATACCTAAAGATTGCCCCTCAGTTTCTTTATGTATTACAAAAACTTTACCAAACGGAATCCTGCGGATGATTATGTTTATCTAAAGAAATATTTAAGTCATTAGTTAAGGCTGGAAAAGTATTAAGAACTATAACAACTTACATAAATTGCACTATGACTTTTCAAAATTCTACGAACTTGATATGCTGATTTCACTGACATTCCTTCAACACTTATTATTTGGTCTCCGATATGCAAGGCATTGTAGAGCATTGGATGTTCTCTTTGCTTCCAACCACATATCCTGAGAATATTAACATCAAAATAATCCAACCATCAAATCATAATATACTTACCAAACTGAATCCATCGCGTCTACAATAGCAATTGCATTAAGACAATCTCTTCTTCTCAGCTGGAGTCTCACTCCACCAGGATGTGTCATTTCATTCTGTAATTGTTGAACTTGTTGTTCTCTCAAAGTCTTATATGGCCTTGGAGGTGGCATTAAAATTCTCGTGGAACTATTTGACATTACATCATTTTGGGTGTCAGTTTCACTTCTAGTTGAAGGACCTAAAAATTTGAATAAGCTTACATATCCAATGAATGAGTTTGTAACTAAACCTACAGCAATTTGGTGATAACTGAATTATTCAATCAGCATTCAACACATGCACTAGCAAGGAATGAATTTGTCAATAAATTTACTTTAAATGTCAAATTTTTCGTTTAATATATGATGTACAACTTTACTTCCGCCGTTTTTTTCCAGCCAGGCCGCGTGCCATTGATCGAAACAAGTGATAGTCTGAAGGAGCAATGTCTGGAGAATACGGCGGGTGGGGTAGGACCATTTCAAAGTATGTCTTTACCACTTTTGCAACATGGGGTCGAGCATTGTCATGCTGTAAAATCACTTTATCATGTCTCTTGTGGGGGATTTTAATCTTAATCTCTTGGGAACTGGCTTTTATGCCAAAAAGGTTAGTGAACTCTTTATTATGTATGGCATAAGTCAACTTATATCAGAGCCTACTCGAATAACAGCTGATAGCCACACATTGGTAGATTATGTGGTAACAAACCAAATGAATGTTTCTGCCAGTGTTCATGATTGTCCGAAAATAACGGATCATTCTGTGCTGGGAGTAAATTTGTATTGTGGAGGAAAAATAAGGGAATCGTTCAGATTATTTAGGAATATAAGTAATGAGAGTTTAAATGTTATTAAGCCAGAATTGATGATGGTTGATTGGTATTTGGATTCTTCCGACATTGCAACAATTTATGACAACCTGTTGACTAACTGTGAGGTGATTATAGATAGAGTATCTCCTATAAAATCAAGTAAATTTGGATCTAATATGGAGTGGTTTGATTGTGAAGTCTTTGAAAAAATTAAATTTCGAGATAGAGCATATAAGATTTTAAAAACTGTTATGATAATGAAAGACAGAATGAGTGGCAAATATTTAAACAGCTCAGAAACAGTGTCGTTAATTTACTCAAGAGTAAGAAAAATTTATATCATTTCAATAAAATCGATAGATTCAAAACTAATTCTAATGAAACGTGGAAAACGTTGAAGAAACTAATAAGTGCCGGTGATGATTCCAGTCCAAGTTGTATTTCTTTCGAGGTAGGTACTGAGAAAACCGTGCTGACAGATAACTTTCTTATAGCCGAGAATTTCAATAAGTATTTTGTTGATAGCATTAATGAAATAGTCGATAGTATTGGTCGTTCACAGGGTGGCAGGTATCTTGATGGTAGTTATATCCTGAGATGTGTGAATTTAAAATATCAACGATGTCGGAGTTGCGAGGATTTGTGAATCGAATAGACAATCGTTTCAACGTTCATGAGATTTTAAATGGAAGAATGCTGAAGGATATATTTGAGGTCATGGGGCATGTCCTTTTGAACTTTGTCAATACGTCTCTCAGAACTGGTCATGCGCCTGATTCATTGAAGGTCAGTACGGTTATACCAATACAAAAAGTATCCAATACTACAAATGCAAATGAGTTCAGACCAATTAATACATTACCTCAAATTGAAAAACTTTCAGAAACAGTTGTATACAATCAGGTTTTGGAGCATATATCGAAGTGTGGAATTTTGATGGAAAATCAGTCTGGTTTTAGAGACGGCCATTCGTGTGAGACTGCATTACAGTCAACTATACGCAAGATAAAGTTGATGTGGATGGTGGCAGATACGTAGTTGGTGTATTCTTGGATTTAAAAAGAACTTTTGAAACATTGCATCGTCAACTATTGTTGTCAAAGTTAAAAATATATGGTTTGGTAGGCGGAGTTTTGAGATGGTTTACTATCTGACAGATCGTAAGCAGAGAGTACGCCGGGGTGGAGTTTTCTCATACAAGATTGAAAGTGTTCATGGTGGGCCGCAAGAGAGTGTATTGGGGCCACTCATTTTCCTTTTATTTATCAATGATATTGCTTTGCATATAGATTGTGAATTCATAAACCTCTTAGCCGATGATACTCTTCTGATGTGTCTGGAAGAGATCACAGATAATAATTACCATAAAATCTGCGTAGCAGGTGACTATAATATTGATCTGCTAAAACCTAGCAATAATAGAGATGAATTATTGGAAACTTTCGAGGCTTTTGGTCTAAGGCCAATTTTCAAAGAACCTAGCCGAATAACAAACAATAGCGGTACGTGCATCGATAATATCTTTTCAAATTCAGAAAGCCATACTTAACATAAAGACACATATGACCCACACCTTTCAGACCACTTGGTTCAAGAGATCAAATTGCATACCAAAGCTGCGCAGGAAATAAATACTACTATCAGACACAACATAAATGAGGAAAATACCAAAAAATTCATACTGGCATTGAAACTGGTGAACTGGGATGCCCTAATGGAACAAAGAGCAGAGGACTCATATAAGAATTTCCATGGCATGTTTCAGCATTGTTTCAATGATTGGTTTCCTGGAATAGCCATGAGAGAGAGGCCTGGTCGTAAACATAACACTAGACCAAATAATGGCATTTCAGCCTTGAAAAGGGCAATTGTAGAGCAAGTATACTAAATCCACAGCAACATGGTTTTCGATCGGATAAATCAACAACAACCGCATTGATCGATTTGGTAGAGGGGATTGATGAGGCCCTGGATCACTATCAGGGAGCGGAGATATTGGCCTGTGATCTTAGCAAGGCCTTCGATTGTGTGATGAGGGAGGTTCTGCTGAGAAAAATGGATTTCTATGGAAATAGAGGGACAGCTTTGTCAGTGTTTGAGTCCTACCTATCTGATAGAGTGCAGCTGGTGTAGTGGAAGAACAGTTGGTCAAAGGAAAAGGCGATCAAAGTTGGCGTGCCGCAAGGTTCAATTTTGGGGCCACTTCTATTCATTCTCTACATAAATGACTTGCCCGATAATGTTTCCTGTACCAGAGCCTGTTTGTATGCCAATGACACTAACTTTTTGAATGTAGCAACTTCAGGAGCAGATCTGTCCAATCAAATCATGTGAACGCTTGCACAAGCTAGTGGATGGTTCAATATTAATGGGTTAAAACTAAATAACGACAAAACCCAGCGAATCTGCTTAGGTACAAGAGGTCCACCTTCTAACACTATCAAACTCCTCGGAATAACTTTTGATAGTGACCTCAATTGGAACAAACACATCACGGCACTAACCAAAAGATTATCCACTACCATGTATACTGTTAGAAGAATGAAACAAATATCAACACATGATGTATGTAGACTAACATATTTTTCCAACTTCCACTGTGCAGCAACCTTTGGCATACTGCTGTGGGGTCACAGCTCAGGACTGCAAAGGGTGTTACTAAAGCAGAAGGAAGCAATGTGCGGCGTTCCATATACCACAAGTTGTCGGCCCCAATTCAAATCCCAGGGAGTGCTAACTGTGACGTCTGTTTATATTATCACCTGCCTGAAGTATGTTTTCAACAACAAAGAAAAATTTACAGCAAATGGGGCATTTCATCAGTATGGAACTAGGGGGAGGGATGATTTGAACATCACTTACCATAGAATCAATAGAACCAAGATGGGAGTTAATCATCTCTGCATTAAACTTTATAACAAACTGCCCCAGGATATAAAGATGATCAAAAAGAGGACAAGGTTTGGCGTTTGTTAAGAGGATTCTGCTTTAGGACACCATATACACAGTAGAAGAATTTTTAAATAAATGACCAATAATTTATTTCAATGTAGTTCGTGAACTAATTTGTTTGTGTTATTGTGATATAAAAAATGATATGCTGATTTAAATGACATGCCATGTAGGTTTTTTTTGTTCTTTGCTTTTGATGGCGAAAAAAAAAAAAAAAGGTTTAAATCATCAGCATAGAAATAACTCTCTAACCTCACCAAATATATCCGGCAGATCATTTATGTAGACCACAAAGAGCACAGGGCCCAACACACTCCCCTAGGGTACTCCCATCCCAACAGTTCCCACACTTGACACAAACTGTTGTTGATCAAAGTCCATGGCAACCATTTCTTTCCAATTTTCGAGGTAGTTTTTAATTAATTGAAGTTGTTTATCTCGAATTCCTAGTATTTCTAGCTTTCTGAGTAAAATATCGTGGCTCACACAGTCAAATGCCTTCGAAAGATCTAAAAAAAGGCAAAGAGGTATCTCCCACCTATCCACATACCCCCCTCCCACAGTCTCAAAGAGGTCCCCATGGCCACCTCCTCCACCACTGAATAGCAGAGGAACGCCCAGAAGACACTCCATAGAGGCCCTCAAATGACGAGAATTTGGCTCATAAGTTCACATGTTTAATTGAGAATAACTTTATGATGCAGACACAAATCGACTAATATTTCGATGGCCTTATGTTTACGAATACCTAAGCTTATCTATTGCCGTCTATTGCAAATGGCAGAAGCAAAGTTGTACACAGCATATGTGTCAAGTAAATATGAAAGATGGTAATTCTAACTTACCTGGAGAAGGTGGCACTTGAAAGACAGGTTCATAATGGTTTATACTGGCTGGTGCAGACATAGGAGGACAGTCTAGCAAGTTACTTATATCATCAAAATTGAAGACTTCAGATCCACTATTAGTTTGGAGGTTACTAAAACTATCACAGGAGGAGCTGGATTCAGATCTGTGTAATGTGAAAGAGAATTCAAAAGTGACATATAACCTTAAGTCGAATGAAAATAAGACTAAAGAACCCAAAAAGGACATTTCTCTAAGCTTTTAGATATACTTAATGGTTCATCATCCGAATTAAACCCCTTACCTTCTTCTAGTTGGAGTATTCAAGTTTCTTGTATAATCCGAGGAACGTGGGGCATCATTTAAAATTCGTGTAAGGTCACTTCTTGTACCTACAGGAGGTGGAGGCAGTGGCGAATTTGGATCTCTTGTAGATAATAATGGAAGACTACTTTTCAGTTCAGGTAACTTTGAGTAAAGGTTTTCCCTTGGACATAATATTTTCATTTCATTTAATTTAGAACGTAAAATTTCTACCCATTCGAACATAACATCCTGAGAAGGAGCAGCCAATCTGATAATTTCATCACAAAGGGTGACACAAAATTCATACTCTTGATCACTTGGGCAAATTGAAGAAGTAACATGTTGCGTGGAGTTGAGGGAGAAAAATATTTCAGGTTTATGTAATACAGCAATCTTACTATTCGAATATGCTTCCAGGAATGCATTAGCATCATCATGAACACAAAATACAACCCACAGTCTTTCTTTCCTCTGTAACAAAATCAATATTGAAAAAGAAAGTAAATTTCATAATCTATGCTGTAATGTTACATGAAATTATTCCCATTGAGTAACGAATAATAGAAATAAATTTACACAATAAATACCTTTCTAGAACGTGCAGATATTTTTCTTAGCCAGCTATTCTTATATATTTCTCGAAATATTGCAGTATGAAACTGGTTTCTGGTTGTACTCGGTTCAGCCATATTATTGCTCTATCCATAATCCATCAATTTTCTTCAGGAAATATTGTCATTTCTAACATATTAATCAGTTGTAGTTTCTTCTAATGAACAATTATACAGAAAAAATGTTGATATTGGGCCATAGTTACAAGTTACAACATATTCATCTCAATTTTTGTAAATTTGTATCGTATCAATTTCGAAGAGTGAAGACAAACTTTTTTCTATGGGAATGGGAACTAGGAATGTGCATTTATATTAATTGACACTTGACAAACGTGTTATTCCAGAATATGACCTATGTACCACAAAAATTCGTCGAAGTTAATTCTCGTTTTATATTTTTATAATCAACCTTGGGATAAATTTTCAATCCGTATGAATAAATTCATGCAGTGAAGTGAATTATTATTTCTCCAGTACGAGACCATGCTTCCTTTGAAAAAGTGAAAACCAACACAGAAAATAGCGTTTGAATAGAGATGTATACATCTCACTATTTGAGTTCGAGACAGTCGTAAATGTTTTTGTTTTTTCATATGATTAAAGAATAACTTGTATATTGGATTTATTTTGCAAAAGAGCCTAACTATGGATGTAAAATTAATTTTAACAAACTGGACTTTGGCTTAAAACTAATTTTTGACGGCTGTTCTGAAGAGTGTCAACTATTCGAAAGTTCTATGCTTGGAGCCAAGACGTCATTGTGACGTAAATCGCCAACGCGCGCAGGACAAAGCAAGAAAATTGAAAGGAAATATTTTCTTTTCTTTTAGTTCACCATGGAAATTTGTATTTCTTATCGTTACACCGCCTACACTATAATCATAAATGAATGTAAAAATATGTGAAGAATAAATACAATGTTATTAAGATTACCACCATCCTCAGTGGAATCTTATTGAATAATTCATTTGCGTTAAAATACTGAAAACATTTGTGGGTTGATATGGATAGCCTGGAAAATATGTATTCTTCTGAAACTTCTCCCGAAGAACAGCCTACTGGAAAAAGATGGGATCCTCTTGGAGCACCCAATGATCAAGACATTGAATCAAATGCAATGGAAAAGTTTGATTACCATTGTTGTGATCAGTAAGAATTCTTGATGTTGTCTTGAAAAGATCTAAATTTTCATTGTTTTGCAGTTCCAGCTCTGAAAAGATACAGAATCTGGAGGAAGAACAAGAACTTCTCAACTCTTCACTATTTGCTTTGACTACCCATTTTGCACAGGTAAGTACAAACGAGAAAATTATATACATTGTGGTCATTAGCAAGGATTATTTACATCGTTATGTGTTGAAGCACTTGGTTTTCTATAATCTAGGTGCAATTTCGTCTGAAACAAGTTGTTAGTGCACCACCAGAAGATAGAGAAGAGCTTCTTAAATCTTTGGAAGAATTTGCTTTTCGAGGTATTCCAGATGTGGGACTTGTGCAAGAAAGAATGGATGAAGCAAGTCTTGCTGAAGCTGTGAGACTGAGACGTACCCAACAACGAGAACTGATTGATAGATTGAAATCTCAACTTCGAGAGTTGGAACAATATGCCTTTGAAAATGGTGATTCTGCTGTTCCTCAAGATGTTGTATTAGAACGTCAGAGGGTAATTTTGAATGAGTTGAAGACCAGAATGAATTTAGAAATTGATGAACAGAAATATCTTCAGGTAAGTCTCATCAGTGTGTTTATTTTTTGTTATTGTAATATTTTTCAGATGACTCCTGCTGACGTTAAAGAACAAATCAATCTTGCTTTAGACCAGTTGGTCAGTCCATTAAGGGTTAAAGAACATCTTGTTGCTCAATTGAAAACACAAGTGGCTGATTTGGAGCGTTTCATAAGTTATTTACAGACTGATACTAAGCAAGCCAAGTGTTCCTGTGGATGTTCATATCATTCTGTCAAGAAACCTTTTAATACCGACACTATCGGCTTGATACAAAGAACTGCAACTTTGTTGCAAATGTTTGCTGTACTTCAGTTGGGATGTGGACCGCAGAAGTTTAAGAAGAATGATTTGAAAAATACGAAAGTGAATCATTATGGGTATGTCCATTATTCTTATATTTCAATTATATAACAAAATAGAAAAAATAGTGTGGGTAATCTTGCTGTTCACGCTGACCACTTCGCGCATCGTGTACCAAGTCGATGGGAAATGTTTCCGATCAATTTAAATTTCAGACAGTGTTGCCAGATCCCTTTCCTGGTCTTCATTTCAATTTCACGTTCAAATAAGAGAATTAATGTTTGATCTTGGTCGTGATTTTTGGGTTATTCAATATGTCAGTTATTAGTGAAGTTACGTAAAGAGTATTTTCACATTGTTCAGTTAATTTTTTGAATAGATTGCAGTAGATGAGCCGAATTTTTTTTTCTATTTGGCTTGACATAGACATAAAAAAACACATGTCCCTTACGCTCCCGAGAAGTAAGGCCCTTGATTAGGAGTGTTTTGCTATCAGTTTCACTTCAATAGTATATATTATCCTTTGCTATTTCATTTTAAACGATAGGTAGCCTAATCTCCGACTTGAGATAAATCGTTGCAACACTGGCTGAAAGTCGATTAATTTCGGGAAACATCTGTTCGACTCGACACTGAATACGCGACAGCGGTCAGCGTAAACAGCAGGATTACCAATAGTGGGAATACGAAAGTCATTTAGCTCGTAGGGATTAGGTAACCAAATCTTCATTAATCTCATTTTCTGAAACAGAACAAATCGAATTGTACATTTTGAACCCAATAAAACTTCCTTATGGAACTGGTTCTAACATGAAATGGGGACCCTTATGTGGTGAAGTAATTTCTGTAAATGTATATAGAAAAAAATTGCTTATAATGACTGTGTAAGAGAACTTACTTATGTAGTATTACGAGGGTTGATCAATAAGTATTTGTCAGGATGATGACTCAGTTGGAAGTGGGAACAAGTTGTCATACTTTTGATTATATCAAAGTCAATTTTGAATGGTGTGTCAATAAGAATTTGTGTTAAGAAGGATTATTTGTTATTTTAGAATTAGGATAGGTTTTTTGATGCAACTCATATTATGGCTATGGGTACAAGTTCTATCAACGGCAAGTAGTGAAGTAAATATCCTATGTTGCTGAAGAATTCTTAAAAAGATAAAAATTGAATGTTTTTAATTAAGTATTATATTCTTTGTCAGCCTTCTTCCGTCCACTTCGGAACATAGGCCTCTCCGTGTCGCTTCCATTCATGTCTGTCTTGTGCTATTCTAAACCATTGTCCTCCGACTTGGTCTTTTATATCGTCGATCCAACGTTTTTGCGGCCTGCCTCTACTTCGCTTGGTCTCTCTAGGCCTTTATTGAATAACCCCCAGGGTCCATTTCTCTCTGTCCTGCCTTGCAACATGACCTACCTATCTTCATTTCAACTCGGCTATTCTTTTTATAATGTCTGAGTCTCGCGTTCTTCGCCTGATTTCGTCGTTCCTTACTCGGTCTTTTAAGGATATTCCCAGTATTGCACGCTCCATGGCTCTTGGAGTAGTCCTTAGGCGATTGGCACTATGCTTCGTTTTTGTCATCGTTTCAAGTCCGTATGTAGCCACAGGTAAGATACAGGAGTCGTAAACTCTTCTCCTTAAGTTAATTGGGATATCGGTATTTTTCTGGTTATTTCGGCTTTCTGGTTTTCTTTTCCTAGTTTGATGGCGTATCCCAGATAAACATACTCGTTTACATTTTCGATGACTTGATTCCCTAAATGGACCAGAACGTAGTTCTGACCTTGGTTTTACCTATGTTCATTTTTAATCCTATACTATTCGACGCTTCATTCAGCTGCACTAACATCTTTTCTAACTCATCTGTGTTTCCAGCGATAAGGACGATGTTATCCGCAAAGCGCAGATGGTTAATGTACGATCCTTCGATTTTGATGCCCTTTTCTTGCCATTCCAATTTCTTGAATACGTCTTCTAGAGCCAGGGTGAAAAGTTTCGGTGATATCGTATCACCTTGGCGTACCCCACGTTTAAGATCATTTCTTGCAGTTCTTGTATCATCATCAATTTTGACATGCGAAGTTGCTCTCTGGTATATATTCCTTATAGCTGCACTGTACCAGGAGTCAATTCTAGCATTATTCATAGCATTTAGAAAGGACCATGTCTCTATCGAGTCGAACGCTTTATGGTAGTCTACAAATGCCAAATATATAAGTATATTGTACTCAGTTGTTCTTTCCAATAGTGTACGCAATGTCTGCAGATGGTCTATGGTGCTGTAACCACTCCTAAAGCCAGCTTGCTCTGGTGGCTGATAGAAATCTAGTTTCTTCGTGCGCGTTTTGTTAGGATTTTCATGAAAAGTTTATAGAGGTGTGATATCAGACTAATAGGGCGATAGTTCTCGATGTTACTGACGTCTTCTTTCTTGAATAGCAGCACGACTTCTGCATTGTACCATTCTTCTGGAAGCTTACATTCTTGCAGACATTTGTTCAATAGAATTTGAATGAGTTTTTCCATGCGCCCTCTACCAAGTTTCAGCATTTCAGCAGTGACATGGTACTCTACTGGACACTTTCCATTTTCATACTTTTAAATGCACTTATAATTTCACTGAGGCATATATCTGGCAGCTCCTCTGATTCCACATTTAATACTGAACTCGATGTGTCAATAACGTTTGAGGACGTGTAGAGGTCAGTGTAAAACTATTCTATTATTTGAGATATTTGTTCTATGTTGGATGCAATTATTCCATGTTTGTTTTTAATCTCTGTCAGCTTTGTTTTTCCATTTGAGAGTTTTGATCTGAGAACTCTCACATTGGCATTCTTTTCGATTGTTTCCTGGATCATTCTAGTTTTGTGTGCTCTCAGGTCTCTGCATATGGCTTTTTTAACTCTTTTATTCAATGTCCTGTATTCTTCCGTTCCTTTTTCAAGTCCCCTTCTTTGTTCCATTAGTTCGACTGTAGAGGTAGTGAGCTTCGACTCTTTGAGCTTCCTTACTTTAGAGCATATTTTCTTTGTAGTTGGGGCGACACTTCATTTTATTTGTTGGTTTAGTTGTTCAATATCCATTTGTGTTTCTTCTGGTTGTAATCTTATTGCTATTTCTGCTTGGTATTCGGCATTCCATCGATTGTCGGGAATCTAGGTTTTTTAATGAGCTTTTTCATCTTTTGTTTAATATCGAACCGAAAGCAAGCTCGGACTACTCTGTGGTCACGTCCTGTGTCTACTTTATTAAGAACGGACACATCACTACCGTTCTTTCGGTTGTCTGAAAGTATGTAATCGATCTAATTTTTTGTGGAATTATCCGGGCTTCTCTAGGTCCATTTGCGTTGAGGAGGTTTTTTAAAAAATGTATTCAAACAGTAAAGGTTCTCTTTCAAGAGAAAGTTCACGAGCATTTTCCCTCTATCGTTCCTTATTCCTAGGCCGTGTTCACCTATGTTTTCGGTATCATTTTGCGTATTCTTGTCGATTTTGGCGTTGAAAGTATTATATTATCTTCGCCCCAATATTTTTCAACCAGGCTATAACTATTGTTTCATGCTAGTCAATGTTTAATAACATTATGTAGTTGGTCTGGATTTGAGTATTTTTCAGAGATCTCCGTGCTAAACTTGAAATGGCAATAGCTCATGTACGTGAGCTTGTAATAGAAAATAGTAAACATAAACAGACTCAAGGAGAATATAGCAGTGACTCAGAATCAGGAGGAGTTAAATGCAATGTTCAACTAACAAGAGCTGTACGAAAATATCTAGCAACAAGCATCAGAGACTTAATTCAACATGGTTCTATGATTGTAAATCATTCCTCAAGTATTGTACCGTTTATGGGATGTTTTCCAAGAAGAGGATCTGGCGACCATACTCATATACACGCATGGGAATTGATTCTGGAATATTACGAATTGAAAAATGGGGAAAACTTCAATTCTACTCCGGCTAGAAAGTTATCTCAAAGTTTCAATTTAGATATTGCTGGATCATCTCCAATAAATAGCAAACAAACCATGTTGAGTGCTATTGGAAGTATAATCTCTACACATACTAAATATAAGAGGAGCAACGATTCTCATTTCAAGGCTTTTATATGTGCCGGCCTAAAGTAAGTTGATAGTCACCAACCAAACTTTATTAAAAATGATTTTCCTTTCAGCTCTAATAAATTGGTGTCATGGTTAAATCATTTCTTTCAGTGTACTCCTTTAATTAAAGCTCATTATCAGCCTTGGAGTTATGTTGCCAAAACAGGTGAATATTTCATATTTTGTAGAATTCTGTTCTGTCAAGACTCGGAAAGTGATATATTTTTAATTTATGCCATGTAATAATATTCCTATTATTTTATAAATGCTTTTATATTATTTTTCAGTTATAGGGCTTCTTTAGATTTTTATGAGCTTAATGTGACTAAAATCACTACAAGAGAATATGAAAATGTCCAGAAAATTTTCAGTGATACACTGCTAAGGCGAGTTATTAAAATATTTGAGCAAAAGCTGATTTGGTTATGGATTACTAACATCAATTAAATACTTTTTAACTGAGCAAATTCTTTCAATGTTCTTGACATTCCCGTCAATTGTAACTCCAATTTGTTTCATGAATAATTTTTTTCATATTAAGATAAATGATATTGTGTAAATATGACAATTTCGAAGAAATTATTGGTATTCACTTCTATGAATTATAACGAATTCTTTCTGAACTATCTGAATGCACTTTTTACCATTTTTTCTCGAGATAGTTTCTTTACTAACTATATAAAATGTCTACAGTACATTCATTTTTAAACTTTGGGAAATGTGTAATAACATTTATTCAAGCTTTATTTTCTCACGCTGTTTTGGTGTTATGCATGCTCTAAAATTCTCTGTCACTAATTCGAAAATTGAGGTATAATATTAACAGGTCATTTTTCACTATTATTGATTACTCACAATACTGTAATATATGTGAGAATGGAGGAATATATTTCTAGAATATACATCTCTTTTCAGACATTCTCGATCAATCAAGTCCTATAAGGTGCCTTTTCATTGGAGCGTTTGACGCTCGTTTCGAACGTCAAAATGGTCATGTGACCTATTTTTGTATGAAATAATGATGCTCCCATGAAAAGGGGTTTTCAGCGTCAAAATATGTCGTTTGTAACTTATTTCAGGTTAAAACACTTATTTGATAAATATGAAGTCTATTTTTTATTGATTTGGTATCAATTCTGGACTCTTTAGTGTTACATATTTCGAAATTCTTTTTTTCAAGATCTCTATGTTCGAGTATCGAAAGCTAATATGGTGCAATAACTGGACGACTATAAAAAGATATGTAGCCATTTTGTATCGAAGAAAACTGGTAGCTGTAGGTGTTTATTGGCGTTATTTGATTCCTAGGCGTCATAAAAGAAAATTCGCAGAAGGAGCTGAAGGCCATCTCTGAAAGCGCATAAAAAAAATGTTTCAATGATTGGAAAAAACGCTGGTACATATGTACCGCTTCAAATGGAGCATATTTTGAAGGAGATTCAATAAATATTGAAGTAGATTGAAATTTTTGCGTTTCATTTCAAATTTTCGGATATTTTTTTGTCACAGAGTAAAGTTCAGATATCCCAACTTTCTAGAGTCAACACTGATCATCACCTGACCATTCGAATCAACGTCAAATCGCTCTAATGAAAAGGAATCTTTATCCATGTCATACAACCTTATTTATTATGATATATGCCTGTGAATGATCCTGTACAATCATTGACTGATATGCTATTTTTCATAATTTAATTTCTACCCATTTTTAATTTCCTAATTTTCTTAGTTTCTAATTTAATGAATATTTCTGATGGAGTTGATATAATTTTGCAGGTTTTAAAGACAGCCTCAGCAGTCTGGATACTTTGACTGGTTATAAGTTTGATCTTCCAGTAGATTTAGCTGTTCAACAGTTCCAGAATATCAAAGATGTTTTCACGTGAATCTCTAATATTTCCTTCCTTCCACTCTCTGTATTTTGTTACTGTGATATGGTATTTGTTACTGATTAGTTGAAAATATTTATCAAATAGTTGATTTCTCATTCCAAAGTTTATGTTGACTTTTCTGCAATAAATATTTTCGTTTCTTTGCACGAATTGTTTTATTCGCCAGAACAATGAGTCATAACTTACTTATCAATCCGAAAAAGATATGAAAATACTATGGTAATAGTTTACTGAGAAGGTAATTATTTATTGCCAAGGTTTATAATTTCCTAATGGGCAAATCAAGGTTATTTATTATTTTATTTTGAAATATTTACGATGTAGTTAAACAAAGTTTGTTTTAATACTTCTAGTTATTCAAAAACTAAAAGGGTTTAATGTTTTAAAAAGAAAATTGGTTATTTATTATATATTTATAGATTTTGGAGATATATTTTTTGCAGATTCATAGATTTTAGCCTATGATACAGAAAAATGATACTATTTAGATCCCAAGATGAGTTGCGCGTTTTCATGAGAAATAGCCAATAATAATTGAGTTATTTTATAAGTTTGTAATGTTGCTTATCAAAGCTTTTCAAATTATTGTAGCTTTCTCCGGAAATGATAGATTTGCTAACAGAATGGCCGCAACTTAATATAGATAAAAATCTAAACCACAAGTATATTGTGGGCTTGTGGCAAAATTTCCTTCCGCTACAAGAATTAAATGAGAATGCGTTCGACTTTCGCCTGTAATTTTATGAAAATATATTCGTATAGTTGTATAACATACATTTTTGAGACGAAAATCTTTTTTCTTTTTTATTTTTTTTGGGGAGTAGAAATTAATAGAAAGTTTTTCCATGGACAAATCACCCCCAAAAATTTAAGGAGATAGCGCTTCGCTTTGATGGATACTAAATGAATGACAATGAAGCACTGGTGGTGGTAAGAACGTTATCGAAATAACCAAACGTTCGTAACAAATTTCACTGAGAGGAAAGTTAGCTTGAATATGTCTAAATCAAGAGGAAACTCAATCCATGAAATTAGGAACTTTCATTTCGAATTTAATCTCGCAAGTGTAGTGATATTTTCAAGCGATAAGAAGTTTACACGTTCCGAACTGAATAATTTTCCATTCTATGACATATACTGAATTATGAAGGCAAGGTTCCCCCTTGAGACACATTAAGAGCAAATATTTCCCTTATAAATAATGCAAAATTTGTTAGACTTCGTGTTCGAAAACCGCAAATATGGCATTATTAACAATATACCATAATATCACGAGTACCTAGGGATTTAGTTCTATTTGCGCACGCTGCGATGCAAAATTGAAGTGGTCAAAACTGAAAGGTTATTGGACTTCTGCGAATTTTATAAATGAAGCTGACACCCTTCGGCATTAATGATTAAACGTGTCAAGCGTCGATGATCGAAAATACTGCGCATGTGTTGCGCTGTGTACATTGTTTACCACGGACTGACAAGTCCTGCGTGAATGATTTCTACCTAAAAGCTGAGAACTATAAGGATCCTCAAGCCATTATCTTCATGTTTCACAAATGAATCGGGGTAAAACAGGAAAATATAAATAAGAAACCTCTGAAGTGAGTACATGCAATGGAAATGCAATCATTTTAGGTTTGTTACTTAGTTCTAAAACTTTCAAAAATGGCTCTTTATGGTGTTTCTGGCTAAGCGTTTATCATTTCATATCTGATGTATCTCGACGAAATATATGATTCATTATTGTAAAAAATTATAATGTAGAATAAAATGTTATATATTCTTTTGGTGTAATGATTCTAGGTAGATATTTTTAATTTTGGATAGTATTGTCGAGAGGTGGATCGATGATGAATACATGATACGGTCGACAGAGCGTCGTGAGCGTCGCTACCTAAATCGAGACGTCGTTTTCCATCAGTTCCTTCGCTAGTGACACAACAATGAACCTCGAATCGAAAAAATCCGGGTGTAGGTGGTGATGTCTTAGTAAAAATGAGGAGCAGCAGCTCAGAACTGCTCCTAGATCAACAAGAGGAGTTGCGGAAACGGAAAATTGCTGAGCTAGCAGCCCAAAAGAAGGTTGTGAAACCCATAGCTGGTAGATCATGTCGTGAGCAGGCCTTGTTTTACTCAACTGCAATCCTGGCCGTCATAGCTATGTCAGCTGGATCCTCTTTGCTATTCTTTGTGCCTCTATATGTAGACCCCGCTATTTCAACGTTAGCGTCGAATTTCGTTACGGATCCAGTCACTTGTATGACAACACGTATGGAAAAACTGACTGGGTTAGCTAATTGTTCTTGGAGTTCTTGCAGAGAAGGCTGTACAAGTGATGCCTACCACTGTACTCATATCTACGTAAGTTACAACGAATCATCCATGTTAAATTCTTCGCAAAATCAAACTGACGATGCGGTCCTCCTCGTCAATATCAAGGGGTGCGGGTATCCACCTAGTGTTCTGTGTGCTAATTTTACCGAAACTTACGGTGTAGAAGGAACTGAATTCCCGTGTTATCATTCTAGGGTTAATCGTACCGTTGTCCTTTCCCACTACGAAAGAGATGAACAAGTTGCCATTATTATTCATTATTTTGCGGTACCTTTTGTTATCACTCTAGCTACTTCCGTGGCATTATGTGTAATGCACTGCGACTGCCGTTGTCACCCAACTACACACCATAAAAGAGGTCGGAGACCCAGGATCCAAGATCTCAGCGACGGATCTCTTGGGGTAGATGTTGATTTGAGACATACAACTAGCTATAATTCTGACATTGCAGCAATAAGGCCTATGTAAAAATTAAGACCCGTTTCTCGAAGAAAACATTGTGCCTGGATCCTGTCTTTTAGAAACTCTCCTAAATTTGGGGAAAATCATTACGTATTTTTTTTCTCAAGAACTATTTGAAAATATTGCAATAAAAGGTTTTCATGATTCAAATAACAATTTTTCGTGGTGTAACATGGGCTCAATTATACTCTTCTTTTACGAAACATTTCTCTAAAATGAGTAGTTCACTTAATCACATAATATTACTTACAGACTAAATAAAATTATTACTTTAATCTTTCAAGATCTAAGTCTTATATGTTAAGAAAAAAAGTTCTTGAAAAATTCCCATTTTACCAAAATATATAGTTTATATCCAGTTAACAAATTCTCTTATCAAGAAATATGATTAAAGGAATATGTTTCAAGAGTGTTTTATGGTCCTTATGAATTCATTTTGTTCTTCAAATTCAAGTAAAGCTTTATTTCCCAAATTTTTAATCATAGAAGCAGTTTTTGATAGACTTGAATGAAGTAAAGGATTTACTTTTCAAATTAAATTGATTCTTAAATTCTACTTTTCAAAGAGCGTAAGTAATATTCTGGTGAAATATAATACTTCAAATAATGTAATATCAAAATTTTTCCTAAATCTAATTATATCATCTTGAGTTGAAATTGTTATGCACAAAACTTTCAACTCTATAACGTTATGTAAAAACTACATGAAAATTTTTGAGAAAACTCTTCTATGCCAATTAAAATCGATGAAGTTTTTGATCTTGATATACTCGTACATTTTTTATTTCTCAAATTAATCACATAAAATTAAATTTTGTTAAGTTCTATAGATTGGCTTTATTTCATAAAATGAATGTAGTTTTGTTGTGTTAAAAAAGGCCAAACATAAAAATTGCTATACTTAGAAGCGAGAGAGAGGAGGCTAAATTTTTGTTGATAATGTTCAGGAACGATAGTATCACTGAATTAGAGATTTTCAAAAATACCAGAAAATATCGAAAACTGACAAAAATTCATGTAAAACTACGTTAACTCTACTTAGTAGCCAATTTTCAGAGAAAAGGTGCAATATATTTGAAAGATTCACGAATCAGAATAGATTTTTGATTTTCATGGGAGTTAAAATATCGAAAAACATACAATACAAGCTTTCTCAACCAAAATTTTGCATTGAAAAATTGAAATTTAATGAATGTAACAGGCACAAGTCAGATGATTTTTCTCTCTTCAAAACTTACGTTATTGCCATAATTGTTGTACAAATTAATTTTATTCATGAAAAACTGGATAGCTTGAAATATATTTCATATAATTATAGGCAATCGATATTGTATGCTTAATACAGTTTTATCCTCAAACTTGGGAATTGTTTTTATGCAATAATAAAAATATCTCGAAAGTACCTAATTTTCAAATTGATAAACATATCAAAATAAAGATGATTATGGATGAATCTATTTTTCGCAATAAAGAGACTGTAATACCATTTATATTACTTTTAGCTTCGTTTTACACAAGACAGGTTTAAAAGGTACAATGTTCGCTTTTAATCATAGAACACGGGTCTGCTTGTTCGATTTTTTTATAAAACCACATTTGAAATGGTCCAAAGATAGGCATAACATTTTTTTTCCATATGTATCGCAAAAGTTTTTGAGAGTTAAATGAGATATTCAGGAAATTAATCCAGGATACCCAACAAAAATTTGTCAAAAAGTGAGAACCATATAATGTTTCAAAAATTGGAACTCCTGTGAACAAGACTGCCTTATATATTCCCTAACACAAAGTTCCTTCTATCTAAACGACAATATTAAAAACAGGGACACTGTAGAATAAGAATATAGCGTGTAAAGCTGCTTAATGATATTATTTAAAATTGCCTCTTCTAAGAAAATGTAGGTATTAAACACATAATAATATGAATCTGTTTTCACAAAAGTGTAATTAACAGCATGACATTCCTGTGTTGGTGGATTATAATGTCAAATACTGAAAAATTCGAAAGTGTTCCCCAAAATAACATATTTCAATATTTTATAGTATATGTATAGAAATGTTTTTAAGTATAAATATTTTTTATTTTAATTCCTTACTCACTAATTAAAAGTATAAAAATTGGAATTTACAGCTTGTAGATACTTTTTGTAATATTATGGATCATTTTAGATAATCACCAAATTAATTTGGTGTTTCAAATTATACAGGTTTAGGCATGTTCATGTAGCTGAGAAGAAATATGTCAGAATAATTAATGTTTAATTGAAAATTTTCAAAATTTCTTTCCCGAAGCAAAATTCTTTATACAAGAAATAAAAAAGCAAAATCTATTAGAGGCAATATAATTCATTAACCTTCTAACAAAAATTGCGTTACATTTGAAACGAATTGTTTTCAAGAGAAATAGCCAAGTTCGAAAATTGTAGGCTAGCAATTACTGACAAAAACAAAAATCTGTTCAGGAAAGAAATACCATTTTGAGGAAAACAGTCACATATAAAAATTGTAAGAAACACAAGTCGGACAAAAAATAATTAAATCGCCTCAATCGAGGTATACAGAAATTCGCAAGTGTGGGAATTGTTAAATAATAAAATTGTAGGCAACTCAATTACCGACAAAAAATAACTTCTATTCACTCAAAACCTTTACGAGGTATAATAATTCATTGACTTTTCTTCGAAAATCCCAAAATTCTAAAGAAAAGCTCAAATAAAAAACTGTGGCCAAAATGGTTACAACACAGTTAGGTTGCCCCAAAATATATCAGAGACCATATAACTCATTTTCTCTTTTTGCAGAAATTTTATAATATTTCGCTCCAAGAAAAACACGGAAAATTTGTAGTCAATGCAATTATCCATAAAAATGAGTTATATTGTCTTGAATTATATTTGAGGCAATATAACTCGTTCTCTTTTTTTTGCAGGAATTTTATAATTTTTGCTCCAAAAAATACACGAGATTTTTGTGGCCAGAGCAAATATCGAAAAAAGTGTTGTATTGACTTAAAATACATATGAGGCAATAACATTTTTCTCGTAATATCTAAGATCAAATTTGTTCTATGGAAATACTTTAGAGAGAAAATATTGGCCAACATATTAACTGATTAAAATAAGCATTATTGAGTTGATTTGTTTTGAATAACTTATATTGCCTTAAAACCTATCTCATTAACTTTTATCAGAAATCCCTTTTCTATTTCTCAAACCAATATGCTCAGTAGGAAAATTGTTGTGAGGATATTTATTTATAGTTAATGACATATAGGTATTGCCTCAAAATTGTTTCGAGAGCCTATGTAACTCAATGACCTTTTTCTCATACCCTCCTAGAGGGAAACTGCTCTGAGGAAAATGAGTTATAGTGCCTCCAAATATATTCGAGGCATTAATTGTCTTGTTATATTTCAGAACAAAATGAATCTATGGAAATAATTTAAAAAGAGAATAGTAACAAATATATTTACTTAAAAAATTGAGCTTCATTGTTCAAACAGTTTTGCTAACAGAGGTTGTTGTTATTCTCTCAGAAAAGCAAGTTTGAATCACTTCTGAAGATGTCTACGTTTTGTGTTACTTTTCTATAATAAAGTTTAAATGTTTATTTGGCCAATCTATGCCTAGCCTATATAGTTAAAAATGGTGTGTTAGTAAATCATTTGTTACTTAATTTTAAAAGCAGAATTTTATTTTCGTGGTTAATTAACTAATTAGTCAATTGGTTTCAATCATTAATAATAAAAATGCAGGTAATAAATGAAAGTTATTCAACACAATAATTTCAAAGAGTTCATGAAATTTGTAAATGCTTTGGAAATCAAGAACGTATAATGGATTCGTTTTAGTGGATTTCTTATCAGGACATAAAATTGTTGCTAAGCGAAGAAAATATTCGGTTAAATATTTCAAAGGAGAAATAAATCTGAAACTGCAATTTGAATTATATTTACTGTTTATTGAAAAAGGCAGTAATTAGAGATTTTTGAATTAAAGCAGCATTTGTTTTTCATTTACTGAATGTTAGAAATATATCATATTTAGTTTGATTTTTAACTTGATATGATGTATTTTATTTTGGCACATATATTATAGTATCTATAAATATATATATAAAACCTGCAACTAATGTACTGTACCTATTAGCTTAGCTATAGTCGGAACGAAGGTAAAATATAAGGCAGTATTTCGAAATTATTCTTAAATATGTCGTTTCTAATGTGAAACATATTGCAGACGGAAAGCGAAGGAACTTAAAATACCCGAAATTAATGAATTTTTATGTATTCGTTCCTTATTTTTCGTGTGCAATATTTCTGATAATTTTCCAGCTGCAGGAACAGCATGAAAGACCAAATTCTAGAAATAACAAAATAGGTTGAACGTATGTGCTCTCGTTATCTTTACGTATAATCAATACTTTGCACAACATTGGAGAGAACCGTATAAAGTATAGACCCTTGACTTTTCTCCTCAGTTGAATATGCTGGGTAACATTGAAAGTTCTTTCTTTTGAGCATTCGTTTCCAAAGAATTCCCAATCTATTGATGCGCAACGAAGGTTCTGAATTCCCTCAATGTATTGGTGTATTCGGAAATTGATTCTATGAGTATTGCGAATCCTTCGGAAAGTACGAGGGTCGTTGAATAGAAAATAATAGAAACAAATTACTTTGAGTACATTTTTTATCTTTCAACATAATTTCTTGCAAGTTCTAAATATTTTTCAAGCGTTTTAAACATTCTAAAAACTTAATACCGAGGACCCTTAAATGAAGATCATCTTTCTTTAATGTAGGCCCACGTTAGAACTCTTTTAGGAGTGGATGAGCCATGCACTGAAGAACTCAGTTCTGATTTCTTTCAGTGTTAAGCTGCTCACTTCAACCGATGAAATACCGGATGAGTAAGGCTGAACTGGTTAGATAGAAACCTATAAATATTTCTCCTCTCAAACTTTCCTCAATACCACAACAAACAATTTCCTTCAAAGTTCTAAAATATAACTTGACATGGAGAACACTAGACTTTCTGAAACTGTAGAAATGGTGCAAATATGGACCAAATGTAGGTCAGCTAACGTTACGATCCCCTAATTTCTTGAATTTAAAAATAAACGTTCCCAATTCGTTGAAACAAGAGTTTGTAATGAAATGTTGATAAAGTCTGGTCGTATTCTGAAATTTTTTTGCAAATGTTATTCCCATCACCGTATAGTTATGGTTCTACAAATATATCAATCAATCAATAAACTGATATATTTGTCGAGATAGTCAAGTTAGTATGGACTAAACAAATAAAACCCCAAAGAAAGGAGAAAAATGTTGTTCATCTAGATGTAATATTGGTTATAAATGTTGCGTACCTAAAATGGATGGTCCATTATTTATAAAGATCTTCTAGAGTTTAATTTCAAAATGTTTTCTTCCAAATTTCTTAATAGGAAAAATTTAATTTTAAAAATTCATGAAATTAAAGTAATTTTTCAAAACGCTTAAGACCAACAGTTGGGAAATTCCTGAGATAGATCAGTTCAAGATAACACAATTTTATTATGAGTACACGCAAATAAATCATGTTGTAATAGGAAGCGGTTAGAAGTTGTTAATGTTGAAATCGATTCTTTATTTATTGATAAGCTCAATATGAAAAATTTTAATGCTTGAGGCGTTAATTTAATATTATCATCAAGAATAAATCTAATGCCACTTGATAATATATTTATCTTTTAATGAATAGAAATTGATTTTTGATATTTATTTTATAATAAAACTGACTGTTCTACACTTTTGTCCATACTTTCCAATTGTCATAGATTTGTGATTCTCAGTCAGTTTTAGATTTTGAATTTTCAAAGTTTAAAGAGCGTTTTAGTTAAATGCTGATAGTTAAATGCTGATCATTTAATTTAGAAATATACGTAACTATTTGAATATTTTAAAATATATAGATCACCTGTTTTCAAAGCAATTAAAACATGTTCACTATTTTTCATCAATAAAAAAATCGTTATTAAATTTTATAGACGTTGAATCATATCATTAAATTAAGAGCTTTGCGTTGATTATAATTATTCGATTCAATTCAAATATACAGGATGTTTGATAGAAGAGATCTTCGAACGACATAGCTCGCCTAAATATGGCCTAGACTTTTCTGCGGCTGCATTACTTTTTTGAATACGCAATAACCTTTGCGAAATATTGATTTTTCTGTATATAGATGCCTAAAATATTTTGTTCGTGAGATCTGTTCACAGCCTGTATATAGTGTATTTTTGTGAGGAGGGCAGAAAAACGATAAATTGTAGTATAGATTTATGAGATCTCGAATTTGGTCTAAGAATGGATAAATCTATAAGCTGAACATAAAAATTTTGTTAGAAATATTACGTTTTCTTATACCTAGTAGGTAATTATACATTTAACTTGAAAAAGTATTTTTATAAGAATGTTATGTAGAAATCTTGTTAGAAGAGTGTTATATAGATATATGTAATATTTTGAGTTTATTGAAAAATGTGTGTATAATATTAGAATTTATATATAGTTTCAATTAATTTTGTATTGTTTTATATTAAAAATCTATAATGAAATGAAGGAGTTTCGATTCAAATACTTCCTATACTTCAACGCCCACGACCTGTTCTCAGTTGATTCATGATACACCACATCTTTTTTATCAGATTAAAACCAGGATTAAAACTTCTGAGAAGGATCTTGTATGGAAACATACTTATACTAACCTGAAATTGGGGTTGAGCTAATAATTCTTATTGCATTATTCAATTTGGAATCAATTTTACATATATAAGCATTATTTAACTAGATAGAATAATGGTACTCAGCTGTAAAAAAGACCAGAGTAAAAGCAGCAGATCAAAAAGTGTGAACACTAGCACCCGAAGTTGTGCCTACAAAGTTTTGCAGACTATTGTTCCTTGTTTTCAACTTTTGATTCAGTATATTGATGTGGGATTTAAAAGTCAATGAAATTAAGATTCAGTGGTTGAATACTTTCATTTGCCTAATCCGTTTGATAATGATACCTCAGTTTTTAGAAAGATTCAATGGTATCGTAGTTAGCAAGACAATATCGTTGGAATAAATGAACTTGTTGGATGAAGTTGTAGGAAATGTAACAATAGAGGTACACGAACAGATCTTCATCAAACAACATATTCTGGATCAGGTTTACAGTTGTACTACAATGAACAACCTAATATAGTTTACTCATCAGACTTTCAGATCGTTTTGCTCATTGCCATATGCTACAGGAAGTTCAAAGTGTACGAAGTACGACTAATGTTTTCAATTACTCTGATATCCAGACTAATGTTTTTCTTGAAACCATCTATCAAATGAAACAAGGCTTCAGCAATAATACGTTCTAATCTTGAATATAGAAGTTTCTCTGACATTTTGAAAGATAGAGATAATAGACTTGAAGGATAACTGTTCATATTTTCAGAATTCTGCTTTCTATAACGGCAATAACCTCAGCTTTTCAGACTAATTGTTCAGAACGACCTTGATCTAGGTAGGGTAAATAAGAACACATTATCATTTAAACTTTATTCAAGTGATATTTAAAGAAAAGCCCGATTAATACAAAACAAATAAAGAAATACCATATTTTTAAATACAGTCTCCGCAAAATCCAATCTAGCTCTTCAATAAAAACACAGGGTACATAATATCTTTAGGCTTACCAAATTAACGAAAATATAATATAATACGTATATTGCCTTAACAAAACTGCATAAAGGACACTTTAAAATGAAGAAATATATAAACAGAGCAATATGTTACATTCATCAATAATATTACGGTCAATGAAGAAAAATTTTAAAATAAGCTATATTCAAATTGACTAGATTTCATTTTAAAATTACTCTCTTATTTTGATTGATCATCAGATCAAATATATTCATATACCAGATTACAGAAATACTTGGTGTCATATAGAACAATGATCCATAAAATGATTTCATAAGAAAATTATTTTTGGAATTGACATTTGTTCAAATAATATCCTCACCCCCTCAGGGGGCCTAAAATGGCTGTAGTAATTCGGGGATCCCCACATCGCTCCCACAGTACGAATAATTGTTAAGGGGGAGGGGCGCTTTGAGGAATCCCCGTTTGGGTATCTGCATACCTAAACAAAGGTGTGGATATTATTTGAAGAGAAATATTCCCTTGAATATTTAAGGAAACTGAAATTATTAATATTTTTGACTTTCTACTATTTACAGAAAAAATGTTAGAGAATAGGTAGTCAAAATCTAAAATAAACTGGTAAATAGAAAGAAGAATCTCTGATATGTGATGCTATGTGTCATTCATGATAATATTTCATCAAATGATCATTTAAAAATTGATTTGTTCCAAAGTCTAAGTAAAACATGCAACAGTTAACATCTTATATATCATATAAAAATAAAATATTTCATAAAATTTCTGCATGTTTGCATCTATAAATATGTGTATAAATATATATAGATATGATTTTATTTTCTTGTATATATTGTCGAAATGATGAAGTTTCTAAATGTTACTGACCCATATGTTTACAACATTTTGATTTATAAGCAAGCCAAAATGAGTATTAACTCATTTCATGAATTCATCGTCGTGACTAGCAAGGAATATATTTTGTACCTGCTATATTGAAGAAAAGGGGGATCAATGAAGGAAGCTTTTGCGATTCACCAATAAAATGATTGTTTTAACAGAAATATTTTTGTAACTAGAAATAATTATTTCTAAGGCCCCTTAAAATTGGATATATATCAGATTAATAGCAAACATTCTGACCCAATTGAACGCAATAGCGTTCCATATATTTCTGTAATATCATCAACAAATCTTAAGATTTAAGTTCCTTTTATCCTCCCCTCGTTCCCCTTACTCCCCTTCGTCAGAAAATGACAATGAAAGACAAAAAGTCAAAACTGATTTATAGTTACATAAAAATTGATTTCATTAAATATTTATAATATTTAACGAAACATATAATTTACATTATTTAAAATACTTTTAAACGCATGGGTAGTTATTATTTAAAATATATTAAATAAGATACTATTGACAAATATTTCTGTTACAAACTGGTTAGGTACAAATATGTTTTTTATTTTAAATCTTTGGTTCTTTAAACTTTACTCTCAGGCCCACCTGCTTGTTGATAAAAAGAATTCTGTATATTTGAGATAAAAGCAGCGATAACGTGACCGTAATTCTTATAGTAGAATTCCGGTTTTCTTCCCCTGAAACAAAATCAAGAAATTGATTAATTGAAGCAAGTCGGTTATTCTACAGGGGGTTTAAGGTATGTGTCGATAATTTCTACAGCTTCTTCCCCACCAAGAAACATGAAAAAATTACTATGAATATTTGTCTCAAAGTCCACCATTATCGAGATTCTTTTGAACGTTGTACGTGAGTAACCTATCCACCCCCCCCTTTCTATAAGGAACTTCTTTGTAAGGATTAAGGAAGAGGAAGACAAAGATCTATAGACCCAGGTGTCGATATCAATGACAATTATCCCTTCTATAAGTTAACTATTTAGCTCTTGTGGCAGGAACTTCCAATCATTGGAAGTTGTTTTGTCGAATGTACTGTTGTGAGATTATTCTGTGCAGCAACAAAATGCTGTGTATTTCGACGTTTCTCAATGACTAAAATGAGGACATAGAAGGATGATGAGTTTTATTTATAGATGGCTTAGATTAGTTGGTCCACGAAGCCAAAGATGTCTGGGTGGTGAAACTCTCTGAATTACTGACGTTGATATGTGTTTACGATATTAACAAAGCTTTTTCTTTGGTTTGTATTACAAAAGAGCATGCTAAAGTAGGAGCTTCATAAGAATTGATAGTTTTCATCCTTGTTGATGATAGTCATTGGCCTTCTAAAATATAACAGATGGCCCACTATATTCGTGAAGGTAGATTAGAATATTTTAGTTTATACAGAGTGTTCCATAATAAAGTAACATACTATTTTTTTTTTGACTTTGTGAAGAAAAAATGAAGGTGAGTTCGTTCGAAATTCTTTATACCTATCTTTAATAGTTTTCGAAATATTTGACATTTTCTAAAATTTGAGTTGTGCCCTCAATATTGTTTTCAAAACTTCAGATGTACAACTATAGTGATAGTTATTGTTGTTGCTTGAACATATGACACTTTTCGTTGATCTATGTTATACAGGGTGCTCGAAAACGATTTTTGAAGTTCAAATCACATTGCACTGATTTTTTCAATGGCATACCCCATATCTAAAGGATCGATTGAGTGTTATATTCGATTACATTTCGAATGGTACAGACCTATTTTAAACGGTTTCGAATATATTCCAAAGTTCAGCCAAATTTTATAGAATTTCAAGAAATATTTCAATTTTTCACTCCAATTTATGGTTTCACAGTTATACTGGTTTGATCCCAGACGAAAGTATGATATTCATTCATTTAATCACATCTAGTGAATCAAATTCCATTATCGACTAAATTTCGAAGGGATGATGTATACCGGCAACTCGCATCAAAGTAATTAAACAAGCAAGATCTGTTTATCGCATTTCCTCAGTTGGCACCTACATAATCCTAATCAGTCTAATGTTGCCGAATGGAGGTCATTTTGAACATCTTATGCAATAAATGAAATGGTAAGTCTTTCTATCTTAATTTTGCAAATGTTTCGTTTTTAATATAAGGTTTGAAGTATGAATTAATAAGATATTATGAACTCGATTTTTTTTACTCAATAGTTGTTGGATGGTTACGATATATGACATCTAAGCATAGTAATGATTTCATCTAATTCGATTTTTTCTTCTGTGGCAAAAATCGATTCAGATAGAAATTGATGTGAAAAATTTCTTGAAATTCGATAAAAATTGGCTAAACTTTCGAATATCTTTGGAACCATTGAGAATAGGTAAATGGAACCTAGGTAGCATTCGGAAGGTATTAAAGTATACCATTTATTAGACCCTTTAGATATAGGGAGTGCCATTTAAAAAACAGTGAAATGAGATTTGAATGAACCCCAACATCAAAAATCGTTTTCGAAGACCCTGTTTAACATAGATCAATAAAATATATCACATGTTCAAGCAATAGCAAGTACTATCACAATAGTTATACATCTGAAGCTTTGAAATCAATATTGAGGGTAAAATTTGTTTTAAAAGTCCTCAAATTTCAGAAAATGTCAGATAATTTGAAAACTATTTAAGGTATGTATAGGAATTTCGAACACACAAAATATAGACTGTCATATTTAAAGAATCATAACTTTGGTATGTAACTTTATTATGGAACACCCTGTATACCTCAAAATATTTTCAGTTTGTAGCACTACATATACTGCATAAAAATACTTTCAAAATTGGCAAAATATGTCCAATCTTCCATTACGGATGTAGTGAGCCATCCAGTATACTTCTGATATTCTTCTTAGTTGTGATATTCATTTTCAGATGTCCAAAATATTCATACTTTCCCAATAGAAAGGTTTGATAATCAATAAATGCTACATAAATATTTCTCTTTGTATGATCTCGATCTAAAGTGTTTTACTTTGAAATCCATTTATTGAAGTGTTGTTAGATGCGCTCTTTCATACGTTTTTATCTTCAACGATATCCTCAATAAAATTTCGAATGACCATATAAGATCTTTTGAACCTTAATTTTTTCGTCATTCATCTTATTCAGAAAATATTTCGTTTCATCATCAGGAAACCCACCAACGTTGTTTAACGTTTTCCTCATCTGTGTTGATACATCTCCATTCCTTATCTTTTCCTCGCAGAAAAACAGGCGCACGTTGTCTGCGAATAACAATTCATTCTTAGTTGAGAGGTCCTTCTACGAACAGTTCTATAGTCAACTAACACATTCAATTAATAGTTGTAAATAAAACAAATCGATCTACAATGGTGGACGAATGTGTAACTGAATTGCAGAAAATCCTGACCTTATCCGATTTTAAAAGCATTCGATCACATCTCGGGCACGAACAAAAATATTGACATCTGCACAGACTCATAAGCCTCAATACCATCTATTAAAAACATCTACTCCTAGAATATTCTTCTACAGAAAATCCAAGAGATCATCACCCAATTCCACAATACTAAGAATATTCGAATTTGTACCAAAAACGAAAAAGCTGACGAAGGTGCAAGAAAAGCCCTAGATTCGGACCTCCCAATCCAAAATATTCAACTGCCTAAAGACTTAAAATGTCACTTTCTCTGTGTTTAAATTTATATTGCACGTGTGGCAATGGCCATAGTTGTCGAGGCACTCTAATGAAATAAATAAATAAATATATTGAATTGTTCTCGAAATCGCAACTGTTTTCGAGTAAAAAAATGATTTACATGAGAAGGCACGTGTTTTTTTTGGATCAATTGAAGTGAAGGCCGATAATACGTAATTTAACAGAAACTGGAAAAATAGCCATTTGAATTAGTTCTCACCGCATCTTGAGTTTGAATATACAATGTGTTAATTTTATTTATTATTTCACTCTTTGTGAAACTTCGGGTATTTTAGCGCTATCTAATTTTAGACAAGAGTGTGTTATAAGAAATTTTACATCACTAAGACGATGTAGAAGAAAGCTGATGGATGATCATATTCGGCCAGCATTCATTTCTATACAAAGTGTAACGCGGCTATTCATTGAAGCCTACTCTCGATGGAAAATGCCTAGCATAATTTCTATTCTGTCACATCCATCCAAAACGCGTGCATACAATTCCTGAATGGTAACAACAGAGTATACTAGGCTTTCCAAACAGAAAAATCTAGGGGATTTAGATCGGGGGATCCTGCAGGCCAAACAAGAGGTCTGCCTCTAACCACCAGTCTGTTGGAATATGCTTGATTTGAATTATTCCTCGCTATCAGTCCAAAATGCAGGGGAGCACCATGCATAAACCTCATCCTCGCAAAAAATCGACCAGGAAGTCAAGATATGTAGAAAATCCAATCTGTTGGGTGGGATGACTGGTCCCAACAATCTGCTTTTATACCAACTGGCCCAAACATTGATAGAAAACTTTTCTTGGTGGCTACGCTTAATTGTCTCATGAGGATTTTCTTCAATCCAAGGGTCATAGTTGTGGAAATTCAATATACCAACTCGCGTATACCCTGCTTCGTCAATAAACAAAATATTCCTACAAAATTAGGTATTTTCAGCACATCTTTGTAATGGCCATTGGCAAAATTTGAGCCTTCTAGATTGATCTCCAGTTTGAGGGGTTGAATCCTCTGGACATGGTAGGAGTAGAACAGTGACTATGCAAAACAACTCCAAAGGATCCAATGTGATACCCCAACCTGGAGAGATTCTTTCGATTGCTGATTCTTGAATTATGTTCTGCATTTATCGGTGTCCTGATAAAACAATCTGGATCAATATCGAACGAAGAATTTGTCTCTTTCGTATTGCAAGTAGAATTTCGTGTGCCGAATCACTGACAATGTTACAGAAGGCTTACGGTGAATCGACTTTAACAAAAACACGTGCATATGAGTGGTACAGCGGCCGAGGTGGAAGTTAATATCGATAAAGTGAAAGAAACGGATCATTTCAACTGAACCGAAACTCAAAAAAATTCTTGCTTTTTCAAGTAAATCATTTTCTCACTCGGAAACGACTGCGATTCCTGAAAAAATGTGAGAAGCAAAAAAGTTTTTACGTTGAAAGATCTTTTCAATAAATATTCTTAACAAGACAAGTGGCGCACTATACTATGATTTGGATGGGGTCAAAGGTAGCATGACCCTGAAAAAATATCACCTTGTATATTTCTGCAACTGCTGACACATATATGGAATTGATGATGATTTCCTTTTCTGCAAATTGGAGTTATATCCAATAAAAATATGAACTTCAACACCCTGTGTACCGAGAACGGAGGACTTTTCGAAATATATTTTTAGACATATTTTTCATATTTTTGATGATGAATCTACTGTAGAAATTGATGAGTGCATACTCGAAACACTATGCATATTTAATATACTCTGTATCTTGAAAAAAAAAATACTTACATTGTGTCCGTTCTGCACATATGATATATTCGAGATCTGCCAGATCCACATGGTTCAATAAAATACCTGGAAGCGTGAATGATCCCCCTTATGCTGTCAGGAATATGAAGAATTTCCTCGTGTTCTACAGATGTTTCGACGATTAGACATGCGCCTTTCGGAAAATCGGATTTCCATTGTCGGACCACGCAGTATTCTTCGATCGGCAGGAGTGACATTCTCTTCCTTCCGTATTGAAAAATTTCCGTGTTCTTGTCAAGCTGCATAACAATTTTAGCACTCATTAGCTCCAAGTCCCAAACGTGACGTTCCCTCAAAATTCTATGCATTACTTCTGAAGGAGGAGCGTCGACGTCAGCCATCACTTTCCACACTCTTACAGAAAGACCATCATCGATTTTCTTGAAGTATATTTCCACTTTGGGGTTGTACGGATTGGAAAGAAGTGTCCAACCTCGAGATTTATCTTTGACTTCTTTCAAATGTGCTTGCTCGCATTCCTTCAGATATTCTTTCCAGCCACCCACGTCCTTTCCAAGTTCATTTAGATTCAAAACTTTCCACTCTCTCATTTCTACTGGATTACATTGGTTCAATAAAGCTTTCGGTATCTGAAATGACAAATATCTCAAAAATACTACGCCAAGAAATTAACGCACAAAATTCAAATTTATCAGAAGAAGTTTAGATATGTTAAAGAATCATTTTCCGAGTATTCCCCCAAAACCCTATTAATACCGGATATTTCGATCTCTGGCGAGAATTACTAGCATAGCATTCTGATCAATTTCGTTCCAAATTTCGATCTGTTCCGAATCTCATTCACGGTAGCTGGTTCGTTTTGCTTGCTACTTGATCATTTATTGAGGATGTTCCAGACATGTTCGATAGGACTGAGGTTAGAGATCTACTTCGTGCAGGCCACTTCAATGAAGTGATTTCCGGATCGTGAAGGCAGTTCCTAAGGATATGAGCTTGTTAAGAATGTCGATCGCTATTTATTTATTATTATTATTTGAGTGAAGGGTCCTAGCAGCCCGGCCACTGCGATCCAGTGGTCTATTGTGGCACACTCTGTTCTAGATTAGATAGGTCCACTGATGGCACGTCGAGCGTGTCTGAGACTTGGGAGGCTCATCCAATGCTCACGTACCCTCAAGTCTAACCATCTGTTGTTTTCCAGCCTTGCAGTTTCCAGGGAAATTCCGAGTTCAGGCTCCGGTCCTATAAACTCCAAGGTAGTTCCTCGAGCGACTAATGAGTCCGCCTTCTCATTTCCCTCAATGCCCGAGTGACCAGGAACCCATATTAGACGGAGCCTGCTCCGCTCTCCTAGTTTGTTAAGGGTGGAGCCACACTCCTGCACCATAAGTGACGTACAGGTATCGGATGTCAGTGCAGCTTGGCTATCGGTGAGGATTTCAATTGACCTATTTGTTAATCCTCCCGCAAGCAAGAGGTTAGCACAGTGGTCAATGGCGAATATATGTCGATCGCTTAAAAAGACAAAATATTGACTCATATGTAGACAGAACTCTCCCAGTCAACTCCTAACCAATTTACATGTTCGTTGGCAAAACGGGTTCATCGATGTGCTGCGGTTAGAGCTGGGAGCCAAGGCCTCAGATCAAATTCTCTGAGATGTTGCAGTATCGTTTCAGTGTTAATTTGAACTCAACTGTTCTGTCAAAGCTGCGTTTGACGGTGCCTAGCAGTAGCGAACCGTTATCTCAAAGAGGAAATTCTTAAGTAATAGTCATGGATCGCCGTTGTTGTTCGAGGTCGTCCTTACCCAGGTCTCCTTTCATGACTACTTGTCTCTCTGTATCTGCGGATCATTCTGGAAACAGCTGAATGGGGCACTCAAAGCATCTAACACCACTGCTTCACCGTACTCTGTTGGGGTCAAATTTCGTGATTTGCGTTACATTATTATCTAAAACTAAATTTTCAAGAAGAACAAACTTAAATGACTCATACAGGGTGTCACAGAATAAGCTAGCCATCTTTAGGAATTTAAGAATTCTTCAAAACAACTTCTAACATTTTTCCAATGAAAACCTGCTAAATATTCACCGCAAAGGAAATTCGATACATCAATGTTATTTTCCATAAGAATAGAACCATATAACTTCATCCCATAATTAAGATCGAACGAAGTTTGCGTTTAATTAAAAATCCAACTTGAATTTTCTTACCATGAACAATTTTTCGTGATTCTCTAAAAAGAATCTTAAACAATCGTGTGCAGCCTTATTCTCCGCTAAATCCTTGGGGTGTGGACAGCCAAGATTCGGTTTGGACAACTGGGAGTAGTGAAAAAGAGACGGCGCAAAACAAGTTGCCAAGTTGCTTTCGTTCATCTGATTTTGATTCGAGTGTTTCGCAATTGAAATTAGAAAAGAAACCAATGTTTGAAGTACTTCTTTGTGTTCATCAGGCATCAGGAATATTCCACATAATACTGCGTCTAGCCTGTGTTCAACAGGAACAACTGAAAATAAGGAACAAAATGAAAAATGCATAAAAAACATGCTATTCCAGCATATCACGGCATTTGCATCTACTTTTCTATTCAGTGAAATCTATCACAGAAACATTTAGTAGTAATCAACAAAATGTAATTTTATATGCTCCAACTGCTTAATCGGGCATAATAAAAAGGTATAATGATATTTTGCCATGTTCTCGTTAGAAGGTTCACACGCGATTCGAAAATCAGAGGTTAAATACCTTACTAAAATTGTAACTGGTTCAAACACTCAGTATAAGTAAACAGAGTTTTATTTTGTAGCTAAGTGCATCTTGATATTAAAATGATATTATAAATCACTTACATTGAAAAATCAGCTTGAAAGTCTCCGACAGTTTATTTGTTAGTAGGGCCTCAGGTAATTCTCTGAAATACTGTTTAACCATGTCCGCAACATCATAAGGCTGTTGCTCTTCGAAGGAAATCATTGCAGTTGATGATTCAACTGCGTTTCGTAGGGTTTGAATTCTTGATTTAACACCAGATTTTCTGAAAAGACCAACTTGATCAGCAGCATTCTGTTGTAGCCATTCCAGAGCGTTTTCAATGTTTCTGGGAAGGGGGTGTCCTGTTCTTTGTAGAGTAAGTTGAATAGGAACTCCAAAAACCACTTTATCTGTAACAAATCATCAAAATTAAAATCTGAGCTAGAGAATTATCCCATGATGCAGTTCAAGCAGTTGAAAATAATTGATTCCATATAATAAAAATTGTAGCGGTACATTAATGAAGATGTGTGCTAAATGATAAATGAAAAAGTTAGTACCGCTTTAGCTTGAAATTGCGTTTAGTGTCCCCGAGAATTTTTACCTATAAATAATTCCACCACCAGGTTAGATACGATTGGAAGCCCAATTCTATGAGGATATACTGAAAAACACAACCATTTCATCAAATATTGGTTCTATTATCCAATAATTAAACGCGTTGTTATCATAAAGCCTGAAAATAAACTCCACCTACAAAATCTTAACAAAATTATATCTCTCTCATTTTTCACACAATTGGTTAGTCACATAAAACTTTGGCCACTGCAACCAGTTAAGACACAGACAAAAATACACAACATTATTACTGCTGTCATCACAAAAAAACTGGTAAACCAAATCTCCAGATAAAAATATTCTATTTGAACCAAAACAACAAAATCAAGAAAAAAAACCTCACATTTTGCTTTGCTTTGCCCAACTGCACAGTTTAATAAAATCTTGCAATATATTGCAGAAAAAAATCATAAATTTCAAATTAGCTGGTGTTCCCCAAGAGTTGCCACTGTAAATAATAATTTCCAGAAAGAAGACGAAACATAAAAACTAGTGGACCCAAATGTTGAGACATTATCTTAGTCGCCACGAATTAGACATAAAACCCCTTAAAACATCAAAATACCTGTCCATCTTCTATAAATTGCTCTCCTCCTGTTTGGATATCTAGGGGGAATCCAAGGTAATGCTGTTTGCTTATGGAAAACTTTATTCCATAAACCTTTTACCCAATTGCCAAATGACACTTGGGGTTCTAGAAAAAATATTACTGGATGTTTTAAAAAAGAATAAATTAGAGACTTACCTTTATATGCAGGATTTTTCATTTTCCTTATCAAATTCTTGGGTACTTCCCAGTTCCATCCGGTTCTGTGAGTAGGGCAATATTTTTCAATGTAGGCTGTAAGTTTCAACATTGCTATTCTTTCCAGTTGTCCCAATTGTTGAGCAGAAAATTTACAATAGAAAACATTGGAGTCCACATCCTTCACAGCGGATTCTTGGAAAGTAATCCTACAATAATAAATGTTCTCTAGAGATCCATGGGTGGTGCTACGAGTACTAGTTTTACGTGTGATGAAGAAATATTTTATCACAAAAGGAACTACCAGGATAAAAAGGAACAGCAGGAATACGAAGAGAACCACGGGGGCTACCCGAAAAAGAAAAATAAAGATAATAATTTCAATAAAACTTACCTATTTTCACAACTACTTTTTTCGGTTTCTCTTTCAGAAGATTTCCTCCATAATCTATTATAAAATTTAGGAGTCAGCTCAGAATCCGAAGCATAATTTAAACCGGAAGCTATTGATATTCCACTGAGTTGTTCTGATAGCGAGTCCAACAATTTGGCACCGCTTTCGCTGATGATTACTCCTTCTCTTCTTCGATGGCTTTTAACTGATCCAGCTCTCCTAACACGATCCTTTAGCGTTTCATTTTCTTCAAATACTTCATCGGCTTCAGTTTTTGTTGCAACTTTCTGGGTTTCATGCTCGAGGTTAGCTAAATAGTTCAAAAATATCATGTGGTTGATGTTAAATGATTTCAGAAACACTCTTACGTTCTACTATACAAGCTCTAGACCATCTTCTGATATCGGTCTGGAAGGTCCAATTCTTACTCAGGGCATAATTCTCATCTTCTGACTCGTCTGTATTGTGAGTCATCCTTTGCTGGTGCAAGTGGGCGCAACTGTTGAGTGTTTGGAGTCTTCTGAAGAGGGAAGCAAGGGCATCTGGATCTAATCGTGGATGGTCTCGGGTTACGGTGGCCAAGTCTATGGGGAACTGCATATCTAATGGAAATAAAAGCATACTATTACAATGTCCATGACTTGTTCTCACAGGATTCAAGGTACACCAAATCTTTCTTGTAAGACCAAAACTAGGATTCTTCTGAGGAGGATCTTGTATGGGAAACTTTCAATTTCAAAACAGATTGACTCTGGTTCGTGGATAATTCGAAAAAGTTTAGAAGAGAATGATACTTTTCCTTTTTCAATGTTATCTGTGGTTATGTGGAGGAATTCTATTGGAGGGGACACACCAGACAGAACAACAGTAATCAGCTGTAGAAAAGATCAGGGAAGATGAAAACGAAAGATAAAAAATCAAGTGAGCGAACATTTGGTAAGAAAAAGGGTCAGTAGTGGCTTTAGGGCTGTGAGGGGGAAACCCAGGCCCAATGATAACCTTGTTTTTCAAAAATGTGTGATATCCAAATATATGATTAAGGCAGAATAAATTGTAGCTCGAATTTATTTCTTATTAATAGTATTAATCACTTGGTAGTGCATTTATCTTCTTTCATAGAATCACTTTGATTGCATGAAGGAATGAATGGGAAATTGGTCCAGCAAATCGTTCATGAATTGGCGTTTAAAATTCTCTATCAATTAAGACATCGTGTTTTGTTCAAAACAAAAGGGTGAAACATAATCGTATTATTCAGTTTCTCGCGAGTATATAATAGACGAGCCTACATTCCTCCATACATTCCGTGTCATCTTCTTCGACCCTGCGTGCCGGAAGGTGTTGAACTATCACATGAATACTATGTGAAGTAGGAATAGATAGTGGGGTTCTTACCTTCGAACATCTGGGCATATTGGGGGAATCCAGTAGCTTTTAGCCATTTGCATGCTTCTATTGCTTCGATTTCTGAAACAGGAAATTGGTTTAAGAAATGTGCACGGCATCGGCAATACCGGAAGCAAAGCTCATACAGCTGGTAAGTCGACGATAGAGGATATCATAGTGAAAATTTAATCTTTTATGAAACATTTGAATCATTTCATTGACGACATTCTTTGAACATTAAGTTATACTTAAAAGATTTTCCGATTTTTATTGATGTTACGTGGATCTTATTATACAGGTTGATTGACGCCTAAGTTCAGAATTCAGATAGGCGATATGGATCGAAATCAAAACATGTGAAGATGGTTTCTTACTTATTATTATGATGAAAAGTTTCTATGAACATATGTCGAAGAGAACTTCTGAATGGAAACACGCCCATTGAGAGGGGACATCTTCTTTTTATTACAGAAAAACATACTGTGAAAGATTTGACATAATGACTTTTCTGCTAAAAAATTCATATCGATTCAAGTTGTTCTAGTGGTATAATAATAAGTTGTTTGATTAAAACCAAATCAAGCAATTCAAGTTGGAAGTTAGATGGACGTTGTGTACGAACTTTGGTGGTAGCCAAAGTGCGGAATCGATTATAAGGGATAGGTACAAATATCTAGAGGTGCCAATAACCTTATTTTTAGGCAAAATTCTCTATAATACTTGATTCTTAAGTGAAAAATGCTGTATGGCCCAAGGTCCATAGATAAGTAGGCAGTGTACCTTCAATCATTTTCGGGAATGGCAACTGTTAGGCCAATTATGATGATTTAAGCTACTTTCTTTAAATGCTTACTCGATAAACTCACTCAGAGATACGATTTCTTAATAAATCGATCACATGGTCATTCAAATGACCTTGAAAAAAAACTAGATGTAACCTTGAAAATAAGGAATTTGAATAGTGATGTTGGAGTGCCTAAAGAAACATTTAGTTGAATGTCAGACTGATTTTTTCCTATTATTTATGGTTATAGTTCAATATCTTTCGTTGAATAGCTTTAAAAAATGGGGTTACTCGATAATATGAGGATGAGTTCATAATGCTTCAATCAATGAGTCATTCAAATGACCTTGAAAATAAGGCTTAACCTTGAAAATAATGAATTTGAAAAGCGATGCTAAATATTGCATGATTCATTCATTGAAATGATTTTCAAGAAAAGAAGTCATTCCATTAACTAACGTTGATTTTATAAAGTCTCAATCAATACGTCATCTGAATGACCTTGACAGGAAAGGTATGTGTAGCCTTGAAACTAACAGACTTGATGTTGTATCATTGTATGTACTGAACAATTCAAGAAATTGTGGAATAATAAGGAAATGAATAATTTCTTAACAAAAGAGAATAAAATTAATTGTTTTATATTCTTAATGAATTTGGATGTAGACAGTTGAAAATTTTCGAAAAAAAAAAAAATTTTCGAAAATTATATAAATTCATTACATCCAAAAATTGCATTCACAACCGAAATAGAAAGCAATAATTCGATAAATTTCTTAGACGTAACAATTTCGAATGAAAATGGAAAACATGTTTTCGCAATTTACCATAAGCCGTCACATACAGATATTATAATACATAACTCGTCGTGTCATCCATATCAACATAAAATGTCAGCATTCAATAGTTTTATTCATAGATTGATTAACATCCCGCTATCACCAGAAAATTTCAACAAAGAACTAAATTTGATTAAACAAATAGCCAAAAATAATGGTTACAATCCCAAACTAATAAATAATATTTTAAATAAAAACAAAGTAGAATCGCATTGAATGGAGTTTACCCTGTCGATAAATTGAAACAAAAATTCAACACCTTAACCTACGTTGGCATTACAAGTGAGAAACTGAAATCATTCTTAAGTAGCAATAATTTCAACATAGCTTTCCAAACTAATAATAATTTAGGCAAATATATAAAAATAATAAAACCAAACCAGGTAAAAACAATAAATCAGGTGTTTATAGATTGAATTGCAATGACTGTGATAATTTCTACATTGGTAGAACACATAGAAATTTTAATATTAGAATATCGGAACATCAACGCAGTTTTTCAAATAAAAAATCAGATTCAAATTACGCGAATCATCTCTTAGAAAATAATCATTCTTTCGACCCACAGTTTGAAATTTTGCATACAGATAATAAATATTGGAAGGTAGATCTTTGGGAAACTTTAGAAATAAATAAATACAAACACTCAGGTAGACTCATCAATGAACAAGTCGATTTAAGCCCTTCACCTCTATTGAATCTTTTCGGGGAGCAATCTATTCCTTAATTTTATTGGATATACCTGTCATAAATAACCACTTAGGAGGAGGTGACCAATAAGCTTTTAATTACTCAAGAACATTTATAGTTATATTCTCATTTACATTTTTCTGCATAATCATTCGTCTGAAGAAGCTACGGTGTAGTGAAACGCGTTACGAATCGCAATTATTAAGTAAAATTCCTTAAAACACAGTACTTGTTTCTTATTATTGATAATGGAATTTTACCAAGTAAAAGCCTCCCAAATTCAAAAATTTATACTACTTTTATTAGGGATAAAACGAATTCAGGAAAAGATTTCATTTCCCTGTTCTTTTTAGCTTCAATTAGATTTTGAATGACTACTTGGGGACTTGCTTATGTATTTTGATGAATACCAAAGAAAATTCGCATGCTAAGTTCATTCAGTTGGTTCCATCACATTAAAATATTGTCAAGTAATTCTGGAATCAATTTCATTAAAGGTCAACTCGAATATTTGTTTTTCATTAGAGTTTATATTATTTTGGAAATTGAAGGGATCTAACATTGACTACATGAGGGGTTTCATAAGAAGGGACAACAGCTGACATATTCATATAGGGGTCAGAAACAAACAAGTCAGTGACATATCCATACTGAAACATCTCATCAGGCACTTCTTTCGCGATATCAGTATTTCCGTATTTTTCGTCACTTCAACGAATTTTTTTGGTATTGTATGGTCACTAAACCACCAACCAACCTGCGATTTTATGCGTGCGTAGTTGTCTCCAGAGCTGTTCGGCTTTGCGGACCGGCCAATTATCATTAACTTTAACACTGAGGCTACGAAAGAACTTGTATTCTTTTATACGGATGGACATATTGATGTACTCACCATCCAAGTGCCGATCCGACTGCGAACGAGCTTGCTTGTTCACCTGAAAACACGAGATTACTTATGCATGGCCAACCATGTGAATATCAATTAAAACTAAAGGGCTCATCGCTGTCATTTTCTACGCGAAACGACAGCGACGGCAAAATAAAGCAGTGTACACATATAGAACATCCTGCACGCCACTGGTTAGTATATCCCAAAAAATTTATATTGAATCAATAATTCACAAATTATCACATTAACTAGTTATAGATCGTCGTAAGAATTTTTTCAACTTTGAATCACTAACTGCAGCTTTATTATTGATATGGAGTCGTTAGTTTCATACACCATCCTTCGAGATAGCCGAGAGAATATTTGTCTGCGAATCTTTTGAACGAGATGAACTAATATAGTTATAGAACGCGCTATCTAGTATAAACACATCACAAATTTCAGGTTTTATGTTTCAATTTGTATAGAATTAGTCTCCTCTTTCTATTTGATCTGAATCCAGTTGTTTAACTCCAAACTCCAGCGATCTGAATCAATCTAACTCAGACATATGTGGAGGGAGCGTATCACGTTGCTGATGCTATATTAAAAAATCTGGACAGAATTTTTAATGAAAAAATGCTGGTAACTCCGGAATATATGTAAACCTCATTCAAGCTGAATATACTTCAAATGGATTGCGGTTAATAAATGTCTCCAAAAAGACATCGAATTTGGATGTAAGTTTTCATTTAATAATGTCTTATGATTCTCAATGTTCAAATAATTTTTCCTAGAATAACATATTGCAAAAAGATGAATCAATTTTTGCAAAGTTTTAAGCTAACCTCTGAATTCTTTGAATCAAAACTCTGAAGTTCGCACAGTATGGTATCCTAGTGTGTGCTCATCTTTAGTTAGAGGAAACTCTGAGGTGATCGATGCCATACGGGTTCGATACGATGTGGAGAATGGTTGTGTAAAAATATACTGGACGAAGAACCACGTGTCATTCTGTTCTGATTTTAACCCAATTGATTTATTCAATTTGGGAAATGTACGAGGTGTGAACGAATGCAAATTCAACCGCTTCAAACTTTCCATGAATGTTACACCGTTTAATGAAGTATTCTGAGCTATGCAGATATCTATGTATTAAAGGATAGTTTGCGATACTTATAAGCTCAAATAAAGAAAAAACAGCAGTCTGTTGTGATATCAAGTGAATTATATAAATAAGTGCTCACCTTGGGTTGTTTGTTCTTCAGAACTGGAGCAGACGATGATTTGCCCCTCAAAACAGCTTGCGGTGTCGGTTGTACCACCCAATCCGGTGGGGTATGATACGCACCTTCGCTTGAAGATATACTTCGATTATCATCAGGAATATCGTTATCAGAAACTGAAGTTAGGCAAGGTGATGAGGAGCACTCTGCTTTCGAAAGGTTACTGGAAGAAATGGGGGGATGCGGGGAAGTTTGGGTACTATTGGGGACCTGCAAAATATTTATATGTTAGTAGATCAATGCTGAATATTATTTAATATACATTTAACTTTTTGTAGATGATAAAAAGTTCACACAGACATCTTTGTAACATTCTTTATTTGGAATAAAATGCATCTAAGAGTCAATATACAATATAATGGTGAACAGCAAAGATTTATTCGAAATCTTGAAAGCAAAAACCTACAAAACACCTCAGGGTTAACTCCTGAAAGAGTGATGTGGAGATGTGAGAACAAGGATCAGCATAAAACTAATAAAAAATTAAAAAGGTAATACAATATGAAAATTAATTCGTTCTGATAAGAAAGTATTTTTCTCCTAAATATACTCACAGATTGAAAGCTACTGTTGCTGGTTACGTCAGAAAGAATGTCAGTTTCCTTCTCTTTGCTAAGATTCGATTTATAGAGAGCTAGGATCTGGTCTAACTCATTGGTTAAATATCGGTTCCTTTCTATCTCGTCGTCCTTTTCGTATCTCTCTTTAATTTCTTGAATATCAGCTTTAATGGTCTCCATAACACGTAAGAAGCTTCCATCATCAGTATTTTCAGTCGAGTTCTTGTGTTGTAAATATTCGTCACTGGAGTAGTTTTCATATATATGGTCTTGATAAATATCGCTTGGACATGGAGGATATTCTTGTTGTTTTTCTTCTTGATAGAGAATGGGTTGAAGATATTCGTTCTGTACTTGATCTTGGTAAGGATCTTCATATATCTTTGGATGAAGATATACATTATTTGGAGGTATAATATTCTGTTGTTGAGGTTGATATAATCTATTTGGAGGTACATCATATAGGTTCGGAGTTTGGTAAAACTCATTTGGACTCAAATATTGTCTTGTAGGTAGAGAGATGGTATTATATGCGTTAGGCCAACTCGGATGACTAGTTGGATAGTGAAGTAAATAATCATTTAGTAGGTACGAGTAATTTCTAGAAGCATTAAAATTTTGCAGGGCATCCAGTTTTTGCATAGCGAGTTGGTTTTGGAAGGGAAGATTAATAGTCATGTTGTACGGAGTGACAAGTTCTGTTCTAGGATTCACAAATTCCTGATTCATTTTGTTTTTGCGTGGATTCTTTAAACAACTTTTCAAGTAACGCCCATTTGTTGGACTGGTATTTCCATTCTCTGGGTAACTTGGAGAATGTTGCCCATTTGCTACCGGAGGTTCGGGCGTAACATTTTCATTAGTTTCTGCGAAGTGAACCTTATGAACGTTTTGGTCTGCTTTGGGATAAGCTCCAAGATGTGAATAGTGATCGATTTCAGGTATTGATTGCTGGCCGTTACTCGTTATGATATCACTTGAATTTCTACAAGTCAACTCGTTCTGGAAGACTTGAGCAATATCATTCTGAAAAAAAAACAAATCATTAGAGAATAGTTTTTCACTGGGTGAAAATTCATTAGTTCGAAAATTGAAATATTACCACGTTGGACATATTGACAGATATCTAATGTATAAACGTGTACAGTCTCTCGACTCAGAGATTCATAACAAGGATGAAACTATAACGTACTTTGCTGTGGTCATATACAAAAAAAAAAAGGTGTGCACATATGTAAATGAAAAGTTTTATCAATGGTCCCAGCATTCGGTTGTGTATTTTAATACCTACCGACTGTTATCTTCTATGAATTCCTAATTTTCACCAAATTAACCAAATTGTCATCAATAACTAATGCAATTCGAACATAAAAATCGCAAACGACAATTTCGACACGCCTGAGTGATAATAAGAAAATTCCAAATTGATAGACGAATTTTAATGACAAAAGCTTGATTCAATGGAATTTCTCCAAAATGGTGATTTTTCACTTGAAATTAAATATATTTTGCAAAAATAGAGATAAACGCATGAAACAAGAAGGGCGTTACTGTAGGAAGATGTGTCTTGACAGACCATGATATTGTACGTTTCAACTCGGACCACGAAATTCCACAGGGTGTTACGAATTTTTGACAAAAAAAACACTTTTAGTTCTGCCCCCGTATAAAATTTTTTTCAATTTTTTTTGTTTTCTCTTATAATTTCTACAAAGCAGAAGACTTGATCTATAACTTGGCGAAAAAATCATCTAAATCAGTTGAGAATTAGGAAAAATATCGGACTTCGAATTTGGTTAAATTTTCGAGTGTTCCGCTAATTTTGCCTCCGAGTGTAGTTTTTATTGGCGATGATTTTGGTTAGGTTAGATACCATAGTTTAATATTTGATAATTCACGAATAATCCATGTTGATAATGATTGTATTCATGAAAGTTGCCGTATTTTCCATCGGTGTCATGAGGATATAAATGTTACCTCAAATATCTCAGTACTTGGCTATTTGGCCAGTTCACTGATACGTGAATTATTGAAGGTGGATGCCATAGGAAAGACTGTTCAACCCATGCACTTTCCCTAGATACGTCACTGGCTAAAAAGAAACCTTTATTATCCCATTTTCCCACTGCTGGACGAAGTATACTGTCAAACAAATACAGGACCTGAATTTTCTTGATGAAAACAAAGAAGAAGTAATATTTTATGAAGAAAATACGACTCTCAATCAGCTTTTGACTGACAACAACATTGGTAAATTCCCTTATTCCCTTTTCTAATAGAAACAGCAATGTAAAGCCAGCTAGGGTCACAATGAGCAATTCTATGAAGGCTATATAAAGATGTCTGATCCATATTTTTCTGGATTTATATTACAACATTCGTTAGAGCATGGCAGTCTCCGTGAAATGGTTGTTCCTTTTGAGTCTGACAAGTAGTTTGCAAGTAAGTCAATTCAAAATATAATTTTTGTGAATCATAATGATAATAAGAAATTATTATTGAATTAATTATTGAAAATCAGGATTGTAATTTCGGTCTCTCGATCATCTTCAGCTGACAAGTATTGGAGTAAAGTTGAAAAGACATACCTACATAAACAGGTAGATACATCATTATTAAGGGTGCAAACAAGAGGTAATAAACTGATTATAATAAAAGCAGGTATTATTTAAAGATTTAAAATAGGTAGAGATAAACTAGACCATACTGGTCATTCAGAAGATTATCTCTATGGGGAGTTTGTGGCAGTTTGAAAATTTAGATGGATTCCAAGAAATTTAACATCCACTTAGGTATTCTGGAAAAAGTTGATATGGGTGGAAAATGATGGCCATTTTCGATACAATGTGAAGCGAAAGTAGATTCGTCGGTTATCTGGTTATTGTAATCTGATCGATGCTCTTTGTATCTCGTTTTGAATAAACGACCTGTTAGACGCCTTGACAATCCATACAGGACAACTTGTAAACTCAAGTATTGTCAAATTTATCAGTTTCATTTTTACTATTAAAAAATTCCTGGGAGAGTTTCATGAGGGTCTTGAAAGCTACTTTTCTATTCTGTTTCGAGATGAAATTTGCAATCTTTTCGCTGATAGGGCCAAAATATGTTAATGAAATATATTTATCTTTATTAGCTGATTCTATAAGTGGGTAAATATTAGGATATGCTATTTCTGTTTGTTTTTCTGATCATTCCGTTTATTATATTTGAGAGATAACCATTGTTCTTAGCTATTTCTTTAATAGTTGACACCTCCTGAATATATTTTCTTCGATTAATGGCAGAGAGAAAGAACCATGAATCATTGAATCAGCGTATTTATGAGATTTTAGGTGTAGGGATGTAAATATCAGTAAGGTGAGTTTTCTATATATATCAAAACTTAGTGTGTTATTTACATGAGTGATTGTTAGATCTGAAAAGTTAATCTGATTATCGACTTCTCTTTCTTTTTGGAAAATAATTTTGGGATGAATGCTATTGATATAAGTTAAAAATTGATCTAGTACTATAGCGGTTCTTGTGTTTACATATCTATACCAAAAATATACTAGTTTTGATTTTGAGGAACTCTATATGATTTCTTCAATATAAGCAGTGAAAATGTCAGCTAGTAAAGGGCTCAATGGTGATCCCATCGATAGACCGTGAGGTTGATCATAGAGTTTATTATTGAAATGTAGATATGTAGACGATTTACTAGCATGTTTCATAGGAACCGTTAGACAACTAGATCAATTTTTAACTCACATCAATAGCATTCATCCCAAAGTTGAATTCAAAATAGAGAGAGTCGATAATCAGATTCACTTTTAGACCAAACAATCACTCATATGAATAACACACTAAGTTTTGATATATATATATATATATATATATATATATATATATATATATATATATATATATATATATAGAAAACCCACCTTACTGATATTGCATTCATTATGACTCAACACACCCAAAATCTAATAAATACGTTGCGTACAATTCAATGATTCATAGGGCTTTCTATGCCATTAACCGAAGAAAATATATCCAGGAAGTGTCAACTATTAAACAACAAACAGAAATACCATAATATTTATCCACTTATAGGCTCAACTAATACAGATAAATATATTTCATTAACATATTTTGGCCTTATCAGCGAAAAGATTGCAAATATCATCTCAAAACAGAATAAAAAATTAGCTTTCGAGTCCCACATGAAACTCTCACAGGAATTTTTTAATAGGAAAGATAAAACTGATGAATTTGAGATTATTGGAGTTTACAAGTATGGATTGTGAAGGTGTCTATATGGGTCAAACTGGTCGTTCATTCAAAACTAGATACAAAGAGCATCGATCAGATTACAATAACCAGAGAATCGACGAATCTACTTTCGTTTCACATTGTATCGAAAATGACCATCATTTTCCACCCATAGATCAACTCCAAATTATTCACAGAATACCTAAGGGATGGAAGTTAAATTTCATCGAAATTGTCAAACTGCAACAAACCCCCCAGTATGGTCCAGCTTATTCCTCCCTATTTGAAATCTTCAAATAACACCTCTTTTATCATAACTAATTTATTACCTCTTGTTTGCATCCTTATTAATTTTGTATCTACGTGTTTATGTATGTATGTTTTTCAATTTTAGTCAACTAATTGTTGTCAGCTGATTTCCCAATCCTGATTTTCAATCAATCTCTTGTGATAGTATGGTATATAGTTTGATTTCTTATAATCATCATGATTAACTATCACGTAAAAACGGCGGAATCAATTAACTCTTTTTGTGAATCAGTATTGATAAATATGAAATTGATGGTATTTATATTTTCTGTTAGTTGAACGAAAAATACTGTAGTTGAGCTACGATGTATTTCTCCTATCAGGAATTCTTTGCTGTCTATTTTAACTTTCATAGTCTATTGTAGTTTCCCACTTTATCTATCCAGTCATTTGTTATCTACTAGAACAGGAACAAATTATGCCTACAAGAAACCTTTTTTTATGTCCGAAAAGCCGCACATACCTAGTCTACTTCAGTTTTCACTCTGTTAGACAGATTTCAACTGCTGTTGATCATTGTGGTAGTCATTATATACTATGTAAGTTATGTTCGATTTGGTTGAATATTTCCTCGGTATTAATTTTTTTCCTCTAGTATGTTATGTATAAAACGTAAGAAAACTTAAAAAAGTAAACCATCAAACTGGTAATCAATACGCTTTCTCGTTCTGCTCCTTTTTAGAAGCATATCAAGACTACACCAATTAGTTGGCATAGTGCCAGTTTTACCAATGATATTGTAGATATTTTGTTTTTTGTATTAAAAAGTTTCAAAATTTCAGCATAAATTTAATCTGGACCCGTAGATTTATCAATGTTTGAAATCTCAACGCTTTAAAGACTTCTTCTATCATCCTTATTGCTGTAGCTATTGCACTTTTGCATTGCCCTGTCCTGTCCTGTCAACCGTTTTCTACCCTCTGGGTATAGGCCTCCCTTTTATTCCTCTGTTACCTGGTACCAGTTTAGATCTGCAGTTCATGACTTCATATCATTTGAGGTCGTCCTTTTTCTCTTTTCTGATCCTAGGGCCTCCACCTTATTATTTTTCCACTTCAGTTTCCCAGGTGTCTAGCCACATGCCCAGACCATTTCCATTTCAAGTTTGCAGACCTCCTCACCACGTCCCCTACACCACCTAAGGTTAGGCGGTTCACTATGATTTTGGAGAATGTTTTGTATGTTTGAGACAATAAACTAATGGGCCTATAATTTGGTATTTGCTCTGTGTCTCCCTTTTTGTGGTATAGAGTAATTAGCGTATTTGTCCAGTCGGTTGGTATGTCTTCTTCCTCCAGGCATTCGTTGAAAAGTGTCTCCAGATCATCAAGAAGCTTTTCGCCACCGTGCTTTAACATTTCACTTATTATGCCATCTGGTCCTGGCACTTTGGTGTTTTTAGACTGACTGATCGCTTGTTCGATTTCAACTCTAGCTATTGACAGGATACCTTCAGAACCAACATTGAGTACTCTAACATTTTTTCTTGTTGAGTCAGGTCACTGGTCTTTTTTGAGGTGTAGAGATCTTTATAGAATTCTTCTACAGTCTTGAGTAGTTCCTCTTTGTTCTCCGTTATTGTGCCATTTGATCTTTTGAGTCTTTTCATTTCCTTTTTTCTTGTCATCTTTCTTCTGAATACTTTTATGCCTTTGAATTCTTCAATAGTACGTAGTGCTATTCTCTTTTACCTTGCTGATTTTCGTGCTGCTTTATTTACTTCTTGGTATTCTTGAGTGTTTCTTTTGTTTTGAGAGAACAGGTTTTCCTTCTTTTGAAGAGATTTTTGGTCTTTTCACTTATCTACTTTTTTGCTTTTCGAAGAATAGCTTTTAACTGCATCGTTTAGAGTTTTACCAATGGTTATGTTCATACCGACTATTGTTTTTTGTCGTAGCTGTTCCGTATCAAGTTGTTTGTTCACTTCTGTCTGAAAATCCTCAGGGTAGTTGATTAGCTTACTTTTGCATTATTGACCTACATATTTATAAGTTCCATAATTTTTCGAGCATTAGTGAGAATCACAAACGTAGTTTAGGAGAGGTTGCACCTGTCGCTGTTTAAATTTTAAAACGAACTTGACCATGAAAAATTATTTTTAGTCTGGCAAGTTACTCTTCCGAGTGAATAGTTAAAGCTAAAAATATTTATCAAGCATGAAATGTGAACAGTTCTAGCAATTTTACGTATTGCAGCAATTGCATCGGAGGACCAGAAGAGCTATTTCCCAGACTGCAGCTTCGTTCTTTTTAAGGACTTTATCACTCTAAACATTTTTGTCAGTTTCAAACAGATCTTTCAAGTTTTTAATTTTTCAGGCTCAGGATCCTAGAAAAAGATTTTTTTTTTCACCAAGCATCCTAGATGGTTTAGATGATTTTGATTTGTTCGATGAAGATTTCGTTGCTTGTAAGCACGGCTGCGGAAAGAGGTCACAGGGTGAAGTTGGACCATTCTGGGCAAATAGGGGTAAAAAAGATCCAAGGTATATGCAGAGTAGACTTTACGCACAAGAACCCAATTGGATCTACTTAACCGATGACAACTTCGGATATAACGAACCATTTTTCGTGACGAGAGGTAGGTATTTCTTATCTCTTATTTTCCATCCTATAACCAGAATACCTGCCACCAAGTTGTTCCAAATTAATGTTGAACATTTTATTTAAAATAATGTAAGGTAAAAACACTAATGCTAGACAGTTTAAGAACAACGCATCACTTATTCCGCCAAATAATATTCATTAACCAAAAATGTACAGTTCTGACTTTTTTGGTTGATACAACAACACTCGAACATTAAATTTTTCAAACGAAAAACTCATTTCACAAAATATTTCTGAATCAAATGATTTTTTTTTCAAGTTCCTCAAGTGAACTAGATGACACCACTTAAAAACCAATCCACTAGTGGTAGACATCCGCAAGCGCTAGTGGTTGACATAACTTGAGGATGAGAAATATTCGACTTATACATAAGGATTTTTACTATTTGAGATATACTTATTTCACTTATGTCTATTTCATTTCCTTTGAACACAGTTTTAGATTCATAGCAGCTCACCATCGCTCACCAACTTTAACAACTCTTCTAGAAACTTTTTGAACTATGCAAACAAATTTGTAGAATTTCTTTTCTCCGGGGAAGTTGATGATAACAAAATCACCCTGCTTCAGTTAACTTTTGTCGATTTCATATCATCAGATATATCGTCTAAGCTGTCGCCAGATTTCTGCCATTCTTCCTCCTCTGTACTTGTATAATGATCATGATCAGCCATTTTTGCCTTTTTTCTGTCAGTTTTAGGTTTTTTATCAGTTAATTTTTCTTCTTCCTTTCTTCTAACCTTCTCCGTGTCACTTTCTCTAATTTATTTTTCTTCTTCTCCTTGTTCTCATGATATTGTTTCCATTGCAATGAAGAGGATACTTTTCCTTCTTTCTTTTAGAGCAATGTTCTTTGGGTGCTTTAATAGGTGGTCTCATGACTTTCTCAAAATCATCTATCTCAAAATTCAAATGGTCCTCATTAGTTATCGAAGTTGTTGTTCCAGTTGTGCTCTCGTTCGTGTTCTCTGATGGTTCAGTTCATGTATCATCATTTTCATTTACAGCTGCATCAGTGTTGCTGTCATCCAAGAGTTGAAGTGTTATTATAGGGACATCATAGTTGGGTTCTAAATTCGAATTGTGACAAGCCAGATTTTTCAAAGACTCTTTTATGAAAATTGAATAATTCCACGTCTTCTTTGGCTCCATACATCACAACTTCTGAACTGTGCAATATTTTGGTCATCAATATATTTTTCTAAAAATTTTTTCCCCATTTCCATTTACTTCCACATTTTCTGAAGCTATGTTAAATCGGAGGATTCTTGGTTTGGTGGTTCCAAAATAGAGCACACCTCATCAGGATTCCAGGGTATTATTCCACACTTACGAAAACCATTTTGGAATATTTCAGGTGCCAATGTGTTTTTCAACACTTTATCTAATAATGGACAAGAATTTGTCTTGCGTTAAACAGGCGAATCAATATTTTCTAATCTCCAACAATGCACTGCTTCTCTCCATGCTCCTTTAAGGCTTCTGAAAACTGCAACATCCATTGGCTGAAGTTAATGTGTCGCATTAGGAAAGATAGCGATCAAAATGATACCATTTTTAGGACAACATTTGCTAACATGGAAAGAAAGATGCGATGTATGACCATCAATAAAGAGTAAAACAGGCCTTGGAACCTTGTCGTCATCTAACCATTTATTGAAAATATTGCATATATACTCATAGAATGTTTCTCTAGTCATCCATCCATTATCTGAGCGCCCAATTCCCCATGATTTAGGAACTGACATGCTTAATTCTCGTGGAATCCTCTCATATTTGAAGATAACCTTGGGAGGTAGAACATCTCCGACAGCATTGCCACCTAGATGTACAGTATAGCATTCTTTTCTGTCCACGTAAAATTTCTGGTAAAGTCATTTTTCTCCCTTAGCTGCCAAGACTTTTGTTCCTTTAGGATTTGAAAAAAAGCTTTTTCGTCCATATTGAATACTCGTCGAGGCTCATTCAAAATGTCTCTGCACTTGTTATCGTCCAAATACTTAATTACTTCTTCAAACCAGTTTTTTAACTGTGTTTTTGTAACAGAAGCTCCAGAAGAGGTCAAATTTTGAGGTTGCCTCGTTATGTCAGGATGACGCTTCAAAAAGCTGCTGAACCATCTTTTTCCAGGTCTGCCATTTTTGAACGGCGTTTCTATATTAAAATAGTCCACAATTTTCTTTACACTATTCTTTAAATTGTCTTTTCTTATTGGAAAACCCTATTTCACCATGGCTTTCACCCACGTCACTAGCATACTTTCAATGTTCTTAGTCATATAACAATTTCGTGTTTTTCCTCTCACTTTGTTTAACAAAGTTACTCGCGGAACGTCAAATTTTCTTGCTGCAGTAGCTGTCGGGATATCTCGCCTGCATCCTTGTATAACCGTCTCCATATCGACCTCTGAATAACGAAATATTTGTCCTTTTATTGGCGGCCTCTTACTAAGTGTTAAATCTTAAATCAATGGAACCGATTGTTGACAACCAGTACACCCAATAGTTGACACCCTGTCTACTTTTAGTTTGAGATAGCTCTTATATTCAGGGAACATCGATATCAAATTTGCATGAAATCGAGTTGAGAAATAAAGTTTGGGGTCACATCCCCAATGGATGACACATGTGTCGTCTTTTAGGTTCTTTTACTAATAGTAGACACCACCAGAATTTGCTGAAAATTCTAGCTGAATTTGAAAAGTAATGGTTCCAGTACGTCAACAATTTTATATATCAATATTATCGTTGTAAAATTGAAGCTTCCTTATAAAGTTAGGTTAGGAATTACACAGCATGTGTCTTCTCACACTTTGATGACTGTTAACTGACACAATATTCAAATTCACCTATGAAAGCCACTAGATATCTATTTCATCAATAGTGAATCAATTCAGAATTTTATATTTCTTAGAAAGGAACATTCTTCTCGGAAGTGTCATCTATTAGTTTAGTGTAAAGCATAAGTGCTTTTATCTTATTTGAGTTGAGAATCAAAACTGTTCAATAAAATGCCACTTGACCCATTTCGAATGGATTAGGTGTTTGGAGATGCTAAAGGAGGGATGAATTTCACAATCTTCAATTCAACCATAAACTTCTCGAATGAAACAACTGTCTCGTTAAAACGCACTGTAGTTACAGTAAATTATAATTTAGTATAGGGGTTTAATTTCAGAATTCCCAAGATGTCGAAATAATTTTTTTGTGTATTGAATAGAATGTATTTTAACACAGTCGTGAACATTTGAAAAAATAATCATGGTTATATTTTATTGCACACCATAAAAATTGTCGCATCACCTGGTATTCTGAATTCCACAATCGATTAAGCAGATCGATCGCAGTTTCTTTGTCAACATATGTTTTTGGACATATGAGGGGAAAAAATCTTATTTATGTAGTAACATTTGTTTCCATACGATCTCAAACTGAAATAAGAATGAGTTTATTGGACTATCAGTATTCATTCATTCAATTTCTCTTCAGTTTTCACGCTAAATTAATGCAAGTTTTCTGTGCTTCTTATTGATTTTCGAATCTTTGAATTTATTGTAATGGCTGCTGCATGCCCTGGACGCTATTTGAGTGATAATGAAGTGGTAAGAATTCACTTCTAGAGGAGGGGCGAAGCCAACGTTACGTGGCTAACTTGTTGAATGTTAACCAAAGCACTATTTCAAGAGTAATTAATCGGTACCACGAAACAGGGTAATATGGAATAAGGATCGGACAGGGAAGAAATCGGATAACAACACCAGTTGATGATCGTTGGCTTCGTTTATATGCACTAAGAGTTCGGTACTGTACGGCTAGAATGCTACGAAATGAACTTGCACTTTCCAGAAATGAGCATATATCACTGCAAACTGTTAGGAACAGGCTCAGAGAAGACGATATCAGACTAAGGTTGGATTCTACTGGCCAGCCTCTCACCAGAGAGCATCGAGTTGCAATACTTCGGTTTGCGAGATAACATGCAAATTGGGGTATTCCAGAATGGTCGAATGTTCTCTTTTCCGAGGAGTCCAGGTTTTGTCTAGTATCAAATGATAGACGCATGCCTGTATACAGACGACCGGTTGAACGGTACCAGCAATGCAATATCCGGCAAACCGAAAACTTCGGAGGGGGCTCAGTAATGGTGTGGGGAGGCATTTCTTTCCATGGTCGTACTGAGTTAGTCCTAATAAATAATGGAAGAATGACAGCGGCCAGATACATCGCAGATATCCTTGAACCCCATGTTGTACCCTGTGGCCCATTGATTGGCGAAAACTTTATTTATATGCATGATAATGCTCGGCCCCATGCAGCTAGAGTAGTTACAGAATTTCTGCAAAATGCCGAATTTGAAATTTTGAGATGGCCAGCCAGAAGTCCCGACTTGAATCCCATAGAAGATGTTTGGCACAACATGGGGTGGCACATTCAGCCTTGTAGAACACTCCAACAACTAGAAATTCTTCTTCCCGAAATTTGTAACTCAATAACTCAATAGTACATCCAAAATTTGTTTGAGGGGCTCCCGAGACGTATACTGGCAGTAATTAGGGCCCGAGGAGGAAACACTCGATTTTGAAAATGATTAGTAACCATTCGATGCTACTTGATTGGTCTCTTTGTGAATGTTTGAAGATGGTAGAATTTTTTAATTTTTCATTAACTCGAAAATTGTTGATATTTTCCATCATAAACTCATCTCTTTTGAATGATATCTTCTTATTTTACACTTCTGAAAGTTACCAAATGACTCTTGAATGACCAACCTAAAAACTTATATAGTATTGTCGTAAAAGTAGGGTGATGCGACAATTTTTGTGGGGAGTGTATAAGATCATTTTACTTTCAGGCAAAAAGAATACAGATTCATCCAAGAAACCATGGTTGATAAAACAACTGGGTCAAGATAAAAGAGCAGATGTTGCACCAGACAACCCATTTTTCGCCGCAAGAGGAAAAAAGACCACACCTACTCTTTTCTAATCCTTGAATTTTATAAGCAATATTAAACTTCACTGTTACTTTTACTTCTAGAGAACTTTCAATAAATCGGTCCCATGTTCTTTTTGAAGTGTTTTTTTTATAGAAAATGATCCCCGAAAATAGATCCTTCGAATAAGTTGTACCATAAACTCGTATTCGACGTATAGATAGATTACGTTGAACTTCGCAAGATGGTTGCAACACTGATGAATCTGTTACAAGGACAGAACTAAAGCGTATCCGTATATGCTGGGATATTCAATGAAATTTAACCATCGATGGCGATCTTGATTAATGAAGCCGGCAGGAAAGGTGGAAAGAAGCAAGCAATGATCCACGTTAGTCTTTTCTTGAAGAACCAATCAAGATGGCAATTACCAACATTTACTGTGGGAATCGAACTGGGAGCCATTTGTGTCAAAGTCAGGCAGAACTATTTGGTAATATACAAACAGTCCAGAAATTGAAGGAAATTCAAGAAGGTTCACCTTAGAAAGTACCATGAACAAATGAAAGTTAAACTTCCTGAATTTGAAATCAAAAATCCTAGAGTTGTAGATTGAGTGTTGTAATGGGTAACAAGTAGCAACATTTAAGAGAATAAAAGGTTAGCCAGAATATCTGTGGACAGGCTGGCGTACACAGGCTACTGGAAACATTTCCAGGAGGATAGCCGTCTAACTATATAATATCAAAGATTCAATTTCACAATCACAATTCTTTCGCACTTAAAAGGTTCCAGGCCTCCAGGTCCGCTAGGAATGGGTAGGAAAACATCAGAGAAATTGGGATAGATAGGGACATCCAGAAGGAAGGTACAAGGTGACAAAAGACCCTCCGTAGAATCAGAAATATAGCCCCATTCATCGAATCATTGAAGACGAAGACATTTCGAAATGATTTGTAATTTTCGTGACTAAGAATTAAGGTCTTCATAGTTTTCAATAGTTGATTCTAATAATTCATCTAATAAATTCAAGCACCGAATTCTCATGTGGAAACAGAGCCAGAGTCTTGAGCAATGATAATAAATTAAGGGAAGCCCGACGGCCTTAATTAGTTGTTTTATTTCAGTCAATTTGATGATGCTGAGAAAGTGTATCATGTATTAAATGGGGCCTTATCTGCTGGAATCATTCATCACACTCTAATAGCGTTGAGCAAGTATAAATTAGAATAGAACATTCATTACATTATTATTCTCGGACTGACCTGCAAGAATGGTTAAATTGGAAAATAATTTATGGCGCACAATGTTCTATGGTAAGAACATTGTTTACACTGGATATTACTCGTTTTCTGTTTTCGTTATAATTGAATAGCTTCACCTTTGACTGGAAGATTGATCGAATTCAATGTTGACTAGATTTAAAATAATGATTCAATTATTCTTCCTTCGAGATTTTTTCAATGCGGCAAATTACAAATTTTAATCTACAAGGTACCACGTTATGCTTTGTATTCATTTCTATTTCAACTAAGAAGTAATGAACTGATACAAGAAGATTCAAGATACCTGACATATACGCTGGCACGAAAAGTAGTATTATAAACACCTCAAAAAAGTCTAGGGAACACTTCTGAATATCGATATATCGTATCAAGAACGATCAATATGGATGATTTTTTTAAGAAATGAACACCTGCATCAATTTCTCACCAAACTATGTAGAGTGCCGCAACAGATTTCAGTTTTTTTTATAAAAAACTAAAAATGCAGCAGATGCGACGCTGCTTTATAATCATTTCATGTATTCAGTGTTTGAAATCAGTTAGTTGGCACTTTGTTTCTGTTGTAAGCACAAATAAAAGATTCAAGTTTTGTGATGCGATCATGGAAAGACGACATTTGACTAGAGAAGAGATGTTACGAGCCGTTGGCATGCTCCAAGCAGGGAGCTCACAACGGAAAGTATCCAGGGTTCTGGGAAGTAGCCCAAGTGTCATAAACCGTTTATGGTTGCGTTTCAATGAAACAGGTAGCGTAGAAGAACGCCATACAGGTCGTTTCAGGATTACTATAGTCGCCCAAGACCGATTTTTGGTTCTACAAGCCAGAAGAGATCGTACTACTACAGCATCTCAATTAGCTCAAAAGCTATCACGAGTTCATAATGTACAAATATCCGACCAAACTGTGAGAAATCGACTGCACGAAGGTCAACTCCACTCCAGACGTCCTTTAAGAGTTCCACAACTGACCCATGGAAATCGCGCTGCTCGTTTAGCTTGGTGCCAAGAACACGTAAACTGGGATCAAGAGAGGTGGGCCACAGTTCTCTTCAGTGATGAATCAAGATTTAGTTATTATCCCGATTCGGGAAGAATTCGAATATGAAGGAAACCTGGAAAGCAAAACTGTCTCCAGCATGCTCGAGAAGTTGTTAGACAGGGAGGCGGATCAGTGATGCTTTGGGGAAGTTTACGCCTTGGTGGAAGAACTGACCTCGTTTTCATACAGAACAACCTCACGGGAAATTCTTACGCAAATGAGATAGTTTTACCTGTAGTGGTACCGTATCTCCAAACAATGGGTCAAAATCCACTCTTCCAACAAGATAATGCCTGTCCTCATCGTGCAAGAGTTGTCTTGAACGTTCTTGAAGAGAATGATATCGATCTTCTACCGTGGCCATCCTGCTCCCCAGATCTGAATCCCATCGAGCATGTGTGGGACACCCTAAAAAGAATTCTCCTGCGTCAAAACGTCTTCCATCATGAACAGGAGCTTCGATTAGCAGTTCAGGGGGCTTGGAATGACTTAGGCCAAAATGTAATAGACAATTTAATATTGAGCATGCTGCGACGATGCCAAAGTGTCATTAATAACAGAGGTGGACCTTCTGGGTACTGAAAAATATAAGTGCTTCCATATCGTATCGAAAATATTAGTTAAGGATTTTTTTTTGTGTTTTACCAAATTTCGTCATTTTCAAATTTCAATTTTTTTTTATAATAGATGCTTTGGAGAAGTCAATTATCATTTTGTTTTCTTGAGAATACATTATATACAATACATCCTAACAAAACTGAAAGATTTCTATAAATTCGAATCATCAGATTCATATTTTAAAGATATTGGTAAGTGTTCCTAGACTTTTTGAGGTGTTTATTTCTTAATTACTGATAGTATTCCTTACGTGGTGTCTAGTACTGATAAATTATAGTTAGTAGAAACTATCCTGAATGCTGAAATATGCGAATTATCAATTATGAATATTGCTGTAATATATCAAAACCATTTAATTTCTCATCACTTCTTATTTCATTAGCAGCAAGAATTTAAAGTTTGAGTGATGAAACTTCGTTGATACATTAAGGTCGTTTGTCCACAACGCTACGCAAGTCTTCGATACTCGACGACTTAAGTATCGTAGAGACAATTCTTGTTAGAATGTACAGAGCTCAGTACACACTCGCACGTGGTCGACGTTTATCGTTGTAGACAAAGGGCCTAAGAGATTTAAAATAAAAAACTCACCTGCGCCTGCACTAGATAGAGCGCGAGCTCTTGATATGGATCGTTCAAATTCATGTGCACCTAAAAGAATTAAGATGTGAATATAATTATAATCAATTAACTTGTGTTATAATTGAAAGAAAAAAGTATAAAATCATCTCTTTACATGACAGTTTATTAGGTTACATTGTGATAAAAGTTGGAGTAATTATATAGAGATGCTTTCATGAAAATTATGTGTACTTACTAGAAAATATTTTGAACTGATCCAGTTTTGTTGAAAATAGAAAATATCGAATTACAAATGGCATATCCTATATATATTATTTCATTTTTATACAGCAGCACCATAACTGTTTTCCACGCATGACAAGATGTTTAATCACGAATGGAACATTTGAATCGTGCATAATTGGCAGCAACACAGCCTGTATATACGTCAAACCAGTAAAAGAGCGAGAGAAATAGTTTCATTGAAAACAATTTAAGTAGAATATATCGGATACAATGAAGTTGATGGCGATCGGCATACGTGACTATAATGGTAATGTGGATACGAAGATGCACAAGCTTATGCCTTTTCCCTTTGGCATATCAATGGTCCCTGAATAACGAGCCATTGTCACTCTGGCACGCGTTTATGCAGGTGCACCACCAGAATGCATCAGTAAATGAACACGTGCAATACAGGGTGGACTTTTGAAATAATGATAGAAATCGCACATGCCTAACTAGGTTGAAGACTTTTGGTGCAGTGAAGCTTCAGTTCACAAGTTTTTCAATTTGGATGAAACAATTTGATAGCTTATTAAATTCGAAATGACGCATAGCAAATGTATCAAAATTTTTAACCAGCACACATCTTATTTTTTAAGCCTTCGAATTTTAGGTAAAGAAGATCCAAAAGTCAAAAAATTGTTTTTCGAACAAGGCTTAGGGACGCTTTGTAAGTGAATCGTTCTGCGAAGACAAATACGACAATTCGAAAAACAATCTAGAACTTTTGAGATTTCTTCAGTGCTATTTTCTTTTTTCTACTTGTTCCTGAATTTGACATGATGATTAATTACTAGGGATATGCTATATGAAAATCACTTGAAAATCATAATCTGGAATGAGAAAAATAATTCAATAACTTTCAATATCCTAACCAGGATTATCACAACTGAGGATTAATTGATGCAGAATTGTTTACAAATTTGATTTTGATAGAATGTTTTTTCGTAGGTTTCATTTTACAGTAAATTGTTGTGTTTTTGTGTGGTATTATGAGAAATTTTTTTATAAGATATATGGTATAAGATACGCCAACAAGCAAATTGAGACGAAAAAAAACATATAATGTTTATCGATAAACAGAAAAATTGCAGAAACTTAATCAATAGTGAATTAGTTACCAAATCTTTACAGATCTTAAAGCAATCACGTTAGGATTTTCCTCCTATTGAGCTAACTACCTGCTTCACAATTGACGCATTTTAGCGACGTCTCCGCCACTGTATCATGTGACGGCAGCCATATTTAAAATCCTGTCGAATGTTGAGCGCCATTGCCACAGAGTCTGTGTTAATTAACATTTATTATATTGCTTGACAGCGAAAGAACAACTAATCGGCAGCCTTGGAGATAAAAATCCATGAGGTTGTTGAAGCATGGAAGCAAAAAAAATGGGATGGGAATTGGTCGCAAATTGGTCTTCCTCAGGCGACGCTAAGAAGATATGCACTTGAGACAAACAAAACCTTAGCTTCTAATTCTAAAAGATTAGGAAGAGAGTTAGTTGGACACATAAGGTTTCTACTAACAAGACTCTTTGCTTTGACGTTTACATCATTTCAAGAGCTTGCTTTTGAACTAGCCGAAAAAAATGGTTTCAATCACCCTTTCAACAAGGACAAGAAACGTGCTGGACAAGATTGAATATGGATGAAATCGGGCTCATTACAGTCCAGAAATTAGAGAAAATTCTGGCCACCAAAGGCAAGCCAGCTGTCACGCCAATGCTGAAAGATCTTCGAATGGAACAGTAGTGTGTTGAAGGAATGCCATAGGTCCATTTATTCCGCCATGTATCATATTTCCTAGAAAGAACATGAAAAATGAAACTTCATCCACCACTCTTGGACTAGCACAAAAATCAGGATGGATGAACAAAGAGGTGTTTGAAAAATGGTTAAAACATTTTCAGGCACATACGAAGTCTAGGAAAGACAATCCGGTTCTACCTATTTGTTATGGTAACTCGAGTCGTGAAAGCATTGCATTTTATGCCAAAAAAAACATTATTAATCGCAATGTAATTACAGCATCGTTACAAATTTGGCGTTGAATCATGAAAATATTGCAGACAGTACACCTGAAATTTCCAGCGCACATTTACCATCAGCTGAATGAATTTTTACCTCTTCAACCTTAGAGTTGGAGTTGGAGTAGATTATTCACATTGTAGAGGAATCTAATCCGGTGGAGCGAGCTGGACCAAGGTATGATGACGATGTGGGACTTGGTCCATTAAAGCAATCACTGACATATCCAGTACCTACTATTCGCCAGCACCAGAGGGGCAATTCATTTGAAAAAGAAAAAAGTAAATCGAAACCTGTCAACGATGATTGGCTTTTAATTTCTACTCAAAATATGCAAGAAATTATTGCTAAAAACCAAGGATCCACCTGAAGAAGAGGAGATAGATTAAAAGAGAAATTTTTGATGATGACAAGAATATTTCAGCTTCCAGAAACGCTATAGCGTACAACTACTCTGTTAGACGATAGCTCTGGAAGCAAAAATTTCTTATGCGAGACAGAAGACGACGATAGAGGCTGCGCTTGCATTGTTCTCTTTCCTGTTTTTAGGTCGATGAAGGTTGGTTACGATGTATAGGCTCATGCTTCATGTGCTGATGTCCCAGAGAAAACTAAACAATTCATTTGCGAACTGTGTTCTTAAAATTTGAGTGTAGCATTATGTCCTTACCTTATATATCGTTTTGTTCGTACTGTATGGACAAATGGTTTTTGTGATTGGTTACATTTTCTCTAATATATATTTTATTATAGTTCCTACTTAATAAAAAGACTGTGTTATAGGTAGTGAATCAACCTAAGATGAGTAAAATTAATGAGACTCATTAAAATAACGTTCGATGAATAAATATTTTTGAAAATCAAAACACCCAATCATTTTGTCAGTACTTTCCTATTACTAATTTGCGTCTTACGTTTGTGGATGTAGGAAATGTGAACAGCATTGTTTTATTTGATAAAAAAAGAATAAATAGAATTGCTATCAGATATGATGATAGAATAAAAATTCTCGAGTGGTTGAAATAATCAATGTGCATTGTTTCGCAATGAATTAATGAAACTATATTGGAGGATTAGGAACCTTTTGAATTTATAGGAGGTTTTTCACTATGACTTAATAATAACGCAATTTCTTTAACTCTAACTAATGTAGTGATGCAAAACAATAGTAGTACAATACCAATGCGGGTTTGTAAAACAAGTTATAGCATACGCAGGCGACGTTGTTTTAATAGCAAAGAAAAGAGTGCTTATACAAGATATGATAAAGGAGATACTGGAAAAAGGGAGAACATTGCGATTGAAAATAAACGAAAACAGGACGGAAATACTAAGACTTAAAAAAAACGGAGGAAACCCGAAAATTAAAATTAAAATATGGAAATATGAATTTGAGGAAGTTGAATGTTTTAGATACTTGGGCGTCATGATAACTAACGATGGTAGAAGATCAACTGAGATAAAAGACAAGATAATTGGAGTCAACAGAGCGTACCATGCCAATGAAAATATCCTGAAAAGCTGAATACTTACAAGAAACACCAAGCTAAACATTTACAAAACATTAATGAGGATGAAGAAGAAATAAACGAATAGTATGGCGCTCAATTCTGGGGCCAATGAAATTGGGCAGCAAGGAATGCAGAATATATACAAACAAAGGAATCAACCAAATAATGTAGAACGGAGATGCTGTAAAAAAATCAGAGAGCGGAGAATAAAATGGTTAGGGCTTGTATGGAGGGCAGGTGAACGAGTAACAATATTTGCAATGCTACAGTGGGACCCGGGACCAAGCAGAAAACTAGGCTGACCAAGATCAAAATGGTTGTAGGCAGTTGAAGAGAACCTTACTAGGACAGGAGTCACAAGTTGAAAGGAAAAAACAGCGGAAAGAACAATAATATCATCTTGCTCAGTCCTTGCATCAACAGATTATTTAGAAAGACATAATGCCGTTGCTAATATTATTTATTTTAATCTAAGAATAATGCATGACCTCATTCCCAAAAGAAAAAATGTTACAAATATGAACCTGAGATTATTTGTGAAAACGAGAAATATAAACTTTATTTTGATGAACCAATTCTATGCAACAGAGCTGTAAAACACAATAGGCCAGATATCATTCTTGCTGATAAACAGAATCGAATAACATATAATTGATATTGCTATACCCGACACACATAACATGCAAAATAAATACAATGAAAAAGTTTCTAAATATATGATGCCGACGAGATTGAAAAATGTGGAAAATGAAAAAATATTTATTCTACCGATTATTATTTCTACAACAGGTGTTATTCCTAGGAATCTTCACAAAAATATTGAGATTTTAGGTCTGAAGCAAAATTTATTTGAACAGTTACAGAAGATAACAGTCATCAAATTTTGTAATATTCTTCGTAGGTTTCTTTCCGAAAAAATAATGAGGTAGAGTCATAGGTTTTCTCTTCAGTTTATACTGATCAGAATCTCATTTCATATTATATTTATATGTATATATAAATGTAATAATAATATGTATATGTATATATAAATGTAATAATAATATGTATATGTATATATAAATGTAATAATAATTAGCTGACAATTTTATCATATTTATATTCAAAGCAGTATTCTATTCGATCGTTCATCACTTCACACAAAGGAAACTATGAATGAATAACATTCAGTGTTACTTGACTAAGGTCCGTACACTGGCTTTTTCCGGGGAGAAAGCCTCTGGCATTAGTCGTTGGTACATTGATGTCAATATATATAAATATATATATATATATATATATATATATATATATATATATATATATAAGGTGATCCTAAAATTATTTTCAATAATTTACCAGATTCAATACGAATACTTGTTTCTACGTGATATATGCAATTGAAAAATGTGATATTTTTCACAATCTCACAATTGGCTAAGAAAATTAGAACAGAAAAATACTTGTTTTAATTCTAACGAAAATTCATAGCAACAAAGTTTGGTTTGTCGATGTAGCTGAACTATTTGAATGACTTTGAATGAATTGTCATTTGAGAGTCAGAAATCAAAAAGCAAGCTCTTAAATAATAAAATTGATGAATTTTTCGAAAATATTACTCACGAAAAACCAGTGTAAAATAGATATGGAGATATGAAAGAAATTTGAAAAAAAATCAAATCTAAATCACTATTTGAGAAAATGCCACTTTCGAAAAAGTTTTCTGCGAACGATCATTCATTATTCTTTCAAATGGGTATTCAGCCTAGAATAGGAAGAATAGAATTAAATATAAGTCAAGATTCGCTTTTCATTGATATTCCTCAAACCATGAAAAAATATTCCGTTCGACATTTGTGAATCGCATAATTTTCATAACGAAATTGTCAATTGGATGTCCACGCGCACCAAAACGAAACATTCAGGAAAGTTCTTCAATTTTCTGACGCGAAAAAATACGAGTAAAATAGAAAATTCATTAAGATATCAGAGAAAATTAATAAAAAAATCATATCTATCCTACTATTTTAAAAAATGCCACTTTCGAAAAAGTTTTAACCAATGATTCACTTATTGTTCGCTCAATTGAGTATTCAGGAAGAATCAAATAGAAAATTCCTTAAGATTTACTTTTCATTCATATTTCAAGAACCAGAAAAAATATTCAGTTTGACTTTTGTGAATCGAGTAATTTTTATGACGAAATTGTCAAGTTTTTCAAAAAAAAATGTAATACACAATATTTATTATTACCGTTGGATATCCCCATGCACCAAAAAGAAACATTGAGGAAAATTCTTCAATTTTCCGACACAAAAATTTACGTACGTTCAATACCGTACGAAAACACAGAATGAATCATAACAAAAGAAAATTCGGAGGGACACTTTGTCAAACAACAACGATATATTTTTAGATTTCCCAGGACCCCTCCTTTTTTTGATCATCTATCTAAAGCTCTCTTCACCCCGCCAAATACACGTGTACTCTTCACGGATAAACCGAATTATCTCGTATTGATTGATTTTGAGAAAATCGATTTAAATTCTGTCACGATGCCCAAAAATATATAATCAATGTTTTTAGTCGTAAAATGAAATATTCTTCTGAACTTTCTCATAAAACAGGTATAAATGTATAATATAAGCTGTCCTAAAATAATCGCGCAATATTCAAACGTCACATACATTCTTGAGACATTATAGAGATGTCCTAGATGAAAAACAACCATTTATAGAGGCAAAATTCATACAATTTTTCAACATCCATTTTTTACAGTGATCTATCTAGTCCACCTTGTAACTTTCCTAAAAATACGAGTTTTATTGATGATTTTTCCTCGCCTACTTCGAGCGTTTTTCGTTTAGAGCATGATTAGAAGAATGAAATAAATTATTGCCCTTAATTCTAGTACAAAATATTCGAAAATAATTTTTATCCCATCGAAAAGGTCGCCTCAACTTGGCTTCAGGTGACATTTTCTTGAGTACGGTGGCTAGAGAGCTGTTAAGTTCATGAGTTCAGTTTCGAAATTTCTCTCAAGATACGAACGGAGAGAAATAGTTCTATTATTTTTGATTCTAATAAAAAAAAATATTTCTCAGATGATCAGAAAGAGATTTCTTCAGAGGAACAGTCTTTAGGTCATAATTTTAGATAAATTTTATGGCAGTTTTTATCTTTTCTCCGTCTCTTCTGGGGGGCTTTTCTGATGCCATACCATGATTACTTTTTATTGAACTAGTGTCGATTTCAATTCTCCAAAGTGGATTATCCCACCGTTTACTATTGCAGGACAATGACTGAAAAGAAGAGCATTTTATTATTTTTTCTTTATACAGGTTGTGCTGGATGTCAAAATAGCATTTCAAGTTAATAAAATAGAAATTTATTTTCTGTCTTACCCAAGCATTGAAATTCGTTTTTGCCAAAAATAGCTAGTACGTTGAATATTGAATTGTGTAGATTGAATTCAGAGTTTGATGAGTAAGCTGAAATTTCATGAAATTTTAACTTTGAAAGTTTATATTTCATGCCGATTCTGCTACATTAACTCTACAGTTGCTTCAACGCAACAAGAAAAAATTTCCAAACCACTGAAATGCTCTTCCATACTTCAGAAGTGCTATACTGTTCATAAGTTAATTATATATAGTATATATATATATATATATATATATATATATATATATATATATATATATATATATATATATATATATACTATTATATACTATATATAATTAACTTATGAACAGTATAGCACTTCTGAAGTATAATATATATATATATATATATATATATATATATATATATATATATATATATATATATTCTTTTGAAAAAAATCGAATAATTGTATTAACAATAAATGCTTATAGCTATAATTTTGGTGCTTGTCAGAAAAAACACAATCGTAAAAAACAAGCGAAGAAATAGAATACCAGCAGAAAAAAACAGACCATGTCCGTTCCTTAATCAGGCATCTAAACTCGCATCATGCCTCCTACGATTGCCCCTAAAGTGTGAGCACAGGAAATGTAACAGGGGAACCATACTATCTTGGGTATTATTCAGTAAACGAGTGAAAAAACCTGTGGGAAAAACTCGTTTTCCTGGCACTAGAAATAGCTTGTTTGTTTGTGGTGTGTTAGTGTCGTGTGTACAAAAAGAGTACCAAAAATTCTTCTGCTTAGCAGTTTCATTCTCTCATTGTCATCTTGCACTCCATGATTTCCAGGACTTCTTCACGAAGACAAGGGTGGAAGGGAAGGGGGATTGGGACAGGAAAAATCTGTAACAATGGAAAAAGAAAACAGCAGAAAAATATTTCATCAAAACGTACCTAACTCTTATATGTCTAAACTCACTTGAATCTAAGAACTCAACTAATGCTCCTCTGTTTTTCAACAGGAAACATCTCATACACCTTTTGGGAATGAAGCCCTACTTGGGTGTAGCCCTTGCCTTATCAACATACACCATGGGAAAAAAACACCAAGGGGGAGCAAAAACTTATCTTCAAATAGACTTAAACTTCTCTACTCTGTTAATGAAATTATCTGAAACGGAATGAATTTCTTGGAAACCACCCGTAAAATGGTAAATAGGACAATCGAGGACTAAATGTCTTATTGTTTCTTCAGTTGCGCCACATTCATATGCCGGACTTTCTACAGTATTCCATTTGAACAACATACTATTATTACGACTATGAGACGATTTAATGTACACCAATTTTTCCTACTTATATCGAAACCTGCAAGCCTTTTGGAAGGATCCTCTATGAGAACTTTATTAAAAACATCAACTTCCTGCCATTCAGTTTTCCAAAGATCAACAGCCTTCACCTGTGTACGCAAAAAGTCAATCGACCAAATAGGTTTCCTAGATTTTAATCTCAGGTTAGGTGGATTTTGAAGATCGTGTATTATCGGAAAAACTTCTGGGAATGAGTGATACTTATCCCAAGACGATTTAAGAACTAATTTCCTGCGAATATGGGAAGGAACTATATTACAAATAACCGGGAGGCATGGGGTATCAGTTGAACTGATACATCCACTTATAATTCTCATAGAACAGTTCTATTATTGACATGAGCACTATTCAACCTCAACTGACAGCAATATTCAGCTGCTGAAAATACTAAAGCTAAAGCAGTAGTTCGCAAAGTAGTGACTCCGGCACCCCAATTAGAACCAGCTAGTTTATGTAGTATATTGTTTCTTGTTTTCAACTTCTGACATAATTTATCAATATGAAATTTGAAAGTCAAAGAACGATCAAGCTTTACACCAAGATATGTTGGAGTGAAATTATGAGTTAATAGTGATTGATTGAAGAATACTCTTAGTTGCCTATCCTTCTCATGATTATTCAGATGAAAACAAGAAACCTCAGTTTTCGAAGGATTTGGACATAAACGCCATTTTTTGAAGAAAATGTTCAGAATTTCTAAATCAGAAGTCAGTGTTTGCCCAATTGTTTCGAAGTCATAGTGTCGAAAAACCAAAGCAATATCATCATCATAAATAAACTTTGTAGAGAAAGTTTCAGGCATGTCAGACATATATAAATTGAAGAGAAGAGGTACAAGAACAGATCCCTGAGGTAGGCCATCATTTATAGTGTAAAATATACTGCTTTTCTCAACGATAAAAACTCGAAGTCTTCTATCAGATAACATATTTTCAATCAACTTTACAATTTTTCCACATTGAACTACTTCAAAGAGTTTATAAACTAAACCATCCTTCCAAACTGTGACATATGCCGAAGAGAGATCTACAAATACAGCGCCTATTTTAAGTTTACCCTGAAATCCTGTCTCAATGAAAGTGGATAAACCTGAAACCTGATCAGAACAGTTCCAGTTTTTTTGAAAACCTCCCTGAGAAGTGGACAGAGCTCTGTCAATGATTGGTTCTAACCTCTGATAAAGAAGTCTTTCTAAAATTTTGAAAGAAACAGAAAGTAAGCTGATAGATCGATAACTACTAGGAAGTTCTGGAATTTTGCCAGGTTTGTGAATGGCCTTTCTAAGTTCAACTGGAATACTACCTGAGCTGAGTATGTCATTGTAAAAGGATAGTAATCACTTTTAGCGTTATTTCCTAGATGTGTAAAAAATTCAGGAAAAATGCCATCAAATCGTGGAGCTTTACGAACTTTAGTAGATTTTATTGCAGATTTGAGTTCTTCTTGCTCAAAAGGATTCGATAAATCCTCAACCGTGATAGCATCCCTCCTCCTTTTATGTAAGATTCGTTTCATTTTATTCCTGTCATATCTACTAATCTTCACACTTTTAGAGATATTAACAAGAATAGATGCTACAGAATTCGGATTCATATCAGACGGAGTTTTTGAAACGGGATCAGTATTGCCTAATTTCCTCAACAAGTCCCAGGAACTTCTATTAGAATGACTAAAATTCATACCATTCATCACCTCATTCCATTCATACTTTCTGCTATCATTCAAAGAACCAAGGGGTGCATCGGTTTTCTCTCTGGAAGGATTTTGCTGATAATCCACCCAGGTATATAATCCTTTCGAAAGCCTCTGGGAATATGCTTTTTTAGCAGCATTTTTGACAGCTCCTATAAACCGGAAATAATTTCTACCCAAGGGGGGAACCCATCTCAAATCACTATCTACCTGTTTACTGAAATCATTCCAACGAGCTTGTTTGGAATTCCATCTTAGTTTTTCTGATGAATCTGCCAATGTAAATTGAAAACCTAACGAAATGATAACTGGCCTGTGTTGACTGTGAGGAAAATTTGAAAGTACTTTACGACGAACAGGAAGAGGAAATAATTCAGAGTCGTTAGAAACCAGACAAAGATCATTTGTTATACAGTGGATTTTGGTTATAACGACATGAGACCATTATTATTTTTTCGCTATATCCGGAATTCGTTATATACATAGGTAGAAAGAAATAGAAGGAGCTAGACGATGGCTAATAAATAACATGAAGTTATTTTTATATTTTCTGAGATTAGAGTCATATTCTCATAAAACTTTTCCGAAAAATAGTCAACGTCCCAGGTTGTTTGCATTGTATTCATAGGTAGTTTTGACTCTTTTGAAAAAAAGGTTTTCACCTTGCTTGTATCCAATAATTTTCTTCTCTAAGTTTTCTTTCTATGAAGGATTAATCAACCCTAAATATTTGACTGCCAGTATATTATATATATTAAAATTTTCGATTAATGTTTATCGAGAAATATTGAGAAAGAATGCTTTGAAAATTGAATATTTCCTAAAGTAAATATATATCCTATAAAAAATCTTTCATTTTTCTTGCTCCGTCTATTTTTGAACAGCCTGTATCTTCCGAAAGGGTGTGGTGTAATCACATGCGTAAGTAGAATAGCTGTATATTTCAATAGAAGGATTATATATGCGTGTTTATTAAATTTTCTATTTATGTGTTAGAATGTCAGTGTATAAATAAAGAACTATATAAGCACACAATGGCCGCTGTTTGAGTGCTATCAGCCACATCTTTCCATGGACCCGCGTCTTTTATGTAGTGCCGCCGAGTTGTTACTGCAAAATACTGGATCAATCAATATGTCCATTTATTCCGTATTATTTTGAATCCTTCACTTTATTCGCCCGTTGGTGCAATATTATTAACTTGAGAACCCATACATCATTTATAATTTCATTTGCAGTATAACATCGATAGTAATCGTTTGACAGTATAGGATTCAGAAATATCAGGGTGAAATCAGGTAAAATATAACCAATTAGCCAATCAATATTAAAAAACAAGTACTGTGTTCTAAGAAATTTTTCTTAATAATTGCGATTCGTAACGCGTTTCACTTCACCGTAGCTTCTTCAAACGAATGAATGTACAGAAAATAAGAATGAGAATATAAATACAAATGTGCCTAAGTAATTAAAAGCTTATTGGGTTGCTCCTTCTTAAGTGGTTACTGATGACAGGTATATCCAATAAAATTAAGGAGTATATTGCTCCCTGAAGAGATTCAATAGAGGTGAAGGGCTTAAATCGACTTGTTCATTGATGAGTCTACCTGTGTTTGTGATTTCTAAAGTTTCCCAAAGATCTATCTTCCAATATTTATTATCTGTATGCAAAATTTCAACCTGTGGGTCGAAAGAGTGACTATTTTCTAGAAGATGATTTGCGTAATTTGAATTTAATTTTTTATTTGAAAAACTGTGTTTATTTTCCGACATTTTAGCCAAACATCAAACAGCAAAAATCATCAAAGAAGACATTTCGAAATTATCACTTCATTGCAATTCCGATTCTGAAATAATAAAAACAATTCGTGAAAATAGTACCAAGAACGATTTAGTATTCACTAAAGCAGATAAAGGTAACACCGTCATCGCGATTAGTAAAACCGATGATATTTCAAAAACTGAAGAATTCTTAACAGCCGGAAACTATATAATATCAACTAAGGATCCTACCACTAAATTTCAGAAAGAGGTTAAAAACGTTATTTCGACAGCAAAATCATTAATTACAGACCATGAAAAATATAAATTCATTAACTCCAATCCACAATCCCCCGAATTATATTCTTCGATAAAACTTCATAAACCTAATTAACGTATTAGACCTGTTGTTTCTTATGTAACGACACCTTCTTTCAAACTTTCAAAAATTCCTAAACGACTTGCTAATAAAACATTGCAATTTTAAATCTAAATTTTCGGTCAAAAATTCATACGAACTAATTGCCAATATCAAAGATACCACTTAATTCCAAACTCATTTCTTTCGATGTTAAGAATCTATTTCCCAACATTTCTCCGAAAGATACGTACTACTTAGCTGAAGAATTATTAGAAAAGAATCATCTCAATACGATCATTAAATCAGATATTCTTTCATTATTACAACTTTGTTCAGATCAAAATTATTTCCATTTCAATAACAAATATTATACTAGTGAAGGCGGCTTGATTATGGGCAATCCGTTAAGTCCTTTATTAGCAGAAATATTCATGAATAATTTAGAGAAATTAATTCATAATCATTCACTTAGTAAATATTGTTTATACTGGTATCGCTATGTAGACGATATAATTATTTGCTTCACAGGAACAGATAGACAGTTAAAAATTTTGAAAATCATATAAATTCATTACATCCAAAAATTGGATTCACAACCGAAATAGAAAGCAATAATTCAATAAATTTCTTAGACGTAACAATTTCCAATGAAAATGGAAAACATGTTTTCGCAATTTACCATAAGCCGTCACATACAGATATTATGATACATAACTCGTCTTGTCATCCGTATCAACATAAAATGTCAGCAGTCAACAGTTTTATTCATAGATTGATTAACATCCCGTTATCACCAGAAATTTTCAACAAAGAATTAAATGTGATTAAACAAATTGCCAAAAATAATGGTTACAATCCCAAACTAATAAATAAAATTTTAAATAAAAACAAAGTAGAATCGCATTGGATGAAGTTTACAAAATTCAACACCTTAACCTACGTTGGCATTACAAGTGAGAAACTGAAATCATTCTCGAGTAGCAATAATTTCAACATAGCTTTCCAAACTAATAATAGTTTAGGCAAATATATAAAAAATAATAAAACCAAATCAGATAAAAAATTAAATTAGGTGTTTATAGATTGAATTGCAATGACTGTGATAATTTCTACAGTGGTAGAACATATAGAAATTTCAATATTAGAATATCGGAACATTAACGCAGTTTTTCAAATAAATAAAAAAATTAAAATTCAAATTACGCAAATCAACTCCTAGAAAGTAGTCTTTCGACCCACAGTTTGAAATATTGCGTACAGATAATAAATATTGGAAGATAGATCTTTGGGAAACTTTAGAAATCAACAAACACAAACACTCAGATAGACTCATCAATGAACAAGTCGATTTAAGCCCTTTACCTCTATTGAATCTCTTCAGGGAGCAATAGCATCATCAGGAGATGATAATATACTGAGTATATTATCATCTTTTGATGATGCTTACTTAGTTGGCGAAACGCGCGTCGAGAGTTTAGGTTAAAGTTTTGGTGTAGTGGTGATATAGTGTCTTCATTGTTCATACGCCGAAGGTTTCAAAATCACAACATAGTTTGGAACACTAGTCTATGCATCACCACAAGTTGTTGAAGTCCTATTGTCGTTGTCATCTTTGTTGTCTTCTGAATTGAGTTCAACCTCAGCTCTGTCTGACACTGCCGTTTGGGTTTTGATGGTTCAGCACTGCCAATAGCCATTTCTCGGACAATAATAAAAAAGCCTGAAACCGCATGTGTTTCGTTATGGTATATGGCCGTATTACAAGCCGGGATGCATTTGGCACACATTGTGTGCCACCAGCCATGTACAAGAGCAACAAATGGCACACGTGGTGTGCCACCGGCACTGAACGTGCTAATGAAAGACCCTTTATGGGCAGCGAAAATGATCAAAATCAGCTAAATACGTTAAATGAAAAGAAACACGTAATCATCTGTTGTGTATTAGTTTCCTAGTGAACTCCCAATCAAATATACTTTTTTTTTCTGATGAACCTGGTACCGAACGAGCCAAGCAATTACAGCAATACAAGATTCAATTTGATTATTTCAGTACAACTGAGTCTCATTTGTGGTGGAACTTTCTTCGAATTGTAATCTTATTTAGAAATCTTACTCAATTCTTTTAGTAAGTCTTCAACGGAGACTATTAACAAACAATCTATATGGGAAATGCGAAATGAATAGAACGTATTAATAAATCTATTGCTTGAAATTTATGGTAGCGTGTTTCAAAAATGACGTTATCAGCTGCAACAATGAGGGCTATCTTAGGTTGTTACCTTTATCTCTTCTAATGTCTTATCTAATTTACAATAATTAAGTACCTGAGTTTATCGTATGTTGTACCCTCAGGGGAAGAGTATGGAAAGAATTCTCACTCGATTATTAAGATAAACAATTTAGGAGAATAGGTGTGGCGCCCGAAAGATATCAGTTAAGGATATATCAATTGTATGCTCATTAATGAACAGTAATCCGTCGGTTTCATTCAAACTTTCACGGGTGAATGCTTGGAAGAACTCAGAAATTTGGTTTCAACAGGACTGAGCACCACGACACTGTTCAAGAAATGATAGGGAACACCATGTTGATTTGACGTTTCCAGGAAAATATTTTTCTAACAGAATGTGTAAATTTCACCACTTTGGAAAGCACGACTCATAATGTATGTGAAGCGGGTGTCCATTTCTGTAGAATATATTGAAAAAAATATTTATAAGAAAATGTTTAAATTATCTATACCAGGTGGGTCGAGAAGTTCGTATGCTAACAAAGTGACACACATTTTTTGCCGGCTCGGTGGCGTATGGGATATGATGCTCGTTTCCTACGCAGAGTTACCTGGGTTCAATCCCTACAAAGTCGGTGCGATTTTTCAGATTCTGGGAATCGATTGAGTATCCATCTTTCGGAGGAGATGTAAAGCTGTCGGTCCTGTCTAACAGAGATGTGATGAACATTAAAGATCCCTTCCTTCGACACGAGAGGGGTTCTGCAAAATTCCCGGGTTAGTGAAAACAAACAAAACACATTTTTTTGGTGAAATTCTATTTTTTAATTTAATATAGTCATCTTGAAGGGAGATATAGCGATTGTAGCGATCAATAATTTTTTCGATGCCTTTTTTATGATAAGGTTTCTCTTTACCTTCGAAATAAGCTAAAGTTTCGCTGATTTCCTGTTGATAAGTATTTAATTTTTTTCAGGAAGCATATTTTTCAAGTCTGAAAATAGAAAAAAGTCACTGGGGGCAAGACCTGGTGAATAGAATTGATGAGGAAGTAATTCGAAGCCTAATTCGTACAATTGCGTCATTGTTTTGATTGATTGTGGCAAGAATCAGTGTCTCGATGAAACAGCACTTTGTTTTCATTCAAATGGGGATGTTTCTTCGTGATTTGGACCTTCAATTGATCGGATAACTCAATGCGATAGTCGCTGTTTATCGCCAGGCCCTTTTTACGGTAATCGATGAATATAATACCCTGCGCATCCCAGAAAACAGATGCCATAACCTTGCCAGTTGACTGCTGCGCTTTTGCACGCTTTGAATGCAGTTCACCTCATTCAATCCACTCGGCTGACTGTCGATTGCTTTCTGGAGTATAGTAATGAATCCATGTTTTATCCATTGTGATGCATCGACGAAAAAACTCGCCTCTATTACGGTTAACTATCTTCAAACAGTGCTCAGAATCATCGAATCGTGGTTTTTTTTTTGATCAAGAGTCAATCGATTTCGCACACATTTTTCGCATGCCTCTTTGGGACTTCCACTGCGTTCATCATCTTGGATATTCATATCGCCTCGTTCAAACTTTGCAAACCACGTTTTCACCGTTAATTTTTCTGGCGCAGAATCCGAATAATGTCTATCAAGCCATGTTTTGGCTTCAACTGTATGTTTTTCACCAAAAAGCAATGTTGAATCAACACACGGAATTCGCTTTTATTCATTTCTCCAACAGTTAGATTCACTTTCATTGCTATATCTCGCGAACCAACGATCGGACAGCTTTACTCGTGTCTAATTATGCTGAGTACCAACTGAAAATCATGTGGTTTTGATCCTAGTAACGCCATCTGTATATCACTCTACGAACTTTTCTATCCACCTATTCGGAAAATAAGTACATTATAATAAGTAATGAATTTCCATTGTTCTTAAATACAGAATGGTCTCTCTGAATTATCACGAGTGAAGATATGATGCAAATATTCCATAGTATTACTCAGGACAATCTCAAAATTGTGAGGGGAAATCGTATACGTCGGAAAGAACGTAGACACTTTAAACACCTTTCATACCGTGTGTAAGTTATTCTTTTCTCTGATATTGTTCCTAGATGGACTTTCGGTCAAAGAAGAGGACGATCACTTTCTTCTGAAACAGTTTATGAACGATTGCGACGAAAGTGTTATTTCGGTTAGTAGACATTACATCAGGTCTGTGCTGTTAATATCAGGAGGTCTAAAGTTGCTCATTGCAGTCCCTATAGAAATTGTGCAGTGCAAGATTGAGGTTTGGTGTTCTTTACTGATGAGTCAAGATTTCGCTTGAGATCAGTTTGTGGACGGAAATCAGTTTAGAGCAGGGGTCCCCAAACTGTGGTGCGCGCCCCCTGAGGGGGCGTGGAGAGAGTCAAGGGGGGGCATGACACCCAAATGAAATAAATAAAAAAATTACAAAAATAATTTCCTAAATAAATAAATAAAGTTTTTCTAAGTTTTCATAATTGTTTTTGTAAAGTTTCAATAAAGTTGTAAACTTTATCAAAGAAGGCTACAGTTTTTAAAACTACAAAGCACACAAGAGTTCAAGGTTCTCAAAACCGTCCCCCTCGACGGCAACGGCCGTGTGTACCGTTACCTTCGTTTGGCCTTGGTGTGAGTGCGAGTGTCCCCGCACCCCTTCCACCCCCAGCCCCATCACATCATCAGTCCAATGTCAATAACCTTGCAGTTTGTTCAGTGCTTGACTTGTAACTAGTCCGTTCTGGCACAGTGCTTTCCGTGAAATATCAGTCAGCGTGTTTCCTGTATTGTGGGTGTTCTAAAATTGTTGCGACGTTTGAATTCGAGTAATTGTTTTTGTGTTGTGTGAGTTCTGTGTGAAGCTTAATCAGAGAAAATGAACACGTCAAAGAAACGCAAGTATATTGACGATTATATTCAATATGGGTTTGTTTTCTTGCTTAAAGATAATGTTGAGCACCCTCAGTGCGTTATTTGCTATGAAGTATTAAGCAATGACCCGTCTTCTGAGACATTTCCCAAACAAACATGCCTCTTCAAAGGACAAACCTTCGGAGTTTTTCGCTGCAAAATCTCAGAATTTTTTGGATCTGCTGATCAGTCATCTCTAAAAGTGCTTGAAGCTTCCTATGAATTATCTCTTATTATTGCTAAGGAAGAAAAAGGCACACTATTGGTGAAACGCTTGTTGTACCATGCCTTTTAAAATCAGCCGATGTTGTGCTTGGAACTGATTGTAGGCGAAAGCTATCACAAATACCACTTTCAGACAACACCGTAAAACGCCTAATTGATGATATGGCCGAGGACATTAAAGACCAGGTGGTGGATGCAATAAAAAATCCCCGCTTTTTGCTATTCAGCTTGACGAGAGTATAGACGTAGCACAATGTTCTCATTTGATTTCATATGTTCGTTACATTGAAAATGAAAGAATGAAGGATGAACTGATGTTTTCTATTGAGCTGGTGACCACTACTAAAGCTGTAGATGTGATGAAAGCAATATCAGACTTTTTGTCTGATAATGATGTATGCACAGATGGTGCTCCTTCAATGCTCGGTTCTCGGTCAGGCTTTGTGCAGTTGGTCAACCAGAAGAATGCTGACGTGGTTGGGATTCATTGTTTTATTCACCGCCAATCATAGCCCATCAAAAAGAACATTTCCTATGTCTTCTTCAAAATATTTTGAACTAACACTATTGAATTGGGATAATTTTAATACCTGAAAATACCTCGAATGTATGAAATGAAAGTATAGCGAAAATTCAATTGGATAATTGGAAAAAACTATACAACGAAGTGAAAGTCACTTATGGTTGATATTTAAAAAAGAGCAAGTTTGCATTATAATTCAATAACCGTTTGACGAAAAATTAGTTGCATTCGAAGTAAAAAAGTGCATGTAGAATGTCAAAACCATTTTACATAACTTCAAAAACAACCGAGATATTGGCACTTGATTCACTCCAAAAGTGTTGGAAACTTCCTATTAACTCGAATACGAAAAAAGGTAGCTTGAATCAGGAACACGGGGAAGGGGAAATCATTTTCCTCTATTCACAATATCTCACATAGCTGCAGTAGTAAAACATTGAAATATGTCCACCCTGTACATAGACAGCGTAGTCGTGATTACTGTGAAAATACAACTCAGGTAAGTTTTAGAATCGCTTTTCTCAGAAATGGTTAACGTATGAAAAAAAGACTAGGGATAATTTTTTTAGATAATTGAATGATTGTCTGAAATATGTTGATCATAAAACAAACGATTGGACCTCGAATGAATTTTTTGCACACAGGGGATCGATGGCAACTTTTGCTAATTTCATAATACGAGGGTGGTCTGAAAAATTTCCGACCTAACATAGGTAAGAACATCTCTTGTTGCGCCTTAACTTTGCTGGTTATGTGGCCAAGAACTCAGTTCTCAATGAACCTTTAAAGCTTTAAGAAGAGCCAAGCGAACAGGACCGAATTTGGCAAATTTCATTTCAATATTTCTAAGTTTTGGTGACGATGGAGTTCGTTTCCAGTTTGAAAGCGAAAAAATTGAGTGGAAATCCAGGGAAATAATTGCGAATGTCATTCATTTCTTGAAACGACAAGGGATGCAGAATGAACCTGTTATTTCTTTGAAAAAGGTTCAAGAACGTGTTGCTGTCTCAACAGGAGTAGGTTTGAGAACTGTGCAAAAAATTTCGAGTGAAATGAAGAAGACTGAAGATGGCGAAAATAATAGAAAATCAGCGAAGAAAATAGATGTCGATGACTTCGATAGAGCTCTGCTTCGTAGGTTCGTCGTCAATTTTTACGTCGTCGATGAAATCGTACCCAGATTAAATCGAATCCATCAAAAGTTCGTCGATGATAATGAATATGCAGGATCACGAGAGATCATTCGAAAAGTTTTTGAGGAATGGGGTTCCGTTGGATTAATACGAAAATGAATAGAAAGCTACTTGTGGAAAAACCTGAAATACAGGAACTACGTTTGAATTATTTAAGAAGCATTAAACGATACCGTCAAGAAAAGAGACTAATGATTTACATGGACGAAACATATAATCATTCCTCTCATACATACAAGAATGCTTGGAGTGACGAGACAAACGACGGCCTAAGTCAGCCTGTTTCAAAAGGACCAAGACTGATAATTTTGAACGCCGGTAGTGAATGTAGATTCGTACGAAACGCATATCTGGCCAAGTCCAATTGTAAAACCAGTGATTATCACGATGATATGAATTTCGCAAACTACCAAAAATGGCTTCCCGAAAAGAAGAAATGGAAGAGTGGCTGCAACGAACAGATGAGATGCTCAAAGCAGAAGATTATAATCTAATTAAATTGCACAAACCCAGATATGAAACGTATGCAAACTCCTGAATGATCAGGGCCAAGATGTACTTAGACTTCACCCATATCTTCTTGACTTAAACCCGATTGAAAATGTTTGGGCGGCCATGAAAGTTTATGTAGCTGACAAGAATGTTGATTTCTCAATGAAAAATGTGGAACTGTGTGGTGAGTTTTTCTCTTAGTTTTCTCCAGATCAGTGGGAATCATTATGCGACAATACGCAGAAAATTGCACAAAATTTGATGGAGCAAGAACCTATACTGGTTGACGTGATCGACAATTTCATAATTACTTTGCAAGCAGACGATAGTGACAGCAACAGCGAGTCTTCTAGTTCTGATGAAGAACTATCTAACATAGAAAATTCTTAATTTTTCGTTATTTAACTCATTTTGTGTTTCATATTCGAATTGTTTGCAGAAATTATCTAGATAAATAGGGTTTTTCACGATAGCGCAATACGATTGTACTTCTTAAAATATCCGTTTTCTTTGTTATGTCGTTAATCCTATATAAACCAATCGAGGTATATAAAGATACTAGTTACTTAGGATGAACATAATTACTAATATTTTGCCTTAAATTCCTATTGAATATTAACCTTCAATTACTATATTTCAATCTATTGGACAATTGCAGGTATTCTTGAAAATTTGAATTATAAGGAGGAAACAGTAGTATTTAGGTTCAGTTAGAAAAACCCCTGCCTCGAAAATTTCCTTTAGTCTAACTGGTGATGAGTTTGTGAATCACTTCCTTGTAATAGAAATTAAAATGATCGAGTACCTTGAAATGCCATATGCCTAAGATAGATAATTTTCTCAAAAAGCCCTTACCCTAACCCTGATAGCTATTTGACATCACATTGCAGAACGTATTATTCATCTTACTTCCTCCGCTTGCTATTTCCCTTGTTCTTCGCTCATCTTATGAGAATCTCAACCGCACAGATATTAGTGCCGACTTGTACAAGACATTTTTTCTGAACATTTTTTTATTTATTATATACATAGTATCCTTGTAACTCTACACACTTTTCAAGTAATGATTCGTAGTATGCTCCTGTTATGGTTTTTCATTTTTGCCTTCATGACTATCCCAAGAAACAGTCGCTTTCATTTTCCAAGCCAAAAAAACAATGTTTGCTTTTTTTTGGAGCTGGTTCCCCCTTTGCAGTTTATTGTTTGGACTGTATCTTCGTTTCTGGCGTATAATGGTGTATCTAAGATTCATCTTCAGTAATCAATCGGCACTAAAGCTGAGATGTATTGCGCCCAAACTACTTTATCCTGTGTAAAAGTTGATTTAATATGTGACAGACACGTCCTTCAGGCATTTTCATAACCTCTGCTATCTCTTTCACTTTAATTCGGCGGTCATCTAGCACCATTTGGTGAACTTTGTCGATTTTATCGTCGGTAGTTGCAGTTTATGAACCTCCCGAACGCTCATCGTCTCCCAAGCTCTTACGGCCAAGTTTAAATTCAGCTACCAAAAGTTCGCTGGGGCAAATGATGGTGCAGAATTCCTAAATACCAGGTATGTAAATATGAAACCGGAATTTTTTTAATAGAAAATACACGTTTATTGTATGAAAATGATACAAAATAATTTATTCAAAGTATTGCCCATCAGTAGCTATACACATTACCCACCTTTCTGTAAATTTTTGGATACCACGCTAAAAAAAACTGTTGCTCTTTTGAGGGAAACCAGTCATTGAGCCATTTCCGTAAGCGAAGCGTTGCTGAGTAAATGCGTGTTCCATCGATGCGAATAAGTGATAATCGAACGGAGCCAAGTCTGGAGAGTAAGCCGCATGCGGAAATAATTCCCAACTAAACGTCTCAATTGTTTTCTTGACCAGTTTTGCTGTATGTGATGGTGCATTATCATGAAGCAAAATCATTTTGTGTTGCCTTTTTAGATATTCTGGTCGTTTTTCACGCAGAGGTCTATTCAAATTGATCATTTGTTGTTTGTAGTGTTCAGTATTAACGGGCCGCCAGGTTTTAGCAGCTCGTAATAGATCACACCCTTCAGATCCCACCAAACACAGAGCATTGTCTTCCGTCCATAGCGATTTGGTCTTGCAGTCGATGTTGCTGATGCACTTGGAGCTACTCATGATCTTTTACGTTTCGGATTCTCGAAATATATCCACTTTTCATCGCCAATTCGATGGAGAAATGACTTCTGTACCTGGCCAACAGCATTTTGCAAATTGTTTTCCGATTTTCCTGCTGTCTTTCGTTCAGTTCATGTTAAAGCCATTTTCTCATCTTCTGGATCTTTCCCATGGCTTTCAAACATATTGAGATTCGTGTCACATTTAATTGATACGCGAATTGTTTTTAAGTTTGAGCATCATCCTCATCCAACAATCCTTGCAATTCGTTGTTTTCAAATTTTTTCAGTGGTTTTCCTCGTTCTTCGTTTCTCACGTCAAAACCGCCATTTTTTAATTTTCCAAACCACTCAAACCACCGTGATTCACCAAAAGTATGCCTACCGTAAGATTCGATGCGATTCTGCAGCAGTTTTCTTCTAATGATAACAGAAAACCAATGCTGTCCGCTAATCCCAGGAACGAAATTCGACATGTTTAACGCTATTATACACTATACTGTTGTATGAAACGTATACTGTTATGAGTTGAAAATCTTTGTTTGATGTCAAAACAATAAAATGGCTCACATAACGCGGTCTATGGTAACCACATCGACAGCTAGGGCCATCTATGGGCAAATTCCGATTTCATATTTACATACTTGGTATAGAATCTAACTCATCTTCATCTTGGATAGGCCTTTCAAAAATAAATATTTAAAGACAGCTCGATGCTAGACACACGTCAACTCATCCAAACAACTGTTCCATAACAACTGCGCGTCCAAAATGGCTGATACTTTGGTGAGTTACTGCCAAAAGATGAATAATGAAAATTCACTAGCTTTTATTTACGAGTGCTCTCATCTTCACGTAGAAGTCGGAAACTTTTCAGACTGTCCTCATAATGTCCCTAACGTCCATCCTTTTTCGTTGGTACTTTATGCGAGAGTAAATGGGTAAATTGACCAGACTAATATTTTTGGTGAAGGAACCTTTCAAAATGGTTAACGTGCACAGATGAGAAAGAAGATCAAAAATTTTTCATTAAGGCCAATCTGCTTAAACAAAAAATATCGTAGCATCAGATATAACTCCCTTCTTTCATCCAAGACTGTATATATAATCATTAAATAATAAAACCATATACATAATGCACTGTTTATTCCATTAAGTTTTTTTTATATTCCGAAACTGATACGAAATATGTTGGTTTTATTCGTTTCAATTAGGCCAACGTACTTTAGAAGCATCAATTATGTTCTCAACTTTTGCATTAATTGTCGGATGCATTGATTGATTTTACTCACTGAAGATTTAACTGCTCGATTATGTTGAAAAATGACTGCTTGAAAATTACTCGAACCGCTTACATGTACCGCAAATGCCATATTAACTGATTTCATCTGAAATGTGACAGGTCTGCAACAAGAAATTTATCACAGGGTATACTTTGTTTGGAATATAATTATCAAAATTCTCGTTTCATTTTGAAAGTATCAAAAATCGTTATCCTGTGAGATTGTAGAATAAATATGGAATTTTAATTGTGAACGAACCAAAATTTCAATGATTTAGATATGAAGATGCTTTTCTAATCGCTAAAGAACAAAACCTGCTAAAATCATATAGAGAGAGGGGAAATAACCCATGGGTCAAAAATTCCTGGGACTACCGAACAGAAACACAATTTTTCTCAAAATTCGAATCTAGTCCTCTATATACTTCTCTTCTACAATGTTACAACTAATCTAACCATCTCTGGCATTTCTGTACCTTTCTTGTAGAACGATTTATGATTGCCCCTTAAATAGGCGTTATTTCCGGCAATATATATATATATATATATATATATATATATATATATATATATATATATATATATATATATATATATATATATATATATATATATGCCTGCCATGCACGCAGCCCCAAGAGCCACAATAGTGCAACTAAGCAGGATGCCGAAAAACGAAGCGGCAGACTGCAGTTTCGCCCTTATAAGGAGCTCATCAGTGTCGCATATCGCTTCTCAGCATCCTATTAAGCTACTTTGGGTACCCTATCGATTCCAGAAAGGACGCACCTCGTACATACGTACGAGGGTCGCCCTCTATGGACCGACACGGTGAACCCGCTACCGTACTTCGGGAAAGATACGAACAATAACAAACAGATATGAGAACGTTAAAAATTCCAACATTTGAGAGATATCTTTCGCCGTTACGTGAATCACATCAACGGTATAAAACGAGCGAAATAATCCTGCTGAAAAAGTGCTCTGGGCCTCTGTTTCCGAGATAAAACCTCCCGTCGGTAAATATTTGATGGGACAAATATCTTCCGCGATAAACTTCGCGAGGAGTCTACATATGTAAACTTGAGACAAGAAGAATTATTCAGAAATCCGTAGATCAATGCATAATCCTTCCTGACAAGAGCTAGTTCCCAAATCTGCCTGCCATGCACGCAGCCCCCAAGCGATATGCGACACTAATGAGCTCCTAATAAGTGCTTAGTTGCACTATTGTGGCTGTGAAGAAAATTCAGCTCTATTGGAACGAGCCGAGCAGCGATGCGCAGCATGCTTTTGTATCTACCTGTTTATGAATGTATGTATTCTCAACTTTAATTCAGTACTTGTTGTCAGCTGAAGATGATCGAGAGACTGAAATTGCAATTTTCAATTAATCTCTTGTGATAGTTTAATTTCTTATTGTCATCAAATCTCTTTCCTAGGAGCATCTTTTCCGAATCATCAAAGACAGTAATCGCTGAGTACCAGATCCAGAGAATAGAGTGAATGCGGCAAGAATACAATGTTCTGTCTTTGCCATATAAAATCGTTTGCGCTTGTCACTCAATCGATCGAGTAAGGCTATATAATAGTCACTGTTGATTGTATAGCCTTTCTGCATATAATTAATTCCATGCGTATCCCAGAATACAGACACCAGCCGACTGTTGAGTTTGTGGACGCTTTGGACGGCTTTCGCCCTCTGCTCTCCACTCAGCAGATTCTCTTTTCGACTTTTACCTATCAAGTAGCAGTGATGAAACTCGTTTTGATTCATTGTTTGCAAAGTCACAAAAGTAGAGTCAGATATTGAACTAAACAGTTTCAGATGTTTTGTAGATAGTTTACGACTCAAGGGACGCTAGACTAGAGAATAACGAAATTAGAAGAATCTTCAGACAACAGATGGACTAAATGGCTTCCAAGTCTTCCGGACATCACTCCTTTTTACTTTTTTGTGGGGAACTCGAGAGAAGAATCAAATGCTTCAAAGAGCTTTGAAGTGTTGACTCTCTGTGTTTTTCATAAGTTGTTTTGTTCCTAATATTGTTTCAAAAGCTGACTTGATGGTGATGCGGTTTTGCTTAGTTCTCAATTTGCCCCAAATGAAACTCGAATTCTCTGCGCCAAGACGGTAGGTAAAAATTTTACTGGACTTATCTCTCATTTCGACGTCGGTACACTGGAGAACGCTGATTGCAATGAAAAAGACAAAAATCCCGACTCCTTTGTAAACAAAACTCTCTCTCTCAGTCACCTTCTAAATAATTGACATGTTCCCTAGCAAAATTCAATTGGGTTCTGCGGTGTGCTGAGGTTAGAGCTGGGCCTCGAACTGAGACACGAGGCTTCAAATTGAATTTAGAGACGTTGTCGTATCATTTTAGTGCTAATTTGCACTCCAATATTCTGTCGAAGCTGCATTCGACGGTGCCTAGCAGTAACGATTCGTTGTCTCAACAACGAAATTCTTAAATAAGGGTCATGGATAGTCATTGTTGCTTGAGATCGTCCTTGCCTAGGTCTCATTTCATGGTTACCAGTCTCCTTGTACCTCCGGATCATTCTGGAAACAGTCGGGTTGGACTCCGCAAGCCTTTGGTCTATTCTTGTATAAGTCCAACCTAGGTCAACTAACATCATTGCTTCAGCACATTCAGCCCAGGTCAGATTCCGTGATTAGCGTTGCATTATTACAGAAAATTAAAATTTTCAGATATTGATCAACACTCCTAGCAATAAGTGGTGGTTTATTGCAAAATCGACTCATTAGTTGCCTATCAAAAAAGAAATTTGAAATATTGAAATTGTGCCTTGATTTCTTGGCGCAGTGTATGTCAAAATCTGAATGTACAGGGTGTAATGAGTTCGATGGTTTTGTGGGGCAGCTATGTGACACATTGCATCGTTAGTGTCGCAACTTGTTTTTTTACCCTTCTTGGTAACTTATGTTCAACAGTTTGCAACTTGTGTTATGCAAAACATTGGCGAAATAGCAACAGAAATGGAATTGAAGCGTTTAAAAATGACATGGCCTTAAAATCATTAATCTCAAGTAAAAAATGTATCTGTTTTGAAGTAAGTAAAGACAAATATACTCATACTATGTCGTGTTGCCTTAAATCTAACCTAACCAAATATATATAATATAAAGTTTATTATGAACAAATACCGAGATCGACTGACAGATGAACATTTGAATAATTGTATGCTCCGAACATCAAAAAATTATTGATTATACTTCACTGCGAAAATATTGGCGGGCGACTTTTGGTCTAATGAACCAGTGTGGAGAATCACCCTATATACCTACATACATCATCTGATGAATATATATTTGACCTCTTTAAGATAGGAAGCAGTTTCGTTTAAGACGTAAAGAAAATTTATGTATAATATATGAACTGAATAATATAAATTTCAATTGTCAGACAGTGTAATTCAAGCAGAAATTCCAGAGATTTATACATATATAGTATACAAAAAAGAGGTCTGAAGAATTTCTGTTTATCCCGCGAGTGAACCGGCAGTTATTGCATCTTCTCTGGAGCGTGTATGAAATAGAAAGCAAGATAAGGCCCGATCTTTGAATGGAGTATCATTTTCATCCACGACTGTTCTACAAAAACTTGTTCGCTTTGCGATAGCTACCGATATTCTCGAGAAACGTCAATAATACAAATGGCCATATAAAAGTAGTACCTGTAAATCCTACCTGACGTCACATTTCACTTGGCAAACGGTAATTTTATATATCTAATAGATAATTTGAGTCATAAATTATTTAGACTTATATATGACGTTGGTACGTACGGATTTTTATATATGGGCAGCTTCAGAAGGTATGAAACAAAGTTTTTATACTGTGTGTGTTTGTACTCGTGACAACACACTTTTTTATTGTCCATTAATGATGAGACATGTTTGTAGAAAGGAATTCTTTAGCTTGAATATTTTGGAGGTGGGGAGAAGGTACTGCAGTACACTTTATACCTAAAGCTATCTTCATCTGGCACTGTCTAGAATGGTGGTTAGAATTTTGACTCTTCTCGATTCATACACCCATTCTAGCATTCTTACTTTGAATGCTTACGAGCCAATATGCTGATGTGGAGCACCATCCTACATAAACCAGAAGAGGCAAATCATTTTGTAGACATTTCAATAAGATTGTTCGTTAACATCTCTTGGTGAAAAAGAGTATACTAGTATACCGATTCAACTGCTGACAGAGAAATGTTCCTGAAAATGTGTTACCGTAATAACATGACGTTTTTCTTGAACCCACTTATATCTATTATGGAAATTATTCAATGAAATTCTAGAAAAATGCATTTAAACATAATGATGTACTTAAAGCGAGGATTGCAAACTTCAAAATCACTTGGAAGAAGAGTCTAAACTCTTTGTACGTAGTAACTATTCAAGCAGCTTGAAAATTTTCGATAAGCTTGACTCGACTTGAAATTCAAGCTTTTTTAAATCAAATGTTTGACTTTGCAACTAAAAAAATTCACTTGACATCAAGCTTTTCCAAGAGATTGAAAGCTTGATACTTGTTAGAGCATAAAGTTAAATTCACTTGCTTATTGCCGTACCGGTGCGGGCGCAATAGAAGTAGGTAGTATCTTTAGTGGTATAGAATTCTTTAATAGGCTGCGACACACTGAGATTTCAAAACTTATTACGTTAGATCTAGGCACAACCTAGATCTAGATACCAAAAGCTAGAGAATTTGTATAGTTCAAAGAAGAAGGAGAAGAAATGAGTCATTTCAGAAATATAAAGAATTTCTGTATTCTACAACAACACTCAAGAACATATTGATCTCGTCTACAATAGATTTCTGTATAATATAGAATAGATTCAAATGAAATGATTCTTTTAGAGGTTTTTCGTATCATTCATTAAAAACTCATTATTACTATATAGAAAACCTAAAGAAATTTATGTTGTGTCGTCATTTAGCGGCCATAAGAGTAAGTATTAGGTCCGCAACAAAGTTCTCGCTGTTGTTTTATGAAAATACAACTTCATTGTGAAAAATTATTACAAATTAATCATTCAAAATATTACCCATCGCTAGCTACAACTTTTTCCCATCTTTCTGGCAGAGCTCGAATACCGAATAGTGTTTGTCTTTTGAGGCTATCCACGAATGAAGCCATTTTTCGAGCTCTTCATATGAGCTGAACTGCTGATCAGCCAGACCATGTGCCATCGAACGAAACAAGTCATAATCGGGTGGTGCAATATCTGGAAAATATGGCAGGTGTGTTAGGACTTCCCATCTGAGCGTTACCAAGTAGGTTTTAACGGGTTTGGCAACGTGAAGCCGAACGTTGTCATGCTGGAGAATTACTTTTTCGTGTCTCTGCTCCTATTGTGGCCGTTTTTCGCGCAGTGCTTTACTCAGTCGAATCAATCGAGTTCGATATCGTTCCGCAGTGATGGTTTCGCATAACTTTCGCAGCGTGAATATTAGGCCGAGGCGATGACGTAGAAGCATGACTGGGCAGTCCCCAAGATATTTTTTCTTTGGATTGCTGTAATGAATCCATTTTTCATCACCCGCTACGATGCGATGAAGAAAACCCTTTTTTTTGCCGCTGGAGCAGTTGTTCACAGGCGAAAAAATGACGCTCAACGTCTCTTGGCTTCAAATCATGAGGTTCCCAAGTTCCTTGCTTTTGAATCATCCCCAACGTATGCAATCGCTTGGAAATGGCCTGGCGGGTAACTCCTAAGGCTGAAGCAAACTCTTCTTGCGTTTGGCACGGATCCTCATCGAGCAATACCTCCAATTCAGCGTCTTCGAAGATTTTTGGCCTTCCTTCACGGGGACATCGAAATCACCGTTTTTGAAGCGACGGAACCAATCCCAGAACATTGTTTCACTTAGTGCAGCATCTCCGTAAACTTTTTGAAGCTCTCTATGAGCTGAAATCACTTGCCCACTTCCCGCAATTGACGATTATAAGGCTCAAAATCAGACATTTTCTCACAACTAAAAGTATATGCAAAAACAAAACCACTAATGTGTCACAGTTGTTTGTTCACCATATGTCTAAGCTTTGTTCAAGACGTTCTTGATATGTAAAAACGACCAGCACTTACTGCTAGAGCCACCTAATATAAAAATTTGTCGATTAAGGTTCACTACATTTGGCCATATTCATCAGAACCCTTTCGGAGAATGAGTGAACCCCTGAGAATCGAGATTGAACGGTGACTCCTCAGGAACCGAGAGTCGGGGGAGTCCAGGGACTTCTTCGAAACTCGTATATAAAAAGGAATGCTTTCCACTTCTTACTCTACTGCTTATGAATGTACTGTTACTGTTATACCATTATTATTATACCAGTACGGCAGACCGCACTAAGCGGGAAAACTAGAAAGGTAAAAAGGAAGCAGATCTTTATGAGGACAACGGTTCAGAATAACCAGAAGAAAATTGTATTCTGATTCATGAATTTTCAAGCTTCTGTGGAAAAAGCATGACTTGAATTCTGAAAACTAAAGCTTGACTTGATTTTAATCAAACAGTTAATCTCTAGTGGTAACGGACAATAAAGAATCTCCCATAATATTTTATGGCAAATTTCTCTGCAAATTCTCTGCGTACTAGTTGCGGGTATTGTGATCAAAACATCATTCACTATGTAGATCATTTCTTTTTTTACTTGAAAACCTACGCACATTGCACTGAATTCGTTAAAAACAAGAATAGGTGTATCTAAATCAGTCGTACAACTTGTTGTGTATCTCCCGTATGCAACAGAAAATGCCATTTAGCTCGAAGGCATATTGCATGCCTTTACCAATTCAAGAAACTAGCTTACTTGTACAGAAACGCTTCTGACGTTATAGGGTGCTTTACCTAGATAAATTTCCAACAGTAAACAAATGCTGAGCGTCCTTTCATGTACTTAAAAAGCCGACAGATAAAATTCTCACTTCAGATAGCACGATTAGAATTCGCTAACATCTACAAAACCAGTCTGGAGTTTTACATTTCTACGTTGGAATTCGTGAAAAGATTGTGTATAAAAATTAATGAAGTTCTTAATTATTATTTCCCATACTCCGAATTGGTCGTGAATGCTTGGTTTAATATTTGTTAAATATTATAGTGATTTTTTCTTTGGCGTCCTTCATGCGTTTCTTCAAATAATGAACTCATCACATAAAATCATTGATCATAAGGATAACAGAGTTATTTCTGATTTCTTCAATATAAACCACACGATAGAAATATTTTTCTATTTAACAAAGATCGCATCAACCCGGGGGCTATTAGCGATATATGAGGTACAATAGGAATATTTAAATATTTTCAATATTGTGGGTGAAGATCGTGTGTCCAAGTCTAAGTCGCGCGATTTTATTTGTGATTTTCAATCAAGTGGTAATCTCGACCATGGTTTCACTGATCACGTCACTAGTCACTAAGTATCTCACCCGAACTGCGTTTTCGTCACTGATGGATTCACGAGACCTGGAATCCCTATGTGTGATGGCACCCTGATGAAAATGATTTCTTTCGTTCGGGACTTTTCTAGTTCTTGTTTTATTTTATTTGCGATGGTGTTATTGGAGAATATTTTCTTTAGTGTCTGAAGGGAACTGAGTGAATCGGTTAGGATGATGAATTTTTTTTCTTGAGAGGAGTTAATGTGTATTAAGGTTTGAAGTATAGCGAACAGTTCAGCAGTGTACACGCTGCTTTGTGGTGGTACAGTGAATTTAGGGCACAGAATTAGATGTTACAACCGCTGCTCCTACTCCAGCCATTCATTATGCTTCGCAGATTCTGTATGATGATATTATTTGTTGAATATTTATCGAAATGTGTCAGGGTGGTAATTATACTTGGCTGTCTATAGTCCAAGGAGGAGAGATTTCACGCCCTAAAGGGAAACAGGTAGGAAGAGTAATGTTAAGTGTTGAGAGATCGGACCGCACTTGATGATAAAAAGGTTTAGGTTTTCGCGGTTTGTAGGAAAATAAGTTTATGAATTTGTCATTGTCTTCATATTTGTATGTTATACTTTTCGGATATGATTGACTTTTCATTGCGTATGTGATTCTAAGGTACATTCTTCTATCATGGAGAGATGGTTCACTGGTTTCGCAGTATAAGCTCTCTATAGTGGTTGTTCTGAAAGATCCTAGTATTAACCTTAATGCATTGTTGTGTATTGTGTTTAGAATTTTGGGCGTTGAGCTGTTTGTGGAAGAATATGCTATTGAACCATAATCTAGCATAGATCTTACTAATGTCCTATAGAGTGTCAAGTGAGTTTTTTATCTAGAATCATCCATAAAAATTAATGCTGTGTTTCTTTGGCAGGTTTTTATTATGAAGCGAGAGTTGCGGTGTGTAGATACTTCTTTAGAGAAAACTATGTACTTTTTTTTTCTGTGGAAAATTTGAAACCTTTGACCAATTTTCGAAACTATTAAGATAGTGCTGCGTCATAGTAAAGATGTTTTGGATATCTTTGCTCTTTCCAAGTATGACTAAATCATCTGCAAATAATTGTCCTTTAAGTGGTATTTTGAGATTATTCAAAACATCATTGATGGCTAACAGAAATAGGACCGGACTAAGTACAGCACCTTGTGGTATTCCATTCTCCAGGTTCTTTGATGCTGATAGGATTCCGTTTTGTATAAAAGCAAGACAATGTCCACGTATGTTATGCGGTTGAAGGCTTTTTATGATCACATATTTCCAAACTGTATCATATACTTTGTTATATCAAAAAATAATGCTACACATATTTGTTTGGATGCTAGAGCTTCGTATATTTCAGTTTGCAACGCTATTATACTGTCCATTGTTGATCTATTTGACCGAAATCCGCTTTGTTGTAGTATAAGTATATTTTGTTTGTAATGTCCATAAGAGCCGGTTATTTATGATCTTTTCTAATAATTCACTCATGACATATGTTAATGAGATTGGCCTATATGATTCTGGGTTAATTTTGGAATTATTTTGCTTCAAAATAGGGATAATAATAGATTCTGTCCATCTTTTTGGGAATTTGTGATTCAGTCATTGGTGTAGAGCTATTGATTGTAGATACATTATCTCTCCAGGATTTTCTCTTCGAAGTTTTCTTGCGATGGCTCTGAGTTTTTGGTATTCAATTTTATTTTCGGGTGTTTTCTTCCTTTTGTATACATTGAATGCGTTTTTACTTGCTTTGATGGCCATTTCGCAGTCTGAGTTCCACCACGGTACAGGACAGTATTTTTTGATGTGTCGTGTTTTTCCTATAGCTAAGTCTGCCGCTTGTATTATAATGTTAGAAAAGGACTCCAAGGTTTCATCTATTTTGGCATTCAATGAGCAGCAGCCGATGTATAACAGAAATATTGAACGGTTGGTTATTTTTATTTGACTCACCGTTATTAGTTTTTCTATATCAATAGTTGCATATCGAACTTTGAGTCAGATTTTTCAGAATGAACTGTAAACAGCGATAGTAACACAATATGTACTAAATTTGTTAAAATTTGTTTATAAAATTCGATAATTTACGTCGGTATAAGTCAGATACTAATAATAAATCATCTCGAATAAACAATTCGTATTTTTCTACTTATTTCTCATGATAACATTACGAGGGATATAATTTATGTTTGGCATGATGAGACATAAAGGATACCATCAAGTAACTGTACTTAAAAAGAACCCTATGATTTGTTAAAATAAATCAGTTCTATGCGTACTGTGTTTTAGCCACAACAAACTATCAAAGTATAGAAGTTAGAGAAAAAAAATATATATAATAAAATAAATCTTACATACTAAAATGGCAAGATCATAAAACCCTGCTACTATACAGTAAAGCAATCATTAAGAAATCTAGTATATTATATATTATTATTCAATATTCTATCAAATTTTTCTTATAATTCGGATTAGAATTAATTTACGTCATAGATATATTAGCTGTTCAGAAATTCAATTTTTCTATAGTATCCAACAATAGTTGTACTGTCAATTAAATTTTGATTGATGCATGACTTAATCTTCGAATTGATTCAATATTTATTATTCAATTTACATTTTTTATCTTAGATCTTAGTTTAGGTTATAAATAGTACGAGGTTCGATCAATAAATTATATTCGTTGAGTGATTTTGTTTTTGTCGTCAGTTGAATTCAGCAGTTTTGTTTATTTAGAAGATGAAAACAAGTGACTTTCGAGCTGTAATTACTACAAGCAAAAGGCTTTGAAAGCAATCAAATGAGTGTGAGATTGATTTCATGGCACACCTGTCCACTTTAGAATTAGGTAAATGAGTTTAAAACTATGAACTACTCTTGTACACTAAACGACGATATGTATATATATATATATATATATATATATATATATATATATATATATATATATATATATATATATATATATATATATCGTCGTTTAGTGTACAAGAGTAGTTCATAGTTTTAAACTATGGAATCACCTGATATTTTGAATATTACTTCAGGGATTGTTAGAATTGATCCTTTTGAGATATTTCAATTGAAACAAGAAATGAATTAAGGTTTATTTTTTTATGGAAACAAACAGATTAGGTGTTTTTTTCTCGACCTCAGTAGCTTGTATCACCTCCTCTTGCCGTGATACAAGCCTGAATCTGTCTAGGCACGCGTTGGATTAGGTTTTCGACCTCCTCTGGGCTAATATTCTGCCACTCTTCTGTGGCGGCTTGGATGAGCTGTTGTGGGGTTCTTGGATTATCCTGGCGCGATCTAATTTTCCTCTTGAGATTATCCCATAAATGTTCAACTGGATTTAGGTCTGAAGAGCAAACTTGCCAGTCCCAAATAGCGATTCCCTCTGTTTCAAGATAATGACGCGCGAGGTTGCTGGTATGCGGAGGAGCATTATCTTGCATAAAAGTGAAATTCTCGAAGTGGCACCTCGCCAGAGTCTCACTATGGGCTCCAGCACTAGGTCCATGTAATTTCTAGCAGTAACACTCGCAGGAAACGCAATCAAATCAGTTTTGCCTCCCAGAATAACGCCACCCCAAAACATCACACTGCCCCCTTGGTATTTCGGAATTTGCCTTGTTGCTCGGAGTCTGAACGAAGTCTTTGACGTATCCTTTCGACTGATACACTGATGTCTGTTGCTTCCGGAAATTGCCTCAGGAGTATTCTTGCAATTTGGCACACAAAGCGGTCTTGTTCTTCAAAAGAAGTGATCTTCCTACGACTTCTTCTAGGCCTATTTTGCAGAGATTGTAGCTCCACGTATCGGACGTAGGTTTTCGAAATCACCCCATGTGATACCCCCATTGTGGCAGCTATATCCCTATATCACTATTTACGGATAAGGCAGATGTAGCCCCGTGCTTCCACCAATCCGAATTGATGAAGAAAGCTCCAACTATGGGTACTGCGTCCAATATGACTTACTTCTGCGCCCTTGATATCATTTTTGCATGGAGACACAGGCGTTCGGTGTTCTCTTTCAAATGTGCTACTACGAGTCCATTAGCCGAAATAACCAGAGGCATTATGGCAACAGATTTGAGCTTGTATATATATATATATATATATATATATATATATATATATATATATATATATATATATATATATATATACAGACTTTTTAGATTTCTAGGTAACTTCTCGGCAAGTAATTATTACTGATGATGGGTTTTGAGAAAACATTTTCAGGGTCACGATACAAATTACATTTTCATCGAAAAACTTCAAGATATAACAAGTATTAAGACAGGTTGAGTATCTTAGTAAATCTAAATCATCGAATGTAGAAAAAGCACTAATATTTGAATACAGCATTTTCATGAATCATAAAAGCGCACGGATCATCTTTTTTAGAAATTTCTTTCCTTCCAATTTTAATACGCCCCTGTAAATTGTATCCATATTTGCCCAAAGCTATGGACAATAAAGCACGAAAGGTCGGGGGTTGACCGCTCTCTTTTCTATGCCCAAAGGCACGACCTTCACAGCCAGGCCAGGAGATAACATCTGGAATTTTGCGGGTCCTACAGATTCACGTTGTTTTTTGTTTGTTTTCCGTGCCGAATTGTACGAGCCTATATCTGACCGACCCAGGGCATAAAAGAAATCGAAAACAATCAATTAATGATATTGAAGACAACTTCGAAGTTGTAATTCTGTGCGATGATAATGATACATGGATCAATCACCGTCTGGTTAATTCAGTTTCATAAGTGCACAGTAGAATTGCAACGATTTCGAGATTGGAATGTTCGATTTGAAAGTACGAGGGAAGTATATTTTATACGTAGGTTGTCTTTTAAATTTGGCGCCTCTGGCACTTTTACTGTTGACAGCTATCATCCGACAATTGCTTCATGTATTTTGACATTTTTAACCATAAACGCACCTACAACTCTTTAACGTACGGGTGATTATTGTTTTGTTTATAGTCATGTGAAAAATTCAACTTCGACAAAAAATGAAATCAACACGACAACATTTTCGTGTGATGATTTTTTACACTCAGAACATTGCATAAACGGGCCATCCACCTTTTAGTCCCGATTTGGCACCTAACGACTTCTTTTCGTTTGCGCTCATAAAGAGAAAACTGCATGGGCAACGATTTTTGACGGTAGTTAAAGACTTCCAAAACCATGTCTTGAGGTATTTCATTCGGAGTAGCGAAAATGTTTCGAAAATTGGTTTAAGCGCATAGAAAAGCGCATCGATTTCCATAGGGAATACTTTGAGCAAGTTACTCGTTTTTTTTGTCAGGCACAAAATTTATAAGGCAACCTACGTGCTAAATTGATTCAAAATTTAAGATTTTCATATTATTTTTGATTCAAAAGACACTCTTTAATTGGTTTTTTATTGGTGAAAAGTTTACATGACAGAGCCGAACTGTGATGTGGTTTCCACATGGAGTCCGGGAGAGGTATAGATGTTCATGATTGTCCATATTCAATTGGTTCTATATTACAAGGTTGACAATTCTATGACATTTATGATCAAGGAAGGACAGATGAGCGTCCGCAGACTCCCGAAAGCCGTCTGAACCTCTACGCAGCCATAAGACGAGATCGATAACGAAATCGAAACTCAGGAGCAGACGACATGGGTGTCAACAAGGCCAAATACCTGGAAGTCATGATAGACCGAAGCTGACATTGTTTCAACACGTAAAGACTGCATGAATAAGGCAAAGGCAGCTCAAACCTTCCAGTTTCCTTTGACTACTTCAAGTCATGTAGAACAAGGGACTGGGTATAGCTAGTAGGCCAAAACTCCGTGGCACAACGAGATGTGCAAATCCCGAACTAAGTTCAGCACTGTTGAATCATTTAAAGCAATCGACAATCATCCAAATCCAGTGACGAAGGCGAACTAAAGAAATACACTGCTGGAACATTCCAAGAAGTCGGTAATCATCCATTGGGGATTATTCGACGAAGACGATTTAAGGAAATACAAGAACTGCGGTAGTGCAGGAGCGGATGAAATTTGTAGCAAAATGATCAAACCTATACTGTCGTCCGTCGGTTTCTGTATCGATAAGCAATCTAATTAACTAGTCGGTTGAGGTTGGAAGTTCCCAGACTGGTTAAGAGAGGTCACATTGGTCCCAATCCATAAAACGGGTGACAAACATGATGTAGTAAATTAAAAACCCATATTTCTTATAAACACTCTCAAAAATAATTGAACGGATAATTTTTAACAAGCTTGTGGATTTTTTACTGAAATTCAAGGCATTGCCGGATTGCCAACACGAATTTAGACCAGAGAGATCAACTGAGAGTGCTGCACTGGATCTGTTTAATTGTGTTCTTGACAGAATACCGTGCTCTTTTTCGATCTGTCACATGCGTTTGATACGCTAAACATTAAATTTATGGAATGCTGTTTGGATTAGAGGCAAGATATTGGATTAACAGGAGCCATATTTAACGTATCGCAGATTCTGGGTTGTTGTCGATGGAGTCCAGTCCTCATTTTATAATGTAGAATCAGGAGTGCCCCAAGGGTCAGTGCTAGGACTCCTCTTGCTGTTATTATATCTTGCCGACTTTCGTAAGGGATTAACAGTGGGAGAGTTGGTGATGTTGATCGTTAATGAGGGGAAAACCGTTATCATCGGAAGGAGAGAAGACAACATTAATTTCAAGTTTTTGGGTTGAATTTTAAGCCGGACAACTCAACTCAATTTTTAGGCTTTTAGTTGGATTACTCATTGTAATGGAACCACCATGTTGATGCTGTCTCAAAAGACTAAGTACGGTATATTATGGAATTATGAATCTTACTACTTCCCTGGACCGACCCGACCTGACGAGTACATTCATTTACATAATATTGTTATATGTGGCGTTTGTACAGTAAATGATGGGATTTGATTTGACAAAAGGCCCAGGATGGTGCTCAGAGAAGATCGGGATAAATCAAAAATTCTTTGTGAAATCATATATTCAAAGATCTGACGTCATTAAAATGTGATTTAAATCTTTCGGATCAGAGCATCAGAAAATATTGTTTGATTTCTTCCTTCAAATTCATTTTGAGATGTTAAGATTGAGGATTGTTAAATGTGGTACTTAGAGAAGTTGTCTTTTCTTTTTTGCGCATCATGTAAGAGTCTTACGTACATCGTTATATCTATCGATCTGAAACATATTTTTTCGAAATATTTCTATTTTATTCCAATTCGAAGTTTTCAATATCGTGAAAGAATCGTTCTTCATAAGAAAAATCAAGAATTATAAAATATCATCGTGATATTTAAGTGAGGATTTCTATTGAAAACAATCGTATAAATCTTTGAGATTCCAAGCCGTTTTCGGTTATGTAAATTTTCAGATTCGAGAATTTTTGCAAGCTATTTCTTGTTCTTTTTTTCTTCCCGCGGCAAATTCTTTTATTCTTATATCGAACAGGTTTTTGTACGGAGGTCACGGTTGATTTGCATATTTTGATATGGAATCCAAAACATAACAATTTCTGCGTTCTTAAGAATATTTAGGCAGAGTTTTGACCTATTCCATTATGATATGCATATTCGGAGGAATTAAAGACGAAATGTGTTTCGAAAGAAAAATTAATTTATGATGTTTTCATAACTTGAAAATGCCAATAATGCGGAGATATACACTGCGCTTTGAAATTAACGCACAATTTCGATATTTCAAATTTCTTTTGTGATAGGTATGTTCTTTCGGAAATGTTCGGTCATATGTCAATAAAATCCGATATTTTTCCTGGTTCGCATGTTTCTCTTATTAGAAATAAAAATAATAATAATAATATATAATAATATAGTTTATTCAGATTTGAAGAATGTATAACAAATAATATGAATTTCTTACCTAATAACTATTATAAGTCTGAATAAACGTTTAATCACAGAGACATTACATAATGTCTGTACGTGAATTGAACTTAAATAAACAATATATTTCTCCCATAAGTACAAAAATAAAAATATAAGCAAACAACAAAAAACAAAACCAACATTTCTAATTAGTACCATTGAAATTTCATAGTCACCACGAAGAAAGTTACTATCAATGTCCCTTGATATGTCGCTATCGTTGGGAAAGTCACCATCGGTGTGAAAGTCACTATCGGTGTGAAAAATCACTATGTTAAGTCACTGTCGGTATAAAGGTCACGATCGGTATAAAAAGTCACTATCGGTATGAAGAGAGACTATCAGCATCAAAGTCACTAATTTGGTATTTTATTGTCACATATCTGATTAAGGCAGCTGATTTATAACATTAAAAAAGATTTGCCTGCCACTTCGTTGTATCCATCTTCTTATTTTTCTCTTGAAATTCTTATACATATAGGCTGTTCTTAATTCTTGAGGCAACATGGCATATATTCTTGGTGCCAAATAGGTAAAGGATCGTTGCCCAACTCTTTTCTCAGCTCTCGGGATTTCAAATCTATTTTTCTTGTTTCTGGTAGAATAAATATGTTCTATTGAATTCAATTGTATTTTTCCTTGAAATGTGTGAAACAAAATGTGAGCCGAGAACAACTGATGAATGTCAGCTATTCCTGATAATCTATACAGTTCGTCTCCATCAGAGGTAAGTGGTCTCCCAAAAATAATCCTCAACAACCATTTTTGCATTGTTTCGATCTTTTTTAGTTGATTCTCGTAAGCACCCCCCCAACCTATAATACCATATGATAAGTGGGATTCCACGAGAGCAAAATAGAGTATGCGTAGGTGCTTGACGTCAAGAATCTTCCTTAAATATCTGAATTTATAAAGCAGCCCTCTTAACTTCTTAACTATATTATCGACATGTTTATTCCATCTCATATGTCTGTCGAGGGTAATTCCTAAGTATTTTATACTCTCCGCTGCAGGTATGATGGTGGAATTGTCGACGTGTAGGGGACCCATTTGTGGCAGACCAGATGCATATGATACAAATGGTAAGTAAAATGTCTTTTCCAGATTGAGAGTCAGCTTATTACATTCGAACCACTTTTTAATTTGTAGAAAATCACATTCTGCATATTTTTTTAACTCTTTCCAGGATTTACTTTCATAAAAAATAGCAGTGTCATCTGCAAAACATATAATTTGTCCTTTTGTTTCCATTAACAGAAGATTGTTTATATATATTGTAAATAGGATCGGACCTAGTACTGTTCCTTGTGGTACTCCGTATGTTACTTCTTTCACACTGCTTCTATATTCTCCGATTTCCACCATTTGTTTGCGATCTGTTAAATAACTTTTCATCAAATCATATCCTTTTCCCTGAAGCCACACCGGTAAAGCTTATCTAATAGTTTCTTGTGAGATACAGTATCAAAGGCCTTAGCAAGATCTATAAATATGCAGAGGGCTGGGATTTTTCATTTAGACATTTGTATATCTTTTAGTTAGTTCTCCGATCGCATCTTGAGTTGATTTACCCGTCTAAAACCAAATTGATTTTCGGCAATAATTTGATATTTGTCCATAAACCCAATGATACGTTTTTTATAATCTTTTCTATAATTTTATTTATATTCGACACTAGCGATATGGGCCTGTAATTTTGTAGTAAAGTTTTGTCACCAGATTTATAAATAGGTTTAATTACTCCAATTTTAAGTATATCAGGATAAACTCCAGTTTCGAAACACAGGTTGGACATATGTGCAATAGGTTCTGATATATATTCCTTTATATTTTTCAACACCTCTGATCTAATGCCATCGTGTCCAGATGCCTTTTTGTCTTTAAGTTCTGTTATGATCTTTTCACTTCTTCTGAATCTGTTGGGTAAAAAATAAAGTTTTATTTAAAATGGCTCGACCTGTTCAAATCCCCCGGATCTTTTATTTTTCCGCATATTTTTTCCTAGAGAACTAAAATATTCATTGAATTCATCAGCTATATTTTGTTTATCACTAATTAATTTATTTTCTGCATTTTTTATTTGTTCTATTTTTAATTCATCTTCCTTTTTGTTACAGATCTCCCTACACAATCCCACAAAGCTTTCGACCTGGACTTGTTTTCTGTTATTTTATCTTGAAAGTATTGTTTTTTGATTTATTTATAAGTTTATGTAATAGATTTCTATAATTAATATATTCCTCTCTGAGTTCCAGATTATTTAAATTCTGTGAAACTCTTTTATATAGCTCATTCTTTCTGTTTATAGACTGAAGAAAATGAAAAATGAAAAAATGGATTGAGATTTTGCAAGAAACTACCTCTTATTGATAACAGTAGTTGCTGATCAGTTTTTGCTAATGAACACCTCTTCAACGATGGCAATTTTCAAGAACGTTTTGGTTTCAATGTGTGGATGGCATTATAGGACCTATAATACTTGCTGGCCCTTGGCAGGGGAAAGATATTTGAATATTTTGAGTAATGACGTATACAGAATCGTCTCAATGTCTTACAGTTGGAGTGGTGTGATAATTTCCATTTCCAACAATACGGAACACCTCACAATTCAAAAGAACTCGTACAACATCTGAATGAAAGTTTTCCTGAAAAGTGGGTTGGTATGAACGGTCCAATCAGGTGGCCGGCTGGGTCACCTGATTTGACTTCTATGGATTTATTTCTATGGGGTCATTTGAAAAATAAGGTAAATCAAACTCCACCAGAAGTAGACAAGAATTGGAAAACCGTCTGTTGCAGGCTATTGCGCGTATCACTGCTCAACAACTAGACAACGTTCTTACTGCCACAGTTAATCGGGTTCGACTTTCCGTGAAAATGGGGGTCATTTTCAACACTCATTGTAATAATGTAATTCTTGAAGATTGTTCGATAATGATTTTTGTTTCTTCTCTGAATGTTTCATTTGTTCTTGGTATCTGACGTATCACATGTATAAATAATTTTTTCGTTTGTTTTTCCCCGAAACTATGTAAAATTGATTGATAATTCAATGAAGTTTCATATATCCAAAAATATTCATTGTGTTCCATGAGAGAATATAAAAACATATCACTTCTGGTGCAACCGGAAACCGGATGTCAATAGAATTCAATATATTTTCTTCTTTTCGAATACTAAGTCGTAGCCAAATATCTCTGTTATGAAAAGAGTTGGCCCAAGTTTTCTTTACACACGGTATTGACAGACTTATGACGCGTTACAGCACACTGTGGCTTTAAAAAATAATTACATTCTGTCAAAAAACTACCGGTAATTGTTGTTGCTAAGTAGGCACAACTTTACTGACTTGGAGCTTGAACGCGATCTGTTATTTAGTTTGTTTACAGTCCTCGATTTTGTCAGTTCTCGAAAATTTTGTTTTGGAAATGGAATTTTTCGTGCTGAGTCGCTGGAAATATTAGAGAAGGTTTATGGTAAATCGACCTTATCAAAAACACTTGCATATGAGTGATACAATGCATTCAACAGCGGCCGAAATGTAGTGAAAGATTTGCCTCACACTGGTCGGCCATCAACATCATCGACTGAAGTCATTAACATCGATAAAGTTAAGAAAATGCTAATTGAAAATCGAAATTTAACTTTGAGAGAGATAGACAATGAATTTTCTGTGTCTCACGAATCAATCCGTACCATTTTAAAAAGATGGACACGATTCCCAGAATCCGAAAAATCGCACCGACTTTGTGGGGATTGAATCCAGATAGCTCTGCGCTGGAGAATCAATTCGTACCATTTCAAACGATTGTTGGACATAAAACGCGTTGCCTCTCGACTAGTTCCAAAAGACCTGAATCTTCTTCAAAAATTGAACCGCGTAAAAGTTGTTGAAGACATGCTTGAAAGAGTAGAAATAAACCCATATCTCGGTTTATGAGTTTGACTTGCACTTGACTGTTTACTTTGATTATCGCGGTGTTGTGCACTAGGAATTCTTGTCAGAAGGTCAGACGATAAATAAAGAATATAACCTGAGCGTTATGCGGCATTTGAGAGAGCAAATTGGTCGAAAAAGACAAGATTTGTGAATTTTACACTACGATAATGCACCAGGCTATCATTGTGAATGAATTTCAGACCAAAAACTCAACAAATACCATGGAACAACCACCGTTTCCTCCTGATATGGCTCCGACCGACTGTTTTCTTTTTGCAAATCCCTAATTACCACGTCGACGTACCCGTTTTGAACTATATAAGTATAAGAAATTCAATTGAAAACCATTAGACTTAACTGATGTTCGAGATTATTAAATTTGACAGCCCTCCTCTATTTACATCATCGTGATCATATACTGGATGTCCACGATTTTATGTGGTAGCTGATAACTTCTTTTTTTGAATAATTAGAAGAATAGAGTCAAGGAAAAAAATTATGAGAATCTAATGAGGTTGCTTCTTCATGCTATTGTTTTTATGTAGGACGTCTCAATATACCGTATGTCTCGAATCGATTTAGCCAGGCTCTTGCTCATCAATATTTGGTGATATTTTGTTGGAACAAAAACTGGATTGTTTACCTATTAGAATGCTCTAAAATGCAATTTTTTTGTGAACAAGCCAAAAAAATTGGACTCTGACACTAAAATTTAAAATGATTTTCGATAATAATGCAACGCGAATCACGAAATTTGATTCTGGCAGAAAGTGCTGAAGTGGAGTTAGATGATCTTGGTTGGACTTACACAAGGATAGGCCAAAGGCTTGGGGTTTCCCTTTCAACTGTTTCTAGAATGATCCGCAGGTAAAGGGTGACTGGTACTCATGACTGAAGACCTGGGCAAGGACGACCTCGAGCAACAACGGCGATCCATGTCGGTTTTTTAAGAATTTCCTTATTGAGACAAGGGTTAGCTACTAAGGCTCCTTCACACGCAGCTTCGACAAAACAGCGGAGTGCAAATTAGCACTGAAACGATACAACAACATCTCAGGAAATTACCTCCCCGTTTACACTTTCCATGGAAATTTTCCCATAAGAATCATAATGTCTGGAGAACATTCCTCAAGTTGGAGAAAACTTAATTCGGTTTTTTTTAATTTTATAAACCGATATATTCGTAGTCTCGTTTAGAAATTGAAAAGTCCAGTTTGTTTCTAGGATTTCTTACCACCAAAGTTACTCTCATAGGACCACTTGGTTGTCTATGCGTCAAGACGCTTTTCTCAAGAACCCTTGTATGTATGCATTGAAGCTAATACTGTGAAGAATAATTTTTCTAAATCAACGCAGTCGAAAGATTACTTAATTGAGAATCTAAATTCTATCAAATTGTCATGAAATAATATTGAAACAGAAAAAACCAAATAAAACAATTCTAGGTGACCTTACTGAAAAAAGGGACCGAATACAAGTATATTGACCTTCAAAATTCATAAGGTGCTTCTGACAATAAAAAAGATTACATGCAAAAACAATATAAAAAGATGATCAACACTATCTGCAGTGAAAATTAAAGTATTCATCATGATCATAGATGGCCTCCCTATTAAAAGAGACCTCACTTAGGCTTTAAAAGTTTTCATGGACAATATCAATATCGAGTGAAGGTAATTATCACGCACTCTTGTTGGATAATGATGATTTAAAAGAAGGGTTTCCCTATGATCATGGATGTGAGTATGTAGACTGCAGAATTGGTGAGTACCTTCTGATCTTTGAAAAACCCTCTGCAGTTCGATATGAGAAGCATCAAAGATAGCCCTAATACTCTTTTCTCTTGTAGGAAGAACCTCGAAGCATGAGGAGAAGCTCGTCATGGAATTATCCTAAGAGTAGCAGATAAATGTGCATAATAGTTAAGAACTGCCACTTCTTTGTTCACTATAAATTTTATTTTTCTGACGGAATAGAGTGCAAATGACAACTTTATGCAAACATCCTCTATATGCTCCGTCCAGCGGAGTGTACGATACAGCTGAAATCCAAATAACTTGACTATTCATATTTCTCAAGACTTTCTCATGGTAAAAATTTGTGCATCTTGTCACTATTAAGTTTAAGGCCATTCACCTCGAGCCATTTAGCGACATCATTGCGTCTTTTCTCATCAGTTTTACTCAAATAGATTCGGTCTCTCCCGCAACTCATAATTGTGGAATCATCGACAACATGCGTTGATTTCAGTGTCTAGATAATAGGCAAGGTCATTTACATCAAAGAATTCAATATGGAGCCTTGTGGCACACCAATTTTCCTTCATCGACAATTCTTCCAGTCTATTTGTAACCGGTGTTCGAGATATGGTTTCAGCATAATATGAGATCGGTCCATAATCCCACAAAATTCAATTTTATTACAGAGAATTTCGTGATTTGAACAATCGAAGGCCCTACCCAATCAGAGCATAGTCTGATGATTTATCTTGGGGCTAATGTTGCTTTAGTTTGGACTTATACAAGAATAGACCAAATGCTTGGGGAGTTCAACTCGACTGTTTTCAGAATGTTTACAGAAAACTGGTAGTCATGAAAGGAAACCAAGGCAAGGACGACCCCAAGCAACAATGACGAACCATGTCCGTTATTTAGGAATTACCTCCTAGAAACAACGGTTCTCTACTAAGGTACTGCTTAATGCAGCTTCGACAGAACAGTGGGGTTCAAATTAGCACTTGAACGATACCAGGGAATTTGGTTTGAGGCCTGGTGTGACAACTCGAGGCCCTACTACAACCGCAGCACATCGAAGATTGAATTAAATTTTGTCAGGTAACATGTCAATTGGTTAGAAGTTGACTGATAGAGAGTTTCGTTCACAGATGAGGTGAGACTTCGTCTTTTTCATTGCGATCGACGTTCTCTAGTGTAGAGATGTCGAAATGAGATATATGCGTAGTGCAACGTCGTAAATAATTGAACCTTAAATGTTCAAAGTTACTTCACAGACGTGTTTGAAGAACATGTAGTACCATTTGTGGCAAACATGGGTGAAAACTTTTTGTTTATTCATGATAACACCAGACCACACTATCGTCCTATCTTTAGGATTACCTTCAGGATCACCAAACCACTTCAATGGAGTGGCCTGCACCAAGTCCAGACCTAAATTCCTTCGAACATGTCTGGGGCATTCTCAATAGAAGATTAAGTGGTCAGCAAAACCAGCTAACTAACTTTAATAAGGTTCGGAATGGATCAGAATGCTATAAGGTCATTGATTTCGAGAATGAATCGTAGATGTCAAGCAGTAATTCTTACAAGGGGTTGAAATATTCGGTATTAAAAGGTTTTTGGGAACTGATTTTTCCCAAAAGCTTTTCGGATGCGTTTTCAACAGTTGGAGAGAAAAAATGAACTATATTTAATAAAGAATGTAATCAAACAGAGGGAAAAAAGCCCTTCAAAAAGTACCTTATTTGTTAAGGCGGATGCTAATACTCAATCTAGTTTCGACGCCTTTCCTCCTTCTGGCCAGAGTTCTCCTTCGTGGGTGGTTGGAGATTTTGATTTTCAGACTATTTGATGTGTGTGTGTGTGTGTGTGTTGATGTGGTTGAAAATGAAGCACTTCCTCAAAATTTTAGGCACTTTTTTCCTTGTCGAAATGAACATACGACGTGCGGTTGTAGCGAGTTCGAAACAGTGTTGAAAATCACTTTATACGGAGGTTGAACAATAAGTAAGTGTGCGGCATATTTAATGATGGGTGAAATTGTATTGAAAATGAAACGAAAGGAAATAAATGAATTGAATTAGAAAAATTGAAATATATATATATATATATATATATATATATATATATATATATATATATATATATATATATATATATATATATATATATATATATATGCGGACGCAACATCATCATTACTTTTATTTCAATTTCTATGAGAAATATTTTCATTCCGATTGTTCTCGAGCATTCCTTAGTGCTAGTTAATCACTGAAAAATAATTCTTCAACATATCTAAACTACTTCTAAATAAATTTGAATTTTCGGTTTTGTGCATTGATTTCTTGGCGCAGTGTGGAATAACTTTAATCAAGTGTACGTGAGAAACAAGTTTACTAACATAAATAAAAAAAACGATACGATTAGGCTTATACAATCCGCGAAATTCCTGAATTCAATTTTCTGAATATGAATATTTTATACACATTTATATTTTTCCCATTCACGAGCGTGTTGCTCAATGAAATTGTTTTGGTGGTTTTATTTATAGATTTCATTCATGTAGGTATTTTTGACGTTCTTATCTGAATTCTTAGTAAATTGCGATACTTTTGGACTGAATGAATTATTTCTTGATATGGGGGCTTAGGTCATCGTAGAAAAAGATTTCGAGAATAAATTCATCAATTAGTTATTTGTATCGGAATGATTTACTTATTGGAAACGGCGAACTTATGTTAATATTTGCCGGAGTTAAATATTTTAATTTTCGCGTTGATAACGGTTATATTTAGGTATTCATTATCACTAAATCTAAAACTAATAGTTTGTAAGGTTATTACGGTTCACGATTTCGGAAATAAGAAACGGATAGAAAAGAATTAATTTTTTCAATCCTCTAACGATTTGAAATCCAATATCTTTTTTGAAAGATGTTGAAAACAAGAACAATGATTTGCAAATATTAGCTGAGCTACCTATTTTCGAACTGCTGCTCTTGATCTGGCCTTTTCCACATCTGAGTACCATCGTTCTGTCTGATTGAATAGTGTTTATATGAAAAAACATAATTTCTAATTGAATTATGCAATGAGGATTGTAAGTGCTGTCATAATCGCTCAACCTTGCTTCGAAAAAGGTTATTTGGCGGATGAAATCTAAAATAAATTATGACAAGAACATCTGGAAAAAGTATTTAGAGATGCAGGAGAGAAAAGCAAAAGTTAGAAAGATCAACGAGGAAAACACAAATGCACTGCGCTAAGAAATCGAAAATTCTAATGCAGAAGAAGTTTAGATATTGTTATCGATATTCACACTAAGGTGTTTCGCACTCCCTCCAAGGGGAACATTCAGTGATCCCAGATATCTTCTATATCAAAAGGATTCAGCTCTGATGTGATCCTTTCCAGGTTATCAGGTCATAGTAGCGTAGTCTGGTGTTGATGCGTTGTTGTGTTTCCCATATACTTCCTGACGGCTATAGCTGCCGCCAACATTACTGCTTTCTGCATGGCTTTGTACAAATGTTCGTTCGGTCCCAGTTTCTTGATGTTCTTCGGTATAATTCCAGTTGTTATGCTTATGCTTCTTTCCAGGTCTCCAAAAGATCCAGATCCATATCGCTTTTCAGGGTGGGATTCCAAACTGGAACCGCAAACTCCATGACATGGCTTTTTTTTCTATCTGAGCATGAATACGCCTTTTAATTTATTCACCACGTCTTGGATGTGATGGGACCACGTTAAATCTTTGCTAATCAAGACCCCCAGATCACGATGAGGAGTAGTACTGGTTATAATCATGCCATCGAAAGTATACCGAGTGAGAGGATTGCTCTTACCCATGTGAACAACCCTTCATTTATCCAAATTCGACGGCAAGCACCTTTCGATATACCACTGCCTGATGGTGTCAATATACTATTGGAGAGTGTCAGTACTATCGAGAGGAGTATTGTAAAGCTTAGTGTCATCGGCAAACATTGAGCAATTAGACTGACTTGAAACAGGAAGATCGGCAGTATATAGAGGAAATAACAAGGGGCCTAGAACAGACCCCTGCGGAACACCACTTTCTGACTCTGACATAAAATTTCCTTCCAGACAAAAAACTTTCTTTCCAATTGAAGGGTTACCTCTGATACCAATATGCTCCAGTTTAGCCATAAGCGCTTTATTATCATGATCAGAAGCGGGAAAATCTGAGTACATTATGTCAACTGGAATACCAAGATCAAACGCCTTAAACCAGTCACCTACACAGAAGAGAAGATTCGTGAGTACCGATCGCCCTGGTAGAAATCCATGTTGTTCATCACTGATTCGAAAATGATTTTTTCCTGCTATGGAGACCAAACTGATTGGACGGTGATTAATGGGAAATAATTAGTCTCCTATTCTGTAGACAGGTGTTACAGAAAATTAATGAGACTTCAGACCAAATTGCTCAACAAAAGAAAAAAATTTTTCAATGAAAATATTAATTCTTTATTTTAACACAATATTTCTGTTTGATTGCGGAGAAATATCACATTTCGTAATTAGCAACGAAACAAAGCACCCATTGATTGATATTGTCAGACATTCACATTACGTAGTAAAGAAAGTTGAAGTGTTTTTCTAATTGGTTGTGTACGAAACCTAGTTTGTAGTAACTAGTCAATTATTTTATATAGTTTATCGTTCTCCGCTGATAATACAACAAATATGTAACCTGGTGATATTTTCAAAGATTTAGTTCACTTCATTTGTATCAAATTAAGCAATTAAAAGTACAGTGCCCAGCAAATGGAGTGGATAATTCTAGAATAAACGACATTTGAACCTTCTAGGCCTAATAACTGATAAACTCGTCGCTTTCACTGTTAATTAAAATTTATTCGTGAAATATCGTCTGTGAATTCTTCACGTGTGTACCAAGCTCGAATTTAACCATATCAAACAGTGTGGATCCCACCGAAATTTGAAAGATAATTTGTAATTTTTCAATGTAAATTAAAGAATGTACAAAATCAAATTAGATACACTTTTTCAACCCTTAAACGTCCGATGTATTACGAGATACATAATATAACTTATGTTCAAAACTGGTAAATTAGCAGATCATAACGATATTCAAGAATCTAAACTAATAAACTACTGAAAACTTGAAAACTCTTGGCGAGTATTGATTGGCAATCAATATACAGTATGAATGATGTTGAATATGTTACTAATACAATTATTGAAAAAATTCAAGGAAAAAGTTAATGAATGTCAAACAAAAATTAAAACCAAATTGAAGAGGAGAAAACCGTGGATTACGAAGGCGCTTCTGTAATGTATTGAACCGCGTAATGAATTATACAAAAAGTGGGAGAAGGATAAAAGTTCAAGAACTATAGAAATATATTGAATGGACTGATAAAACATACCAAAAGCAGCTTTTACATGGACAGGATAAACTCAGCCACGAATAGTTCGAATGAAGTATGGAAAATTGTGAATGAGCTTTGCTCAAATCAAAAAACACGTAAATCTATAGATGGGTTGCGAACCGAGAAAGGTGTTATTAGATCTAACTGAAGGAAATCGCTCAGGAATTGAATGAATATTTTACAACTATTGGAAAAAAATTAGCGCAACAAATTAAGAGACGGGAAAAAAGCAGACATAACATTCAATAGGTCCAAACATGAGTTATCTCCAACAAACGAAGAAGAAATTAGAAGTTTAATAGTGAATTTAAAAAACAAGAAAAGTAGTGGAATTGATGAATTATTATGAAGGCTAGTATTGACTCTTTAGTAGCACCCATAACATATATGGCGAATATGATTTTGAGTAAGGGGATATTTCCGACAGTAATAGAAACTGCAGTTATAATACCATTATACAAAGGGGGAGATAAGAACAAAAGTTTTAACTATAGATCTATTTCGCTGATTTCAAACTTGGCCAAAATTATTGAAGGTGAAATAAAAAAAAGGTTATCCCTATATTTAAGAAAATGAACATTTTGTCAGATAAGCAGTATGGATTTAGGGAGAAGAAGTCCACGCAGGATGCCATCGCTACACTAACTGAAAACATCTACAGAGCTTTCAATGACAGTAAAGTGTCATTGTGTATTTTTATAGACTTAACAAAAGCATTTGATACGGTGGAGCATGGCATTCCGCTGGAGTTGTTGGAGGAGATGGGAGTTGGTGGAATCGTGCTGAAATTGATGAAGAGCTACCTTACTAATAGAAAACAACTAGTTAGAATAGATGGAAATGTACACAGTGATTCACGGTTGAATGCGGGGTTCCGCAGGGAACCGTTTTAGGGCCAATATTGTTTACGATACATTTGAACAAATTGCTATTTTTACAAACTAAAGGTCGTATAATAAGCTTTGCGGACGACACTGCACTATTTTATACTGGAAATAATTGGCAAGATTTGAGGAAAACCGCAGAAAATGATTTTGTATGCATAAAAAACTGGTTTGACGAATATCTTTTCAGCATAAATTTCACCGAGACTGTGTACATTCCCTTCTCGGTTGACAAACGTTCCCTTCCAGAGAAAACTCCTTTATTATTGAGGGATGGTGATGTGTCGTTTGAAATTATGTTGGAAAACCCATCGGAGTTGCTTACTTTATGAATTGTAAGCAACTCCGATGGATTTTCCCACATACCCCTTGTACTTGTATCTATTGTAATATTAAGTAGGAAATAAGACTAATATATAAGGAATAACTCTGTTCATTAGTTTGTATCTATCTGATGAAGCCACAGTGTGGTGAAACCGGTCATAGATTTTTAATGAAGTGAAAATCTAAATAGCATAATTTTAATTCATTGAAAATGAAATAATTATTTACAATTTCATTAGCTAGTATGGTTACAATTCGGCATTCCTTAGAGAATGTCAATGTATGTTTTTGAGTATGGTAAATTGTTTTGATATATAGATTCTGTTCTTAAAATTTTTCTGTATAAACTCACCACAGGTATTACCTTCGTGGGTTCTTTTGTCTTTGTTAGGAAATACTAATAAAGATATTATTTTATTTACTTTGGATCTAATTGTTTTTCACAAAACGAGTACGGTTTATCTAGTTTAGGTACAATTCAGAGAAATTGTTTAAGAGGATGTATTTTTGACACGGCTAAGAATTTGATAGTAAGAGGTCATGGAGGCATGGAATATAAAGTAATAACATTGGGGTTACTGTAGAACGGTTGTAAGTTCTTTTTCCTCTCATAGTTCTGAATTTTATGTAAAACGATACGCGATAGATAAAGAGAAGGAATGCACTCAATTATGGAAAGGATAGATTTAGCAGATATGCTAATTGCACTTTATAGGCTGCCCTATAAACCCCGTATGTGGTACTTGAGAATATTTGTTCATATTCTGGAGATATCACTCAATAATGCCTGATTGTTATACGAAAGAGATATGGATTCATCATGTTTGCTAAAACATGATAATCTTAAAACATTTCTAATCAATGTAAAAATGGAACTTCGAAAAGGAAACAAACCTAATAAAAGAATTCAGAGTTGCAGACAGTGCAAGACTACCAACGGATGTTCGCTTCGACCAAATAGGTCACTTTCGAAGCTTGGTAGATGAAGGGAGGTGTGAACTTCTCTCAAATAATCAAACAACCATTTTTTGTGTGAGTGTAATCTGAGATTGAGACATAACGCGAGAAACTGCTCCACAATATACCACATGAGAAACGCTTCAGTGATCAGTGTGTCCCACGAAATATTTTTTTTCCCCTGAGCCGAAAGAGAAAAAAATTATTTTTTCAACGTTCTGTATTATTCTCTATATGTACAATAAAGATTTTGCATTAAATATTTTTTTTATTGAAAAATGTGCTACTTAGACGGTTAATATACAGGTGTATAATGAAACACATGCTGAGAAATCCACCCTCACGGTTGAAGAAGAACAAATTATCTTTATTTCTTAGCGATGCTTTCAATAAAAATTTCAAAATTTCTCGAGACATCATTTTCAGCTGCACCTCATATGCGTTAGCGAAGTCTCCCTAAAGCTTAATACTCATACCCCCTAATTTTGATTCCTTCCAAAGTAAACATTTGATGATTCTTTATTCAGACTCTCTAGAATAATTGTATTATTGAAGCCGACACAACGAGGAATATAATGATCAGCCTTGAGACAACTTTTTATGTCGATTCATGAAATATTCAGTTACTATAGAACGAAAAAATTACATTTAACACTGGGGCCTGTTTTTCAATCTTATGTTTTATTGAAGACGTGAAATTATTTCAATTTAGTTATTCTGAAAAATGCCTGACAGCATTCATTCAAGAATATCAAATTCTCGGTAATTCTTCGGTATAAAGTGGTACTTGACAGTTGAAATAAGGTATGATAACGCAGATTTATAGATTATACGACTCATAAGTTGCGATGAAGGCATTCATATCTCTTTTATGGGAAGAAATTCTCGTAGGAATTACTGGCTAAAGCTAGAAACTGGGTTGAATTATTCGTACAAATGAATGCAAAAGCGTCTGCCCTTATTTGCGATTCAAATTAAAGTCATACGGGAATACTTCATTAAATTTCGTTCCCAACGTACAATGGGCTTCCCAATCTGAATCATTTTAATTGTCTTTTCATGGGTTTGAATGTATCCGAGATAATGAAAAAGTGGAAAATATGCTTTTATCAGAAACCCAATGTAATTTATTCTATATAATTCGCCAGTCATGGTGGCTTGGATAATTGCCTTTTTGAGGAGTTGCAATCGGGAGATGACACACTAATTAACCATTATTATTATCCCGATTGCAACTGCGTGGTCGCTTCTAGTTGATGAATTGTTGGAAAGATTGACCAAAGCTATATGTTTGCAGCTATGTTAATGATCTTGTGACATTTTTCGAGATAGGCATGCCAATACATTTTGGTTACATAGCCACGGGGGTACATGGCAATAAGAGATAGAAACCTCTTCATCGGCAACAACTATTTTGCGGTTTCTCAAAAAGCCATCACAGTAAGGCTTTACTGAGGTAGAAAAGTTCCTGTATGAAAACAATTTTTTTGAATTGAGTCGAGAAAATTCCCCATGTACTCAACAATGTGGATGAAAAATGTTTCCTTATTCGATAGGAAAACACTGGAAATGGTTACTGGTTTTCGTAATGGGCTTTATTCAGTAAACTAGCATGTCAAATACCTCGTACTTACAGATGACTATAACTGTTGATTTTGCAACCAACAAATGGAAACAGCCAACATTTCCTTTGTAAGTGTGATGCTGTCCTCAAGCAGCGGCAGAGGCCTTTCAACTTATGGTTCGTAAACCAAAAAACATATGCCGGTTTGCCCTCAGACGCATAGCTAGGTTCAATAAGAACCTACGATGCGAGTAAATAAAGTAATGAGACTAATTTTTTTAATATTCCATTCAGATATAAATACAATGCAATATTATCTCCTTCAAAATAGTTCCCTTGGAAAGACACACAGCGCTGGAGACGGACCTTTCCAATTTCATAGCATAGCTGAAACTCGGCTACTGGATTAGCTTGCAGCTGGTCGGTTACAGCTGTTTGGATGTTGTATCCCAAAATGAGTTCCTTTGAGGTGATTTTCAGTGCTCGGGAAGACGAAAGAGTCACTCAAGCCTGGAGAATAAGGAGGTTGAGGGGCCACATAAAGGTTTTAACAAGTTAAAAACTCCATTATTGAGATTGCAGTGAAACATGAAGCATTGTCGTGCTCCAATTCATTCGTTAAAATCTGATGAACGGAGGTGTAATTCACATTTCAACTCTTCCACGATTATTCCGACGGGCAATCGTCGATTTTATCGCACAAGATCCTGGATTCTTTTGGGATTTTCATCAGTGTTTGCACTTGAAGGTCTTCTGCTTTGTGGTTCATCTTCATTCAACTCTTTTCCTTCTGAAAATGCTTTAAACCACTGAAAAACATAGAGGTTCGACAAAACATTTTCCATAGATTTGTCGGAGTTTTATAAATGTTTCTGTTGCATTGTGTTCCAGTTTGAAGCAAAACTCGATGCACTAATTTTTAGAACGCACAGGAAGAAAACTGTTTCACGAAAACTAACCTTACGGACAAACAAACGACTCATACGAGAGGCGTATCAGACTTGCACCTGACGCTGCTCGAAGTCTCTTGTCTTACGCGTTGCCGGATTGAAAGCAACGTTGCCAGTCTATTTACTTTATTAACAAACCTCGTAATATCTGCCTTGTATACAGTCACAATCACCTTTCCGTACAAATGGTGCCCTTTACACAGAAAATATAGAACTATTAATAGATTGAAATAGGAAAATCATGATTGCGATAGTTCTCTCCCACTTTATATTTATCCCGTATATGTTAACCGTAAGCTTCTAATTACATTATAATGATCGAATCAAATTTTTACAATTCAAATTGAACGTATGATCCAATTCACTACGTATGGTATTCCAACTATTTTCTACAATTTACCGCATGGTTGAAGGACTATCATATCTTGTAATCCATCCATGAATCATTCAGTCATTTACAGTTATCGTAAGTGAAAGATTCTGGCTGTATTGTAATCATAATGTTGTTATGAATGTATCTTATTATTTTTGCAAGTTTGGTGTCATCCCTCAAAATTTTTGTGAAAAATGGAGTTGGGCATTGAAACATAAAAAACAGCATTCAATTTTTTTTCTCTTAGAATAGTTAGTCGCAACAAAGTATAGAAAAAATCAGATTCTGACCCTTTTGTCGCGATCAGTGAATCAAAATCTGATGAAAAAATGCTAACCCTTGAATTTGCAATATATACTTTTTCAGCAAAGAATTCAATCCTTGAAGGAGAGAAATACGGTTTGCATATTCCCTCAAGAATAATATCTTGCAGATGTTATTAAGGGAGTGGCAGATGAGATGAATGAAGAGGAGAGCAAACTCAAGCTATAAGCTAGAAAAAAACTATTGAAAATTGCTAAGTGGAGAATATTAACACTACTTCTTTGGTACCAACCTTCTCCCTGACAAAGTAGCAATTTGGGGTTGTCCAAGAAACGTTGCTCATTTCATATCATCAGTAATTTAGTATTACAACTGTTAATGATGAACAAACTGCTAGTAGTTAAAAGTCAAAAGAGACATAGGAACTGCGCTCAGCATCACACTGAGGAAGAAATAATCGGAAAGATAAACCAGTGTGTGATTTTCTCGAGGCTAACCTTGCCTCAGCTACACTCCCACTTCATCAGATACTAGATAGTTCACTGATTTTGAACCAAGAGTTGACACGTATCAACCTGTTTCTGGTCTTGGTAATAGTTAATGCAGGTCTTGAGAACTGCCTCTATACAGGAGCCGAACTTGCAGGAGTGGCCAAAAAAATCTCTCGCCATATTCTCCAAATTTGAAAATATAGCTTCGTGTCTTTTCCACCACTCTAAAATATCTTCCGAGTTTTCTGCACGGGAGCCACTCAGGTATTTATCTATCTCATATCGCCACATACAATCATTCGGTACGGGCATAAAATACTTTTTGTATAGATCTAGTAGGTCTATTTGGATTTGATTCGACCCCAAGTCACTGCATTCGCCATGCTTCGATGCAGACGTACTTGGTGAACGATGTGAGGCCTAAAATATTCTGTTTCATAAATTTTCTCGAAGTTAGAAATTGCTTCAATCTGCACTTTCTTTCCTCAACTAGAATCTCGTAATGGAAACATTACTTATGGCAAGGGTTCAAGATTTAAACTACACGGTACATCCATTTGCTTTTTTTATAATGTCTCGCCTTCTATATTATGCGTATTGATCTTCCATCGACTGCATCTCTTTCTAGTTGATGCTCAAATTCTAATTCCCCTGGGAGCATTTTGATGCCAATAATTACAAGAGGAAGGGTAGAGTAGGTTTCGCCTGTTGACCATGAGCTGTAAGAAAATCCAAGGGACTTCTGGCCGCTAGGTGAGGACACTACATAAATGTCTTTCGGTTTTCTATATTTCCACAAAGAACATTGAGTTTTGACGACCGATACGAAAAACCTCTGAAAGAAAAATCAATTCTTTATTATATTGAAATCTATTGTAGATTGTACGTGAGATCAATATTTATTTGAGTGTTTTGTTGAATACAGAAACTGTTTACATTTATGAAATGACTGATGCTTGATTTCTCCTCTTTTTCTTTTGAATTAACCGAGTTCCCTCACGGAGCTTATTGTATCTACTTATGGAACTGCAAAACGAATTGACTAGATCGAAGGTACTAAGTTTTGAAATCCCAATGTTACGCAGCCTATTAAAAAATTCTGTATCACTAGAGATACTACTCAATTCTATTGCACCTATACGGGTGAGGCAACAAGCGATTGGCAAGTAACCCTATCTTCATGTTCTTACATGTATCAAGCTTTCAAGCAGCTTGAAAAAGCTTGATGTCGAGTCAAGCTTTTGGGTTGCAAAATCATGTCGTCGAAACTTTGATTTTTCAAAAACTTGAATTTCAAACATTTTCAAGCTTGATTTGAGGAAACCCTAAACGTTGAAGAAATCCATGACAGAAGATTATTGAGACCTTAAAATTCATTCAGTCATATAAGCAGTTTATGTTAAGATGGCAACAAGGTTTTTTTTGACTCCCCTAATTGACAATCATCGTAAATGTACAGTTTTGATGCACTCTGTATATCTTCCAGAATACTTGATTAGTCATCCCAAATTCTTTGTAACACAAAACGTGTTCACCAATCGATAATTTAGTTAATTCAGATCCTAAAGATTCAAGGTAACCATCTACATATTGGATAGGTGAAAGTAACACGATCGACACCCATTTCTGTTACGATATTCTCTAATCTAATTTACTATGTTGATCATGAATCATTTTATATCTAAACTGATTTAATTTTTCCAACCATATATCATGATTATAAATGGAATGTGACATGGTAATGACCATGCTGACATTGGTAATGTGTGTTTATTCGAAAACAGAAGGAGTCCATTAGGATACAATAAAATTAAAAATTTAAAAGGACCACATCTCCGAATTGAACGAGATGATTTTTTTTGTTGCTTACGGAGGGAGATGAAAAGAATTATCAAGGCGTATTTGATTGGATTCGGTTGAAGTTATCGCTTTCATTAAACAAGTTTTTGTATATAGTGTCATCTTCACCAGGGCCATCTGCTGGTATTTTTGAAGTAACTATGACACGGTTTTATGTTTTTAATGATTTTTGTTTCATCGGATGAAGTGGACCTTGCAATTATGTTTGGGAAATAATTTAATTAAAATGGTTTGGCGTAGCCATTTTATTCCATTTAATGGAAACGAAAGACCGAACACACTTTTAGAAAAATAAACTGAAGATTTTTCTCTTTTAAGATTTAACTATCGCTTCAGATACTTTCTGAATAATTTGCGAAAACTGAAGCTTTTTCATCTCAATTTTTTGATATGGCAATTTCCCATTTGCTAACAAAACATTTCAATATATTTTTCTCGCTTATATTTTTCAAGATTTATCAAGAATCAACACTGATTTGAACTTGTGAACTTTGAAATGGTCGAGGTTACGTAAAAAAATTGTTTTTCCCCCAAAAGACTGGCGGCCTTTAAAACCGCCATTTTTTATTCAGAAAATGAATAAAATCGTTTAATAATGTTTAACAGAGATCAAATCAGTAAATAAATATTGACCTGGAAATTTGGGTATTCGTATCTTTTATAAATGATGGCGACAAGCTCACTTGGCGAAAAAATACCGTTATTCGCAATTGTTAGAATCCATTCATGTTTTATGTATGTCCTGTTGCAATTCGATGGAGATTTTATGAATTCAAATTGAGGAACATCTGGCCGATTTTAAATTCTCAATGAAAAGAGCTAGTTGATTCTTGTTCGTTTTGTTGGATGAGGTTTCAGGAGGAAAACTTTGAACACTTTCAAATATCAGTTGGGATGAGCATGCATATGAAATTATGAAATTTGCAGTTGGTTCTAATTTATAGTTTCCATAGTCAGTTTTGTGGAAAGTTTTCTTGGTTTTGTCTCAATACCTCTTGCTTTTATTCTTTAAGTAAGGCTTACACATCTGTAGTCCATTCAGACTGTAATTAAATATCTGAAGCAGTGAATTTGTTGATGAAAATTGAGTTTATTATATTCAAATTATCTAAAAAATATACATATTAATCAGGAGGATCTGGTTCGAATAGGTGTTCAGTTGCAAGATGGTGGAACTCAGGTTCAGGCTTCATAGACGTTTGATATATCGAGTATTAAGAACATTTTACCGATTTCTGGAAATTATTTCCTTCAATGATAAAGGATTCTATAGAAGAGAAGGAATTACATTACATTACATTCGTGGGGGCCGATTGGCTTTGCAAGCCTTTCCGAACTGCGACCAAATTGGTCTTTTGTTCGTAACCCTTCTTATTCATTTCCCTGTAGGTCTAAATCCCTTACAAAATTGAGAATCCCCCTGGGAGCTTTCGCTCGCAGTTTCATCGCGCTCTTTACACATTCTGCATGTTGCCGTTTCCGATTTGCCCATTTTATTGAGATGGTATCTCAGTGGGCAGTGCCCAGTAAGGAGGCCTGTTATGATCCTCAGCTCGTCCCTAGAGAGATCGAGAAGCTGTTTTGTCTTCTTTGGCGAATAGACAATGAACTTTTTCGCTTGCCTTTGGCCTGGAGTTTTCCTCCAGTATTCTTTGCTAGATTCTTCCTATCGTTCCAGTTCCTGTCATCTGTGCGGCATGCTTGGACCGCAGAACGGTTCAGGTCCGATGGGTAGGATTCCAGCAGCTGATCTAGCCGGTTCGTCAGCGGCTTCATTTTCTTGTATGCCTTCGCGGCCAGGCACCCACCACAGGAAAAGTTTGTTCCCCTCAGCAAGTTGCTTCAAGGATTGACGGCATTCCCAGGCAAAGATAACTGTAAGAATTTAGAGCTCTTACCACTGCCTGACTGTCCGTTAAAATGTAAATCTTTGCACCTTTGAGTTGCCTTCGTAGTCCCTCCTGGCAGCAAAGGTTTAAAGCAAGTGTTTCTTCTTGCGTGATCGTGGGAGTAGCCACAGTGCCCAGAGGTACTGATGAAGAGTATTTGGGTCCATATATGCCTGCTCCTGTTCCATCAATTGTTTTTGATCCGTCCGTGTACCAAATGAAGGATTTTCGGTCTAGTTGATTTATTCTTCCCTTTACGATGGTGCGGTTTTCTATGACCACTTCGAAGAGTGTGTGGAGATCAAACTTAAGCGGGATTATATCCGATGGTTGTGATAAGATTTCTGGCGCTATGTAACCCAGAATCCCCAGGTGTCCCTTCAGATCACCTGGTAATAATTTTTTTGTGTTTTGGAGCCGTAATGCCGCCATCAACGCCTCCTTTCTCAATTTTATATGAAGAAGAGGAAGATTTAGGATTACCTCCAGCGCAGTAGTTCGAAGTCTTTAGAATACTCTCCTCCAGGCTCCTTGATGAAACCAAGTGCATTCGAATGGTCTTTGGCTAAAACCTTTTGAATTCGTGCAGCTGGGGCAAGATCATTGATCCCCTCGCAATAGGATTTCCATGATTGTCGTTTATAAGGAAAATAGAAAGAGTAAGACATGGATAACTAATGGTATCATAAATTCCGTAAACTGAGGGATAGAATGAAAAAAAAATTGCGGAATTACAATAAGGAGGATGAAGTAAAGTATAAGCAATACAGAAACACTTTAAATAACTAGCAAGCATGATTTTTACAAGCAAAAAAATTCTGAATGCCGAGTTGAACACTCTAAAGTTTATAAAATCATATCTGAAGCAACCAACCAGACAAAATGCAGGCAAAATCTTGTTGAGAAGCTGTGGGATGACGGGGGTTTTATCATTTCTGGATAAAAACGCTTGGCCAGTGTAGCAAGTGTAGCTTGGTTATAAGCTTAACACAAAAGACTGGGGTTGGAAGTTGGTCGACAACAAATTAGATCTAATTCAGACTCTGTTCCTTTCTGCGCCGGACAACTGCTAAACACAATTTTTTGCAATTGTAAAAAGGGGTGCAGTGCTAAATGTGGTCGCAAAAAAGTTGGACTGTTCTGTTCTCTTGCTTCTACATATTGTCAAGGCCGGTTGTGTTCTAATGTTGAATTGCCGACGGAAGAGGATTCGTTTGATATCGAGGAGGGGACATGAGATACATCGCTATTGACGCAATTTAATTACACTCAGAATGAAGAAGAAGAAAAAATCAAGAAGAAGGAGATTAAGAAGAATGTAATTCCTCAGTATTTTCAACAGGGACAAAATTAAGGACGAATAACGTACAAACACCCAGTTCATTCATGACTAAAGAAATTCATTTAAATGCAAAATTCAACATTTCTTCATCATCTTTTCCAAATTATATTTCCGTTAAACCTAATTCAGGCTATCTCGAACGAGTACCGCGGTTATCAATTTATTGAGATATACCATTTTCTAAAATTATTCAAATAACATAACTAATAATCCAGAACTTCTTCTAACTTATGTTTCACATTGTATATGAGATAAATCTCTTTAAAATGTGATTTTGTTTTGAAAGCTACAGAGATAATCTCATCTTGTACCTGTTGCTATCTAATCTTTACACTTATTTCCCAGTTTCAACAAAACAGTAAAGCCATTCAGAAATGGTCTATTGACATAGTGTATTTATACTTGAAATAATTCTGTTTTTTCTCTCTGAAATTATGCGCATTCAATATTCTATATATGGCAATACCAACCGTTATGCTCGGTTGAAACCTTCAAAGATACACGGGACATCGTAAAAATCATGAATTATGAAAATATGATAAAATGTCTTGCACAATTCATACCGTTTTAGGATTTTTTTCATATTTTTTTGAATAACTGTAATTGTGGGCTCATATCAATGATTTTAGACTGAGTCATTCGAATTTGATGAAGCACATTTGATCAGATCAGTATGTCACTCATCGAAACAAAACTCGAATATACAGTGTGTTCCAACGAAATTTTGCCTCTATCTCGAGATGGACTGGTTTTGGTGAGACACGTCAATTTTTGATTGGAGGGAGACCAATTTCTTGAGTTAGCTCGGAGCATGTGAAATCAATCCCCTACTCTCAGCAGGTCCTAAGTGAAAATTCATTATTGGAAAAGTGGATCGAGCGACATATCTTTAAAAAGATCTTTTGTTCTTCTATTAAAAAATTTCATCTTCATGAACATTCAATATCATACAAACAGTCTAAACACAAAAGGAAATTGCTTTAAAACGAAAATTCGACACGGCTTAAAATCAAATTCTCGAAATGGCCTCATCCGATATCCATTCATTGATGCAATTTTCTGCTATCATTCTCGAGTGAGGATTCTTGTCCTCAGCATTTCCAAGTTTTTAATTTTCAAGGAAATGTGATAATTTGAGATATTGATAAACATCAATGTATTGTAGGGAACGTTTGATTCAAACAAACCTAAGATGAACCAGGAAAAAACCTAGAGCTTGTTGTTCCAGACAGAACCATCATCTGCTGCCCCCCTTAAACTGTTAGGGAAAACATTAGAACCAGACCTCAGATTCTCCCAACACATAAACATTCTCTTGGAACAGCTAGCACTTTTTGTGATTCCGAGGGGGAAAACAAACCGCATGCCCTGTCCTGCTGCCAAAACTGCTTTCTACGGCCATTTCCACAGTCTAATTTCTTATGGGTTGACTTTTTAGGACTCACCAGAACCGGAGAGAGTCTTCGTCAAACAGAAGTAGGCACTCAGAATTCTTTGCGGACACAACAGAACTCAGAGCTGCCGAAACCTTTTCCCGCAAAAGGGTATACTCATACTGCCATCTCTATTCATATTGGCTTGTGTACTCCATGTGTTTGATCATCAAGTCGATTTCCAAAGTAATAGTTTATTATGAATATTCTACGAGAGGGACAAACAACCTCACCCTCTCCCATCACAGGATCAAAAAATCACAACTAAGTATAAAACATGTAGTCATCAAAATATACAACAAAATTGCAGAAAGGTACAAGCGGATGGATAGACATGGATTGCACAAGAACCTCAAAACAGGATTATAGAAAAATGTTTCTACAGTGTGGAAGAATTCTTTATTGATAGTCTCCTTTGAAATATTCATATAATAGTATTTAGAATAATGTATAGTAATTATTTTACTAATTTTTTAATGTAAATGTAATGTCAAATTTTATCAATCTACCTACTCAGATTACCTTGACTCCCCCATGTAAGCTTGATGGGCTGCTAACTTCGCGTTCGTTTATCTAGATTGTTTTTTATTAGTTGCTAAATTTCTATTGTGCTACTGAATGAATGATGAATCATTAATAAAAATAATAACATGTTCTTCCAGAATGTATGCAACGTACTTCTGTGTATTCAGAGTTCCATTATTAACGATGACCGGAACACGGCGGGTGGTCAAAGAAATTCCCCCCATACCATTATTGAACCTCCCCCTCCACTCCATAGGTAAGTTAAAAGTTGCACTGGGACATCACTCCTTTTTACTTTTTTGTGACAAACTATGAAAGAAGAAGTATATTCGATATGGAACTCGAGGGAAGAATGGAATTCTTCACAGAGCTTTGAAGTGTTGTCTCTCTGTGTTTTTCATAAGTTGTTTTGTTCCTAATACCAAGAAATTCGGCACACAGGATCTATCCAAAGCGGGACATAAATTTCGAAAATTTCGGGATCGGACTGAATAAATGTTCAAAATTTTGTTTGGAGCGATACAACACCCTGTATAATGTTTTTTCAATGATTTGTTCACTGTTGCTCAAATCGCACAAACAGTGTGTACAAACTTTGTAATCTTCTGGCAACTTGAAAATAAATTTTTGATTTTGCTGAACGATGAAAACCCATCTGAAAAAAAATTGTTTTCGTTTTTTACAAGAAATAAACGTGTTTGAAAACTGTATATGAATATATTTTAATTCTTTTTCAATGTAGCATCATTTTAGACCTCAGTTTTTCCTGTTTTATCTGTGTTTGGTATTCGACTCACAATACAGGTCCGCACTATTAGTGGAATATTTTATTGCATATTATGAAGACTGTCGCTAGCAAAATACTGGAAGCATTAATAAATGAATGATAATTTCCCGGCGTTCTGTCATAAATCTGACTTTTCAAGAAGAAATTTGTTATTTGGCTATGGCAGTTAAATATCTATTAGTCACCGAAGAATAGGTATACTGTTTAATTTAAACCAAGTGATCCGGGCATGTTGAATAAATTAATGATTATTTAAAATAATGGAACTTGTAAGCAAACTGATACTAAGTGTATGAGCATGAAAACAATTTCAGTCGTTTCAATACTTTGTGAATTTTTGAAACATGCATAACCTTTCATTCTATATAAGAAGCATCTCATTCCATTTTTAGTTTCAAACCACTGAAGCAATCACAGGTACTCATTTCTATGAGAGCGTTCTATGCTTGTCACCATAGATATTTTGGCAGTAGACTTATGTCAGTATGAATAATTTTGAATTCGAAAATAGTAGTTTGTCGTTCTTTCTCAGAAAAACCAAATTTTAGGTTTCTTAATTAACCGAAATGTCTAAATTCTCCAATGAAGAATATGCTGATATTCGGTTCGTCTATGGATATTGCGACGGCAATGCCCAAGCTGCGGTTAGAGAATACCAAACAAGATTTCCGAACTGAAGACTTAGCCATGTGACTTTCAGTCAAACTTACCAGTTTTCGTGAACTCATAGAAAATTTCCATCTGCGGAGAAGAAACCATAGAAATATTGATAACGATGACCAGGTCATTAACAGAGCAATAGAGAATCCTTCCATCAGCACGCGAAGAATCGTAAATGAAATGGGCATGGCCCATATGAAAGGATGGAGAATTCTGCATAAAGAAAAACTACATCCCTATCATCTTCAACCTGCTCAACTCTTGGAACTTGGGGATGAAATTCCGCGATTGAACTTCTGCAATCATATTATCAACCATAGAAGATCCATCGGTAGGATATTTTTTACCGACGAGTCAATGTTTACGACAGAAGAATATACAATTCTCGTAACAGGCATTTATGGTCCTATAAAAATCCGAGAGCTATCTTGAAAAAAAATCACAGTAAAAGTTTTCAGTCAAAGTTTGGAGTGCACTTCACAATAATCGACTAATAGGACCTCATGTTTTCATGAAACTCTTAATGGGGAACGGTATCTCGAATTTTTGAGAAACGACCTACACAGATTAATGGCGAAAGTTGATTTGAGGAGTCTTATATTCCACCATGATGGGGCAGGTCCTCACTACGCACTTCCAGTGAGGAATTATTTAAATCAACAGTATACGGGTCGATGGATTGGCTGAGGAGGTCCATTCGCTTGGCCCCCTTGGTTACCGGATCTGAATGCGGTTGACTATTTACTCTGGGGCTTTCTAAAAGAAAGAGTATACCAGGGCGAAATTAACACAAGGGAAGAGCTCTCAGAAAGAATCACAGAGAGTTGTGATTTCGTCAGGGGAATCCCTGAAATTATTCAGTAGGCAACCAGGCATATTTTCAGACGTACGGAAATATGTATCAATGAAAGTGGAAGCTATTTTGCGCATGAACTCTAAAATTGGGTGTCTTACTTTTCATTAATTTCCGTCTGCAGCAATAATCAAAAATTATTTTTTCACTCGCTTACTTATTCATAGTCTGAATTTAAAAACAAACAATCAAACTGCAGTACCTTTACCAGAGCTAAATACCGAATTAACACAAGTAAGATCGGTAGTAGAGTGCTGAATAAATAATATTATTTATTTATCAATATTCTCATCATTTTGATAGCAACAATTTAAGCAATAAAATATTCTACTGATAGTCCGGACCTGTATTGTGAGTTAAAGACCATACGTAGATAAAACAGGAAAAACTCAGGTCTCAAATGATGACTCATAAACAGATTTCAAACACGTTCATTTCTTGTAGAAAGCGATAACAATTTTTTTTCAGGTGAATTTTTCGTCATTCAGCAAAATCAAAAAAAAATAGCCGGCTCGGTGGCGTATGGGATATAATGCTCGTCTCCTACGTAGAGTTACATGGGTTCAATCCCCACAAAGTCGGTGCGATTTTTCGGATTCTGGGAATCGCTTGAGTGTCCATCTTTCGGAGGAGATGTAAAGCTGTCGGTCCTGTCTAACAGAGATGTGTTGGACATTAAAGATCCCTTACCTCGACACGAGAGGGGTTCGGCAAAATTCCCGGGTTAGTGAGGTGACAGAATTCCCCGGCGTGTCATTAGCCGAAAGGCAGAAATAGAGCACGTTAAAGGAAAAACAAACAAACAAAATCAAAAATTTATTTCAACGCCATTTCAATGGTGCCAAAAGGCTTTATTACATAGTTTGTACACACTGCTTGTGCGGTTCGAGCACCAGTGAACAAATCATTGAAAAAACATTATACAGGGTGTTGTATCGCTCCAAACACAATTTTGTATATTTATTCAATCTGGTCCTGAAATTTTCGAAATTCACGTCCCGCTTTGGATAGATCCTGCAAAGATGTGTGCCGAATTTCTTGGTATTCGGTGCAACAGTTGCAGAGTTGTGTTTTTGAATATTAATCGAAACTCCGAAAACAGCCTGTATATCTAAAACGAAGCTCCTCAGGGGGTTGTCTATCTCCCCTCAAGCCATGTAAAGCCTTATGTGATACACCCTGTATATTCTTTCAGCGCAGTTATCGTCCATTATTCTTTAATAAAATTCCTTTGGTAAATGTCCCAGTTTAAAGCAGCCTAAAAACTCAATCCAGAAGTTTCATTCGTCTCACAATCAGTTCATTTATGTCTTTTATATAATACGATACCTGGATTCTCAATGAAGTCAACTTGTCGTGCAGCTCAAGGTGCATCAGAAAAAGTTGAATTGTCATTTCGCTCTTTATGCGGTACTTATGGTAAGAGCACTGACCGACAAAATTGTTTCATGAAAAACATCAGCAACTCTCTTAGTGTCACATGAAACGATTCGTGAAGGCCTCTGCAAAACACGGTGGCCAGAAAGTGTGACGCTATGAATCAAGACGAGATATACATCAACAATGATCACTTTGTTACGTTTGGGAATGATGCAGTGAATTTTAAATTTTTTAATGCTACGAAATGGTCTATTGTTTTTTATGTAAACAAGTTAGACGTCGTTTCATTTTGCGATCATAAACTTTTAAGGCGCCAACTTTACCGGAAGTTTTTGGTTAAAGTAGAATTTTATACGCCTACCTTCTCCCCAAATATGATCACTTGGGCTCGTAAATGTCTAGACTTTACCTACTTACTTTCAATGATAAATATCAGTTGCCTCTAACCAGTTTCGGTTTTAGCAATATATCGGGTGTTCCGTAAAAAACGCCCCAAACTATAGCTTCTACAATTGTTGATTAATTTCAATGAAACAAAACCCGAATTGAATCTTGAATGATATTCAGGAACATTTGCCTGGCACTTTCGGAAATATTTTAATTTTTTATTGATCAATTCTTCAAATTTGAGTCCCTTTTGAAAAAAGTATCAGAAACACTAGTTACCGTTACTTGATGCAAATCCATTTCAAATGATAAATAGAAGAAAATTTGATTTACATTTTCTATTATATTTGTGAAGCGTTTCAACGACTCAGAAAGATACAAAATGAAAACTGAACTAAGGTACAAACATTTATATGTATATGATCTACTAATCTACAACATTGGATTGAAAGTGAATAGAGAATTCAAAGGACTATTATCTCAATGTTTTAGCTAGAAACAAATTTAGTAATAAAAATCTGCCCTTCATTCGACAATGTGTTGGAATATTTATATCAATATCAAGTTTTTTTAGAAGAATGTAAGATTTTGAAATTTTGGTAGATATTACAATTTTCTTCATGGTTTGATTAATTAAATAAATTTTTTTATTGATGAAACTACAATAATGATCATTGATTCTATTACTGAAATTTCTGTAGGTTCTACAACAACGCAGCTAAGTTTGTATACTGGGTGATTCACCAGTGGCGCGGTGCTCTGTAGCTCGTACACTCTTGAACATTTCAATTTTGTTCGAATCTATTTCAGCAATTTATTTTGAAGTAAACAGGGTTTCCCAATTTTCTATAAAAAAAATCTTGGGAGGTTTTTTCAGATTGAAAGACCACTTTTTTGTTGAAGATTCAAGAGCGTCCTAAACTCTGCTATAATGTCTTTAAGTAATAAGTTTTTTTTTGGTGAGTAGTTTCGTCACAATATTTTTTTTCCGTGAAAATTCATGAAAATAGGCTCTCACATCATCGCATGTTCCTTCGGCCAGTGAGGATGAATACTTTTTTCCTTTCGTTTTCTTATAGCCCAAGGATAGCTTTATTGATGAATTGAAATAGATTATCCCCATTTTATACAGGAGTGACTCAAAAAAATTATTGAATATTGTAATTTTTAAAACATCGTATCTTGATTTTTCAAATGGAACATCCTGTATTTTATTATTCATGTCAACGCATAAAATATTGTGCCATATTTTTGCAGAAGAAACCTTATCTTTATCTTCGACCATTTTCGAAATAAAAAAAATAAACTAAAATAATAAAATCATAAGTTGCGAAAGAAGAGTTTATTTGTACATATCATCATACTTGATCAGAGAAATGGAGATATTTTAAGGTAGTCGTGTATGAAATACGTAAAGATTGGTTTTTGGTGAGATGGTCTACAAGGTGTTGAACTATTTCAATAAGTGTTCGAAATGTTGCCCGTTTCTTGTAGATACAACTCAATCCTTCTGAGGAAAGACCGTTGAGCCCTCGACAGCATTTGCGGATTAACAGACTGAAAGGCGTCGACTATTATATGTCTCATATCCAACTGTGTAATAGAAGGAATCTGGTAAACGATGCCCTTAATATAACCCCACAAGAAAAAATCTAGACTTGTAAGGTCCGAAGACCTAGCTGGCCTTCTAACAGGACCACCACGTCCTATCCATTTGTTTGGAAATACATGATTCAAATGCTCCCTAACCTGATTTGAGTAATGTGCCGGTGCTCCATCTCTTTGAAACCACAAATATTGTCTTATATGCTCTGGTACATCGGCAAGTCACATTGGTAGATGATTTTGCAGAAAATCTAAATACATTTCACTATTGAGGTGTCCGTCGAAAAAGTGTGGCCCAATCAGATATCCATCTACTATAGCGGCCCATACAATCATGGACTAACGATGCTGGTGATCTATTTGTCTCATGAGGTGTGGATTTTCCGTGGCGTAATAATGAAAGTTGTGCCTGTTAACAAGCCCATTCTTGTAGAAATTTGCCTCGTCTGCTAAACATATTAGGATTTTCCACTACTTTGTCACTTGCACAATTGCAAAAATTGATTCGATTTTCATAGTCTTGATTGTTCAGTTCCTGGTGCAGCTGTACATGATATGCATCAAATTTATTCACTTTCAAGATTCTCTGGACGGAAGTTTGACTTATATCTGTTAACTGAGAAATATCTCTTCGGCTTTTATATGGGTCCTCTGTCACTGTCAACAAAACTGATAACTGGTTGTCTTCAGCTGTAGCAGTTTCTGGTTTTTCATGTTTTTTGTAAGCGATATTACCCGTTTCGAATTTTTACGGAAAAAAAATATTGTGACGAAACTACTCACCAAAAAAACGTATTACTTAAAGATATTATAGCAGAGTTTAGGCCGCTCCAGAATCTTGAATAAAAAAGTGTTCTTCCAATCTGAAAAAACCACCAAAGATTTTTTTATAGAAAATTGGGACACCCTGTTTACTGCAAAATAAATTGCTGAAGTAGATTCTTACTTTCTAAATACAATACCGTTCGAACAAAAATGAAATCTTCAAGAGTGTATGAGCTACAGAGCACTGCGCCACTGGAGAATCACCCAGTATACCAGATTTCTTTCCTTTATCTACTTTACTGTCATAATTTTCGATGTGTTTGGATAGATAGATTATCATAGGTTCGGAATCAGATGAGTAACTGGAACTTTTCCAGTAAATGTGTTAAATTATACATAATTCCCCAACGTATGTGAGGCTACTTTACCTGTGTTGATCTTTAGGATTTGGGTACGCCAATTTTATTGCCTTGAGTTTCCGTTTTTTGTTAAGCAATTCATTATATTATTATTCTAGCCATTATTAAGAGCCATTTGTTTAATCATACAGAATTCTTCATCGAAATTATATGAAGATAAAGGAACATCTAATAATCTGTGGATTTTGCTGTGGAAAACTACCAATTTATGTTGAACTGGATGAAACGACGTATTAATAATCATGAAAGATGGAGAATGCATGTCTGTTAATTAATTTGGTAATGGTTAATTCTAAAAATAATTGAATCGTTTTGTTCAAGTTTAGCAGTAAATTCTATTTTTGGATAAATAGGTGACATTCAGTACCAATAAAATATTCATTGATATCATCCACATACCTAAACCAATATGAAAACTGTTGTTATGTATTATACTTTCTAAGTTATCTATGAAAATTTCTGCTAATAGGGGGCTCAGTGGATTTCCCATAGTAAGACTTACGGCCGAACGGTAAACGGAAAACTCAAAAACAAAGAAATGTCTAATAACAACAATATTTCATCTTGAATTAAAGGGTTCACTTTATTGAGTTCTATACTTTTTTCAATAGTACGGATTAGTTCTTCAGGTGGGATACTTGGAGATAAGTTATCGACATCATAGAAGCTAATTTGGCAGTATTGAGAATGTCCCAGACATGGTCGATGGGATTGAGGTCTGGACTTCGCACATTTCAGGAATTCCTTGAAATCAATAGATATGAACTTTCCTTTCATTTATCATTCGGAAAAAGGATCACCCAAAACGCTGTATTTCTCGAAAGAAAAAGAAATAATCGATATATTTCGGAAGAAACTGACATTTCCAATTCATCGATCTAAATTATAAGATGGGCAACTGTTTGTGTTTGTCATCTTTTCTGTTCCAGACAGTGTTTTGGTCATTTTTTGAGTTCGGTTAGATCTGAACTCACATTATTTCGTATTTTGGGCATGAAAAGACTCAAAACGTAACAGAAGATTTTAATGAATCTTGAAGTAAACTCTGCGGCGGAATATTATTGAATATCACAGAGCAATCTTCATAGAATTATAATGGATGTCATTCGCAATTATTAAAGAGAAATTATGATCCACCCGGTAATTCTTGTTATTGTTTCGTTTCTAGTCTTTTTCGAGAGAGAATTCATAAGTAGAGAAGACGAAAATCAAGCGAATATACACATGATACAAGCCTATTTTCACTCTTACAGAAAAAGAGCTCAAGCATTTTGACTCTATAGGGTACGATTTCCAGATCGTGATGAACTTTTCTAGTCTTTTTCGAGAGAGAATTCATAAGTAGAGAAGACGAAAATCAAGCGAATATACACATGATACAAGCCTATTTTCACTCTTATAGAAAAAGAGCTCAAGCATTTCGACTCTATAGGGTACGATTTCCAGATCGTGGTGAACTAGAGCGCAGAAAATTTTCCAGACTCGTAAAAACTTACCCAAATATGGTTCAGTCAAAACACCGAAAACTCGCAGAAGGAAGATTAATGAAGAAACGGAATTGAATGTCTTGTTAAGTGTAGAAGCAAACCCAGAAACATCTGTTCGATAAATTTCTGCAGGAACGTCAGCGACGTGTTCTGTTTTTCGAAAACACAAATACAAACCTTATGTTTCTCAAAAAGTTCAAGTTCTTGAAGAATATGACTGTGTTAGATGCCTCGAGTTTTCGAATGGTTCTACTGATAGAAATCATTTAGATTATTCCTCTTTCAGAATCCTAAATTGGTATAAGTGTGCAACAATTGTCATTTCAATAGAAATAATAAAAGATATTGGAAGCAGTAGATTCCGCAAACCAGAATGAATAGTTTGAATGAAATTCTCATTCGAACATTAAAAGATTTCTCCAATGATCTTCCGGAGGAAGAATGAGGAATGATTTATTTCTACAAGATCGTGCTGTCCCTCACAACGCAGCTTTGAATGTAAACTGAGTGAACAAAAGGTCCTGTTAGGTGGCCACGCCGCTCCCCAGATTTGACCCCTCCTGATTTTTGACTCTGGAGTTACCTACAGAATCAAATTTACCAGAAATTTCGGATGTATTGAAAGAAAGAATAAGAAGCGCCTGTCTAGAAATTCCTCCAGATGTCGTTCTGAATGCAACACGTGTCGTATTCTGGAGAATGTGTTATCGAAAAAGATGCCTCCACTTTCTAGTGTTTTTTTCGAGTATGATAATCTTGTAGTGCTGTGGTTCATCGCGATCTGGAAATCGTTCCCGATAGAGTCGAAATACACGAGCACTGATGAGGTCAGATTGGGAATAATTGTGTATCACGTCTGGATTGACTTGATTGTTGTCTTTCATACTTTTCGTGAAAAGACTGAAATGTCTCGGTCTCGGACAATGCAGCGTTTTGAGTGATAATTTCTTAGTAGTAGATACTTAAAATTGAATGAGTAATTCATTACCAGCGTTGTTGGAATTCTTCATTTCTAGGATTTGCCAATTCGCTAAATGTAAGTATTTGCTACATCGTAAACAAAGCTTTCAACTTTGGGTTAGGAAATAGATAATCATTGGTTGGGGCTAAATCATTTCCAGTGTGAGCATCGTGACCCCCTATTAGAGGGTCGCCAAGGCTGAATAGAAAATAAAAAACAAAACAAGTCAAAAGATCGACGTTTCAAAAACCTTTTCTGGTTGAAGATATTTCGAAATTCTCGAATGAACATTGATCGCAATTGTTCCTCCCATTTTAAAATCTGAGACGATGCAATGTCGCCACAAAAACAAAGTTAATTTGTTCCTATAATTAAATGATCGAAGCAAATCTTCCATAATAAATTTAATCTTCTATAACCTATCATAAAACGAAACAATCATACTAATTCCTGGAATATTCGCGAACATTTCTAGCATTAGAAATCATTTTGGCATACTCCCAATTCAGCGTTTGAAACTTGAGATACCCTGATTCGTCATTTCGTCCAATAATTTTTTATTGCATTCTGATCCTATTGGCGAAGCAATTTGAACGATGAAAATAGACAGATTCTGGATCAAAATAATTTTACGATTTTATGGTTAAACAATTCTTGCCACCCAGGTATTACCAAAAGTCACGTAGGCAAAAACAATCCGCTCCACATAAAATATGACAACTTTTAAGGAACGAATTTCTTCTTGTAACTCCACGATGGTTTGAGATTTGGAGCGTATTTGTTTTGAGTACAATATTCATCGTTTTTGCCTTCTGTCATTCTATTCCCCTTTCAGGCGCCGAAATTAAACCTAGGCAAAGTCAGTCCATAATCCATAGTATCGTCGTTAAAGACATAAATTATAAATACTGCTGGAAGCAGGACTGCAAAGTTTTGGTTCGCAAGGATGAGAATTCTAAGATTGTGCATATCTTTTCTGAGAACCATATCTTTTTCGATAGATAATGATCGTTTTGAAACCATAAATTTTTGGAAATGAAAATGCATTCCTATGTTAATGAAGAATATGTGAATATCATCCATACTGTTACATTATTAAAGATAATACTGTATATAACAGATTATTTTAGAACTGAATGAACGCGATGTTTTTGTTATTGATATATTTCGACTGCTACCTAGCACACATGTTCAATATTTTACGATACTTATTCCAGTCTGAATTAGGGATGTTCATATGCGAAAAATATCGATATTTGTTTCAATTTGATATATCGTAATGTTGTATCGATGCTTTGCGATATATCATACAAATATATCGATATTTCGTGAATAATTTGTATTTAACTAGTCTATGATGCAAACATATCAGAAATGGGAATAAGTTGAGATGATAAAAATAATGAAAAACCGCCAGGGTTAAATAACAAACTTCTTCTTTTCTGAGCCTTGTAAGAACAAAGTTTTGTTCATTCTTTTTGTTTAGAGTCTTCGTCTCTGCTGAGTTAATACCTGTGCAGCTGTTGAAAAGAGTATTTCAGATGAAACAGAGGTAGTTAGCATTGTCAAGTATTTTCATGCTATATTCTGAAGATTGGTGAACTGTATTTTGTAATCTACCAAACTCTCAAATGATTTTTGATGAACCTACTCACTGGAACCCTCAAATACAGGGATAACTCATCTGAAAGACTTTCGTCTGTTTTATTCGGTTTCCACTTCCAGTTTATGGTGATTACTGCAGATACTATAGTATCTAGGGCCCAAAATTGAACCTTTTTATTTCTCACTATATTCGATATATCGAATGAAGTATATCGGTAGTATATACGATACCAGAAGATTCGATAATATCGAAGAAAATCGATATATCGCATGTATATATCGATATGTTATGGAATATCACATCGAGCACCCCTAGTCTGAATAGTAAACTTGATGCACTTACATCGCAAATACAAATTTGAATATACTATTTTCGACCTCCATTCCGATAACTCAAAGGGTGCAAATATCTAACAATTGGCGACGATGATAATTAATATATATATATTGTGCAAAATTACAATGACGGGAGGCGAGGCAACAAAATCAACCGCTCCGCAAATCAACATTATTGGGCATTTAGGAGAATTCGACGTCCACAATAATGATTGGTCTATCTTCAAACCACGTTTGACGAATTTCTTCAACGCAAACTAAATTAAGGATGAGGAGAGAAAACAGTCAGTTTTTTTAAATATTTTGTCAGAGGATTCGTACCGACTTTTATTCAACTTATGCATGCCTGAAGCTCCAGAAGATAAATCCTTCAAAAATTTGATTGAAATTTTCAATAAGCATTTTGGAAGTCAACTGTGCATATTCGCAGAAAGACTGAAATTTTACAATGCCGTTAAATCATCAAATGAAAGTTTGAAAGATTGGACAGCAAGTGTTCGTAGCTTGACCATAAATTGTAAATTTGGTGACGAACTTCAAGTTGTTTTGAGAGATCGTTTCATCATGGGACTCGAAAAGGGGCCTATAAGAGATCGTTTATTCGAAGAAGGCAAGGAAATTTTATTCCACGAAGCTGTGAGGATCGCTCTCAGTAAAGAAGCAAGCCGGAAGCCACAGGTTCGCCATTTTCTACAAAGAAGGAACATGATATTTTTCAGCTGCGCAAGTATCGATAGCCAGGAAATACATCATCAAAGACGTCATCGCAGAAACACACGTGATCATCAACCTCATCATCTTGTTCTGTTTGTGGTAAGAGGAACCACACAGCTTCACAATGCCGCTTCAGTGACTATAGTTGTCATGTATGCAACGGCAAAGGACATCTGGCACCTGTTTGTCCTGATTCGCGTAAGAAATTGGTAATTTTGATAGCAAAAAATGGTTATAATCATAATTTTTTAGAAGAAGATTTCAGTTCTTTATATTCGATAGGTGATTATGGTAACATAAAACCAATAATGGTAGATGTTATGATTGATAATATTTTATTTTCTTTCAATTAGATACAGGGGCTAGTATTTCAGCTATGTCGAGTAAATTTTACATGTTGTAATTGGGAATGGTGGCCCACCAATTTTAGGTCGAAATTTTTTATCTGAATTTAAAGTTGATTTGAAAAATACATTTTATAGTTTAAACTCTCTGGATATTAATTTTATCGATGAATTCAAAAATTTATTCGACTCAGGTTTAGGCACTTTCAATAAGTCTAAAGCAAAATTAGTTTCGAAAAATCCTGACAATGTTGAACCTAAATTTTTTCGACCATGGACTATTCCATATGCTATCAAGGAAAAAGTTGAACAAGAACTTAATAGACTGTTGGAGTTGAAAGTCATTGCACCTATAGACTATTCAGATTGGGCAACTCCTATTGTGCCAGTTATTAAAAAGAATGGAACTATTAGGTTATGTGGTAACTTCAAGCTTACAATTAATCCTTATTTAGAGCAGGATGAATATGCACTTCCTGTAGCTCAAGAACTCTTTGATAAACTAGGTGGGGGAGAAGAATTTTTAAAAATTGATTTGTCTAATGCATATTGGCAAGTTCAATTAGAAGAAGAATCTACAAAATTAGTCGTTATCTCTACTCACAAAGGTTTATTCAAGTTTCTGAGACTACCATTTGGTGACTCACAAGCTTCAAAAATTTTTCAAAAGAAAATTGAATCGCTATTAGTAGGTATTGAGGGAGTAGTAGTTACGCAAGACGATATTGCAATTACTGGAAAAGATAAGCAAGAACAGCTTCTGAATTGATGTTCAGACACAAAATAAATGACAGATTAAGTTCAATTCTTTTGCCTAACTCTAATCAATTATTTAGTAGGATTAAGGAAAAGCAAAATGAACAAAAATATACTTTGATGGGAAAAGAAATATTTCATTTGATATTGATGAAGAAGTCTTAGTTAAGGCTTTCAGGAATAATAGAGAATATTGGGGAAAAGGTATCATAAAAGGAAAATTAGGAAATTGTATATATAAAATTTGGATACCAGAAAAGGTTTATTTCTGAAAAAGCATATTGATCAACTCGAGAAAAACTATTTATCAGATATTCTGAATCCTAATACCCGTGATATAAAACGTCAAAGTTTGCATTTAGCTTTAAGACGTGCAAGGAGAACTGCAAAAATGTACAAAGACTTTGTTTTAAATAGATTTAATTGAATCAAACTCAATATATATATTTGAAATTATAAGCTTAACCTATTGTACAATAAATGGAGATAATTTGTGCTACTTAATAATAATAATAATATCGAATATTCATAGAATAATGTATATTAGAAAAATGTAAATAATTCAAGGGGAAGATGTTACATTATTAAAGATAATACTGTATATAACATATTATTTCAGAACTGAATGAACGCGATGTTTTTTTATTATTGATATATTTCGACTGCTACCTAGAACACATGTTTGATATTGTTCGATACTTTTTCCAGTCTGAATAATAAACTTGATGCATTCACATCGCAAATACAAATTTGAATATACTTATTTTCGACTTCCATTCCGATTACTCAGAGGGTGCAAATATCTAACACATACTTATGATTTTTCCAAAAAACGCAAGACAAGCTGGTAGAGGATACCACTGAAGATTCAAGAACCATTCTGTGGTGATAATATACATATTAATTGAAATTATTTTGATCAAAAAAGTCGAAAAATAATATTGAATTAATATTATGTTTCAAAATTGTGAAATTTATTGAAGAAAATAATAAATCAAATCAAATTGATCATTACAATAGTTGCTCAAAATGACTGCCCACAACTACAATGTATAATTCATAGCTACAAATAAGTCACTGTGGAACAATATGATAGATATTGTTATTTCTCTCGTATGTTTTAAATTGCGGTTTCAGGACCCGCGATTATCAATTTTTCGAAGCTAAATGTATCCAGATTTAAACATATTAGAACCGTGCTGTTCTCACTAATTTGTCTTAGAATTATTTCAGGAATCACCTCTCAAAGTTTCTCATAGAGCTTGGGTGACACCCTGTATATATCAAGATCCTAAAACTAATGAATTTTCACAACATTCTAATTGTCATGGTGCTCTGGGACTGTGTTGCGTTAACGAATTTCTTATGAATTTCCATCTTAAATGGCAATATAATTTATCTTCGTCTGAGGTAATCTACCAACAATAGCCTTTTCTTCATCTTCTCGAGTTGAAATTTAGCGATTGTCCATAGCAAAGTCTTTGTCTTCATTTTAAAGAGTAATAATTCTTTATATTTGCGTATTCATTGAGGGTGGTCTCATAAATCTTGAATATTACCTTATACAAACCTTTATATGAAACATAATATCCCTGAATATCAGATAGTATAATCATAATTCAATTCGAATTGACTTCCTGAAAACAGTTAGATATCTGTTTGTTCATTTTCAAAATGAAATTTTATACTTAATTGTGATGAACAGTAATTAATTGTTTCTAATTCATTATTTTTTGAAAGAATCACTGAGGATATTTAAGACCAAAATCATTGCATGATGTTTATATTTCGTATTTAAACAACTGATCCGACTTAAGAAAAGGTGCACTTCCAGCTTGGCTCTCTCTTCAGTCATGGCTGAATTTTCTAATATCTTTTTATATCCCATAAAAGCAAATTTCGATTTGCTGGGGCGCCAGTTATAATTCAACTCTTCTTCTTGTTTCTGCTACTGAAACTACTGTGGCAAATTCTCTGGGACATCTTACGCGGAACGATGTCAATTTCAAGAACCATTACAGAACCTTCTAGTCCCAGAAAAGAATATTACAATTCCTTCCAGACAAGATAATTAGGAATTGGTTTTTCAATTTATAATTCTTCCATTTCCACTCACAATTGTAGTTAATATTGTGTCATGAATATATGAATTGACAAGACAAATCGAACTGGCGAAAAACCGTTCAGTTTATCTAGAAAAGATTAGAGGTTTCTATCATGAGACGATTTCCATGATACTAAATTATTGTACGAGGTTTGTCGCAAAAGTATTCAGCCTACCTATATATTTCCTCCCAGGTGTTATTCTATATTGTTTGGCTTCTCGCATCCTTATAAGTACTCTGGATTGAACAATATACGTCCAATGCTTGTTTCAGTTCTGGCAACAGTCCCGAAATTCGCTTTTCAATATCACCTTCAAAGTGAACATTGCATTTTTCATTGTCGTCAAAACGACGCGCTTTCAATGAAAACTTGCAGGGAGCTTTATCAGGACTGGAGAACTAACCTAACCTGATATAGTAAGATTGTTATTATTACACAGGTCTGCAACAAAAATTCTATCTGGATATTTTCAACTGATTTCTATGTATTTAGGTGTTCTGCAAACAAGAAACATACTCAAAAAATTCCAGAACGTAAGGTTATTTTACAAAACGCAAAATTTCATTACACAACAAGGATTTTTTGGGCTAAAAAGGGATTAACTTGTAGTATAAGTGATAGGTATAATTTTATTTTGATTACTGTATTAAAATGTTTACAGGACATAACTATCATTAATTTCTAAATAAGAAACACCCTGTTTGACCTACATTAACAAGTATAAACATGTTATAACCTGAACGTGCGCGCTCCGATAGTGTAGAAGTGGCGCGGGACAATTACGTGTTAACTCATCATTGTTTTATAGATCTTGGTTCAATACGGTGCAATGTCGTCTGTGCGAAAGTGTGTGAACTCTTCGGATAGTTTCTGTTACATTTGTGGAGAATATATGACATTAAAGCAACAAGTTAATATTACGGACTTTGTAAAAAAAAGGCTGCAAACGATGTGTTGAAGACCTTCGAAATTGGTTTAAGGACAAGAAAAAGCTTTCCGATTTGCGATTCCTATGGTATGGCGCGAGCAAAAGAACCATAGTGATGATTGTTACTTTTGTTCGTGTAATGTGAAAGGGTATAATTCAAAACGGAAGCAGTCAATTTCATACCCCAATCTGCAATCAGCTATTCGTCCCATCCCTCATGGAACCGACATACCAGTGCTCAAGGTCCCTGCTACCTTGGAGAGGTTCCAAGTTCTGACAAAGATGGTGCTGCACCTACACCCGATGACCATTCAACTTTTGAATTTAAAGATGACAGAAGTCATAAATGGTTTTCCCAAGGCGAGCTTAATGATTTGGTAAGAGACTTGAATCTTCCCAAAAACGCTGCTGAGTTGCTTGGATCAAGGCTCAAAAGCAGAAACTTACTTTTGCCGGGAGTGTCTTCCTCTTGGTTTAGATATCACGAAAAGCAGTTTACTTCCTACTTTGCCCAAGAGGACGACTTCGTTTATTGCACCAATATTGAAGGTTTGATGAATACATTTAAGATCTCATACGACCCAGAAGAGTGGCGTATTTTTATAGATTCTTCAAAAAGAAGCCTTAAAGCAGTTCTGCTTCACAACGGCGGTTTCTATGCTTCCACCTCAAAGGAACCTACAAGAACTTGGAATTGATTCTTTGTAAATTAAAATATAAAAATCACGGTTGGCAAGTGTGCGGTGATTTCAAAATCTTGGGCATGGTGCTCAGGGGTTTACCAAATTTCCTTGCTTTTTGTGTCTATGGGAATGTAGAGGCCAAAAAGGGGGGCTTAAAGTTGGCGAAAAGAATGCCCTGCATGAAACTTTGATGCCTCCTCATAAAGTTCTTTTACCACCACTTCACATTAAGCTGGGATTGATGAAGCAATTTGTAAAGTCACTTCCAAGAGATGGAAATTGCTTCAAACAGTTAATATCAAAGTTTCCTGGCCTCTCGGAGGCAAAGTTGAAGGAAGATGTTTTCGTTGGTCCAGATATTCGACGGCTTATGGCTGATCCATTATTCGTCACAACCATGATGGATCCTCAAAGAGAAGGGTGTATTGCCTTTAAGGAAGTTATAACAAATTTTTTAGGCAATAACAAAGACCCTAACTACAAACAAAACGTCAAAAGAATTCTAAAAGCATTTCAAGCTTTAGGTTGCTTAATGAGTTTAAAAGTACATTTTCTTCATTCCCACCTTGACTATTTTCCAGAAAATTTAGGAGACGTGAGTGAAGAGCAAGGTAAACGATTTCACCAAGATATTAAGGAGATGGAAAAAGATACCAGGGAAGACGGAGCGTCTCAATGATGGCAGACTACTGTTGGACGCTTAAAAGAGACCTTCCAGATGCTTCCCACAAGCGAAAATGTACCAAAAGGAGTCTCACAGGGAAAAAGAAATGTGTTTAGTGCTCACTAATTAATGTATTTTAGATAAGAAAATAAGTTTTGATACGCAATTATAAATTACTTTATTAAAAAAAAAATTATGTTTTATTTTAAGATAATAACTTGTTTAGCATAGGCACCTACATTGTCAGAAAATGTGACGTGCTAGGACAAAATGAATGTCATTTTCGAATTCAGCACACCCAAAAACAAAAGAATTACACAAAAAAACCAAAACAGGTCTCAACTTTTTTTTTGCGGACTTGTGTTATTCTTAAATTAGGAAATGAATCAAGAACAAAAGATTCTGTTTGATTCATACTACTTAAAATAACAAAAAAAAATTATTCATTGGTACAGATATCAAAAAGAGAAGTAAGAGATATAAAAGTCTCTGAATCTCTATTCGAAATGTTTAACTTATCATCATCTCGGATAGACCATTCCACGAGGGTGCCACCAATAAACCCTCTAATAAATCTGAACTGAAGATCGGAAGATAAGCCATTTGTAGTTGTTCATCGTAATTTGGGCTAAAATGACCGAAAACAATACGCGTTGCATAGCCTCAAGGCCTCTAATGTCCCGCACCAAATCCGTACTCCATACCGGTCCACCAGATTCAAGCACTGGGCGTAAGTAGACTTTATAAAGATGCACAAACTTATCAAAAGTTGTGAACTAAAACGCTCAGATCATTTTGCGACGCAACACTCTCAATGATAGATGAACATAGCCGGTATGTTGCTTTAGGTTTTTTCTACCAAGGTGTAAGACAGCAACATGTTCTGAGTATTTAAAGGAAGATCAAATTCATCCCATCATCGACTGATTCTGATGAGTCTATGTACTTTGACGTGGAGTGATTGTACAACTTCAAACCGTAAGCGTACCAAGAAAATTTGTATTTGATATAAATATAATGAATATATTACAGAACGCAAATTATAAGCATAATAATGGTTCTAAAGGTTTGTTGTCCTGTGTGAGAGAAATCTGCGGAAAGAAAAAAAAGGAAATCCAGATTGATGAGGTCAAGACGGACAACGGCAATTCAATTATAGATTTTAAAAAAATGTCTGAATATTTCTGTAGTTATTTTTCAGAAATTGGTTCTATACCAGCAGTGCAAATTAAAAAACAGTCAGGAGAGTGAGTAAATATCAAATGTTCATTTTTCCGGCCTTGTGGAGACAAATATGGATGAGGTCGAGAGTATTGTGCGGAGTCTTAAACATGGGAAATGTGCTGGTATTGATGAATTGGCAACTGAAATTTTAAAGCGCATTTTGGGCCAAATAAGTAGGCCATTGACATTTATATTCAATGATTGTAACAAAAATGGATCCTTTTCGAGAATTCTCAAAGTAGCACTGATCAAACCCATTTTCAAAACAGGAGATATGGCGATTCCTTAAAACTACCAGCCAATTTCGATTGTTTCAGTGCTCGGAAAGGTTTTCGAAAGGATTCTAAAGACCAGAATCACCAGCTTCCTGGACAGATTCAAATTAATATCAAGTAGGCAATATGGTTTCCGCAACTGGGAAATTAACTGAGGACGCAATGAGACATTTACTCGAAAAAATTTTTGAAGCGATGGATGCTGGTGTGCGTTGTCTATAAAATTCATGGAAAACTACTTAAATGAGAGAGAGCAGATTGTTGTGTGGACGGAGTTCGCAATTCGAGGGGATGTGTTATTTTTGATGTTCCACAGGGTACCGTACTGGGGTCTCTGTTGTTCTGCATCTACATTGATGACATGTTCGACTCACCTTTTGATGGGGAAGCAGTATCTTTTGCCGATGATATGGCAATTTTCTATAGAGGGGATTCTTGGTCATCATTGCGTGGTATTGCAGAAAGAGACTTCCGTTTGGTTCTGAACTTTTTCCAAGAACGAATACTTTCAATCCAGAGAAAACAATTTTTGTGACTTTTACTAGCTACTCAAGTAATCTCCCAGACTACAATCGGCTCAATATACATATCAATGAAGAAGACGTTGCTATTGAAAGAAAGAATACTATAAAATATCTTGGTATCACGATCGATTGCCACTTGAGATGGAATCATCATATTGATTTTATTGTTAAGAAGCTAAGGGGAGTTTTACTCTGATAAAAGTCTGCAAAGGGTTCTGCGAGATAATTCAACTGCGCACATTATATTTTTCACTCGCTCAGTCAATTTTAACTCACGGAATTGTAGTATGGGGAGGCGTTGAGAATATACATCTGAAGAAACTGAAGGTTATGCAGAAGCGTTTCATCAAAATCATTATGGTCAAGGAATTCACTTACCCGACGAATGAATTATTCGCGGAGTCTAAGTTTTTTGATTTGAGGCAGCTTTATTGCCTCAGAATACTTCTCTTTCAATACAAGGAAAACAACTCTCGAAGTATTGTAATCCATCGGCGTTGTCCAGAGACAAGAGGACTGAATAATTGTTATATACCCAAAATGTATAAAACCGTCGGACAAAGAAGTTTTTATACCTGTCTCCAAGATCCTTCAATCAGTTACCATCTGATATTCAGTTGTCAGATTCCTACAATATATTCAGGAGGAAAGTACAGGATTGGTTGATATCGGCACCCCGGGACACTGCTTCCATGTTGATAGACTTGAAAAATAATTAATCTTTCTCAATGTTAGAAATAATCGGTGTGGTGTTCGTATTGTTACGAAAGAACCATGCACAAGGATCATCCTTTCTATGGTTCTATTTATGTGATCTATTCAGAATACTTCACCTTATCAGTTTAACCTGTTTTTATTCATCTTGTTATAAACTGGGCTATGAAATTGTAACAACATTGTTGTTGAATTGAATAAAAACATTATTATTATTATTATCGTGGACTTATGCACTATCTCAGCTGTTAGCTGGATATAATTTACCTTTCCCAGATTCCGCAATCAAAGGGAATAGGCTCGATTACAATATACTTGACATAAATTTCCTAACTATCCTACATGTATTAAAAATTACAGCTTTTTGCATTTCTATAAAGGTATTCTTATGCAATTCTAATTTCTTAAGGCTATCATGCAAAGTTTTGGGTATCAACCCAGTCGAGGATACCATGACAGGAACAATATCTATTTTCTCGAGGTGCCACATCTGCTTTATCTCAATAGCAAGGTCTGTGTATTTAGACTTTTTCTCCTGGAACTTGTTCAGCACGTTGTTATTATTCGGTATGGGGACATCCAACAGCATTGCTGTTCTGGCTCTCTTATCGTACACCACTATGTCCGGCCTATTATTATGCCTGTGAAGATAGTCCGTATTGGCCAGTTGTTCGCATCCGGACGTAATATGCTGTATAGTCTCCGATCTTATATGACATTTTCTGCACTTATCTGTTTGTAATGTTCCGTCCTTCATAATAAATTTTTTGTAATTGTTTGTAGCGATCACTTGGTCTTGGATGGCCTTAAGGAATCCTTCTGTTTCCGCGAATAATTATCCTTTCATCAACCATTTGTTGGAGGCTTCTTTGTCGATGTGTGGTTGATTAATCTCATGGTGATGTCGTCCATGCAATTCCTTTCTTGACCATTGCTCTTGTTTTTCAGTATATGATAGGAATGGTAGATTCAAAAGGTCATCTCTGGTAGCAAGATTTAGAGGTGTATATCACTTATCAGCCAACGATACCACTCTATGGAGGTCAGAAGTGAGAGCTTTTGCAGAGAAGAATTCTCTGAGACTTTTTATCTGTTCAGTGTGTAAATTGACAACATCTATTAATCCGCGTCCTCCTTCTTTCCGCTTCAAAGTTGTTTGTATCACAGACGATGTTGAATGATGTCCAACATCGTTCGGGTCTGCCTATGAGTATCATCCAGTTCTGTCTTAGTCCATCTGATTATTCCAAATGAGTAAAGCAACACTGGAATGGCGTAAGTCAAGGCAATTGCCTTGACTAGATTCACCGAGTTCAACATTGATTTCAGCATAGTCTTCAGAGGCTGACTGTATTCTGAACGAATCTTCTCCTTTAATTGTTTTTGGTCTAGCAATCTGGCTTATTATTATTATTATTATATGATGCTTAAGGTCCAACACAAATAACAAAAACAGCACAGGCCCGAGTACCGTTCCCTGAGGTACTCCATTCTCAACTGGTTGTCATCAGAAAGATCATTACCCACTTCACACAAAAATTGATATCGGTCAGAAAATCGTTAATACAATGGAGAAGATCGCCTCCGTAGTTTTTCAACTTAAGCAAAAGTCGGCGCTTTGACAAACTGTCGAAAGCTTTCGATAGGTCAAAATAAATAACATCGATTGGATTTTAGCATCAACGGATCTTTTACGTACTCCAATCAATTCGTAATTGGGGACTTGTTCGTCAAATAGCCATGCTGATCGGAAGGTATGATCTTATTCTCCATAAGGAAACGTATGAGATGCTCTCTTATTAGGAATTAAATTATTTTTGATATAATTGGTATGATGCTTATCGATCTGTAGTTGTTGCTCCCCAGTTGGTTTTATGCTTTGTCAAATATTCTGCACAAGGTTTTAAGAACTTTGGTCGCTATCAATAGATGTGAGATCATATTTCTTTGTTATACCTAAAACTCCTTCCCAAATGAATCATTTCGATAGTTTCCTCACAATTTTCTTGGAGTTTTGAGCCTTTCTTTTTGTGATACCAGTACCCAGAATGATTCCGACACTTTCATAATTTTTAATCCCAAGTTTTCCCTCGAAAATTCAGCTTCGAGATAAACATAAAAAAGACGTGCAGTATAACTGTCAACGGTATTGTGTGGTCTTGTTTGCCGAGCGCCTTGTTCTGCTATTTTTAAATTTCAATTATTTCTTCATTAATGTAATTTCTACCTCGCTCTGCCATGGTTACATGATTTAGAAATATGCGAATTTCAACCGGTTATAAATTTTTCCATTATTTCTATCTAATTGATAGAATACAACTTTTCTAGAAAATAGAACACTATGTGGGGCAAAGTGAATCGATCGAATAAAAAGTCGCAGAAATGTTCTTTGTGATGTAATTTTAATTATCTGCGGGAGTGAAACGAATGGCGAAGCGTATGCACAAACAGGTCATGAAATGTCACGAAAACCCGCATGCAAAAATATGAACCGAATGAAGCACAAGTGAATAATTGAAGGGTTTGAGATTAGCTTTGAATTACAGAATTAACAGAAATTCATGTTTATTTTTTGTTAACATGATACAACAGTATTGGAAATTTCTGTCTGATAGTCATTATCAGACAGTCAATTCAGAATCTTTAGAATAAAATAATTCCATGATGAATTGATTTTCAAGCTATAGCTAAGCATCGATTTTGCTCAGATCGGTTTTGCGAGGTTTCTAAATCGTAGAGATGAAGTAATACCATGCTACTATTCCATAAAACCGAAGATGTCTTAGCAGATATGATGTGAAATTTCAATCATATGAAGAATAAACATTCTAAACGTTAAAACGGTTCATCTTCATCGACAAAGATACCAACAGAGCATGTCACCGAATTCAGACTTGAAGAAGATAACTGAGTGAGGTTGTTTGAATTTGGTCAATTTTTTACGCGAACAAGACGCAGTGAACAACGTTTTCCAGAAAAATCACTGCTAGATGATATCCTTTTATAATGCAAGGACATCCAAAAGCCAGGAACGAACATGCATCTACTCGACATCATTGTCAACGAGTTTGCTGTATGGAGCTCTGCCCCCAATATTCATTGCATCTATTGGATAGTGTCAAAAAGAGAACAGTTCACCCCACCGACCACCAGGAGCTCACGCTTAATCTCTAGCCTCTCTCTCAATGGCGACAGGTTGCTGATCTTCCTCTTTTTTACAGATACTTCCATGGTAAATGCTCTTAAGAACTGAAAAGTTTGGTCCCTGAAAGAATTTAGTTCCAACGAAAACTAGCAACGCCACATATCTCGCTTTCTACAAAAATTCGTTTGTCTACAGAGCTAGTGTGCTATGGAACTCGCTTTAAAGTATTCCACCGCTCCCTGTATATGCATTTTGCGACTGTAAGATGACAATCTAATAAATATCAATAATTTGATTGAGGAGGTCGTTACTTGATGAAAATCGACATATTTTCAATGAAATAAAACTAAAGTATTTAGATTTTCACTATATTAACAAAACTATGACCGGTTTCACCACACTGTGGCTTCATCAGATAGATACGAAGTAATGAACAGAGTTATTCCTTATTTATTTGTCTTATTTCCTACTTAATATTACAATAGGTACAAGTACAAGGGGTATGTTGGAAAACCCATCGGTGTTGCTTACTTTATGAATTGAAAAAATTGAGTAAAGGAGAAGGATTTAGATCTTATTGACTATTAAGTAACCTACATGAATTCTTTTCTTTGTTGATCTCTAAAATTTCCAATAGATTGAGTTATTGTTTATTATTTTCACTGTGTAAAATTTTGAAATTATCATTAAAGTTATGGTTTTCTTCGAGTAAGTGATTAGAATAATGGGAATCTGATTTATGATAATTAAAACTTCGTTTGTGCTCGATAATCTAACATTGAAATTTCTGAAAGTTTTACCAATATAAATTTTATTACAATCCCCGCAAGACAGTTTATAAACACCGGATTTATTACCTTTATCAATTTTAGATTTGCAGTTTTTGATATGTCGGCCTTAAGAATTATTAGTTCGAAATGCTATATTGAAATTATAATGCGAGAGGAATGATTTTAATTTTAGACTAAGATTACCAATATAAGCTAAGCTGTCGTATTTTGACTTAAAACTTTTATGCTTGATAATACTTCCTGGATTGCTTTTTGAAATTTTTGCGTGAAATCATGTTCTCAATCATAGTTGGACTGTAAACGTTATTGACTGCTATTTGTTTAATTATATTTAGCTCTTTTATAAAATTATTTTGTGACATTGGGATATTAATGAGTCTATGTACCATACTATTGTAAGCTGCTAATTTATGTGGATAAGGATGTGTAGATGAGCTGTGAATGGTAATATCTGTATGTGATGGCTTATGAAAATAGAAAAATCATATTTGTCGTCAATTTTAGTAATAGTTAAATCCAGAAAGTTAATGGAGTTTTCTGTTTCTATCTCTAACGTGAATTTAATATTATCGTGAATTTTGTTAATGAATGTTTTGAATGACTCTAATTGTCTGTTTGTGCCAGTGAATCAACAAATGATATCGTCGACATATCTAAACCAATAAATAAAGTGTTTGAATAACGGATGTTCTTGGATAGTTTTTTCAATATTATCCATGAAAATTTCAGCGAGCAGAGGGCTCAGAGGATTACCCATGATTAAACCTTTTTAACTATTATATAATACACCATTGAAGTTAAAATAATTCTGTTCTAAACAAATTTCTGAAAGGTGTAAGATTTCTGAATGAATCATCGGATTGACTTTATTAATTTGAAGGGGAGTTTTTGATGAGTTTCACTGTATCACTAGGTGGAACACTAGGGAAGAGATTTACTACATCCCATGACATAAGTTTAGCGTTCGGTGGTAGTATAGTGTGCTGAATTTTATTTATTAGGACTGAAGAGTTTTTTATTGAGAATTTAGGTTCGAAATTAACGTACTGTTGAATGATGTCTATGAGAAAGCGTGAAAGTTTTGCAGCTGGAGCTTGAAAATATGAAACTACTGGTCTAATGGCATGCCCTGTTTTATGGAGCTTCCCTCGTCAAACTTATTAATTAAAAATAGTTTTAACTTCAATGGAGTATTAAAAAAAAGCAATCGCATACAGATATTGCCATTCACAGCTCATCTACACATCCTTATCCACATAAATTAGCAGCTTACAATAGTATGGTACATAGACTCATTAATATCCCAATGTCACAATATAATTTCATGAAGTAGCTAAATATAAATAAACAAATAGCAGTTAATAACGGTTACAGTCCAACTATGATTGAGAACATAATTTCACGCAAAAAATTTCAAAAAGCAATCCAGGAAGTATTATCAAGCATGAAAAGTTTTAACGCAAAATACAACAGCTTCACTTATATTGGTAATCCTAGTCTAAAATTAAAATCATTCCTCTCGCATTATAATTTCAATATAGCATTCCGAACTAATAATTCTTTAGGCCGACATATCAAAAACTGCAAATCTAAAATTGATAAAGGTAATAAATCCGGTGTTTATAAACTGTCTTGAGGGATTGTAATAAAATTTATATTGGTAGAACTTTCAGAAATTTCATAGTTAGATTATCCGAGCACAAACGTAGTTTTAATTATCATAAATCAGATTCCCATTATTCTAATCACTTACTCGAAGAAAACCATAACTTTAATGATAATTTCAAAATTTTACACAATGAAAATAATAGACAAAAACTCAATCTATTGGAAATTTTAGAGATCAACAAAGAAAAGAATACAGGTAGGTTAATTAATAGTCAATTAGATCTAAATCCTTCTCCTTTACTCAATCTTTTCAATTCATAAAGTAAGCAACTCCGATGAGTTTTCCAACATACCCTTGTACTTTTACCTATTGTAATATTAAGTAGGCAATAAGACTAATATATGAGGAATAACTCTGTTCATTACATCTATCTGATGAAGCCACAGTGTGGTGAAACCAGTCATAGTTTTGTTAATATAGTGAAAATCTAAATACTTTAGTTGTATTTCATTGAAAATATAATAAATATCAGCTATCTAAGTCGACCTCATTTGAAATTTGTAGAGACTGAGGAAAATTTGAAATAAAATTGGATTTAAATTTATTGAATATGTTCGTAACGCGTTGCGACGGGGCTGTGACTTCATCAGACAAACGTAAATTAAAAACTAAACTAAGGTACAACAGTTTAAATATCATCGACATAATCGGATCAACCCATTTATGCCCGAATATTTTATGCCTGCTATTTCTTATTTTTTGCACTTCTTCAGAAGAAAGATAATAAATAAATGTAATATTTAAATAAATGTATTAGAATATTTAACAAAAAAAAATGCTTTCTAAGGGTTTACTGAAAAAGGACAATGGGCATATCAACACCATAATTTGATATTTACCATGGATAAAATATTTAGTGCGAATTTATAATTTTTATGATATAAACCAAAGCATTCCATTTGAACTGCCACGTCGTACTTTTTTTTGAACCTTTTATGACACACACAGCATATCGTTTGTTTTCCTGGCGACTCAAATAATGTTCTTGGTTCCCGTATTGACTAACAAAATTTTCAAACTGTGATGGCCTGCCTCTTTTTAGTGTTGTTCTATTTGTTTGTTCTTAGAGCAATTTGTCGTCTAAGAGCTAGTTGATCTAAAGTGCCACGCATTTTTCACCGAAAGGTCCAAACAATATGCAATCAAGCAAAAATACCATTTCTTACTCGTTATAGAAGTTCTGTAGTAACTGATATTTTTATCGCATCTGTCTATACCTCCCATAAAAAAATTATATGTATGTACTGTATGAGGTTACTCCGCATGGACACGTTTCTTTTTGGAAATTCGAGATACTTGCGGAGTAATTTGCGAGTAATTTGTTACCACATTTACAATGCTCTTGTCGTTTCATTTGACAACCATCACTTTGTTTTCTGATGACATACAGGGTGTTACATAACAGTATGTCACAACTTGAGGAAGTAAATTTACGAGCAATTTTAAGAAAAAAAGTCCATATAAACATAGGTCCGCAAAAGCTTCGTTACGAAGCTACAGGTTGTTGAAATTTCCAGAAAAAATTGGGTTTTTCTTCAAAATTCCTGCAGTTTTCGAAATATTCAGCCCAAATTTGGAATGCAAACTATTTTTTACAACCTCCATCATTACACGGTCTAAATTTTAACTAGAATCTACAAGGTGTTTTCTTTTCCGGAGCCATGTCATCTTTTGCGCTTTCAAACTTTATTGCAGTAAGCCACTGACCAGCGTATAATCGATTTTCGTCATCTTCGTTCAATTTAGAAACTTTTTTGACACTTTGAATTTTTACGTATCTCCAACCGTTCTCGAGCTGAAAGTTATTAAACGATTGTATGCGTTCGCTGAATTGAAAGCACTTCTAATTAAAAAAAAAAAACTAGTAGGCTTCGGTTTTTTCATTTATTTATTTAGTTTGACAGTTGCTAAAGTTGAATAAGTGTCTGTTCAAATTGTTTATTAAATAAACGATTAGTTTTAAGACTTTTGATGTTATTGCTGTAAGAAAAAACTGCTAATTTTACTAACGCCGAATTGGCTGATATCCATTACATGTACGGTCTGGCTGACGGAAACACAACAGAAGCTAGGCGATTATATCAGGTGCGCTTTCCAAATCGAGTAACACCAGACAGGCGAACATTCTCAAATATCCACAGAAGGTTGAGGGAAACTGGTACTTCTACTTCAAATAATCATTTAAAAGATGCAACTCAAACTATGAGAATTCCAGATATTGAGGAAGCAGTTTTGAATTGTATTGATTTGAATCATCATGTGAGTACAAGAAAAATTGGAAATCAGTTGAATATTTCACATGTTCTAGTTTGGAAGATTCTCCGCTTTTTATTGTACCCGTTTCATATTAACGCGTCCAAACTCTAATTCCTCGAGAATTTCCTTCAAAACTGAATTTCTTTCGATGGTTATTAGATAAAATTAGAGAAAATGCTCATTTTGATAAGCATTATTAGGCTCAGGAAACCCCCCCTTTGATTGAAGAATCTCATCATCAAGAACAATTCTCACTGAATGTCTGGATCGGAATAATTGGAAATTATTTGATTGGGCCATTTTTTTTGCCTAACAGACTAAACGGTCCCTGTTATCTGCAATTTCTTGAGGAGGAGTTACTTTTATTGATCGAGGACTTGCCACTTTTGGTGAAAAACATAAAGTGGTTCATTAATGACGGGGCACCAGCACATTTTAGCGGAGAAGCTAGGGAATTCTTGAATAATACATTCAACAACCGATGGATATGTTGGGGTGAGCCCGAACCATGGCCTCCTAGGTCCCCAGACTTAAATAGTTTAGACTTTTTCTTATGGGGATATCTCAAAAGTTTAGTTTATACCACTCCAGTGAACACTGTAGATGATTTGAGAAATCAAATAATCACCTCTTGCGACACGATAAGAAATACCCCAGGAATATATCAAAGAGTGCGTGATAAGAAGGACAAAGGCCTGTATACTTGCAGGTGGAGGACATTTTTTTTTAGTATAAGTATAAGTTGAGTCGAGCTATCAGAATAAAAGCAAATTTTCGGCATACCTATCGAGTATTTATATTATTTCTTTTTTATTTAGCGAATAACATACAATTCAAATAATTTAATTTCAATAATTTTTCACTCGAAAACGGTTGAAGATACGAAAAAATTACAAGTGTCAAAAAGTTTCTAAATTAAACGAAGATGACGAAAATTGATTGAACGTTGATCAATGGCGTACTGCAAAAAAGTTTGAAAGGGCAAAAGAGACATGGCCTCGGGAAGGGAAACACCTTGTGAATTTCAGTTTAAATCTAGAACGTGTAATGATGGAGGCTGTAAAAAATAGCTTGCATTCCAAATTTGGGCTGAATCTCTCAAAAACTGCAGGAGTTTTAAAGAAAAAAATTATTTTTTCCGGAAATTCAACATCCTGTAACTCCGTGAAGCTTTTGCGGATCTATGTTTATATGAACTTTTTTTCCTAAAATTACACGTAGATTTACCCCCTCAAGTTGTGACATACTATTATGTAACACCCTGTATAATCGTAAATCCTCCGAATTGTTGATCTTTTCATATCTACCTTAGAAATCAGAGGACATTTTGAAAGTCTATCTTCTCGGATGATTCCGCTACCTCTAATATTTTTTTGAAGAAGTGCTTCTGATAGGAGTACGGTGGAAAAAAAGGTATCGAAAAAAAGGCGATATGGTAATGCACGCATTTCCTGCAGTAAGTCAGAATAAACTAAGACAATCGAAGGACCCAATCCGTAAATTTTATATTTTCCTGAAAGCTCAGTTTCAGTACCTTGATAAGGCTAATCTAACCCAATATCTTCAATCAGATAACAGATTCTCGACCAACTAAACACCCTGTCTCGCATGATCGAACATAATTACACTTATAAGATTTTTTTCATATTACCCGATGACGTTGTATATAGTGTATACCATTTGTAATTCATTTGAAATTCCGAAATATTTTAAGAAAATAGATATGAAAATAAACTTACCCAAATTCAGATTATGATCAAGAAGTTTCCACAAATGATTTGTCATTTCAGGACTGAAGCGATGCTGAAATAAAAGACAAATTGATTATTCCACGATGAGTATATACAAAGAGGATACAATTTCATATCCCAGATAATTATGTATGAAATTCTATTATGTCAATCAAGTGGAGAAGTTTCTTGACATCATTTGAACTCGTTTATAATGTTTTGTTTCAAAAACATTAAAATTCGGCCATCTGAAAGAATTAATGAATTTCACACTTGCTATGACGCATCGTAGAGCATCTAGCGGTCAATAAACCCAAACAAAATAAAAACATTACATTAACGTGCCACAGAAATTGTAGGAACAATTGAACTAGATGTCAGTAAAAATATTCAGACGAAAAAATTATATAACGAGGTTTTATTCAATTCTCCGCATAATATTTCGATTATTTTAGTTGCGTGGATTTTCAAATGGAAACGGGCAGAAATTTATAACTTTCTTGAAGAATATTTATGTCTTCGTTTAACATTTCATAATTTACATAATTCTCTTTCCAATTTTATAGCTATGGGATTTCATATACTCGTGTGAGAATATTATAAGAACTTATTGGCACTCCCTAGATTGAAAAGTATAAAGGCCATTCGTCCCACAGCTGCGTCGTATTGATCTATTTGAACCTTAGATAAGTAATCGATATTTCGCCTTAGCGCAAATCAATCCATATATATCGTTCGATATCTATTTTATCATGGATACCATATTCTTTTTTTTTATTGAATACCTTCCGAGATTGAGAAAGCAAATCTACCGTATCTGCATCTTTCGGAAGCCCTTTTTCGAAGTATACTCTATCTACGAGTCTCGCCAAAACTCATTATCTTGAACATGGTGCCGTATAAATGGAAGACATGAAATTGGTATTAGGGCACTCTCTTGGGTATTAGACAAAGTAAAGTTATAATGAAGTTGGAACTGATAGCTATTCACATGACGAAATTATCAAAACTTGATATTCCTTGCCATGGAATGGCTAATAACTTCCTGGCTAACTTATAATGAGAAGGATTTGTCTTATTCTCTTCTGCTGTTTATCATTTAGTAGGAAGCACGATTGACTTCCCTCTCAACCTATGAAACGTCAGTCTTAACAAGAAATAACTTATTCATCAATTGAGCTACCTCAATAGTGAGGTCCTGTCCTTCTCTTTCTCTAGCTTGCTAGCATTTGGCCTTGGCGACTAGTTCTTAACTCAAACATTGCTGAAGACACCAATCATTGTCGGATATTGCTATTGATAAGGTGCTTCCAAGTTGGACAGTACAGTGCTGATGTTTCCAGATACTCAGGGTTGATAGAACAGTTTTTCATGTCTTTCTAGATGTACTCCATTAAGATTTAGGACAGTATTTGATTACCGTTCAAATAAGAACTCAATAGTTTGGTATAATATTTTCTAGATATGTTTTTTGTTATATAAGTGTACCCTTTAAGGTTTTGGTATATCAGAAAAGTATACAGACACAATGTATAGAATAGAATAGAATGAAAATTTATTCATTCTAACATATAAAATTTGGTCACATTCATGTATATAACAAACATAACAATGACAACAAACAAGAAATGCATCCCAGATAGGGGTTGAGCTTGTCAACTCAGGAGAAGTATTCAAACATTCACAATACAACTTCATCTTCCAAAAACTCAGTTACAGTATGGTAGGCCTTCTTGGCAAGAAATGATTTCAGGTTTCGTAATATATACATATTCTTTTGAAAAGAGAGGATTTACAAAAATTTGAATAATTGTATTTACAATAAATGCTTATATCTATAATTTTGGTGCGTCAGAAAAAGCACAAGTGTGAGCTCAGGAAATGTAACAGGGAAACCATACTATCTTGTATATGATTCAATAAACGAGTGAAAAATCCTGAGGAAAAAACTCTTTTCCTGTCGCTATTGCACTAGCAATAGCTTGTCTGTTTATGTTATGTTAGTGTCGTGTGTACAAAAAGAGTACCAAAGATTTTTCTGCTTAGACGCTTCATTCTCTCTTGCATTCCATGATTTCTAAACGAAGACAAGGGTGAAAGAAAGGGGGTAATAATAATAATCTATCATTATTGAATGACTCATAACTAGTTGGGATTTTATTAAATAATTTTATAATTTGGTACTCTACATACTCTACAGGAAAAGTTCAATTTTGGAGCTTTCAGCTCATCTTTTTGCCTGGTGTTATGATTATGTTGCCGTTTATAGTTATTGAAAAGGTCTTTATTATTGAGAACAAAAGTGACTGACTGCAGAATGAATATCGAAGGCAAGGTAAGTATTTGATACTGTATGAAATGGTTCTTGCATGTATCCATCTGCTTCACACCAAAAATTCTTCTGAGGCACCTCTTTTATAGAACGAAAACTCTCGAAGCTTCCATTGAATTCGCCCAAAAAATCGCCCCATGCTGCATCTTGGAATAAGCACAGGCATAGTAATATGCCAACGAAGCCGACACGCCAACCGTTCTTGACAAAATTGCCAAGGCATAGCTACACCGTGACAGAACGCTCGCAACATCACCCAAATTCCCCCTCCAGTCCAGCCTGCTATCAATTGCACTCCGAGCAACTTCACACCCTCCTTCGGGGCCACAACGACACCATTACAGGCAATTGTCTCATCTGTAGCATCTTCTGTTTTGAATGAAAACTTTACAATTTGAGTTTTTTCTTTGTTCATCGTTAAGTTATTATATTTGAACCAATTATCTAGATGAGTGATTGTGTTCTCTATTTCTTCACTCAGCAGAGTGTCATTATCTTCACTGAACGCTACTGTTGTGTCATCGGCATACATTGTCATTGCTTTAATGACCACCCTGGCTAACTCATTAGTGTAGACTACCTATGACACATTGTCTACATTTAGTCAAATAGGACCGTAAGAGATTCAGAGCTGGTCCTCTAACCCCACATTTTTCAAGCTTCTCCAGCAGTATATGATGTTGTACCCTATCAAAAGCCTTGGACAAGTCTAGGCACACTGCTGCAATTGCTTTCCTGTTGTCCAGATACTCAAGTATTAACAGAACTATCTGATGGACTGCCCTAATTGTTGTTCCTCGTTTTCTGAATCCATTCTGAACATCCGACAGTACAAGGCACTGCTCCAAGAAGGATATGAGTCTATTAAAAATTACTCTTTCAATTATTTTCCCAATGTTCGGTAAGAGAGATATTGGTCTATAATTATTGAGGGAAGCTTTAGCACCTGATTTAAAGATTGCTTTGATTAATGTAATTTTTAATTTTTCAGGATATATGCCTTTTATCATAATCTTATTCACAATGTGGCCGAGCGGAACTGAAATCAGACTTGACAATTTTTTAAGAAGAGAAACCGGCACCAAATCATCACCAACTGACTTGACATTCTTCAGAGTTTTTATGCATGAATGAATCTCCAACAGATCTGTTTGAAACCAGAAAAGGGTCTTGTCATTGAGTTCAACCAAGGATAAAACCACTTGACTTTTGCTATTGACATCTCTTATTTTATTATTAGAATTGTGTATGTATTGTTCATTGCTCATAATTTTTGCAGCATTGATGACTTTTTTCAAGAATAAATCCCAGGACTCGTACCTGGAAGATTGAAGAGAGATTCAGATGATCTGAGTCTATCAGAAAGTTTCCTTTCTTCCTAATGAAATGAGAGCTTAACCTTTTGGTAATTCACTTTGATATGATGGTAGACTGAAAACTGTTTTCCCAGGTACTGTAGAAAGGGGGTTGGGATCAACGAATAGAATAGGATCCTTCTTGGTTCTTACCTAAGCTATATCTTACAACAATGAGACAAAATATTTCTTTCGGGAGAGGATGCAATTTTTAATTCATAAGGGAAAAACTAGATCATACACAATCAATCAGTTCACTTTTCGGAATTCACACAGATTTCCTAGAGATATATCAAAATGCCTAAGAAAGAAAATTTGCTGTAAAACAGAGCAGATACAGATAAATGTGGAGCAGGAGCAGAAGTTTGTTGAGGTATTCACCTCAAACTGCTAAGCCGAACAGATTTGATTTTGAACTATGCCCATTCTGGCTGAATCGAAAAATTCAGTGAAAGCTTGTCGCACCATAATATCCTATTACTGAAGATTGCAGGCATACATGCAAAGAATTGGCCTAATTCGACTAATTCAGAATATGTTTTTAAGCAAGTGAGACCTCAATTTACATCATCAAAAATGTCGATGATCAAAGCATCATGGTGAGCCACATTAGTCCACAAGGGCCTAGTGGAAGGGCGGAATATGTTTCAAGTTTCGTATCCATTAAACTTAGCTCTGTGGTGGACCAATATAATACATTAAAGCAGTAGACCACATTAGGGATAGCCCATATGATCATCACCATGAAATCTTCCTTAGAGTTCAAATTTTACCAAACAACGAGCTATCTGTTTCCGGAGACTAAGACGAGGATAATGGTTTTACAGGAACAGAAGATCTTCATTAGGGTCTATAAGAAGTAAAAAGCCAAGACAGTGCCGAAAGTGTTTCAATGCACTCAAGTCAGTCCAGAATGTTACGTATTTGCCAATCGAGAGTAATTTCGCTGTAGCCAGGATCACCAGAAGATCGGAGTCCAGCATGGTTTAATAAATCAAAAATTCGAGTATCACCTAGACGATCGAGAGTAATCGAGATTGACCCCTCTTTGGAGGAGAGGAAGGTAGATTCGATGTCACTATTTTGGCCGCAGTACCAATATCTGGGTTTTGAAATCAGAGAAATCTGCAAGTTGAGGTCTGTAATTTATTATTGAAGAAATAAAACAAATCATTGAGTTTCATAATGGATAAATTAACTGTTCAAAAATACTCCGCATTTTTTCCACAAACTAAAAGAAGCACCTGTATATTTAAAATCTAAATAGTCTGAATTCAACTTTTCAAAGAAGTTTCCATACAAATAATACTAACTAAATGTAACCTTACCTAACCTCACTTTCGTTTCGAGGAATTATCTCGCATTGGCTTTTTTATGCAAATCAATTTTTTACTGAAGAACGGCCAAATAAAAAATTGAATGAGATCTGAAATGAAATCAAACAAGAATTCCAATAGATTTTTTTTTAAATTATCAGTGACGCACCACACTATTCTGGTGAGATTAAAGATATGATCTTAGAGAAAATATCATCCTCTATATTTTCACCACCATTGGATGAATCAGATACGTTTGTGAGTAAAAAGATATCTTTTCTGAAAATTCGAGCTAAATCTCTTGAAAATTCCATGAGTTATCAAGAAAAAAGTGGGAAAAAAATTAAAACTTTCAAACACCGTTTCTTGTACTTTTGGATATTTGTTTATGGGAATTTCTTGCATATTTTTCCATGAAGAATCACGGATAGAAGCTGCATATCTCACTGGTCAGGTGTGTCTTGCTTAAAATGCCCGAAAAGGGAGATTACTGATAGAATTCGTAAGAATATTTTTCTATTCATGAGAATATCGAGTATATAATAACTTCCTCAAACTCACGAGGATGTTCTGAAAAGTTTATTTCTACGTGAAGATGACAGCTCTCGTGAATAAAAGCTTTCAGCCATTTTGGATCAGTAGTTGTTATGGAACAGTTGTTTGAGTGAGTTGATGTATTTTTATTTTGTGAAAATTAGACGAAATCGCGTATCGAGCTGTTATTAAATATTTATTTTCAAAAAGCAATACGCCTAAGCAAATCAAAGATGACTTGGATTGTTTGTATGGGGACGTCCAAAAACTGCAACTACCGACGATAATATCGCCAAAGCTAACCAAATGGTGCTAGACGATCGCCGAATTAAAGTGAGAGAGATAGCAGAGGTTATGAATATGTCAGAAGAACGTGTTTATCACATATTAAATCAAAATTTACACATGAGAAAGCTGTCCGCGCGTTGGTTGCCGCGTTTGCTCACATTAGACCAGAAACGTGTTCGTATCGACATGTCGAACGTTCTATTGGGCCCAATAAATTCGAATTTTGGCGCCGATTAGTTACTGTAGATAAAAGTTGGATACACCATTATACGGAAACAAAAATACAATCCAAACAGTGGACTGCAAAGGGACAACCGGTGTTTTTTCGGCTGAGATGTGATGGCGACTGTTTTTGGGATAGTCATGGAGTTATCTTCAAAGAGGAGAAACCATCACAGGAGCATACTACGCATCATTACTTGACGAGCTGAAAGTAGTGCCAAAAACAGCCACATTTACAGAAAAATAAAATCCTGTTTCACTAAGACCGTCTCACAGCTCAGCAGTTGCCATAGCGAAAATGCATACGACGTTTTGTACTCTTATCTAAAAATTGAGCTCGGAGAACCGAGATTTTCGTTAAATGAAGGGGCAATCACCTTCGTGTTCCACTATTTTGCAGAGAAAACGCCGAGTCTTATTTGGACGGGTTACAGAGATGTAACATTGCTGGGAATAGTGTGTAGAGTTACAAGGAGACTAGATCGACGAATAACACAAAATATTCAGAAGAAAATTATTGTATCCATGTCAGGTATGGAACTTTTCAGACCATCCTCGTACAGCAAGGCCATAAAACAGAATATACAAAGTAGATAAAACTTGATTATGTTGTGAGTACTGAGTAAAAAAGCAAAATGAAGCAAAGATCCCCTGTAGTTTGGCTAAGAGTAGTTCATACCATTTTATCTCACACCGTGTTTTAATTTATGACGTATTATGCCGCAGTCCTTATCTACCTCAAGTCATTAATTATCATGTCTAATTATTTATTTATTTTATCATCAGAACGGGCTCGTTTTTATTCTTCAGATCGTTTGTTCCCAAGTTGACGGAGTAATAATTAATTATGTCTCTTGTGTATTAGCATGACTATTAATCGAGGTTGCCGAATTTGAACAACCGAACTTTTTAAAGGCTGTGAGCTGTCATTTATCTGAAGTATAAGGTGAAGGATTCGTAACAAACTTTTGGATGGAAATGAAAAGGGTTTTTGTGTCTTGGAAATGAACTCAATCAAATCATTCATTGTACAAAAGCCACATATAACAATATTATACCAATTGGCACATTACTAAGTATAACCTAACATATATAATAATAACACCGGTTCACAACAATTTTTCTTCGGACGCCTTATCGAAGGAATCATTAAGGTACTCCTTCAGGAAGTAGTAGACGTTCATCAACAGTAATGTTCTTATGCTATTTTTGAATTTTGGAAAGGGTTAAAGTCTAGTTTTCTATTATTCGATATAATCTCACCAATAAAAACGGGGCTTGTTTCATATTTGGATGTGTGATTCCTGTCTGTCATTAGTAAATTCTTATGCCTGGTGTACACACAACCAAATTTATATGGAATCACTAGGTATTTCACATTATTGATGACTACTTGTGAAGAATGACATTTTTTGTTGTAAAAGAACTGGATAGTATAATAAGAAATGTTTAATTATCACCACATGTTCGGGATATTGTACTCAGTCGTCACTGAGATTTGAAACTGTGAACTTCAAAATTTAAAAAGTCTATAATCATAATTGAAAATGCCTCACGTTGGATTGTCCGATGTGCAGAGGGGTCGAACAATTGCTCTCGTTCAAGAAGGGGTGACACAAAGGGAAATAGCGGCCACAATGGGGGTATTACAGGGGATGATTTCAAAAACCTACGCCCGATACGTGGAGCTACAATCTCTGCAAAATAAGCCTAGAAGAAGTCGTAGGAAGATCATTTCTGAAGAACAAGACCGCTTTTTGTGCCAAATTGCAAAAGAAGACCCTAATGCGTCGCAACCTATACTCCAAAGGCCATTTCTGGAAGCAACAGGCATCAGTGTATCAGTCGAAACGATACGTCAAAGACTTAGTTCAAGGGGTTTATACAGCAAAAGACCCTTAAGAGTTCCAGAGATAAGCAGACCAAAGTTAACAGAATTAATTGGTGTATCGAGCACCAAAATTGGAATATTGGGAATTGGCGGAATGTTTTCTTCTCGGATTAGACCAGAATTGGTGTTCGATCAGATGACCGACGGATACGAATTTTAAGGGGTCGACAAGCTAGACTCCGAGCAGCAAGACAAATTCGGAAATAACAAGGGGACAGTGTGATGTTTTGGGGTGGCATTATGCTGAGGGGCAAAACAGATTTGATTTCATTTCCTGCGAATGTAACGGATAGAAATTACGTGGACCTAGTGAGACTCTGGCGAGGTGTCCACGGTGAGAATTTTACTTTTATGCAAGATAATGCTCCTCCGCATACCAGCAACCTCGCGCGATATTATCTTGAAACAGAGGGAATCGCTATTTTCGACTGGCCAGCTTGCTCTCCAGACTGAAATCCTATTGAATATTTATGAGAACATCTCAAAAGGAAAATTAGATCGCGCCAGGATAATCCAAGAACCCCACAACAGCTTATCCAGCTTTGGTATCTTTTCCGGCATAACCGGGAACGAGACGTCAAATATATTGATTTTATTAAATTCAAAATGTTGTCTTCTATCCGATTCCGAAATTTCATCGAAATATTCCAAATAGTTTCAGTTACACCCTTTATGTTGTGCTTACTTTTTAGGTGACTCAATCGCAATGAAGAATATAACCAACATACTTAAAACTTTAAGTTGTCCGGCTTAAAATTCAATTCCATATACTTGAAATTTATGTTGTCTTATGGTCCTTCTGATTCCTTGCTGAAAAACCTCATGACCACAACAATGCGGATTCTACGATACGTTAAATATGACTCCAGTCAATCCAATATCTTGCCTCTAATCCAAACAGCATTCAATTTATCAACCATAAATCTAATGTTTAGCGTATCAAATGCATGTGACAGGAGAGCACGACGATCTTTGGATCTCTGTCAAGTTTTCTGTAGATACTATTAACCAGATCCTGTGCAGCACTCTCAGTTGATTTCTCTGGTCTAAATCCGTGTTGGCAATACCTTGAATGTCAGTAACATGTCTGAAATCTTGTTATGAATTATCCGTTCAATTATTTTTGAAAGTGTGCTAAGTAGAGACATAGGTCTATAAATTACTGCATCATACTTATCATCCCTTTATGGGTTGAGATACATGCGGAAGTCCAGGAACTTTCCAACCTCAACCGACAGGTTAATTGGATTGCTTATCGGTAGAGAAACCGAGGACAGTACAGATTTGTTCATTCTGACACTAATTGCATCTGCTCCTACGCGATCACAGTTCTTTAGTTTACTAATAGCACCGGAGACCTCAGCTTCAATGGTGTCAAAATAAACCTTCAACTATAAGGATTTATTGAAAAATGTTGGCCTGCTATAGAGGCCAACGAAATTCGAAATTAGAAATATAACATACTCTCCTGCAATGCCTTTACATCCTTCGAGAAGAAGTGTACTGGATCTCCGCAGATGGTAGTAGAAGGAAGATCTTTTAATTTTTCTCCAGTTAATAACAGAGACGATAGTGGGACAAAGGTGACCTTGAAATAACTTTGGGAACGAGTGAGATTCAAGGTCATCATCAAATTCGTTGTTAAAATTTGTTTTAAGTATTACTACCTTCATTTTTATTTTAACCATTCTACCCACGAGATATCTCTTTACAGATATGTGGATCTTCGTTGAAAAAATCCGCCAAATGCGAGAGTTCCGACAGATTGACTTGAATACCCGGTTGCAACTCTATACCTACATCTATTCCTGTGAAAAGAGTCTTGATAGACATAGCAAACAACCAAGTAATCTTTCAAGAATTGCGTTTTCTTTTCAATATGAAACTTTAAAGATTAAAAAAGTCTGATTATAAATAATTTCGAACGAATAGTGTAATGGTGCCCTGGAACTTCATTTTCAACGCCATTCTAGAGTCAACTTTATTTCTTCAAAATCTCCTAATTTTCATTCTGTCTTTGCAAAGAGCAGAAATTTTACGTTAAGATATATCTATCGATTTAGGTGTTAACGTGATCAATAGGGACCAAATAAAACTCGCGACTTTTGTGGAAACTAGAAAAAAAACTTTCTGAAAGGATCCATAGACCTTGGATTCCACCTAGTGCTTCATTTTCGAGATTATTTGGAATTAAGTTTAATATTTATTAAAGTATTGAATTTAGAATAATACCATGTTAGCGCAAACCAGGAACAACAACATGAAAGTAAAAGAATCAATAAATTGAAGTGATAAAAAGTAAAGATTGTTATTTCACAATCGTTGTTGTCATAACAACTCGAGATGTTGTGTAACGTCAAATCGCCAACCTGTGGAACGGAATTTATACCTGTACAAAAGTTTTTATCTCGGAAATTCCATTTATTCTGTATCGAATTCATTCACATTATAATTATCGAAGCTGAAAACGTGAAACAACACCATCCAGTACCAAAATTACAGCAGATATGATCACTAAATAAATCATGAGAGTGATTTTTTCGCGGCATATCTTCAATCAGATGGCAAACAAACGGTAAAATGATTCGGTTTTATTTCCTCCTAGAATTGCAATATCTGTCGTTGGCAATAATGAGCTATCCAGGTAAATATATGGCGATATCTAGAAACGACTTTCGTTTCCCATAAGCGGTCCTGATGGGGAACAACAATTTCCTTCGATGATTAGCGCACATAATACAATATATAAGTAATTTAGGAAATTGCATTACAACGATCATCTTATATTGAAAGTTAGTTTAGCATGTAGAAATGTCCGATTATATTCTTCTTGGAAAAAAGAGAGTGCTCAGTGAATATACTGTTTGTTACAACGAAAATTTGGTCACACTTCTCACGATAGAAAGAGTGATTGTAAGTTTAGTATGTGGATTCTTGAAACATGCAAAATACTATTCTTTGAAGTTCATCTGGTGCAATCGCACTAGGATCCAGCTATAAGGATTTAGAAACTTTCCATCTCGGCCCCAAGTGAATTTCAGATGTATAATTTGTATGTCCATCTCAGTCCATATTCTTAATTTATTCATGATTGTATACCCTACATTCCGAAAGTAACCGAACCAGTATTAATTTGGATGCATCTTTTTTTTAATCAATGTATTCGCCTTCTGCATTGATACATACATTTGCACGCGCCAACAGGTTGTCAAACGACTTCTGTATCTCCTTTTTTGGAATGGTCTTTAGCGTGTCGGTCACCGCACTTTCAATGGACTCAATTGAATCGTGACGCTTTCCTTTCATCATCAAATACAGCTTATAGTCCGGTCAATTCTCGTAAAACGTTACGATGCGTTACGTAACATTGTTTCTTTTTTTAAATAATAAAATAGTTACCAAATTGGCAACCCTTTTCGTTTCCGTTTTACAGGGAATCGCTAGATAGTATTGTAAGTCATTTAATGTTGTTTTCGTTGTCAGTATTCGTTAGTGTTTATGCAGAAGCACATTGCTGTAGTCGGCGTAATTAGTGTGAGTTCATAGTGTTCATACGGCTCCCAGTTTAACTGTTTGAAGAAAGCTGGACATTTATCTTTAACGCACCTCCATATGACCGAAAATTTTTCCTCTTTAAGCATTTCATTTTAACTTGCAGCACTATTATTTTCAAACATTCCCTTTTCTCGCGTGATACTTGCAATAACTTTGGAAATCTAATTGATTTTGTTTTTTATCTCTGTGATATTAACAAACAGGAAAATAATAATTGGGATCGCGGAAGATCACCCATTACTTTCTACCTGTGGGACTGTGGGCCCAGATGGCTATTATCCAAGAGTCATTTAAAAGGATTGGGAGCCTAGATAGTCTTTGTGGTGCAAGAGTTATCCATAAGTAACCTAACTATGGTTGATATGGATTTTTCTGATTGTTGATTATTATAGGTTTTTCATTCGCACGATTGTAACATTAATTGGGCTGATATATATATATATATATATATATATATATATATATATATATATATATATATATATATATATATATATATATATATATATATATATATATATATATATATATATATATATATATATATATATATATATATATATATATATATATATATATATATATATATATATATATATATATTTATGAAAAAGAGATGATTTATAAACATTCGAATAATTGTATTTACAATAAATGCTTATACCTATAAATTTGGTGTGTGTCAGGAAAACACAAGTGTGAGCTCAGGAAATGTAACAGAGGAACCATACTATCTTGTGTATGATTCAATAAACGAGTGAAAAAACCTGAGCAAAAAACTCGTTTCCCTGTCGCTATTGCATAAGCAATAGCTCGTCTGTTTATGTTGTGTTAGTGTCGTGTGTACATAAAGAGTACCAAAGATTTTTCTGCTTAGCAGCTTCATTCTCATCTTGTACTTCAGGATTTCCAGACGAAAACAAGGGTGAAAGGAAGGGGGCTTGGGACAGGAATCTGTAAGAATGGAAAAAGAAAACCAGCAGAAAAATATTTCATACCTGACTCTGATATGTCTAAATTCACTTGGATATAAGAAAAGATTTTACATAGCAAGCATGGCCACAAAAAGGACTAAGGAGATAATCAAAAAGTATTTTGATATTTCCTCTTTCGCGGAGATGTTCTTCCGTCGCAGTGTGAGTCTCCTGAAACATAATCACTTCCTTCTTCTTACTTGCCAATCTTGAAGTATAATCGCGAAATCTCTGCCATATTCAAACTCAACAAAACAATTCCCTCTCTGTTTGACCGAGAGAGCCCCGATGACCAGGTTCGGTCTAAGTGATGTCGATTATGATCTATAGATGTTCTAGAATCATTATGAACCCAATAATTGGGTTGACATCTCCCATATATTTTTTCTTCGTGGATCTTGTTTAATTCAAAGAAAAATTTGGGACAAATTTTGAGAGTTGTTCTAAAATTATGCTGGTACAGATATAGAACAGTATTGGAACATACTGCTGAAAACTGTGCATAAATTGAATATTCGTGGATTATGGGCATGTGTGTACTTTCTGACAACCCTATATAACAGAAAATTCTGAGAAACTGGATTAATACATTGTAGCAGCAAAATTCTCATAAAAACCTATCTATGTGTAATAATGTGCATGAGAAAACTCATTAAAGTGTAAATTGAAATAATAATACGAAGAAATTTAATTCAGGGTTACGATTTCCTTTGTCCTTCCACAGAGAAAAGGCCACTCCCGATCACGATGAAGCCATCATAGGCGTTATATGATTGTGTTTACTGAATACTGTCACTGTTCGAATAGAATTGTTGATTAGCTCAAATGTCTGGGTAGACATTGACTTGCAGATTACTGGATATATGCCGTCAACATCAATTTCGAAGACAATCGTATGGACTATACGGACAGTTCTGGATAACCCTTAAAATCTAATTCATTTGTACGAGGGTCGCCAAAAATATTTTCGTGTTGAATATTTTTTATCTCGATCAGATTTCAACAATATCAACATCAAATTAGAGGAAGATACACTCAATTATTCTGCAGAAAATATTGTGTTATACGAGGTAAAATCAAAGAGTGATATTATTGACGAGTGAAAGTTCCAAAATCTTTTGGAGAAATCTTGTGATACAATTCTAAACTTAACTCGTTGAGACAAACGATTGTGAGAGCATTGTCAACATGAAACAAGATGCTTTTCTTCACAAGATTAGGTCGATTTTGTTACATCGTAACTCAAATACTATAATATTATGTGCTATTTTCCATTTATAATTCTATACGAAATAAATAGAACTTCCGGGATGAAAACTCTTGTAGAGGTAATAATTCCGTTTCGAATATTGGTATTTTGACGTTTTACATCGCTTAGTATTACCTAAACAACGATTTTAAATGACAATTCTTAGTTTTTATCACTTCAATGATATTGACTTTTAGTCAAATCGTCTTTTAGCTTGCATGTGAATCGTATCTAATGAGAAATCCATTATTTACGCTTCTCCGATTCGATATTTGCTAATGTGTATTTACGAAGGTAGTTCAAAAAAAGACTTATCTGAAATAGAAGATTTTTCAGTATCTTCATTAAAACTAGTTCTAGCGATACCATTTGTTCTTAAAATTCACAATCAAAGATAGATAGTATTATACCGGGGTGGTCTAAGATGTTTCAAAATCGACAGAGACAACATTCAATTCATTTGTACGAGGGTCGCCAAAAACATTTTCAGGATGAATGTTTTTTATTTAGATCAGAGTTTAACAATAACATCAAATTCGGCAAATATACTAACTATCAGAATCATCTTCTCGAAACTATTGTTATATACGACTTATAAGCGAGTGATTTCCAATGCTCTTGACAAGAAACGTTCCAAATCTTTCAGAGAAACTCGCTGAGGCAAACGATTGCCACAGTATTGTCAACATGGAACAGAATGCTTTTCTTCACAAGATTAGGTCGATTTTGTTATATCGTAACTAAAATGTGATAATTCTACGTGCTAGGTGATGATTCCGTTTTACAACATCGCGTGCTATTACCTTAACAACGATTTTAAACGACAATTCTTACTTTTTATCACTTCAATCGGTTCCTGCACTATTGACTTTTACTGTAATAGTCTTTTAGCTTAAAGGTAAATCGTATCTAATGAGAAATCAATTATTTAAGCTTTTTCGATTCGATGTTCGCTAATATGCATTTACGAGGATAGTTCACAAAATGACTCATCTAATTTTGTTTTGTTCATAATCTTCATTAAAACTACATTTAGTGATACCGTTTGTTCTCAATATACACAGCCAGGGGTAGATAGTACTATACCAGGGTGGTCTTAGATACCGTTTTCTCTAAATATCGACTTAATATGTGATTCACATTTTTTAGATATTTTCAAATCCTTACTCTCAGATTTGCGAAAGCGTAATATACAAACAATATTTGACCTAACCTCAAGAACTGCAAGCTAACAAATATAGCTGAAATTTTGATGATTACTTTTCAAAAGATGAGAAGATACATGCCCTAGTTTCATTGGCAAATGTTGCCTTTTGATGTTAGTGTCGGATACTTTCCAGAAATCTCTCGCAGGGTACTTCTTAACGGAAAATAGAAAAAATCATATCCTCTACTAAAAATTCTTTTCAATTCCAGAAATTGCGAAATTCACCTTGAAATTTTCCATAAGCCAGTCGGAAACAACTCAATAACACTTGAAACAACGAAAACTTCATGAGCAATTTCTAGAACTGAAGTTATAGAATTCGAAGAATGATCAAACTAAATTATACCTTTTCAACGTTTATGCATTACCATATGAATAAAAAATTATTACCTGAGTGACCTCAGAGCTATAATATCAGTTCTTCGTTGTATTATTTCAAACAAACGCTTCTTAAACGACCATCATTGTTATTGTTATATGTATCGTTAAAAATCTATTGTAAAAGGTATAAGCATTTTGCCGCCCTTACGTTATACTTCTGCCCTATAATAAAACCAGCCTTTATGAGTCTTTTAGAGATGTAATTGTAACATTTAATACCCAATATTTTCGTTGCCTTGATTTCCTACATTGTAACTCTCTCACTGTTTTTATAGGGCATAAAGCAATCATGAAGAACTCTATCTCATTAAGGTAATTAATGAAAAATTTAACTCATGTTAGAAAGTATTTCTGACAATGTTGTGAGTACATGTATTAGTGGTTTAATGACGAGGCAGATCAATTTCTTGAGTAATCGTGGAAAGTTGCGATTTATATCCGTACTTGTAAACAATTTTCTCAGTGATGCGGTTACATTATCCTCTAATAGTGTTGTATCCTCTCAAAATCAGGTACTAGGCCAAATATGATCACTGGGTTATACATTATAACAACTAATATTCCCAGAAATTTCGGTGCGCCGCTCTATATAAGTTCAATAATATACTTCGATTAACGAAAACATGACGAATATATCGTTGATATTTTGCATATGTGATGATGCAATAAGAGTAATAAAAAACCTGCAAGGTCGTTCTCAAGACAAAAAATCAAGACCTAATGACGCTAAATACAAGTACTCGCCAGGACATACCTATCTAATACGAACGCTAAAACATAAAACTGTTTGCGATGATATAATATTTACACAGCCAAACTACAAATATTGCAGAACTCAATGAATAAATCATCGACGAAATAGAACGGTGTGGTTGTCTTTGTCATTTCCGCGTCCTACTATGAATGCCTTATTCATATCGTATCATTTTCGTGTAATTGGTTTTCAGTAGACTTTCAGATTTAGGTTGCTTTAAAGATGAAGAGCCTACATTTACTTATAGGGCCCAGGAAGTCGTACAATTAAATTATCGCAGCTTGTGAACTGTTTAAGATGGGCAAAAATAAAAAAGTGATTTATAAGATTTCGAAACAACTTAATACATCTCAACCTTATTGGCAATTCCACACAGATGCTTACACGGGTTGACAACATAAGGCTAATCTTACCCCAACCGTTAAACCAACTGTTTAGCACAACCTTCAACATTCCCAGACATTCACTCCAATAAGTTAGTAACAAGAATGGCTAGTAAGTTGCTCCTCTGTAGATTTCTTAAGGGCTATGAGATATGTAAAATGGCTGTAGTTGTGTGAAAACTCTTTAAAAAAGTATTTGAAAACTCTCTCTTCTCTTAAATGATGCAAAAATATTGTATTATTGTTTTCAATTGGAGTGCCCGCTACAATCACCTATAATAATACAACAATTGTACTTAAAAAACTTAAACGAATGAAATATAATCGACTGACATACAAAACAACATTTCTGCCAGAAATCTTGAGCGAACAATGTGAGCACATGTGACAAAAACTCAAGAAAAAAACATAAATATTGTCGAATTTATTCATTTGAAAAATATCAATAAACAAAATATTCGAAAAGGGCAATTCCATGAACGCTCATTCATATATTATAAAAGATCTAGTTTTGAGCAGAGTGAGTACTAGCCCACAAAATCTGCGGACTTGACAGGCCTCCGAAAAACCTTCCAAAAATCGAACCAGCTCATTAACATTATTCGCGTCACAAAAACTCCCGAATATTGCCCTCAATGCCAGACATTCAGAAGACAAATGATCAGACGTCAGAGTCCTGTTCATGTTACCAATTATACCTTGCTTCGACCTTACTATCACTCGAGAGATGAAGCATTCGCTGAAAGCAGAGCTTAGAGAGTCTGAAGCTTTCCATTCTATGGAGTTCAATTAAAAATTCTAAAGTGTGGGCGAATATAGTACTACGGACCTTTGTCGCACCACATTCCAGACGCACTCAGTAATCCGGGACGTTAGGTTAGGTTAGATTGAGCATATCCGAGTATAAAAAAGTATGGAAAACAATTCCTCTGACATATCTTGAGTCCCTATTCTACAGTTAAAACCTCCGCCGACGACGAAGAGAACGCCTGGATATAAATGCATAAAATGACCTAACGATTCTTGAAACATGGCTAGTAACCCTTTGAAATCTTGTTTAAAATCAAAATATATACTGCCTACAACGAATTGATCACTAGGTGTGAATAAGACAAAATATCCACCACAATGATTTCTCAAGGACCTCGCATTGAAATTGATTTTTCAAGAAAATGGAATGAAAATGATTTTTCCCTGACGGCCCGAACAAAAAACCCATCGTGAGAATCAAAAACTACAGGGCGCAGTTTTGGATCATCATCGCACCATATCTCCGATAAACATATAATATCACACTCACCATATGGTCCAACATCATCATTAAATGCAGTCATAAAGTTATCATAACCATGCATGTTCCAGAAAATTATCTCCAATGGTTTAGTTCCTTTGACCATGAAAATTTCTTATCGAAGATTTCTTAGGGGCCTGTTTAAGACCTGGGGATGTATCGATGTCTCTTGGCCTCTTCTTATCCGAATGTGCATACCATACCAAGTTAGACAGACGATGCACCATAATATGGGCCATTCGCCTGGGTCAACTCATCTGCTGTATATTTTTTGTTGTCGATGAATAAAAATCTTCCCCTGCTTTGGGCCTTTCTTCCTCCCTTCCTAGCTTTCTTGAGGCAATCAATAAGAACTCTACGAACGGCCCTGTCTTCAGAAATAAGGTCTTCACAGCAGGAAACTGGAGTATTTTTTAGCTTGAACGCATTACTGTGTACATCATGTCTGAGTCTGAAGGAAGAGAGCTCGACTACCAAGGGACCCCTTTTCCTATTAAGACCGACTCGGTGACAGTTGTTTAAATTATTTTCTGGTAATTCGATCTCCATATTGTGGCAGAGTTGGACTCATTTTCTACGGCCTCAACACCATGAAATGCAAGATTCCTTTTGAATCCTCTTTTGAGATCCGGTACCTCATTCATCAAATCCTTATTCTGCTTCACTAGAGAAGAGAACTTCTACTCATATTGCTTTCAAGTTCCTCAAATTATCGTCTACCTCAGCAACCTTCTTAACAACATCATAAATTAAGAGTTGACTGCTTTAGTGTGTTTTTCAAGTAGAAAGTCTAGAAAATTTTTCTGAGCATCACTAAATTCATTATTAGTCATGTTAGTTGAGGGGAATTATAAGTCATTTAAGTTTGAGAGTGATAGGCAATGAACTTTGTGTGTCTCATGAATTGTCTGGGCATGAAACGAGTTTCCGCTCGACTAGTACCAAAAGACCTGAATTTTCTTCAGAAATGAATCGCTGAAGACATGCTACAACGAGTCAATCCAGACCTCACATTACTAAAACGCATTGTAACTGGTGATGAGACTTGGGTTTATGATTTTGACATGCAAACCAGTTAACAAGCTTAGAAATGGCGCCTTTCAACTGAAACGAAACCGAAAAAACCACATCAGAGTCGATCAAAAGTCAAGGTAGTGTTCACTGCTTTCTCTGTTTATCGCAGTGTTGTTCACTCTGAATTCTTGCAAGAAGGTTAGACGGTAAATAAAGAATATTACCTGAGCATTGAGCGGCAGTAGAGAGAGCAAATTCGTCGAAAAAGGCCAGGTTTGTGAGAAGCATATCACAAGGCTCATTGTGAATGAATTTCTGACCAAAAACTCAAAAATCACCGTATTCACCTGATATGGCTCCGGTCGACTTTTTTCTTTTTCCAAAACCCTAATTACCCCTTCGAGGTACCCGTTTTGAATCGACGGAATTCTTGAAAGAGAATTAGCGGAGAGAACTGAAGTCGATTCTGAAAAAGCGTTTGAAAAATGTTTTGATGATTGGAAATACCGATTCCCGCTACTTTTTTGACAGAATCTGTTTTTTGCAGCCCAGTTATGTGACTGCAACATATTTCAGAGAAATAATGGGTAAACAAAACGACGTCTACTTAATTAAGAAAATATATTGCCTCACTTCGGTCATTATTTTTCTCTGAAATTTTTCTTACGTTGAGGTCAGAGGCCAGTGAAAAATAACCACACACGAAAGTGAACAATGCAGACAGTGTAAAATACTGAATTTGCATTACTATTGCAAGAGCAACATTGTGTGGGTTCCTCCCACGTTTAAAACATCGAAGCAACACAACAAAATCGTGTCCGATCTAGACAAATAACATTTAATTCGAAATTTCAGATAGTGGAATACTTTCCGATCCGGAATACTTCGGCACAATATTTGGGGGTCGATTATAAGAGTTTAAAGAAACTTTCAACATACTGAACAACATTTTTTTATACTTTTCATACTCGTATTAGTTTAAGAGAAAATTAGTTTGAATTGAACGGGTTTTTCATGAAACTATCGAAAGACTTAAGCTTCAGGAGTACTTTTTTTTGTCAAACTACCAAACAGTACCAATACTTTAATTTCCGTGATCAATGTTTTCTCATTCACATACCATACATTTACCAGAAAGTTTCCAATCACACATGAGATTCGAAACCGAGATCTCAACAATTTTACTCATATTTGTCTATTATTATTCGAGAACTGCTTGTTTAAATGTAAGGTTTCCGAGCAGTTTCTACCGACAAAGTCTTTTATGGCAGAAATCAAGTACAGAGTCCGCACTGTGAGACGGGCTCTCGAGCAGCTGAACTGTAAGAAGGCAGTTGGTCTAGACGAAATACCGCCAATCGTCCTGAGAAAGTGTGCTACCGAACTGGCATCCATTATTAACCGTCTGTTTCAGAATCCTTATAAAAGCCAGACTTCCGAGCAGCAGGAAAATAGCAAGAATTCAACCGATCCCAAAGAAAGGAAAGAAGTCCTTACCACAAAACTTCTTCCCATTATGTCCAAAGTCCAAAGAGAGAGTCATAAATGATTAACCCATCAAATATCTTGAGTTGCAGGGAATTATTAACGACCGTCAGTATGGTTTTCGTAGGCAAAGATTGACAGGAGATCTGCTCGCCTACTTCACTCATGTTTGTACATCAACGATGGAAAAACATGGGGAATCTAGAGCAAGAGCTTCCCGAAAATTTGCAGGGTTGGATAAGTAGCTTTCTTTCAAATAGATCAATATAAGTTGTGATCGACGGTATAACATCTGATTGTTTCCAGTTGCAAGCAGGAGTACCTCAGGGATCCATTTTTTCGCCAACCTTGTTTCTGTTGCAGATAAATGATCTTCTGTCTTCTACAGAGAACAAGATCTTCGGAACCTCATCGTCAGAGATGTCAACAAATTAATAACTTAAACTCCGACTCACAGAGGATATCTGAGTGGGGTCAGTTGAACCTGGTGATCTTAAACGCGAGCAAGACGCAAGCAACTATATTTTAGAAAGGTCCCCGCTGGAGAACCTCCTCTAATAATGCAAGGCCAACAAATTACAACCAAAGATTCGATGCACCTTCTCGGAATAACGGTCAACTTCAAGTTTTGCTAGCATGAACATGTATCAGCAATAGCTAAGTCGGCATCAGCTAAACTTAGTTTTCTTTTCAGAGCCAAGCGATACTTCACGTCATCTCAGCTGTGGCTTCTATATAAGGCGCAGATTCGACCTGCTTTGGAATATTGTTTCCATGTATGGGGATCTACGCCCAAACATTCGTTGCGGATGTTGGATTGTGTGCAAAAACGGGCTGTGCGCCTCATCGACCACCCGGAGATGACCCGCGATCTCCAACCGCTGGCTCTCAGAAGACAACCTGCTGACCTTTCTCTGTTTCATAGATACTTCCACGGAAGATGCTCCTGGTAGCTGAAAGACCTTGTTCCGGGAAAACTCATGTTTTGCCGCAGCACTAGATTGGCCTAGAAACATTCTACAAATTACTCGTGAAATTTATGGTGACTAAGTATCTTCCGTTCAAATTTTTCAAATATTTGAATCCTAAAGCAAATTTACCTGGTAGGAAGCAGATGTCTTCTCTAGTAACAAACACATTCGAAAATCAACAAACTATGTTGCGAGCGTTTCTTAGAAAATGTAACACAAAATGCTCTTTCACAATAGATGGGTGGTCGTCTTTCAGTATGCGAGGGATTGTGGCATAACTGCCCATTTTATACATAGCATATGGAAGCTTCAATCCATTCTCTTGGATTTTGATCCAGCTCATGGTCAACATACCGGTAGCTTAATGGCGGAATAATCATCTTTCCTAGTTTTGCTATCTTACAATATAGAAAATTCAGTACAAGAAATAACAACTGATAATACAAATAGCAATTTCACTTTCATCGATTAATTTAAACGCCTAAAATATTAGGAATATATTATATTGAATATAAGGGGAAGTTCAACGTTTTATTGTAATTTTGTTCTGATTCACGCTTTCAAGAAGCTCAAATTGTCACATTTTTGTGAGAAGATGATTGCAATTGAATTAAATTCTGAAAACAAAAGCTTGACTCGATTTCAAGTCGAGCAGCTTGATTTTCAAGTCAAACCTTGAATCCTTATTTAGGTAGATTCACGCAATTTTAAAACACCCTGTATATTAATTGAAACATCGATGGTCATTGGCAACAACCGACATTTGTTACATTCTGTCTACTCAGCAATTGTTCGAATATTACGAAATAATAAACTCTCTGCCACAAGAAAAAAGCAGTAGCTTGACTAAGTCAAAACCTGTACCTAATTCCTATACCGTACGTTTCAATTCGATCAACAATAACGGTTTCTTGTGCAGTCCAATTTATTTTTGTGAGAGGTCAAATCACGCCGCGTTCATTGTAATTTCTAATAGCTTCATTTATTCAAATTTACCTGACAGACACACCTTCGTGAAATAAAAGATTTAATGAATTTCTAGAGGAGGGATTCACTCGCATGAATGAAAATCCCACAGTCTTTTCACATGAGTAGGCTGAACCACCTTTCTTTTCTTATGTAATCTGATCATTTCTCATTCGAAGATGGAACGAATAACATAGTACAAATTTGGATATTTAAATTGTGATTGTTTGTATGCTAGTTAACGTGAATGCCATATTAAAACTTTAAAAGACTATTCCAGATGAAAAATTGATTCATTATATACGAGGGATGTTTTATAAGTTTTGAATTCCGGTATATAGTAGATTAGATTTCGCTAATCAAATGTGAGTTTGAAAAATTAACTCTCTTCGTTTGTAAAAGTTAACAATTCATAAAAAGGGTCTACTAAATTAAGCCGTAGTATATTAAATTTAAAAATCATATTGAAAAATAAGAAAAAGAACGGATATTTGTTGAACACACCTGGTACAATCTACTTCCATTATTCTAAGTAAGGTTTGGTGGAGAGCACACTAATAAGGTATAAAGTTTTGCGAATTCTGTGAACGTGGCACAACTGCTAAAACAAAAATTCCAAGACATTCAATATAGTTGCATTCAATAAGATTTCGAAATAATGTCCAATAAGATGTCACAATCTTTCACCTTGTATGGAAACTTGAAACGTAGAAAATTGAGATTCCAATAAAAAAGACAATGGCCATTGAAGAAGAGAAATTGAAATAAGTAAAGCTGACAGTCTTAAACCTTCTTCTTTACAGACCAACTAGAAAAGTAGGTTTTGTTGAATTTTGCCTCATTTTCTATACGTGAGTATAAATACAAAGCGAGAAGGTTGAAACGAAGAAAACTTGATGAATCCATCTGAATTTTTACCGTTTGTCGTGTATTGAAGGTATTCAATTGAGTATTCGCGATCGATTAATTGAAATATGATTAATCGATGTTTTATCTGTAGGGTGGAATATATGTATGTATCCTTAGCCTTGGTAGTCTTGATTAATGGTACAATGAATGCTTCGCGCTGTCGAGGCAAGGTTATTAGGTCGGTTATTGTTCTATTTGCTAGTTCTATTCATGAAATCACAATCTTGCGATAATAGTATGAAAAACTGGACATCGTGCCGATCTTTGAAAATCTCCCAATAAATAGGAATAAATTTATCACGTTTTCGTAATGTTCTCAAGGCCACTTATTGGTTACTTTCGGTTATAGTGCCTATTAACTTAAGTGCAAGTTAAAAAGTGACAATTAAATCATTACTGTTCTCTTTGACTGTACCAGCTTATGAAACAATAAACCGTCAAGGTAATGGAAGGCCTAGGGTGTATTGGGTTGTACCATCTCATCTTGTTCCTTGTTACCTCATCAGCACTCCAATAATTGTTGGTTTCCAAGGAAGAATCAAAGAATCCCAGGCTTCCACTCTATTTGCCTTTTTTGGAGTGCACACTCATCGAAACTGTACTTGCATCTCAAGGGAGCATGTCTGGGGTAGCGTTGACACCTGTTTCTCAGGAGATTCATGGAGTTGCCTCAATCAATTCTCCTCAAACAGGAAAGAATATTACAGAATCATATTACGCATCGTTATTCAACAAGCTGAATGTAGAAAACCAACAATGTTTGCTGAATGAAGAGCACCCCATCCTACTTACCAGATATAAACCCAAACGACTTTTTTTTCGTTTTGTAAAAAAATGAGAAAGGTCTTGTATCACCAAGCTATAAACTGTTCATATCATCTAGGTATAATTTTAATTTATTTTTGCAGCATTCTTGTAAAAATAAGCGAACAAATTACTTTCAGAAACTGATATGACAAAATGAATATTGCCACGAATTGCACATCGAAAGATGAATTTTGTTAACAGCATCAAAGTCATAATGAAATACCAATCGATATTCTATCTGGGATAGCCCGCTAAACTCTCAAGTATCGGCTTCACTAGAAAAGAACACATACTTCTAATATACCCGCGCCAAGGTCTTCAAAATACCCAAAACTGCGCTAATACACTCAAATTCGAAGTAGGCAATTCAGAATTGTATTGAACGAATGATGACATCATTTTCATGAATTCAAGGAGCATTTCGAGAGGTGTGAGCTGGTCAATATGTAAATTATCGAATGTTGGTTTAGGGAAATAACCGATAAATGATGTGTTGAGTATAGATAAATAATTTTTGAGTTTTTAAAAGTAACTGGTTGCTCATGAACCAGTATGCCTGAGGCTCATAGATTGAGGTACTAGAATATTGCAGAAACATTTATTATTTATTCTATAAGTCAGCAGATTCAAATGTTCGAACAAAATAACCACCATCAATAACTCAAGTTACATAGACTGTTTATTTCCAGAAATTTATCACTTTTGTGTAATTGTCACCCCTCGCATTTTCTAACGAAACAAATTGCTGCAATATAAGCGTGTCCGTGTAAACAATTCTACACTACTCAAAAAATGAAGTGAACCAAATAAATTTATGAATACATTGAAATTCCCATTGATGAGAGAGAAAACATCCAATTTTCGTTGAGAGTTTGTTTTTTCTATACTTTCCACATAAGTTGAATCTACGCAAGTATTGTATAAGGAAACAGGCAAAGCTTAAAATAATTGATGGCAAATATTTGCTAGAACGGTGAAGGAGGGATCTCAGTAGTATTTCTTGATTTGCGTATCATTCATTGAGTTCTTATTCTTCTAGAATACACTAGTATTCAAAGAGTACGATCTTTTTGTAACTAAACAAATATCCTAAGGGGCTTTTTTGTATTCCGCCATATATCAATCACATATAACCTGTATTATTCAATACAGGTCTCCAATATTCACGGTTCCTAAGTTGGATAAGGATAGTAGATTTGTGCATGTCTGAAGTGTTAATAATTCGAGTCCGTACGCAGGAAAGAACAAACACGTGGAATTACTTTGCATTATAAAAATTGTAGCCATTGACAGATTATTTTGTTTATGATTGATTGTTGTGTTGAATCTAGAATATTATTTTATTTTTCTGCAGAGACAACGACCAGAGGCACTGAAACAGTATACAGTACAACTTCACTAGTCCGAGCAGATATCGTTTCGGCGCATGCCCGGACTATCGAAATGCCCAAATTTCTGAAGTTTCCATTATAAAACAGAATCAAATTATAGAATTTCCATTCATTATAATCTTTCCTCATAGAAAATATAAGATTCAAATATGAGCTAGTGTACATAAACAACATGTTATTCCTTATGACGTTTAAAATATCCATCGATTTTACTCTGAATCTTTCTCGATGCTGCAATCTGAACTGATTTTTCCTTGAGCCTTTTCAGGAGCAATACGTCTTCTATAGGAAGATTATTCTGTTCGGCCCAACTGATAATCAGGGAGAACGCATTGACAGTATCTGCATGTTTCACTTTTACCATACTATTTAAACCATCCTCTGGGTCCGAAGATTCCTCTACGTTTTCAATATTCCTTCTTTAAGCATCCTGTATAAGCTCTTCTTCAGTCTAATCGATAACAAACTCTTTGTCTCCCACAGTCCATTTGGTAATGTTCTCAATGGTTAAGTCATTTTCTGGATCGATGACCCTTAATGATTCGGGAATATTTTTCAAATCATTTTCACTGATTGAATGAAGTCTCTTCTGAAACTCTGAGAGTGGAATATTTTCATCATCTGATTCTACTACTTCTGTAGTGTCATGCCTCAATGCTGTGCAACTTTTTCTAATATTTTTTTAAGTAATGGCTTTCCAAAATTGGGCAAGATTGTTCACGGCATCTTTCAAATTATACTGCTTCAAAATGAAAGTTATCTTTTCACCTCCATGCGAAGTGATATGATTAAGAAGGCGTTTTCTATACGACACTTCAATGTTTTGAATTAAATTCTGATCCATAGGTTGGAGAACGGAAGTACAGTTGGGTGGCAAAAACATATCTCTGAAGTTTGGATCAATATTAACCTCTTCCTGAGTGCATGGTGCATTGTCTACCAACAACAGAGCTTTAGAGGGCTTGCTAATTTTAGTTAAAAAATTTTGTCACCTCGGGGATAAAAGATGTTTTAAACCATTCATCAAATAATGGTCTGGTCATCCACCCTTTGGTAGATGCTTTGTAGACAACTGGTAGTGAACTTTCGTTTTTGAATGCTCGTGGATTTGTTGCTTTTCCCAAGACTAGTAAAGGTAATTGGTGGGTTCCAGCCGCGTTGCGGCATGGCATGAATGTTAAGCGGTCTTTTGACTCTAGTGGAGTTGTACTGTTTCGAAATGTGGAGAGCACTCTTACATACTTTTTGTACACATTGTAGAGTGCAGCTATAATTCTGCTTCTTCAATTCGAGATATTAAAAGCATCATTCTTGTATAAAATTCGTTATAAAAATTTCAATGCATATACTTATTGTTAACAGTTTCTGACAATCGACAGCTGGCATATTCAAACAATTTTCTATTCAAAGCTCTATCAAATTTCACGCACGAAACAAATATAATGTACCATCTTGATCAAAAAGATATTCTTACGCTTGTACGAATGAAGACATTCATGCAAAAATGTTGAGAATGGAATGAAAAAAACTGATATTTTGATTAATAGATTTAGAGTTGAATTGTTATAAAAAGAAAAAGCCCATGTAGGCTATGAATTTTCTCGGCGTCATTTGGTAGAATTAAATATTGCTCGTATGTTTTGCAAACCTAAATATGAACCATTCTCTCAAATGCTCAAATGAAAATGAGCCTTATCACTCATCATTCACACTGGTTCATTTTCATCAGCGATAATCAATTGCATTCTCTAGACAAACTGTTGGCGTTGTGTAAAATCTCCTGCATTCAGGTGCTGGACAACCATGAGCTTATAGGGGTGAAAGCGAAGGTTTTGGTGTGAAATTCTGCGAACAGTTCGACTACTCATTTGGAGCGCTGCAGCTCGTTTTCGGAGGGAGCGCCCTGGGCTTTGAATTACACCTTGCCTCACTCTTTCTACGGAAGCTGGTGTTCTTACACTTCGGGGACGGCCTTGAGGTTTCGGATTTATTTCCGATGCACTCGTTCTGAAATTCTGTACCCATCGGATGATTGTTTCACGTTTTGAAACAGAAGAGTTACGACAATGTTGAAGCGTTGGCGAAAGACCGCTGCACAACAAAGACAGACTCCCTCGATTTTAAATATTCTTCAACTACGAAACCACGGTGCTCTCTTGTCCACATAACCATTGTGAACTAAATGGTAACGCCTCCTGAGTCGAAATACCTCAGCCGCTCCCCTCTACTCACTCACCGTTACGTGTACTACCCGTTCCAAAAAAGCCCTTCCATTATGCCCCACCCTGTACACGAATAGATCTAAGCCTTGGGATGTCTTATTCAACTGTCTTCAAAATGATTCGCAGGACCAGGCAGACGAGTAATTATGAAAGGAGACCTAGGAAAGGTTGACTTCGAGCAACAATGGTGATCCATGACCGTTGCTTAAGAATTTCTTCGTTGGGACAACGGTTCGTTATTCCTAGGCCAAATGAACTTCGACAAAACAGTCGAGTTCATTTTAGCAATGAAAGATACAACAAGTCGAGGCCCAGCTTGAACCACAGTACTTCGAAGATCCCGAATGAATTTTGCCAGGAAACATGTCAATTAATTAGAAGTTGATTGAGAGAGAGTTCGTTCACAGATGAGTCGCTTTTTCATTACGATCGACGTTCTATAGTGTAGAGACGTCGAAATGGGATACGTCCAGTGGAACTTTTTACCTACCTATGTTGGAGGTTCAGTAATGATGTGGGAAAAAATTTCTTTGAACTCCCGCGCTGATTTGGTCATGGTAAATGATGAAACCCTGAATGCTCAAAGGTAAGTTACAGATATTTTAGAAAAACATGTTGTACCATTTGCGGCAAACATGTGCGAAAACTTTTTGTTTATGCATAATAAGGCCTGATCTCACCAAATTCATATCATTAGGAATTACCTTCAAGATCACGAAATCACTTCAATGGAGTTGCTTGCACAGACATGTCTGGGACATTCTCAACAGAAGATTAAGAAGCCAGGCAGCTACCGGAATAGACTGATCAAAAAATTTGAAACAAAATGGTTCAGAATGGTATAAGGTCATTGATTTTGAGTATGATTCGTAGCTGTCATGTAGTTTTTCTCATCAGCGGTGAAAATATCCAGTTTTAAGAGGTTTTTAGGTTTTCACATTTTTTTATTATTAGTTTTATTTCAATTTTGTATGAGTACCACTTTTATTTCGATTGTTCCCAAGCATTTCTGAGTGCTGGTGGGGTATCGTATCCTCAATACCGTATCAAACCGAAGTGCCACCACGCTCTAGCACTCTACACCCTCTGTGACTAATATAAACCACAATAATTTTAAATTAAACTAAGTAAGAATTTGACTCTCCTTCTATGAAGTCTGGGCCAATATTCCTAATTAATCATATACACACAACCAAATTTATATGGAATCACTTGGTATTTCCCATTATTGATTGTTTTTAACCATGGATCTTTGACTACTTTTGAAGAATGAAGTTTTTCGTTGTAGAAAATCTGGATAGCATGATGAGGAATGTTGAAATATAACCACATGTTCGGGATATTGTACTCAGTGGTCCCTGAGATTTGAAACTACGAATTTCAAAATTTAAAAAAGCCTATAATCATAATTGAAAATGCCTAAGGTTGGATTGTCCTATGTGCAGAGGGGTCAAATTATTGCCCTCGTTGAAGAAGGGTTGACACAGAGCGATATAGCGGCCTTAATGGGGATATCACAGAGGATCATTTAGAAAACCTACGCCCGATTCGTGGAGCTTCAGTCTCTGCCAAATAGGTCCAGAAGAAGTCGTAGGAAGATCACTTCTGAAGAATAGGACTGCTTCTCGTGCCAAATTGCAAGAAGAGGCCCTAGTGCGTCGCAACCCATTCTCCAGAGGCAATTTCTGGAAGCAACAGGCATCAGTGTATCAGTCGAAACTATACAACAAACACTTCGTTCAAAGAGTTTCTACAGCAGAAGGCCCTTAAGAGTTCCAGAGCTAACCAGACAACAGAGAATTAACAGACCTAATTGGTGTATCGAGAACCAAGATTGGAATATTGAGAATTGGCGAAATGTTCTTTTTTTGGATGAGACCAGAATTGGTGTTGGATTAGATGATCGCCGGATTCAGATTTCAAGCGGTCGTGGAAGACAAGCTAGATTCCGACCAACAAGACAAATTCCGTATTACGGAGGGAGAAGTGTGATGTTTTGGGGTGGCATTATACTGGGAGGCGAAACAGATTTGATTCCGTTTACTGCGAGTGTAACGGCTAGAAATTACGTGGGCCCAGTGATGAAACCCAAAGTGAAACTCTAGCGAGGTGCCCGCGGTGAGAATTTCACTTTTATGCAAGATAATGCTCTTCCGCATACCAGCAACCTCGCGCGACATTATCTTGAAACAGAGGGAATCGCTATTTTGGACTGGCCAGCTTGTTCTCCAAACCTAAATCCTATTGAACATTTATGGGATAATCTCGAAAGTAAAATTAGATCGCGCCAGAATAATCCAAGAACCCCACAACAGCTCATCCAAGCCGCTACAGAAGATTGGCAGAATATCACCCCAAAGGAGGTCGAAAACCTAATCCGAAGCATGCCTAGACGGATTCAGGCTTGTATCAGGGCAAGAGGAGGTAATACAAGCTACTAAATTTTATTTTTTTATTTATTCCTTTTACCAATTGAAATATCTCGAAGAGGATCAATTCAAACAATCCTTCAAAATTTCCAAAATATCTGAGGTAATGTTCAAAATATCGGGTGATTCCATATAAATTTGGTTGTGTGTATGTACTGTTGAATCCAACTTACATTTTCAAATCAGCCTCTCCTAACAGAGTTACACAGGTGGAATACTGGAAATAATAATTCTTCAACAGATTTTAACTTCTGAATAAATTTGAATTTCGATATCGTACGTTAATTTCTTGACGCAGTGCATATGACTAATTTCTGAGTTCTTCTGTGCATCATACCGAAAACGAGGAAGAACAGGTAAAAATACAGCTTTACCATGAAAGTTAGTCATTCTCTCGACAGTACTACTATCTCTCCAGAAGTTTTTAAGATATATCAAAAATCCTCCAAAACTATATTCGAATAGTTTGTTGACAAGGTCGAATCTTTCGGGAAAGAATGGTTCAATTAAAATACTCACGTAAGAAAGACGGTGAGGTTTTTATTAATTCGACAGAAGATAGCCTTCAACTTCTTAGATTTAATAGTATTCAATAATTATTTGCACTATGTTCGTCAGAATATAAATCAAGCCTCATTAACGATGGAAAAATCTTGATATATTAGTTTATATCAGTTTTTCCACATTCAGTATTCAAGAACAAGTTTTGAAACACTGATAATATTACCATAAAGAGTTTTGATATTAACAAATCTACAGACCTAGAACGCTGCTCATATTTTCGGTTGTGAACCACCGTTTCTCATTACTATAACCGGTCTAGCATGAGTTAATGTAATCAAGGAAATTGGTGTCTCTTGTGAAGAATTACATTAATTTTTAATTTGACAAATAGCCCTCATTGTGCCGCCTACTATGATATTATTTAAAATTATTCTATGAGGATTGGTTCCCAAGTCTGCTCTCAGAATTTCAATCACTATTTTTTTCTTGGAACATATCAATAACGTTGTCCGTTCAAGAGAAATTTCCCAACTATGTTATGAATATCAAAGATCTTTTTCTTCAATAAATCCCGCGACAATGATTGAGCGCCTGGAGAAAGAAACCCATCGTTTGAAGGATTTTCCTGTATACAAATAGAAATGATTCATGATTACATGAATCATGTGCTTATTCAGTTATAATAGATTCTAATAAAATTTCAGCGAAGTATAGATCAACATCTATTTATGTCATCAACTACAAGTATCGAAAAGCATTCCGATCAGATCCTTTAATGAAAACAGTTAAAAAGGTAGATTGTGATTTAAAGATTTCCAACGATTTCTTATTAATATTTATTAATCTTTAGCTCGACAAATTCTACGGAAGATCAAATTTTTTGAAACACATATATCTCGCTGTTAGTAGGGGTGAAGGGGGTAAGACTGGGTATTTAACGTTTGAATCTCAATAAAACCAATATTTTCGTGTCTATATTATCTATTTTGATTCAGTAATCATCTGTGATAATCAGTCCTCCAAAAGTATTTCTAATTAGGAGCATATGTTAAATAATCAATTAGAAAATTAACAAAAAGTAGAAAATGTCAGATCTCCCCATCTAGCCCCCTCCGTCGGGTAAGGTGGGGTAACCTAAGGGGCAAGATAGGGTTTCGAAAAAATCCAATTTATTTTTGCTGACAAAATTCGCAAGTAAACGTTGCATCTTCATCTCCATCATCTATACCAGCGGAGCTACAGCGAGCCCATTTGCCGCATGAGGAATAGGCAGCCCAGCCTTCATTTAACTTCAAATAACAACCATCACAATATAAACATGGTGTATTTTCAACTTCACTATCATTGTTCTCTATTGATGGCTCCTTAGATAATTTTCTCTTCTTGGTCACTTTTTTTTGTAAGACGAAGATTTTTTTTGGGTTTTCATTAGGTCTCTTATTGCTTTTTTCTTTTGCTTTTCTTCCTCTGCCAACTTGTTTTTTTTCGATCGTCTCTTCCAATTCATTTTTATATGGCGATGAAGTTATAATTGCGATTTTTCCTCGTTTTCAAACAGCACGAGAAGCTTTGCGTGTTACTGGAAAGGGCATTATTTGCTGAGGACTGGTTAGAAAAAAATGTTGATTTTTGTGGAGTGTCTTGTTTATTTCAGTGTCATCAAACCATCTAGAGCAAACATTCTTCGGGGATGAAATTGTTGTAGTAGAGGTTGCAAGAGGAATGACTTTGAAACAGTTTGCTTTTGTTACAATAATTGACTGTGCTTCTGTTACAGTTGGAGCTAAAATCTGGTAATTAAACAACGGTGCTTCTGCAGCTGCTTGTCCGATATTAGATATTGTAGTTGCAGTTGTTACATTTTCGGGCAATACTGATGAATTATATGGCCAAATTCCGCATTTTTCGAACCCATTAACAGCCGTTGACATAAAAGACGCCTGTATGAAAGCTTTCCCAAAAATTTCAGCAACTTGCCGAACAGTGACGATCATTCCTGGATTGCTGCGAAGCCAAGCTGTTATTTGTTGATCATAATATGAGCTCAACGGTTCATGCAAACAACATCAGCGACCTGAAGGCGATGAGTTGTATGTGGGCGGAAACATAAAATAATAACTCCGTGGGATAGAGCTTCATTTATGAGAATATATGTTTTGAGTGTGGGTACTATACCCATCCAACAGAAACAGAACAGATCGTTCGACGGTAGCTCCACTACACTCGATAAACTTTTTAAACTATTCCAGAAATAACTCTGCTGTCATCCAGCATGAATTAGTGCAAACTCCCCAAACTCCTGGTGCATCTTTAGGATTAGCTGCGGATTCATCCTCTTTCTAGGAAAAACCATCATGGTGGAATATATGGTCACTTGCACTGAAACATATTTCGACTGTTATGGCTGTACCTCTTTCTGCGGAAGTTATGGCCGCTACTTGCTTTCTACCTCTTTTAGCTACTACTTTGGACGTTGTCTTAGGCACAATCGAAATTCCAGTTTCGTCGCAATTATAGATTCGTTCAGGTTTCAATTGATGTTCATCATAAACATTTCCCACGAAGGTGAAAAACTTATCAACTTTCAGGTTGTCTTATAGACAACTCTGGATGCCTATTCAAATAGCTTTGTACCCAGTTTTGACCAGATTCTTTTTTTGAATCATTAAATGGATGTGGTTTATTATCTTTGATCGCTAGCCTGTCGACGAAACCTCTAAAATCTTTAGTAGTTTGCCCGTAGAACCAGCTCTCCATATTTAATATATAACTGCACAATTCTTCCTCTTCATCATAACAAAAACTGTTTGTTTAGGGCCTAACTGAACCATCATCTACATTGTAGCTGATGCATTTTCTTCAGAGGTTTCACGAACCATCTTCACTTTTCTTTCCGAAGTTGTTTAAGGACACCAAAAGTCTTCGCTGCTAGATAGTCACCCATTTTGCCTTGTAGCACAGAGTCCATCGCATTTCTCATGGTCTTTTCTAACCAATTTCCTCTATTTGTTTTTTTTTTATAAATTTTCACCATTCTGCAATAATAGAGAAAGCACCAATAGTAGATACATTTCATATCATTGAACTTTTACTGATATAGCACAATAAACATTGGAACTGTTGTAGTACGGGAAAGATGGGGTACACCATACCCCGTCTTGCACTCTCATGTCCAAATAAATTAACAAATGAACCTCTAAAAACAATGCTTTCGCACACAAATGAGCAAGTACTTATCTGCTCGAGTAATCCTTGATCCATGTGGATAACTTTACTTGTACTTCGAAATGCTGTTATTTACAGAAAAATCACGGTGCAACCAAAATGAAAAAACGCTAAGAGAATTTCAGAATACAATTTTCTTCACATACTTAACAAAAACAGTGGCTTCCTTACTCTGTCACTACGCTGACTAAAACCTATTATGGCGGTGCTGAATAACGCGCAGAAACGGTCGTGATTGGTCGAATGGTTTCCAATATAAGACATGTACCCCGTCTTGTCCCCCCCCTTTCCCTACTTTGCTGAATGCCCGCTTGTTATAACTGAACCCAATCAGTATTTTAATTTAACAAAGAAGGGATTATTACAGCCACGCAATAAAGATCCAACGCCTTCCAGGAAGCTATGGCACTACAACCGAGCTAGCCGAGAGAGGCTGCGCGAGTTTTTCTCAGTCTTTCCCTTTAATGACGTCTGTTTTTCAGATCCTGGCATCAAGGTCTGCACTGAGTCTGTCACTGAAGTTATTCTTGCAGAAATAAAGATTCTATCGCATCATCGCTCGCCTACATCTGAGGAGGATCTCTTCACAAAAAGTTTTGGCAATATTCTGTTTCAGATTCATCAAACGCAGTGCCATCAAGCATCCCACATGTTTAATATAATATCTCTGAAGTTTAGTGGGTCTTGATGATGATAATAACAAGTCCAAATTTACAACCAACTGTTTTAAGGAATGTGTTCCAGAGTTAGTTCTTAATCGTCTGTTTTAGATTTCGTATGAGACCAAACGTTTCCGTAGTGTTCGAGAGTTGCGAGAGCACAACCGATTCCAAAGAAAGGGAAGAAATGTTTACTACAAAATTATCGTCGAATCGCATTATTATTATTAATATTATTATATTTCAGAAGAGTTCAGGTATGAACCTATAAACTCACTTAAATAAAAGAAAAAAAACTAAATATGTGCTGTTTAACATATGAAAGATTAACCTTATACTAAATTATAACAGAAACAGAAATATTTTGAAAAACGCAATCAGACCAAACCAACTCAAAACAAAAGAAAAAGGATGATAGCAACATAGTCAGTTCACTTCACCACTTCTCCAACAGTCCAATACATTCTTGAAGGCATCCACCCCTAGGGTAGAGCGTTCCATAAACCAAACACTCGGTTAGAAATAAAATGCTCCCGACATGACTGCTTAAAACTCTCCTTACTCAACTTCAGAATATGGCCACGAAGGCGCTTGTCCAAATTAGAGTGAAAAAGATTGCCGAGAAAAACACCGAATAGCGAATGGAGAGCACGATGAGTTATTATTAGGTTAGGTTACACGATCCCAGAGAGCGACGATCGGCGAATGAGGGAAGGTTGAGCAGATTCAACCTCTCGCTAGACGTGGGACACCATACGGATTAGGAATTCGTCTAGCCCGTCGCTGGATATCTTCAAGAGTTTGCATGTCGCGAATAAGCGTTGGCATAAAACTGGTTCACCAACTATAGGGCGTACATACGTTTTATACAATAGAGAACACGTTGCAAGATCGCATCTAGAAAGAGAGTGCGCTTGGCTTTCGCAGTGGTATGGCTTTGACCACGAAAGATCATGTGAAATTATCACGCCCAGCTCAGAATGATTGTTGCAGCTGGTTATATTTTGGCCAGAAAAAGAGTACACGTGTAGGGGGGCTGTTCTTGCCTAGATGAAGTACTCGACACTTCGAGAGATTCCATGGCAACAACCAGTCATTTCGAGCGTCTAAATCCTCCTGGATGGTTTGTGCATTTGTAATTGAATTGTTAAAGATATTAGTGTTGTAATTGTTGTCCATTATGTCGAAAGTTATGGAAAGAGTGATAAACGATGATCTCATGAAATATTTCGAGTTACAGGGTTTCACAAGCGATAGACAATATGGTTTTCGTAGACAACAATCAACTGGTGACCTCCTTGCATACGATACGCATTTGTGGACATCAATAATCGAATGAATCAGGAAGCCATTGCTCTTGATACCTCAAAAGCCTTCGACATAAACTAATCGCAAAGAGAGTTTTGGAGAAATTGCGTGGTTAGATTAGTAGCTTTCTACTCAGCAGTTCCCCAGGGCTCCATACTCTGACCAACTCTTTTTCTATTCAATGATCTGCTCTGATCTGATCTGAAATCATAATTTGGGTTTGCATACGACTATACTCTAGTGCCCTCCTTCAGAAAGGTACATGTACCTACTAGGCGTCACAGTCAACACCAGAGTTCGCTGGCATGACCATGTCGAAGCCAATGCCAAATCTGTTTCAGCTGAACTCAGTTTCATTTTCAGAGCTAAGCAGTACTTCACACCATCACAGCTGATGATTTTATACAAAGCACAGGGCTGACCTGGTCAGGAATATTGGTCCCATATATGGGCCTCCACACCTAAACATTCCTTACATCTACTGGATAGTGTCCAGAAGACAACAGTGCGCCTTATGTCGATAAAGAGATCACGTGTGATCTTCGGCCTCTCGTTTAAAGAAAGCAGGTTGCTGATCTTTCTCTTTTCTACAGATACTGCTCTGAAGAACTGAAAGGCTTGGTTCCAGAAAGAATCCAGTTCATAATAAAAAACCAGGCTCGTGTACCTCTATCTGTAAAGGTTCTTTTGTTTACAGGGCTAGTGCGCTGAGGAACTCGCTACAATCGAACATCTTTCCGAAAACTTATGATTTGGCCCACTTCACGAAGCGAGTGAACACACATTAAATCATCTTAGGCGGTCACATCTGTTGTATGACACGCATCGCCTCCTCTCCTCCCAAGAGTTAAGAATGAAAGAAAATATAATTGAACTCTCCAAACCTTCGTCTTTCAACTCTACGAAGAGATTTCGGCTAGGACAACGTCTTTCAACACTGATAAGATGAAAGAATCAGTGTTCAATCCCAAAATACGATAAAGAATGAATGATGTATGGATAAAAAATATCATGAGATATTAAAAAATCATCATTGTTATTCCTCAGGTTTTGCTTTAATTGGACTTTCCTGGTAGTTTCTACTTTTGCTCCAGTCCGTCTTATGTAGATAATGATGAAAAAACAAAGCTACGCCGAGAACAATTCATCAAAACCTAAAGGAGTATGATGAAGCCTACTAGTTCCGCTTTTAAGAGTTCTGCTCACCAATAACGCTCTATAGGAGACCAACATCATTAGTTTCCACAATGACGTCACTTAAGATCGGTAAAGTTTTCACATTCGAGCTCATTCGCATGATGTTTCAAATGAAGCTTGATCTGTTATCGTTTTTTGATCGTAATTGGTAGAATTTGTAATTGTGTGTGTATATTTAAATGTTTGCTCAGACAAAGTGATGAAGATGGCTTAATAATAACGTAATATGGTTGCCTACTACTCTACTTCCAAACGAACAGAGTCTGGTGTTGGGTATCGATACTTATAAACCTTGAAAATATCCAAATGTAACCTTAATGAACGTGAAATGATAAAAATGAATTAACGAAATATTTAATTAGTTTTCTAAGAATTATCTACCTGGACCATGAGTGTAATTATGTACTTTTTAAGTTTCCTGCTGGTTAACTACCTATATAATAGCTTTGTTATTGATCTTATGTTCAATTTCGAGTCATTGTACGGTAGATAATAGCAGCAAGTCCAAATTTGCAATTACTTTTTTAGAATAACAATTTTGTTCGAACTCCGTAGCACCTTTCTGAGAATTAACGGTCAAATAATATTGACTTCATGTATTGTTAGTTCATTTGAAATTTTGAATGAGCACTTGTGTTCTTCACTGACTGATCCACAAACATACGAGGGATGTCTTTAAAGTTTTGCAAATGGAGCTAGAATTAAACAATTGAGAGCTGTTGAAGACTTCATTGTTTTTCGAAGTATTATCCGCGAAGATTAATACACTTCTGCATTCGTTCGAACCAATTCTGGAATTGTTAGCTTCCAAAACAGCCTTTCGGAAGGCATCAACAGCTTCTTCTGAAGACTAAAACCTTCGACCATGCAGTCCGTTCTTGATTTTGGGAAAAGTAAAGGAATCGTTAGGATAGGTTAGATCCTAGTTAGGTCCCGACTGTACGCAGGATGATGTAACCATTCAATCGTTATCTGGGCTCTTTTTCTTTTTTTATCGGTTTTGCTCCCCCTTGGAACTTCCATACAGAAGATTGGCGCTTATTTTCTTGCTCGTATGAGTAAATCTAAGATTCATCACCACTGACAGTTTGTTGTTGGTGAAAGACAGCATAGAAACAACTGAAATTTTGGATTAATATCAACAAATCATAGAGGCTAAGTTTTAGTGCTGACAGTTGATAAATGGTGTCCTAGCAAGCAAAACATTAAGATATCCTCCCTAGGGCTTCATTACTTGGTATATATTCATCCAATGAATGGAATCGGAAAAAAAGGCCAAGAAAAACCAAGAAAAAAGCCAGAAATAACTTCGTTGTCTGCTCTGTTCTTTGAAGCCTGTACGAGTTGCTGCACATCAATTGTTAAATGTTTTCAAACCGTGATAATCGTGGATACCCTCTAAATCTATTTTAATTTTCAATTAAAAGCTAGATGACCTTTTCTTATGTTATTTCATCAGAAACCGAAAGGTCAAGATCAACATCCACTTGCAGATCTGTGGGAAACTATATATCTATTTCCAAGAATTGGATTCCAATCACCTTATCACACTTTGGCTAACATCAAGTTATTCCAAAACATCCACCTAAAGCATGCCTTCTTTCATCATATGATACTCCATATTTTCTGTGCACAGTGTATATAAATAACACATTTAAATATATGATTACACGCCCCTTTACATGGAGAAAAATAAGATCTAACAATCGAAAAAGGGTTTCCATCATAATCTTCAAGCACTCTTCAGATCTATCGCGCTTATGAACAACGAAAGAGTCGAGTTGAGTATCAAGTATATATGATTCTCCGATTCGCTAGGACTCACGTGTACTCACGACGAGCCTCAATTTCAGATTACCCATTGTTTAATATCAGAACTCATCAATTGCTTAATAGGCGGAGAAATTACAATAAATCTTGTGTAATAGAGAGAACATACGTTTTGTTCGGTAGTGATTTCTTTTACGGTTGGTTGTTGGAAGAACTTTTCAATTTTTTCCTCTTGGGGTTCGCATTAAAATCGATATTGCCACTGGCACTCCGATTTGATTTATTGCATTTCTTACTAATTCGATCTCGGGTTAGTAAAACCAACGGCAAAAGATACTGAACAACGAATAGATGATTTTGACGCATGTGGAGCAAATATTCTGGTGAACTAATCTTTTTGCACATAAGATGCATGGGGCAAATGCCCCAATGGATCAGTCTTTGATACACTTTTGAAAGAGGGGACCCAAAAAAGATCCTATCTTCTACTTCTTCCAGTTCCTCCTCCTATCATCATTGCTACTTTTGCATTATTTACATTATACCATATTTGTTCGATTCTTCTCCAAGTCCTTCCTTTCTATTTTATTTTCTCTTATATCATTAGTATTTCAGATTTCTCCTTGACTGGTTTGATTTCATAGGGATTGGAATCAATCCTCCAATATTTCCAGTTTTGTATATCATATTACATACATCCACTATCCTATAAATGGAGTAATCATTGAGGATATTTCAGAAGACCCATGTAACTGTGGCAAAATCACATGAGACAGAAGTATTAACCTTACAGTAAGCTTAAGCTAATTATCTTCTTAGTGCTGTGTTTGATCATGCTTCTTAGTTGACTATGCTTCTTACATGACTCATATCTTGACTTTCTGCTTTTTTCCCTTTGATTCTTTAGATCACTGTCGTCCCAATACTAATCGAAGATTTAGATAACACTGTTGTTTACAACTCAGACAAGACTAGCTGTTCAACTCACCAGCGACTGGGGAGACAGGGTTTTCTCTCAGGTTTTATCCCCCTGTTCTCTTAGATCATATAAGATACCTGTCATGACACAGCTGTGAACGCCCAAGATGGTGCAATGTGTGTGATTACTTGCTTCTTGAAGAGGCCCAAGTTGTAAGATGTTCTACAGTACACTAGCCTGGTTTTTCTTTGAAACTAAATTCTTCCCAGAAATTAATGAAAGTTCCACAGGACCGTTGTGTTTTCTCATTTTGTCTCCTTTATGATTATTTCCACCTTTTCTTTCAAGTTTCTGTTCTAGTATAAAAGGTTGGTATTGTTAGTTCGCTTAGAAATTTGATAATAATCATTGGCTTTGGTTATATCCAAAATAACACTTCTCGACTGTAGCTGCCGCCATGTACTGGTAATGGTGATGCTAGCTTTGAACTTATGCTGTTGCTACTTTCAATTGGCAGTTTTCTACATTATAACTTCAATTTTATTGTGTAACTATTGTGAATCTGCAGCTGATATTCTGGGATTTTTTTTTGTGTTTTTGATTATGGTTTTTGTTATATAACCGCTGTTACGGTTAGTTGCCTAGACGTTTAGAAATCTACGTGAATATCGTGAAAACTTCTCCGAAAAGAATAAGTGCTTTTGGGATATAAACGAAGCAGATATGAAACACAATACAAAGATACTTGTACATATTTTCAAGTCAATCCTCCATCAGGACTCGGCGAGGACAATGACTCTCATCCATTACATACCATGAAATTCATCTGCAATAAAACATTTTATGACTTCATCAAGAACTGATGACTGTTAGAACGAAATACTTTCAATGCATTTGTCACCATTAATTCGTTTTTAACTACTCGGAAAACAACAATTTTTTCATTCTACTTCCTGTAATTGAATCCAAACAGATGTTCTTTGAACTTTCTCTGCTTATTTTATCAGAACATTCTGATGAAGTTCTAATGAACGCCAATAACACTCAATGTACGAGGTATGACTGTTGAATAACAAAGCTGACACTCCTGCGAAAAAAATGCGTAAGCCCCAAACACCAACGATTGTTTTCATGAAGTCGTATTTTTCAAAATAGAGCCTCCCGTTTCTGTAAATAAACATGTATAGCTATAGTCTTCGTTTAAATAGGATTTTTTTGTTTCGCTGGAAGAATAGAAGATATGTAGTAAATGATTTCCAAGTCAAAAACAGATTACATTACAGAAAAATCGGTAACGTGAAGGAACTGTTGGTGAACTTTCACCAACACTTTTGCTGAAAGTGTTTGTGAAGACTTTTACTTCGCATTATGTGTTGTATTAAATATGTATGAAATTGATTATTTAATAGCCACACCTCGTACATGTATACTTGCAACTTTTAATATCAATTTGTGGAAATGCTTTGAAGGTACACCGTTTCCAATTGCTGAACAGTGTGAAAATTAACGCAACTTCTCATAATCCGTTGTAACAGCTTTATCATTGATAAAATAATTAATGTTGATCTGCCAAGTAACGAAGGCGATAAACACCATACAATATCTGAAGTAATAAATAAGATATTACAAAGAAACGCCAGAAGTCAGAGAACCGAGTTTGAAAGTTGCGCAAAGTCATAATTTATTCCATTAAACAAGAGACAAATTTGAAGATATTTCGAAATGACTGAAGGCACAAACAATAAGTCAATGTCGCAATAATGTTATACGCTCCTCGACCAAGAAATGGTTCCAAAAATTCATTATAGTTTACCAAACAAGGTCAAACAAGTTTAATTAAAAATTAAACTACTAGATTGTATATCCATACACCTGGAGTTATCAACCAGGGAGGCGTACAGAGCTGACAAGGGGCCAGGATATGTGATCTTTTCGAAAGGAAAATGAAATCAAAGCGTGAAAAAGCTCACTTTGTACAAGTTGAAATAAGAATAGGTCGTTAAAATAATGCGAAATTTTTATTACTGATTTAAGAATATATCATTTGGGGAGGCTTCACGAAAAGAGGGTTGGGATATCCTGCTAATAAGGGTTTGCTCGTATACCTACCTTATCGTAAATCTATATATCAATAAAGTGAACACAGAATCTTCTGCATTAGCGCTCTGTAGTGTGAAAGTTCTGCATCTTTATCTGAACAGCAATTAACTTGTTCAGACCTGTAAAATTGCGGGGATGAAATGAGAGATCACTCTATAAAATACACATGTACTCCTCTTGTATTTGTTGGAGTTCATAGACAGGTGTGTTCACTGTTTGGGAATTAATTTCTCTGATGAAATAATGTATATAAAACAAAAAGATTCTCGACTCTTTATGAGAAATATTTAGGGGAAGTACGTCCAAAATGACATATGTGGACGAAACGACACATTGGCGATATTTAAAAATTGGCGCGGTTTAGACCGTCAGAAATAAACCAATTAGGAAGCGTCTGCAACGGAAATATACCATTGGACTTTCGAGATACGTTTGAAATACACGACGGACGCCATGTTGACATTTGCGTTTCGAGCTTAGAAAGAAATTTGTGAGTGGTCGTTGGTTTTCGGTAAGTTTTCTTTTATTTACTGTTTTATAGTTTCCTGATTTCAAGCATTTTGTGTTTGAGGTGAAAGTGTAAAATTTACTATATTATTGTCACTGAAACAAGATTATTCATCGAATCATAATATTTCTGAGAGATTTCTGTCTGGCTAAGAAATCATCCAGGAAGAGTGGTGACAACTTTTCAGATCAGATATTTATTCTATCAAGCTTATGGAAAAACTGCTTCTGTTCAAAAAGCATGCAGAGTTTTCAAAAGCACTGGAGTGTGGCCAGTTAATCCAAACATATTTCCAGATCACTTTTTCGAACCAGCTGACACAACAAGTATGTCAGTAGCTTCCGCAGCTGATAACCCAGTCTCAATCCAGGATCAGAACCTTCTTCCATCGAGACACAGGAACAGAATGAGGCCCCTGAATCTTCATTGAATCCATCCACTAGTTCTTGTAAACCATCTAATTCATCGGATTCTTCAGTCGCAATAGCAGTTACTAAAGATATTCATAACAGACTGACTGACTACTCAGATATCTCTCAACCATCTACAAGTTCCTTTCCAGCGACAAATTCTTAATGTCATTTCTCCAGTACCCAGTGGTAAATTCGTAAGTGGACAGGATAAACGAAAGCCAAAGAAACGAACGACAGCATTCCTACTGACGTCATCACCAAATGTGGCAGAGTTAAAACTCAAATAAGAGACTGAAGCTAAGAAACCAACTCGTGAAAGAGGGCAGGCAGTTACTAGATCGCTTTATATAAATGATGACTAGGATGAAGATGGCCTGATCAAGAAGGCAACGAAGACGTTTGTCTGCAACGATCTTTACTCAAGTTCAAAACCTGGTGAGGGGTGGTTGAGGTGCATTCGGTGCAGTCGTTGGGTTCACGCGGCTCATGCTGATTTACCAAAGCGTATCAAATTATTTGTTTTGAATTGTGCAATTAATTTTTGTCATCTATTTTATACATGTTGATGGCCGTGTATGTCATTTAGTCCATGAAGTTTGTGTCGTTTTGTCCATACAGTATGGACACAACGGATTTATCTTGATCTTCATTTAATACTTAGTATTTTTGTAAGTGTTGATTTTTCAGCCGGCTCGGTGATGTAGAGGATATGATGCTCGTCTCCTGCGCAGAGTTACCTGGGTTCAATCCACACAAAGTCGGTGCAAATTTTCGGATTCTGGGAATCGCTTGAGTATCCATCTTTTGGAGGAGATATAAAGCCGTCGGTCCTGTCTAACAGAGATGTGTTGGACATTAAAGATCCCTTCCCTCGACACGAGAGGGTTTCGGCAAAACTCCCAGGTTAGTGAGGTGACAGAATTTCTCGGCGTGTCATTGGCCGAAAGGCGGAAATAGAGCACGTTAAAGGAATAACAAACAACGCTATGTCATTTTGGACGTACTTCCCCTACTCATAGAATAGCTAGAAAAAATGTTGGTGTCACTATTTTATCATAAGAATTCGGATTCACTATATGTTCACTATATGCTGCATTAGAAATAAAGAAAGTGAAATTTCGGAAGTAGTTTATCAGAGTTTGAAACCAAGCAAGATCGAGAAGTGTACTCTGAGAAAAGCTGAATATACTTTGATGCATGAGAAGTTGATGTCACCTAAAGAAAAATTCAATCCAAACGATGGATGGTTGCAACGTTTTTTGAAAATCGCAGGTGAAAAATTATCCTCGCAACCTGAATTAATTCATCATTTCATAGAAAAACTATCGAATATACTTACCGCACTCAATTTAACTGATCAACAAATATACAACGCAGATGAGACTAGCTTATATTGGAAACTTCTACCTGATAAAACCTTTATTTCGATTTTTGAAGACTGAATCTTGTTTGAAATTAGCAAAAAATCGGTTCTTTCACCTGTTTATTCCAAATATATATACAGTATGAAACTTTTTACATAAAATTATGGTAAAAATACTTTAAAAACAAGCTTTTATTTAAATGCGCTAAAAAAAAAAATAAACTTTTACACTAAAATTTTAACTTCAACATATAACGTCATTTCAAATCTAACACATTTGACACAATTTATATATTATAATATAAAAGCTTGTCGCGAGATATAAGTACTTTCTTAGTTTTGGGGTTTTAATAGGCAGAAAGTAAATACGGATACTTATGTCTCGCAACGAGCTTTTATATATAATTGTGTCAAATGACATTATAAGTTAACAGTAAAAGTTTTAGTGTAAAAGTTTATTTTTTTTTTTAGCGCATTTAAATAAAAGCTTGTTTTTAAAGTATTTTTCTAACTATAATTTTATTTTATATTTTCAATTTCCACCAGATAAGTGCCTCGATTAGCAAGCCGTTCCATTTGATACCTATATTGTAGGAGTGCATTAAGAATAATTGGTCCGCCATCTTGTGTACGCCGCCATGTTGGAATTAGAATGACGTCCCACAGTTAATCATGCATTGTCATCCAAACTAAACGTGTATACAAAATTTCAGCTCAATCGGTTGAGGGCAAGTGCCCTAAAATTGAGTTGTAAGATTTCACCCGAACATACATACATTGCAAGTTAGATAAAAGCTTGTGAAAATGAAAATCTTCAAAGCCATCTTTCTGTTAGAGAATATTCCATCCAATCCATCAGCAGAAGAGTCAAAAACACCTAGCAGTGATATTTTTGTCAAACTTATGCCACCTAATGTCACATCCCGTATTAAACCTATGGATCAGAATGCGTTGCGACTCACTAAACTTTATTACGAAGAAAACTTGCTTAGCTCTGATATATCCGAAGGTAATAGACTAAGAAATGCTCTAAAATCAATAACATTGAAAGATGCTTCTTTATGTTCACGTACGGCTTGGGATAGTAGCATAATATTTTACGAAAAAACAATGAAGATGATGAAGCTTTACTTTTAGCTAGGCTTCGCGAAAGTTGGGAACAAAATGCACCCAAAACCATGATTAACGATACTCTTGAATTGTTATATACTCATTCACCCTCTGAGTACACAATGCAAGAATGAAGGAAAATAATGACACTCCTAAGCTATTGCAGCTATTAAAATTGTTCCCCATTGGGCAGAACTAGAAAATTTTGAACTAAATATGTACACTGTGACAAAGAAGCATCCAGAAATTTGAAATAAAACGCAAAAATCTTATTATATTGAATATTTTCAAGCAAACGTTTTAAAACGGTTTAATAGAAGTCCATATTGACCGTTTGACCTTGCGGAACGAATTGATGATGAACCACACCACGAATATCGAATTGTTGGCTCGTTAGTGTGTCGTATTCATAGACCCATGTCTCGTCACCAGTTATGATCCATTCCATGGACGTGGGATCAGAATTCGCACGATCCAGCATGTCTGCAGCTTCCTGCATCCAGTACTGTTTTTGAAGAAAATTCAGCTCTATCGGGTCGAGGAGGTTGATGTGGGTGGTTCACTTTTGCGATGGGTCGACTCTCATGTGAAAAATCTACAACAGTACGTTGCTATTGGTAGCGGGCATAGATAGGAGACATATTGCTGTACATCTGGGGTCCCCCAAGGATCACACCTTGGTCCCCTCCTGTTTCTCATATATGTAAATAATATAAGATATATTTTTAAAAAATGTAACTTTTTACTATACACTGACAATCTCAAAATCTATTATACCATCAGGAGCTTGTCTGACTATCTTGATGCACAGGAGGAGCTCTTGTTTTTTCAGAGTATTGCAAAACCAATAGCCTTTTCCTGAATTTAAGAAAATGTCAAACTATCACGTTCACTCGAAATTCGAAATCCTTCAATTTTTCTTATCAACTACATAACAATTCTTTAATGAAAGTGTCACAAATTCGAGATCTTGGAGCCATCCTGGATTCAAAGTTGGTTTTCGATCAACACATTGATTGCATAGTCAGCTCTTCAAGTAGAATGTTGGGGTACACTCCCCGCCAGTGTCGTATATTCAAAAATTCTATTTCTGTTCTCAGTGTTTACTATGCCTACGTATTTAGTAAACTCAACTTTGCCTCCGTTATATGGAATCCTCAGTATAAAGTTTACATCTCGCGAAATGAAATATTCAGAGCAAACTTTTAAAATATCTGTCTTATTTGTGTAATTTCACGGTGGCGGAGGGGGATGACTTCTATGCGGAAGCAAGAAAACAATTTCACTCGGTTTCACTTGGGGACAAGAAAGATGAATGATATCCTAACTCTTCAGAAGGTATTGGCTGGGGAGGTTAGTGCACCAACTATTCTGGAAAATATATTCTTCAACTCAACTAATTTTCACTTGAGTTGTTCTACATTCCTTTCAAAAGAACTAACTATTCCAAGCACTCGCCCTTAACGAGAATGCTACCCATGGGCAATGATTTTAATCAGTCTGCTGACCTTTTTTCAAATAACATCAAATAAATCTAAAAGACTTGTTCGTGATGTAGTTTCTTCTTTTGTACTTTTTTTTTCAATTATTCATATTTTTCTATTTCTTTACTTAATACCTAACCTTTTTTTCAAATTGTAGTTAATGAATACTGTTTTATGGGTCTGAAACAATAAACAATAAACAATTAAGAACATGATAAATTCAAATTATAACTTCGTATTGTTATTTTTCATTTATTCTGTCCACGATTTCATATGATAGCAGATTATTTCTTTTTTGAAGAGATGCATCGGAAAATAAATACTGTACGTAACCCGACCTTCTTCAAGTGCACAATTCATCGTCAATCTTTTTATAAGTATCAAGAAACTTTCATTTCGATAACAAAAATATAGAGATAATGCACTGAGGAAAGTTAAAACTCCAAAAACCTTGTAATTTTCCTAAAACCGTAATCTGCAGATGCACATGCAATCGTTTAGGAAAGCCTTAATCTTTGTATATCTTTGTTAGATAATCAAAACACGGCAACTAAGCAGAATGTAGATCAAAGTTGATATACACTAGATTGAATATATATCTGTTACGATACAAATGCAAATATTGATTTTCCCCGTTCGTAACTATTGGCGATTTACTTTAGATTCATTCATGGTTCTTATCTCCGAAGGTAATCCATAACGTGTAAAAAGTTGTTTCTCAATGGAATTCATACGGTTAGAAGTTACAGCAGGAATGTAAATACGCCTTCAGGGATATGTTTTCGCTTCGTAACGTTCAGTATTTCGTTCTACAACTCTCTCGAATTATTCGCGAGCATCTTCTCATTTCTTCACGATGTGTTATTAAGGTGGACAGGCGGATAATCGACGCTATTTTGTATTATGTAATGAGGTTTGTGATGTGGCCAACTTTGGTTGGACTTGTCATAACATCGTTATCCACTGGAGATATAATGAATGAATATACAGTAAACTCGGCGATAATGTGAACTGGCAAAATTTGGATCTGTTCGCACCTTCGACATGTTAACACAAATGAATGTATGAATCAAATGAAGAACATATTTACAGATTCCCCAATATTTACAAGGAGTTGAACATACATATACTCATACAGTTCGATTTTTTTGGCGCGAATTTGCAATGATTTCTGTTTCCTGAATTCCTCTTAATTATAATTTGGATAGCGACAATAACTTCGTAGTGGGAAGGAAACTTTCTGTTGTGATATCGAATCTTCACATTCGCTATCTTCAGAAATAGAACTCTCCTCATCCGCTCCCAGGTCAGTCCCATTATTCAAAATGTCTTCACTCAATTTTTCAACATCTTGCATTGTCTAGTCAGGAGATACAAGAACATTTAATAAGTCAAATGTAAAACACAACCGAATTTATTTGGAATCACCCGATATTTTGAATATTACCTCAGGGATTTTGGAAATTTCAAAGGATTGTTAAAATTGATCCTTTTCGAGATATTTCAAATGAAAAAAAGAAATGAATCAAGGTTTATTTTAAGAAAGAAACAAATAAAAGAAAATAAGAGACTCTTTCCGCATGTAGTAAAAAAAATGTGTTTTTTCTCGACCTCTGTAGCTGTAGACTCAACTGGAATTTACACATTGACAAAACTCTTTCCAGGGCTACATCGTGCCTATGGGCATGCCGTAGACTCTTCGGAAAGACCTGGGGACTACAGCCAAAAATAACCTACTGGTTATACACAGCGGTTATAAGACCCATTGTCACATATGCATCGTTAGTATGGTGGACGAAAACATCAGAAATAACCACGCAAAATAAGCTGCAAAAACTGCAGCGGCTTGCGTGCTTGGGCATAACAGGTGCTATGAGAAGCACCCCGACTATTGCCCTGGAGGTAATCCTAAATCTCCCTCCTCTTCATATAAAATTGAAAAAGCAGCGTTGATGGCGGCATTACGGCTTCAAGACACAAAATAACTATTACTTGGTGATCTAAAGGCACACCTGGGGATTCTGGGTTACAAAGCGCCAGAAATCTTATCACAACCATCGAATATAATGCCGCTTGAGTTTGATCTTCACACACCCTTCGAAGTGGTCATAGAAAACCGCACCATCGTAAAGGGAAAAATAAATCAATTAGACCAAAAATCCTCCATTTGGTACACGGACGGATCAAAAACGATTGATGGAACAGGAGCAGGCATATATGGACCCAAGTACTCTTCATCAGTGCCTCTGGGCTCTACTCCCACAATCATGCAAGCAGAAACACTTGCTGTAAACCTGTGCTGCCAGGAGGGACTACGAAGGAAACTCAAACACATTTTAACGGACAGTCAGGCAGTAATAAAAGCTGTAAACTCGCACAGTTATCGGAGCATCTCTATCTGGGAATACCGTCAATCCTTGAAGCAACTTGCTGAGGGGAAGAAACTTTTCCTATGGTAGGTGCCTGGCTACGAAGGCATACAAGAAAATGAAGCCGCTGACGAACTGGCCAAAACAGCTGCTGGAATCCCACCCACCGGACCTGAACCGTTCTGCGGTCTAAGTAGACCGCACAGACGACAGGAACTGTAACGATGGAAAGAATCTAGCAAAAAAGAATACTGGAGGAAAACTCCAGGCCAAAGGCAAGCGAAAAAGTTCTTTGATTAAATAGTCAAATCGAGAAGCTGTTTTATCTTTTTTGGCAAATGCCAAAGAAGATAAAACAGCTTCTCGATCTCTTTAGGGACGAGTTGAGACATATACACTTCGGTAGCGACAAACTAGAGCCGCACGAAGTAAAAGCGAAAGCTCCCAGGGAGATTCTCAATTTTGTAAGGGATCTAGACCTACAGGGAAATGAATAAAAAGGGTTACGAACAAAAGATCAATTTGGTCGCAGTTCGGAAAGGCTTGCAAAGCCAATCGACCCTCACAAATGTAATGTAATGTAATGGTATTTCGGAATTTGTCTTGCTGCTCGGAGTCTAGCTTGTCTTCCACGACACCTTAAAACCCGAATCCGGAGGTCATTTGATCGAACGCTCATTCTGGTCTCATCCGAAAGAAGAACATTTCGCCGATTCTCAATATTCCAATTTTGGTGCTCGATACACCAATTAAGTCGGTTAATTTTTGTTGTCTGATTAGCTCTGGAACTTTCAAGGGCCTTCTGCTGTATAAACCCGCCTGAACGAAGTCTATGACGTATCATTTCGACTGATACATTCATGCCTGTTGCTTCCAGAAATTGTCTTTGAGGTATGGAGTGCGACGCACTAGGGTCTCTTCTTGAAATTCGGCACAAAAAGCGGTCTTGTCTTGTCTTCTTCTAAGCCTATTTTGCAGAGATTGTAGCTCCCCGTATCGGACGTAGATTTTTGAAATCACCCTCTGTGAAACCCCCATTGAGGCTCCTATATACCCCTCTGTGTCATCCCTTCTTCAACGAGAGCAATAATTCGATCCCTCTGCACATCGGACAATCCAACGTATGGCATTTTCAATTATGATTATAGGCTTTTTCAAATTTTGAAATTCACACTTTCAAATCTCAGTGACGACTGAGTACAATATCTCGAACATGGTGATAATACAACATTTCTTATCATACTATCCTGTTTTTTTTTTCAACAAAAAACGTCATTCTTCACAAGTAGTCAAAGATCCATGGTAAAAAACAATGAATAATGTAAAATACCGAGTGATTCCAAATAAATTTGGTACATTTTGTGCCCAAATTTCTCAAAACCTAGCTAAAGGAAAATCTTCATCATCTTAATTGTTTTTTCGTAAAAAATTATGCTAACACTTTACTGTCGTTCCCTTTCCAGTAGTTCCCAAGACGTATGTGAATGTAGAGAAGCATCTCTCAATACTATTGCCCATGACCGATATCTAAAACACCTTGGGAATAATCAGAGATAGAGGGTAGCCTTGTGGTCACACAACAGGATTTGCTGATCCGAAAGTCTTTGACTAATGTCGAAGATTTACCTGACCATAGCCTTCAAACTGCGACACCACCTGCATATTGGTTTATAATAAGGCCTACTCTTGATAAACAACAAATATATTTCAACAAAATTCCTAATTCAGTTGGCAAACTATGCAACCTGATTCCTACTCGCTGTTTCGTTATCTGATGCTTTTCGTATTCTGACAAAATTTTATATATGGTTCAACAATTCTCTTATCACTATCCGGAATCAATAATTTAAAGTTTTGCAACCTTTCAAGCATTCAATAAATTGGACAGCATAAATTTAAACTCAGCATATCAAAACTGTAGTTCTTAAGTTCTGCAGTTTTATCTTTGTTAGCAGAATGGTTCGCGGGTACAGAGAGTGTAGTAGTCATGAAAGGAGACCTGATCTAGGACGGCCTCGAGCAACAACGGTGATCCATGACCGTTACTTCAGAATTTCTCCAATGAGATAACGCTTCGCTACTGTTAGGCACCTTCAAACGCAGCTTCGATAGAATAGTGGAAACTAAATGGTCGAAACACACTTCGCCAAGAAATTAACGCACAATTTTCAAATATGCCAACAAAATTCGATGTTTCTCTCGACGCACTTTTTCCTCACATGAGAAATGAAATAGAAGAATCAAATTGAGATTTTGCAAAAGAACACCATAGCAGTTGTTGATTAATTTTTTGTTTGTTCTTGAAAATTTTGATTTTCGGTAATAATGCTATGCGAATACGATACATTTGACCCAAGCAGAATGTGCTCCAGCAGTGGTGTTGGATGAGCTAGGTTGGACTTATGCAAGAAAAAGCCAAAGGGTTGTTGTGTACCATTCAACTGCTTCCAGAATGATCCTCCAGTACAGGGAGACTGGTACTCATGAAAGGAGATCTGGCAAGCAGAGTTTTTTCGTTAAGACAATGGTTCGTAACTGCTAGGCACCTTGAAATGCAGCTTCAATAGAACATTGTAGTGCAAATTATGACTGAAACTATAGGACAACGTCTCGAGGAATTTGGTTGGAGGCCTTGTGTCGCAGCTTCAGGCCCAAGTCCAACAGCAGAACATCGAAGAGCCCGATTGAATTTTGCCAGGAAGCATGTCAATTGGTTATAAGGTGACCGGGAGAGAGTTTTGTTTATAGATGCATCGAGATTTTGTCTCTTTCATTCATTCTTCAGTGTACAGACGAGGAAGTGAGAAATATGCCCAGGCAGGTCTTGTTTTGGTGGATGTTCTATAATGATGTGGAACACCTGCATTGATCTGATCATTGTAATAATGGAGCTCTAAATGGTGAGAGGTACCTTACAGACATTTAAGAATAGATAACGCCAGACCTCAACAAGGTCATACCATCAGGAACTACCTTCAAGATCACGAAATCATTTCATCGGAGTTGGCTTTCCATCGAATATGACTGAGACATTCTCGATAGAAGATTAAGAAGCCAGCAAAATCGTGAATTAGATTAGAAACAGACTGATTGACTGGAAAAGTAATTCTCCAACAAATCCAAACTTCTCCTGAATAAATTCGAATTTTCGATATTGTGCGTTAATTTCTAGCTGCAGTGTATTTGAATATCATTTTAGTAACACTTTGAAGGTAATAACATTTTAGTAATCGATGAAATTTTAGCTTTTACGCAATATAAATTGTAATCTCTATGCGTCTATGGAAACGTTATCTCCCATACTGAATTTGATAATCTATGAAACAAACAACGGTTCTATTCTGTTTGCCCGATCAACGATAACACTTATCAATAATATATCTATCCGGAAACTAGACCTTCGTCAATCAATAGAATACGTTTCCCAAGAATTGAATTTCATAAAATCCCAAAAGCAATAACAAATATAGGGAATTCTTAAGTGATTTGACTGCGGAATGTACAACTACAACGGGACATTCGGATAGAATAATTTCAGTATTTCGAATAAAATATTCATTTGGAGAAGTCCCAGTTTCCTCGGCTTATACACTAGTCCAAGAAAGTATAGCACCATCTCATAAATAATCAATTCCAGAACTTTCATCAAAACACCAAACGTTTTTATGATTTTTTTCATGACTTCCGATATGATATGCTTTCGCAATATGATTTCACAATTTGGTTATTCTTATTACTTTGCAGAACCCATTCTTTAGATTTTTTTAGAAGCGAAATCATTAATTTTTCGTTAATTTGTTGATCATGGAAAGTAATTCAAGCCCATGAGTGTGTGAAAGCCATGACATGACGTTATCTCAAGCAGATTTGAGTTATCTTGGAATAAGGTAAAGACTTATACGATGATGTCCCGCGTGATCCAACGATTCCTAAAAACACTACTTCGGTTGTCTAAGATCGACAGCGTATCTCGGAAGAATACCTCTCCACAGCTAGAACTGAATATTTCAGTTCAAGAAAATATAATCACAAAAAAGCGAATTGGAATCGATTCAAAACTTGTTGAATCAAATGAGATGCAGAACCTAGCAGATCTTCAAAAATCAATAATCAATGCATCAGACCAAACAATTCCAAAATACAGAGGTAAAGAGAACAATTGTTCCTTTATACTCCCTTAGTGGGATCTAGAACTAGATCGTCTAATTGTGGAAAAGAGCAGAAGAATTGACGAATACGAAAAGCACCCTAATTTCGACAACTTCATCGCAGCCACGAATATTAAAGCTTGTACTCATCTTCTTGAAAAAGAAGAAAACGACATTCAACATCTTCTGCAAGCAACTCTCAGAAGCTCTAAAGGGGGGGTGGGGAGCTGTTGAAAAATTCAGTGGCAACAAATCAATAATATCAACCAACACAGGAATGCCTTAATGAAATTGTCAATACCATAACCCACCTGGGCTAGAAGAGTTTGTCTGCAACGGGTATTATTCAGACCCGCTTTCTTTCAATCAACTAGAAGAAACACTTTTCGTATGTAAGGACTCAGCTCCAGGTCTGGACTCAATTGGATACAATAGTAGGAAAGAAATTCCGGCCACAGCGTAACGAAAATAGTGGAGAGAATGATAAGCAGCCCTTCAGAAATTAAAAGTTCTTGGACACTACTTATAACGCCTATGGTTTCCGAAGAGGAAAATCTGTATCATATTGCCATGCATGTATATAATAGTATTTCTGGGCATTAGAGGGGTACATAATCATATGGAATTTCATATTCTCATGAATGATCTTAAAGACGTTTTATCCTTGCCATTATAAATGGAAGGTCAATCCATATCCACAACCCGTTCACAGGTAGATTTCTTGAGTCCAAAGTCGCCAGATTAGGCTTTCAGCAAGAATCGGTGCTCAAACCTCTTCAACACCTATATGAAAATTCCTGAGGACACTCTCCATCGAACATCACTCCAACGCATGGCTTAATAAGGAAAACCTCAAAATATCTCCCATACAGTCATACTACATGGATTTCGACAAGTTCAACTCCCAGTGAATATGCAGGCTATCACACTAGAAGGCAAGGCAATTAAATTGCATGCCAGCCAACATTCAAATATTTAGGTCCAACATATACCAATACACTCAACTGTAAGTTGCATATAGACAGCATAAGTTATGGGGCAGGAAAAGGTCAAAATATCAAGAAAAGGATCTGCAGAACATATTACAGATCACAACCTCCGATCCTGTTTACAATCTATAGGCAATAATAATCCATCTATGGAATAATTATATTGGGTAGATGTTCAAAAACTTCTTTGTATAATTTGGTCAAAATCCAGTTTGCTGCAATCCGTACAGCTATGGGGTACATGAGATCCACACCTACCAACGTCATGAGGATAATCCGACAGCACCACAATTTGGACTCCATGGACCATTTATGGTACAACGACAATGTTCCTCCAATAATGTTAGCTTATAAGTAAGGAAAACAAGATCTTGCAGGGGAAGAGGTAGTACCTTGCTTAACAATCAGCTAAAAGGTGTGAACTATGAGGATTAATATTCTCAAATCTAGTCAACCTGAATGACCAAATTTTATAGATATCGAGATCCCAAACATGAACTGTTTTCTACAGAAGATATGGTGTGTGTGCTCCGAAAATAAACCTCAAAATCTCAGGAAAAATTCCAAATCACTCGACCAAATGTTCGGCAAAAATTAGTGAGACAGAAAAAGCTGTAACTGAAATAAATACAGATTCTTTAAGTGCTATACCGATACTTAAAAACACCAAATGGATAGCAGATATAGACATAAGAACTGTTATAACCAGAAGTAAACAGTACGGAGCAAAAGAGCACTATTATCATAATATGATAATACTGACACGGAATAGCTATTAGTAAATAGGGGAACACTCCTTCCAAATTTCCCCAATATACCGAGGAGGCCCCAAGAGTTTGGCCTAATCTAAAGGTGTGTAAGTTAGGTAGTATAAATTCCAGAAACTGGGCGCTAAGGGCTGAATTATATCCTTAGTTTCATAAAAGCTTCTAACATCGAACTTTGATTTCATACAAACGCTTATATTATGAGTTATCTACCAACACCTTTTCAAATGTTTCAGATGTACATGTGTTTTTATGTTCTTATACTCGTGAAAGCTTTTTCGCCCTTGAATAAGGTCAGTCACATAAAAAGAAATTACAATTAATACAATAATAGTCAGGAATGTCTAACAAAGATAACACTAAGGGTGAAGCAGAATAGATCTGTGTGCACTCCTGAAGCATCCAGAATCTGCTTCTTGAACCAGTGGTCACAAACTAAGCTGATCAAGAAGTTGAATCATTGGCTTTGGGAGCATGGTTTCCTTTGCTCAGGATCCACCTATTCAGTCCAGAGGCAAAAAAAACCTAGAGTAGCTGCAGATATAGAACAACAACTATAACAACAAGTTCTATAGAGTGATATGTCCTCAAATCATCTTATGCAATAAAAACATGAAGTTATGCTCTCAATTAAATAGGCAAAATGAAAGTGGAGCAATTTTTTCTAGGACTATTGTGTTGATGAGGCCACTTACATCAACGTTTTCATCAGCATAATAGCTGCAATTTCATTTTTTCACGCCAAGAAAATTCTCCTTACATAAAAGTCATTATTTTAAATGAAATTGTATAAATATCACTCATATATGAACAGTGCAAGAATGGATCCCTGTGGAAAATCATTTTTGATAGTGCGAAAACGATGGATATTTAGACAGGGCAGATTAGGATTGACAGAGCCGTCCCTTAAAGAAACAATTCGTGAACATGTGTGTAACGCTTTAAAATAAAATAATCTTATCAATAATCGAAAATCCTAACCTATAAATTATGGAGTATAAGAATTCGAACCAATTAGAATATACAAATTCTAATATCTCCAAATGGGTGTATCAATTTTCCATTAGTAGTAGAACAACACTTGAAAGAATATTTGATACTATCTGCTCAGTTCGACGGAATGATTTGATGTTACCTTCTCAAAGAGATCTTAATGTAGCGTTGTCACGAACTATCAAAAGTCTGAAAGGAAAACAGCGGGAGCTAAACATCCAAATTAAATCCTCATCTATGCATTATCTCGAATTTAAATCGAGAATTATGCCTGGATGGAAAGCAAACTAGTATTTGAAATGTCCATTCGATTCGTTCCAGAAATTGTTATTATAATCAAAACAAAAAAGGTGTTAGAACACTTCGAGATCACTTGATTGTACTCGCCAAAAATGTGTTTGAGGCCCCCTGCTGAAGAACATTGTTTTGTTGTGAAATTTCGAAACTATTCAACTGAGATGAAAAGATGAAGTACGAGGTAGGTACCAGACTCAACATAGAATATACAACAATTATGGAAACAATTTTTTTTCAAGATAACCTCCTTTCAGCTCTATACATTTTTCTAGAGATGTTCGATGTCAAGCTCGTCAAAATAGCTATTAACTGACAATTTCACTTCTAAATCGATGGAAAATTCTTGTTCACTTAACCATTTCTTCAAATTGAAGGACAAAAAATTATTTGAGAAAACATAATCTGATGAATGAGGTGCATAACGAAAACATTCAAACTTCAACTCATAAATTTTGGCCATTGCAATACTAAAAAACAAAGCTGGTGCATTTAGCTAAACCTTGCCTTCTCTTATAATTTGTCGTGTTTGAAGCTAATCGATGTAATTACCAACGCCATTACGTTGCCTGCAGATAGAATAATCTTCGCCTTCTTTGAAGACAATTCTCCCCTTTCAGTTACCACATCTCGCAAACGGCTTTGTCTTATTCAAACTTTCTGACAATGAACGTTGTACTGCATCTTTCGAAATGTTTGACATTTCTCCAATATATCGCACTTTCAATCATCTAGAACTGCTTTGTAGATTTTCTTCACCATTCTGGCGTGGTAACCTAATTTGGTAGACCGCTGGGTCTTGTCAGCTCGTGCTACCCAATATTTTACCGTCACGTACGAAGAAGCAAACTCTCCCAGAGTAGAATCTAGTTCAACTTTTATATTTGTTTAAGTTAAAAGATTATGCTTTATAGATAGGGCACCTTCTAACAAAGTAATATTTTTCAAACAACTACTGCCATCTTTATCTCAGGTAGGGACATTTTAGGAACAGCCTTCATGATTATTTATTTTGGAGAATCAGGCGGTAGCGCAAAATACTGAGCTCCTATGGAAGGCGGTTAGGAACTTAGGTATTAAAAACAATCATGGCAAGAAAGAGATTCCTGACTCTCTCAAGAACTGCTGTGAAGTGAACTCCTACTTCTCATCTGTGTTTGGACAGACAAATGCTTGTGGGGCGGCATCGGAGTTCTACAGCACACATGAATACATGAATTCGAAGTTCCGTTTTAGTTTGGCGACGGTTGATGAAGTTTCACAGTTGATCATGAAACTAAAGTCGAATGCTATGGGATCGGATGGAATATCGTCCGAAATGTTAAAGTTGTGCTGTCCTGTGATTGCTCCCTATGTGACCCATAAAATAAATTATTGTTTGGATACCGGGATATTTCCTGAATACTGGAAATTGTCATTGGTGAGGCCTCTGCCCAAGGTGAAGGATCCCACAAACTATGGTGATCTTCATCCCATCATCATCCTTCCCTCAATGTCTAAAGTTCTGGAGAAGTTCATTGTGGTCCAGATAAATGATTATTGTTGGAAAATAAAATTATATCACCGATGCAGTCTGAATTCCGTAGGGGACACAGCACGCCAACCTTGCTTCTGGTTGTGGTTGATGATATTGTTAGGTCCGTTGATTGTGGTATGATTGCGGCGCTTGTCCTCTTAGATTTTGCGAAAGCTTTCGGCAGAGTTGATCACCGATTACTATGTGCAAAATTGAAGTATTTTGGTTTCGATGTGACCGAGTTACAGTTTATTTGGATAAGCATTCCCAGGTAGTAGTTATCGACAATGACCGTTCTGACGCCATTCCTGTGACGTCTGGGGTGCTGCAGGGATCTGTGCTGGGGCCGGTACTTTTTCTTCTTTACACTGCAGATAGTTTTCAAGAAATTGATTCGTGTAAGGCTCGTGCTTTTGCAGATGACACTCAGCTTTTTTACAGCTTTTACACTCTGCATGGGCTATTCCGATTTTATTGATTTTTTGCCGAAATAAGCTCACGAGGCACTGAATAAAATGAATTTGGGGATAAGGAGGCACTAAACGTTTAATTTTTAAGGGCGATCTTGGTATAAGAATCTGCTCATTAACTACAACTACGGTTAGATGCATGATTTTTATCTCTATTGAATGAAATAAATCTGAATCTGGAATTCAACCTAGGCTCGATCAATGATTTCCAGGTTACTGATATCCAGATATAAGATTAAAACAGAAGACAACATCATAAAATATACAGTGTGTTCCAACGAAAATTTGCCACCCTCCATCTCAAGCTGTATTAATTTTGGTGGAAAAAGCTGGGACACGTCAATTTTTGATTGGAGTGGCTCAATTTCTGGGTTGGTTCGGAGCATGTGAATCAACCCCCTATCCTCAGCAGCACCTAAGTTGAAATTCATTATGAGTAAAGTGGGTCGAGTGACATATTTTCGGAAAGGTCTTTTAATTCTCTATTCAAGAATAGTAACAGTTAATATCAAACAGACAGTTCGAACACAACGAAAGTTTGTATTTCAACGAAAATTTGATAATTCCAGAAATTAAAGTAAATACTCAAAATCACCTCCTCGTACCACCAAACTATGATACAAATGATTCTCGAATTCTCTTATTTTGAAGAAATTCTGCTGTCAGAAGTCCCCATAAGAAGAGATATAAAGGGCCCAAATCAGATGACCTGGCTGGCCACCCAACTGTTCCTCTTCTGCCAATCCACCGACTTGGGAAATTTGCATGCAAATATCGTCGCGCACGAACATGGTGCAGGATCACAATCTTGCTGGAAACGTATATCATTCTCTTGAAGAGTTTCATCATTTTCCAACATTTCTGTAGTAAGCCTTGGATATTAATTATTTCAACAATTGCAAATGAGTGTCTTCATTGAGATTACCTTCGATGATGAAAGGTTAACCAATATAGTTCCCATAAATTAAAGCCCAAACATTGGATTTGTGAATGGTTTGTGAGTATGCCTTTGTGAACCAATTAGGATTCTGAATATCCCAATATTCACAATTATGCTTATTCACTTCATGATTGAAACTAAAGGTACTCTCATCAAAAACCAGTTATTTTACAGAATATGTGGATTATTGACAATATTTTCATTCAAAATTCACAAAATTGCAAGCGGCAATCAAGATCGTCTTCGTTTATTTCTAGAATACAAACCTTTGAAAAAAAATTACCCTGTGAAATGAACCAACGTGAATAACGCTTACAAGGCTGTACTATATCAGGAAATAACTCACAGCACTATGCCGCCACTTTTGAACGGTACAGGTGAGTACGTGAGTATATGGAATTTCCCAGATACAATGATAAAAGGTGAAGTTCCAAGTCCATGTATAAATTTTCTTTAATTTTCTCCTTATGGGAGGGTTAGATTAGAAATTAGAAATTAGAAATGAAACATTTTAATTTTCGATTTTTCGGCTCTATATTTCGTTGAGAGAAGAGCGTTCATTATATAGTCAACTAAATGAAATTATAGTTTAGATTTATTTTAGCTGTGTAGACAATAATGTAACTGACAAAAATTTCAAAACCTTTTGAATGTAACTTTCCTAAAGATGGCCGAAATATAGAGCCGAAACGTCGAAAAATTAAAATGTTTAATTTCTCAAGTCCCTTCTATAAGGAAAAAATTAAGGAAAACAGATACAAATGAGGAATTACGACCAATTAATAATGTATGGCTTTGTTATAGTTGATAGGTAATTAAAAATAAATGTCGAAAAACAAAGTGACATATTAAAGTGGTGGCACCTAATTTAGTGCAAATTCTTAATTCGGCGATAATTGTTGAAGCATTGTAGGTAATTTTTTACTGCACAGTATTTGTGTAATTCCTTTTGTAGACATATCAGATTGCAAGCCAAGGGTCACGACCCTTTTCCTACAGTCATATGATATAAGGTCATTGTAAAATGTACGGCATCTTGTTCAAAATATTATTCCATATGGACAATAATGTTTAAATGATTGGTTTATGACTTGGCAAAGGATTCACAAATATTTATTGAAAATACTCGACATATGTTACAGGTTGTTATCCCATTATCAAGAGTAATACAATTGTATTACTCTTGATAATGGGCTAACAACGCGAAACATATGTAGAGTATTTTAATGAATATCTGTGAAACCTTTGCCAAATGATGAACCAATCATTTATTCATTATGTTTCAAGTGTTAAGCCAGAATGCCATACATATTTATCAATAACGTTTAATAATTATGCGGTCCAAAAATGTTACTAAACATTACCGTTGAACCTTATACCTGTTCATTATAAATGGTAACAAATGAAAATATTAGGAAAAAAAATGAAATTTCCCAGATTAATAAGTTTTTTCAAATGTTCCTGGAGTAATGGTTCCAAAGATTATTGGCCTTATATCATATAGCTGTAGGCAAAGGGTCGCGGCCCTTGGCTTTCGATCTCTGCACTGGTAATATATGTACGGCGTTTATGGATAAAGTATCTGTATATGTCTACGAAAGGAATTACACAAATGCCGTACAGTACTAAATAACCTATAATGCTTCTACAATTATCGCCAAATTAAAAATTTGCACTGACTTTCGGCGCCACCACTTTTGTATCAACTATAAGAAAGCCGTACATTAATATTTAGTCGTAATTTCTCATTTGTACCTGGGAAATTCCATATACTCACCTACTCACCTGTACCTCTCAAAAGTGACGGCATAGTGCTGAGAGTTATTTTCTGATATAGTAACAGCCTTCTAAGTGTTACTCAAGTTGGTTCATTTCACAGGGTAATTTTTTTCCATGGGTTTGTAGTCAATGCATGAACTAGTTTCACTTTAAAGGGGTGAAATTGATGATGTTTCACGATTCTGTAGACTGTTGCTAATACCAGACACACGTGATAATTTTCCGAATGAAATAGTGTTTTCTATTCGTAAGTGGCCCAAAACTACAACTTCAGTTGCTTCATTCTGATGTTGAACTTCATGTTTTTTGCTTTCAGAACCCGTAGTGGAAAATTTATTCATCAAAAATAAAACATACTGGAGTCCTACCTGTTTTTCTCTAAGGTTCACATTGAAAATAAATAATGAATTGAAACAATTTCAATCCGCTCATCAGTTGAGTAAACCATTTTCAACATTTGTCAGCAAACAACAACTGTCATTGAAACTATTGCGAGAATGAACATTACATTTCATTATATTGGAGGGTGTCGTTGGCTTTGCAAGCCTTTCCGAACTGCGACCAAGTTGGTCTTTTGCTCGTAACCCTTCTGTTTCATCTTCTCTGGCGAATAGTCAATGAACTTTTTCACTTGCCTTTGGCCTGGTGTTTTCCTCCAGTGTTCTTTTCTGCTAGATTTTTCCTACCGTTCCAGTTCCTGTCGTCTGTGCGGTTTACTTAGACCGCAGAACGGTTCAGGTCCGGGGGTTGGGATTCCAGCAGCTGATCTAGCCAGTTCGTCAGCGGATTTATTTCCTTGTATGCCTTCGTGGCCAGGCACCCACCACAGGAAAAGTTGGTCCCCTTCAGCAAGTTGCTTCAAGGATTGAGTTTAGAGCTTTAATCACTGCCTGACTGTCCGTTTAAATGTAAATCTGTGCACCTTTGAGTTTCCTTCGTAGTCCCTCCTGGCAGCACAGGTTTACAGCTGTTTCTGCTTGCATGATTGTGGGAGTAGAACCTAGAGGCACTGATGATAATGAAAGACAAATGTGAAAATATTTATCACTAGCAGATGGTTGTGATAAGAACAATTGTGGGTTCCTTACAGAACGTTGATTTTCATTAATATTACAAATTATTACAGTTCCTTGAAAGTGCTGAGGACAAGAATCGTCACTTGAGATTGATAGAGAGAATTAGAATTGTATTCAATGGAGGTCATTTTCAGATTTTGATTTTAAGCTTTGTCAAATTTTCGTTGGAAAACAAACTTTTGTTTTGTTTGGACGTTTTGTATGATATTAAATATTCATAAAGATAATATTCTTGAATAGAGAATTAAAAGACCTTTCCAAAGATATATCGCTCGCCCACTTTCCCTATAATAATTTTACATGCTCCAAAACAACTCAGAAATTAGTCCCTCTCCGATCAAAAATTGACGTGTCTCAGCTTTTTCCACTGAAATCAGTCCATCTTGAGATAGGGGGTGGAAAATTTTCATTGGAACATACTGTATACCAGCGCAAATTCAACAATTTGAATCTATTGTATCATAATAATATATAATATTGTATTTTTTTATGTGCTAGTAGAATATTTTAATAAATTTTTCTGAATCGTATATTGGCATGCAGCTCGCGAAATATGAAGTCGCTTTTTCATTTGACCAGAACAGGTATGTAGGAAATTCAGTTACTCATTATTGCTCACCGTTTTAAGGAAATTATTTCAGCATTCCAGGGAATATGCATCATCCATGAGCCTGAAATTAAAATCATCAATTTAATTATGGTTTTAAAACTACTAACTTAACGATTTGATGAAGATAAGATAGTTAATTATGTAATATTTGAATTGAATATAATCAGTTGGGAAAAAATTAGGAAGCATTGAAGAAGGATAATTTGTCTAGGATATTCCAGGCAACAAGGAAAACTCAATCTTTCTCAGTAAATAGTTCATCATTTCACAATTTGTTTCTTAGATAAGAATATTAAGGAAGAATTATAGTTTTCACAGTTTGTCTAAATTTTCCGACATCTTTCGTTACTATCCCAAACTGTTTTCCTTTAAAAACTTCTCTGAGACGCCAGCTGATAAGAAACGAAAGGAATTCAGGATTTTAATTGTTTCAATATTGAATTGTGATTTTTATTTAATACTTAATTCTCGCCTTCAGATTTTTCCGAATTTCTGATTTTCCAACCAGGTTTTGATTTTTTTCTCCTTAAAATCCTAATTCAGACTATAACGAACGTTTTGGAACAAAATTCGCCAAATTTGATAATGAATGAACACTACTTATACGGGGGGTATTCAAAAATTCACATTTGGTACTTTGAGACTATGAGATGAGCCATGATCATCTGGTACAACAATATTATTTTTTTGATGATCCAAAAATTAAATTTAACCAAGCCCATATGAAAATTCCAAACTGATCGGATCGATCTGTCTGTTAAGAATTTTTTCTGATAAGCACGTGTAGCCGTAGAGTTTAAATCGAAATCGAATACTCGGTCAGAAATCTTGAGATGCATTCTATGAAAAACAATTTTATTTGAGAAAAAATTATGTGCGTTGCATCTAAATGAACATCCGAGAAGCAGGTAGACACTTCGAAAAATTTTCGTAGCCAGTGTAAGTTACCCTTTTCTTGGTTATAGTCCTAGTGGGACAATGTTTGATAATTTAAGTGCAAAATTTAATAGGATTATGTGAAAATTCTAGCATAATATACTAAATTATTGTTAACTCTGAATCTATTGAAAATAGGTATTGGGAATGTCTTTAATTTGCAGTCAAAATACAAGCGGTTCTATTTGAAATACGAAGAATATTGGCGATTGAACCAAAGCTCTGTATAGCTGTATGAACAATTACTTATTGTTTATGGTTTATTATGTTTTGAGAATAATTCAGATGAGATTCTAAGATTCCGGTAGATTTAAGAGATATTGAATAAAAGGCATATTTTTGATCTGAAGAAACTCACCTTATTTCGGGATAACAACTTTGAAAATGATGAGTATCTATTGTTGCAGACTATTTATCCTAACTAGAGCTGAAAAACTTAAACGAGGTCCCTTGTATCAACAATAATTAGCAAGATTGAGTAACATTCCGTTACTCGTTTCCCAGGAATGGGCTTTACTCTTAGTCATTAGTTGCAATAAAGCCATAGTCCGATTCAATAACTGCGATAATTGTCGTATTGAATGACCACATGAGAATCGATTAATTTATCTGAACATATTTCATATCGAGCAATCAATTGCTATATAATCTGATATTGCATACTTCGTACTTTAGTTGAACAAGTGGTGAATCCTTTTCAATGAAACTCTTTATTTTAATTCTGAAAATTCTTCTTCTCCTAGTCTACTGTTTTTGAAAAATATAGCGGAAGAATTAAAAGAAGAAGCCAACTTAGAACTTGATTACATCTACACCCACAAAGACATATTTTAAGTAAAGATATAGCTACCATCAGCGACTGTAGTTAAGAATGTGATAACACCATGGCCATTAATTTTATGAAGTGACAAGAAAGTCAATGTTATCGACTTCTAACTACTCGTACTCCCACAACAAAAATGCTAGTCCTTCTAGTCGGATAAATCACCGCAATATAATAGTTGAAAGTTGATTTAAATTTCCCTTTGTCAAAACAAAAACTGAATGAGTTCCCTAATTTTAATTAGCGGTGTAATGTTCTAGATCAACTCTTCTGCTGTTGGAGCATCGGAAGAAAATTGAATGATTCTGCAAAAATATAATTACTACGAGGGGAGGACGAAACGTTTTTTTTTTGTCATCAATTTGCAGCACCCTGAGGAGTTTTTCAAGGCAACTTAAAACCTGCTGTATTATTGCCAGACATGTCACATCCTTTTAGAATGAAGCTGTTTCCGTTTCACGCTTTAATCTCAATTTTAAGAAGAGATACACACTTTGCAATGAAAATCCAGTTCGAAGAGGTTCACATGAATTCAAAAACTATGATGATCAATTCACCTCCAAGTTCGATATTTGTTTTTTATTTGTTGTTGTCATCTAAAAGTTATTAAACTGTAGTTTTGGATATTCTATTCTTATAAAAATGGAAAATGTGTCAGGTATGGTTGCGTTAATCGGAAATGGGCGATGAACGTTAAACAGTACAATCCATTTATGAAAACAGGTGCCTATTCTAGATGTGCTGGTTCAAGCCGTGTGCCGATTCGGGATAATGGTTTTATGATGAATTTGTCTGTCAGAAAAGAAAAACAGAACAACGAATTTCGTTTCGTGAGATATGTTATTGTTAGTGAACGAGAAGTCAGGGGAAGAGGGAACGCCGCACGTCTTAAGTGCAGAAGATCAGCTACTGGACAAGGTTTGAAAAGAGAACAGAGAGTAGCGCGATGAGAGAGTGAAAATTTGAACACCAATGATTGGAATTGCCGAAAGATCAAGTTTCTACCAAATCAAGATCTCGAGGCGGATGACAAAAAGGTGTGGTGACGTACAAGAGAAATTTATGCTGACTTTACAATCAGCCCTAAAGTGGTATCGACAAACAATAGAACTGATTTATGCCATGTCTCCAAACGTGCCATTACAGGTGAGAGACATGTCACTGAAATTCTATCGGAGTTCATTATTCCACAGGTACAGCAGTTGAGGAAAATTTCATACCATGCTCGTTATACCGTTAAAGTAACGAGGGAATTTCTGGGTATTTCACATATGTCTCAGCTGAAATGGCTACCCGACAGCCCATATTTGAATCCAATTACCTGGGACATGATAGGAAATAAGGAATTCTAAATCAAATCCCGTATCCGAGAACCCTCGGACTTCAAATTGCACTGAGCAAGTTCAAAACATGCCTAGGAGAATAAAACATAGGACTTTGAGTTTGTTTCTGACCTCTATGGTTTCGCAATGCGTGAATTGAAAAAAATTGGTGATTTTTCAATCGAAGGAGTGCATGTACTGTTGAAATGAAGATAAAAGCATGAAACAAAAACCACTTTGTTTCAGAAAGATGTGACATGACCGGCAATAATACAGTACGCTTGTGAAATATTTGAAATACTACAAACGTATTCCCCTCAGACAACAATTTTTTAAGTATTCTCGAATTTTCTCTTGATGTTGCCAAAGTAGAAGACCAATTCAATGACATGTTGGCTAAGGCAGAATTTTTGCCAATCTTTCCTCTAAAGGGGAAGACCCGTGGCGGAATATGACATTTTTTTCAATTTTGTAAAAAACTGAATTAGTATGCATTACAACCGATAGAGCACCAGCAATGACTGGAAACAAAAACGCTTCTTTTGTGGCATTGTGTCGAGCTAATAAAGATTTCCCTTAATTTTTTTCATTCCATTGCATTATACATCAACAAGTTTTGTGTTCAAAAGTTTTAAACATGGAGGAAATTATGGGCATAGCAACAAAAATTGTGAATTGTATCCGTGCACGTAGCTTGCAACGGCGGCTCTTTAAGTTACAGTTGCAAGATAGGGAGTCAGCTGAACACACTGATTTAGTTCTTCACACGGACGTCAGGTAGTAGAGTCGCGGAAAACTCCTAGAAATTATTCAAAAATTATTGCCCGAAATAACAGCTTTTCTAGACGAAAGAGGTGTTGACACTCAGATGTTGAAGAACGAAAAACGCTGACTGATTTGGCATTTTTGACTGACATCACAATGCGCTTAAACACCATCAACTTGGAGTTTCAAGGTGAAGAAAAAACTATTATTGAGATGATAAGTACAGTAAACGCATTCAATAGTAAATTGCAACTTATGATGGATCAACTGAAAAGAAAGGATCTGAAACATTTTCCGTCTTTCAAAGCAAGGATTCCTCAGTGGAATAATGATACTTATGAGGCTGAATTATAGTATATTTTGTGACAATTCGAAATGCGTTTTTATGATTGCGGTAAATTGGCGAATAAAGCATCATTTGTGAGTTATCTTTTTTCATGTGAAAACATTGAGGAATTAGCTACTGAAACAGCAAGTCAGTTTACTATGAACTCATGTTCTGAAATGAGTTGGTGCAGATTATATCAGATATACATCTCAAAGCTACAGCATCTGATACAAATTTCTGGTGTTTTACATCTGAAGATTAATATCCGAATCTAAGGCAAATCGCCCTTCAACTGAAGGCAATGTTTGGGTGAACTTACTTGTGCGAGTCTGCATTTTCTGAAATGAACATTATTATGTCAAAATATCTCAATCGACTAACTGACGATCATATGTAATCATGCTTGCGATTAGCACTCTGTAGTTACGAACCATCTTATGATAAGTATGCTGAGGACATGCAGGGTCACGCTTCAACATCCAAAGTCACTCCTTAGTTAAGTTTAACACCATATGTAACTCTTTTGTTTTGTAACAACCAATAAACTCGCAATTTTGATTAACTATGAGTTTTTTCATTGATATTATAGAGAAAACCCAACTAAACCTAACCGAAATCTTAAATAAAATAATTTATATTGTGCGGAAAGCTAATATCTATATATGCTTCGGTACACCCTACCTAGGTAGGTAGGTAGGTAAGGTATATCCTGTATGTACGACAACGCTGCATCACACATACTTGCAGCCTCTCAGAGTCGATCGCAAGTAGTCTAAAAATATTGAAGTAGATCGCCAGCAGTTCAAGTTTGAGCACCCCTTTCCTATACAATTATGATCCATTCCGTTCCAAATTCCGATCAGTCTGTTTCGAACCTCATTCAGGGTAGCTGGTTTCTTAAATTTCTATTGAGAATGTTCCAGACATGTTCGATGGGATTTGAGTCTGGACTTCATGCAGCCCCTCCATTGAAGAGATTTCGTGATCTTGAAGATAGTTCCTAATGATATCAGATTGGTGAGGTAACATGCAGAAACAAAAAGTTTTCACCCATGTTTGCCGAAAATGGTAACGTACCTCTGAGTATTCATTCTATTATTTAAGATTCCTCTCCATACCGATATTGAACCTCCACCAAGGGTAGGTTAAATGTCACACAAGGCATATTTCTCATTTCAACGTCTGTATACTTGACAACGTCGATCGCAATGAAAAGACAATATCTCGGCGCATCTGTAACCAAAACTCTCTCCAAGTCAGCTTTTAACCAATTGCCATGTTGGTTGGCAAAATCCAATAGGGCTTTTCTGGATGCTGCAGTTAGGGCTCGGCCTCGAGGTGCGACACGAACGCTTAATTTCCAGAGAAGTCGTATTTTTTCAGTGTTAATTCATAGTCCAATTTTCTGTCGAAGCTGCATTTAGCAGTAGCGAACCGTTGTTGCTCGAGGTCGTCGTTATATAGGTCTCCTTTCATGACTACCAGTCGCCCTGTAGCTCCGAATCATTCTAATAGTTCATTGGGACACTCGAAGCCGTTGGCCAATTCTTGTGCAATTCCAACCTAGGTCATCTAACACCACTGCTTGGGCACATTCTGCCGAGTTCAAATTTCGTGATTGGCGTTGCAATATCACAAAGAACAAACTTTATAAGTAAAAATTGATTAACAAGTGCTGTTTTCAACATGTTGTGGTTTCTTGCAAAATCTCAAGTGATTTCTTTCATTTCATTTCTCATGAGACAAAACTTCTCGCCAGAAAGCAACATAGAATTTTGTTGGCATATGTCAGAACATATCCAAAAAATATGTGCTAATGAATTAGTTTCCACACAGTGTAATAGTCTCTGGAAATGTAGTTACTCTTGAACACTATTACACCCTTTCAATAATAATGGAATGATTTTGTCCATAAGGGTTGATGGGTTTATGTGAAACAACAACGTTATATGGGATATATCTATCTGCAAAATATGGATAATTCTTACCGTAGGTGTTTCTTCCAGAAATATAGGGTGCGCCAGAGAAAACCGGACAATTTTTTTTTTCGTTATAACTTTCGCAATTTTAGAGCTAGATCACTCGTTCTTGCTTCATTGGAAAGCCAAAGGACTAGATTGTCCGAAATTTTTCCTCAAAATCATAGATAGTACTTCTTTTGTAATTAGGCGCTAGAAATTGGCGTAATATTTGTCTAGCAGTATAGCCACGACCAAATAAACATCCAATGAAACGCTTATCCTCAATTATTGAAACCATTGTTAACAATTTCAAACGTCAAAAACAAGCAACAACAAGATAAAATTCGAGTTCAAACCAAATGTCGTCTAAAACTCGATGACATTTCATTAATTTTTGTTTATCATAGAATTAATGCATGCAGTCTATGTTCAGAGGTTTCACAACGGGAGGTGCATATGATGGTGAAGAAAACAAACATTATCGACGACAATTGGCACAATTCTGAATCAATATTCGAGTTCGACCCCTCAAAATTATGGGAAAGGTTCAATTTAGTGATTGAATTACGCAGTTGATTCATTCGAACGCGAAAACTTTCTTAATGTGCGGAGAAAATTGTTAATATTTGAGGAAGTCGGCCATTTTGAATTCCAACGGAAATCAAATTTTAGGTTGGTTTTAGTAAACAATGGTTCTTTATCTTCCTAGAACATCCATGAAAAACACAACAATTTCAGGACTGCCAACGCCATGAGGTGAAAAAAATATTTCTATTTCAGCTGAAAATCAGAATGAAAAAAATTCTTCACGCTACTTTTTTACCGATTCTTGGAATATTTTCAAAATCAATATGTCAATTGTTCAGAAAAGAAAATAAACGTTCCAGCGATCTTTAAATATTGCTCATTTTCGAATGAGTCTGCCATATTAGATTTCACCGGAGATGCATTTCGACACGATTTCTGAAAAACCTAGTCCATTGGCTTTCCAATGAAGCTATAACGAATGATCTAGCTCTAAAATTGAGAAAGTTATAACGGAAAAAAATTGTCCGGTTTTCTCTGACGCACCCTATAGTTCGCCGATTCACATCATTTCTCATTGTTACCTTGACTTCTCGAATGTTTGATGTCATTTGATATATTAAGATAATACTTCAGTTCTTTGTAGAGAGATCAATTACTTTTGCTTATTCATAATTCTTTTTTCTCGACTTTTAGAAAGTTATTTCATACAAAATTAAACTCATTCCTTTTTTATATATTTCCGGAAATGTAAGATAAGGCTTTCTTACTGCATTTCTCAATTATAGTCGATTTGGTAAAGGCGTAGAGTAAAAATCTTTAGGTGATAAGATGGGCATAGGTTAGATTTGAAAATACATCATCAGAAGATGGACTATATTTTATGAACATATTGCAGCTTAAAATATATATAAGTATTTTGACAAGCATTTTTTAATTTTTACAATTTTGAAGTACAAAGTCATGAAATTATTTATAAATATTGTTTAACATTCTGTTAGGTAATGTTAAAACTCATGTGAAAAATTTAGCTTAAGTCTACAATAATATAAAATAAATTTTCATTTCCATATTTCACTAAAATTATTGAGTTATCTTAAATATCATATTATTTAATTATTATATATTTTAACGTAAAGAATTAAGCGTTGAGTATGCATGAAATTCATGAAATAATTATTTTTGGTAAACGTAACTATCTTGATATTCACATTAAATTGTTATCCTTTTCAAATACATTAGTGTTCAATTGATCCAATTTTATTTTGGAAGAGAATCCTAAAACGTATAGTATAAACATTTCATTTGAAACGAGGACAGCAATATTCGCAAGCAACGAAAAGACAAAAAAGATCGTAATCAGGTAGTTGGGTTCTTTCTGGAGATTTGTACGAGGGTTTCTATCAAAGATCCAGCAATAAAGTAGTGCGTGTTCCAATACAAAATCATACAACATTTATTTTTGAATATGTCCGTACCATATTTCTGAGGGATTTGCATACTTGATGAGCTTTTATTACTTTACGTCTTTACCAAATAGACTATAGACGGGGGCACCACAGTGCCCCGGTCAAAATGAAATACATATTGAATTGAATAAAATTTTTGCAATAAAGTACTGTTTTTTCAGGCCGGAAACGTTTCAAAACAAGCTTGTACTATGACACCTTTTCTCTCAATGAAATCTCAGGGTACATTAATTGTTACCTACTTATTTTAGATTGAAAAAACAAATAATCAATGATCGTTATTTCTACATGAAATTCAAATTGATCAATCAGCGTTAAAATTCAAGAAAGCTCAAGCTAATGGGATGCTCATATAATATAATCGCTTTCTACATACTATTATATTTCATAGCACCGAAAAATCAAGTAACCTTGTACGTACGTTTCTAGAATGAGGAATCTAGAGAATGCAAAGTGATTTTTGATTCTGATTCGTTTGAAGTAGACAGGAACATTTTTTAGCTTCGGGCGAATCGTAAAGCATGTCGAGTTTCTGTCTAATAGTAATAAGTAGTTATTTCGAAATTAATCGGAAGAAAAAAGATTTTATTACCAAATGAGTTTATGACTAAATTAATAAATGGCTATGCTGTACCGAACAAATTGTGTAAAACATGCTATACTAATTAAAATATTCATAACGCCATCCTCAACCTGTCTTTGTTGCTTCTATACTTGTGTTACAGTTATTCTGTAGTCATCATGGTCGGTTCAAGTACTATTATTATGAGATTTAAAACTATACGCATATATTAATATGTTGTTATAGAAGACTTTCGATTGAATATGCCAAGAATGCATTCTCCAGTTAACTTGACAAGGTTATGTTCAGTATATAATAATAATAATAATAATTTATTGATCCCTTAAGACATCACAAGTATGTATAGGACAGGTCAATAGAAAAGACATTTAGACATTATCTAAATCAACACATAGAAACTCATTCACAGTATAAAAACATTTTGCTAAAAGTAAATTCTCAACTGCTACCTTAAATCTATTTACACTTAGACCCTGTATATGCCGTGGAAGATGATTGAACAATCTGATACCCTGGTACAGGGGCGACATTTCAAATCTAGAAGTTCTGTGTTTAGGGATACATAATGTTTCCTTATTTCTAGTATTGTGGGAATGAAAGTTAGAAAGTTTAGTCATGTTACTTTCATTCTCTTTAATATAAACGAGGCATCTCAAAATGAAAATAGACGCCAATGTGAGGATACCATTCTTCAGGAACAACGGTCTACATGAAGATTGTGGAGCTGTATCGAACATCATTCGCAGAATTCTTTTCTGGATGATGAAAACTCTACCTACGTCTGAGGAATTTCCCCACAGTAAGATATTATAGGACAGGTGACTATATACCAAACTGTAATAAACTCAGAGGTAGTGAACTCTTGATTCTATTTAGGGCATAATAGGAACTATTCAGCCTCTTACAAATCGCATCGATATGTGCACTCCACTTCAGATTCCTATCGATGTGAACGCCGAGGAATTTAGTGGTGTCCTTCGAAGAGATGACTGTATCTAAATCCCTTATTGTAATGCTACCCTGATCACAAGACGACAGAGTGAAGTGAATGCATTCCGTCTTGTTGACATTGATCATAATAGCATTAAAATGGCACCATTCTACGAAACTCTCCACCAGCAGCTCGCATAACTTTTGAAGCTCCTCAAGAGTCTCAGCAGTAATAGCTATGGAAGAGTCATCAGCGAACAGTATCAACCAGATTATTTTTGATAATAAATTGCGAATATTAGATTTTCTGTAGAATATTTTTTTCAAATTTGGTGGCAGATCGTTGATGAATAACAGAAATAGAAGTGGCCCCAAGACAGAACCCTGGGGTACTCTAATTTACAGTACTGTTCATTTGAGAACGAGTCGTGAACCCTGATTGAGGCAGTTCTGTCCTCCAGATAACTACGAATCCAGTTCAAGAACACGCCTCTGAATCCAAGATTATAACATTTATCCAATATAAACTGGATAGCAAGACTATCAAACGCTTTAGACAAGTCAAAGAACAATCCAGCAACATATTGACCATTATCAAGGCAACGATAGACGAACTCCACGAACTGCAATGCTCCAGTTTGAGTCGAGCGGCCGGTTCTGAAACCATGTTGTGCAGTATCAAGTATTTGAAATTTATCTAGGTACTTCATCATTCTATCAAACACTATTCTTTTAAAAACCTTGGAAAAGACACTTAAGATAGATATAGGTCTATAGTTCATGATATCGTGTACATCATCCTTTTTATGAATAGGAATGACGATTGCTTTTTCAGAATACGAGGAAATACGCCTGTGCTAATTGACAGGTTAATAACATGAGCGAAATGTCGGCTGATATCGGTACCTATCATCTTCAGAATTCGTGCTGAGATGAAATCAACACTAGAACCTTTGTTGTTTTTGAGTGATCTTATAACATCATGGATTTCATGCTCCAGGACTGGGTGGAAGAAAAAGGTTGTGTCTAACATACGTGACGTCGTACATGAGGATGACATTGAGTCTTTATAATAACTGTTGAGGGAAGATTCGGCAACTGTAGTGAAATGATTAGCGAAAATCTCAGCCAAATCCTTGGGATCGTTATGCGTAACATTATCAATAACCAGTGCAATAGAATTTTGTTCCATACGTTTTCGACCAGTCATAGTATTTACTAGATTCCACACAGTTCTATTTTTATTTACAGATTTATCAATAAGTTCACTGTGAAAATTGTATTTGGTTCTTAGGATTAAGGATTTATAATAGGATTTGGCTTTCTTATATAAATCATTAGAGGATTGAGTTTTTATATTAGAATGTAACCAATGAAGATTTTGTAGGTCACATTTGGCCAAAACAATTTCTGGAGAAATCCAGTTTTTCCTGTTATGAGTATAATTGGTACTACGCATAAGAGGGCAACAAATTTCAAAGATATGTTGAATGGTATCTACAAATGCCCCAAAACATTCATCAACATCAGAATCTATGTATAAGTCCTGAAAATTACATTGAGAAATACTCGATGCAAACTTATTAAGATTTTGATCGTTTAAATTTCTGACCATTCTCGATACATATATATATATATATATATATATATATATATATATATATATATATATATATATATATATATATATATATATATATATATATATATATATATATATATCAGGCACCACAGTGCCTCCTCCAAGTTCGATCGTCCTGTAAATTCTTTGTTGATAATACTAGTAGTCTGAATTTTCAGTAACCAAGATAACTCATTGAAACTAAAGTATATTCCCGAATCACTTAATCATACCTTATACGCAAAGAACTATAGTTAGATGCTTCTAGTGTTTAGCAAAAACTGAAAGAAAAATTGAAACGTTTTTATTCCAGTTTCATTTTCGAAAGTTAAAGTCTCATTTTTCTGTTCCCAACTTCAAATCTCTTTACAATATATTTATTATTATAATAATATATTATGTAATCACAAAATACACACCACCGAATTTATATGGAATCACCTGATATTTTAAATATTACCTCAAAGATTTGAAAACTTCGAAGAATTGTTAGAATTGATCCTCTTTGAGATAGTTCAATTGTAAAAATAAATAAATTAAGGTTTATTCTTAGAAAGAAACAAATAAAAGAAAATAAGAAACTCTTTCCGCATGTAGTAAAAAAATTGAAAATTGTTTTTCTCAAGGAGTAGGTGTTTTTTCTCGACCTCAGTAGCTTGTATTACCTCCTCTTGCACTGATACAAGCCTGAATCCGTCTAGACATGCTTTGGATTAGGTTTTCGACCTCCTCTGGGGTAATATTTTGCCACTCTTCTGTGACGGCTTGGATGAGCTGTTGTGGTGATCTTGGATTATCCTGGCGCGATCTTATTTTCCTTTTGAGATTATCCCATAAATGTTCAATAGGATTCAGGTCTGGAGAGCAAGCTGGCCAGTCCAAAATAATGATTCCCTCTGTCTCAAGATAATGCCGCGCAAGGTTGCTGGTATGCGTATGAGCATTATCTTGCATTAAAGTGCAATACTCAGCGTGGGCACCTCGCCAGACTATGGGCTCCAGCACTAGGTCCAGGTAATTTCTAGCCATTACACTCGCAGGAAACGAAATCAAATCTGTTTTGCCCCCAGCATAATGCCACCCCAAAACATCACACTGCCCTCTTGGTATTTCGGGATCTTTTTTGCTGCTCGAAGTCTAGCTTGTCTTCCACAAATCCGGCGGTCAACTGATTTAACACCAATTCAGGTCTCATCCGAAAAAAGAACTTCTCGTCAATTCTCAATATTCCAATTTTGGTGCTCGATACACCAAGTAAGTCTGTTAATTTTTTGTTGTCTCATTAGCTCTTGAACTCTTAGGGGCCTTCTGCTGTATAAACCCCTTGAACAAAGTCTTTGACGTATCGTTTCGACTGATACACTGATGCTTCCAGATATTGCCTTTGGAGTATGGGGCGCGACGCACTAGGATCTCTTCTTATAATTTGGCACAAAAAGCGGTCTTGTTCTTCAGAAGTGATCTTCCTACGACTTCTTCTATGCCTATTTTGCAGAGATTGTAGCTCCACGTATCGGGCGTAGGTTTTTTAAATCACCCCCTGTGATACCCCCATTATGGTCGCTATATCCCTCTGTGTTACCTCTTCTTTAACGAGAGCAATTATTCGACCCCCATGCAGATCGGACAATCCAACGTTTGGCATTTTGGATTATGATTATAGGCTTTTTTAAATTTTGAAATTCGCAGTTTCAAATCTCAGTGACGACTGAGTACAATATCCCGAACATGTGGTGATAATTAAACGTTTCTTATTATACTATCCAGTTTTTTACAACAAAAAACTTCATTCTTCACAAGTAGTCAAAGATCCATGGTCAAAAACAATAAATAATGTGAAATTCCGAGTAATTCTATATAAATTTGGTTGTGTGTACATACATTACGATAACATGTCAAAGTATATCCGAAATTAAGTGGAAATCTATATTAAATTACAACAATGTAAATGTAAATGTAAATGTAGGTCTATTTTATGACCACATAAATAAAATTGTTGATGAACACGTACCTAAAATGAAGTTGAATTGTAAATACCCTTATTACACAAAGAATACAATGAAAACATTGAAGCAAAATAGTCGACAGCAGAAAATATGGCAGATAAACCAAAACTTAAATAATTTCTGAGGAAGAAACTTATTGCAAAAGATTATTCGAATATAGTTTGTAGTACCCTTTTATGGGTGCATCTCTTATTGAAGGAAAAACAGTCACTTTCCTGGAAAAATGAATCCTGAGGATGAACAGGCTTCATCTCTAGAAGAAATTTCTAATTTATTCGCAAAGTAATAATGATCATAATCATTCGTATCGACACATTTAGGGGTCGTGATGGGATTCCTCTAGTGTGTCTTCAGAGCTTTGCAGGATGTATATCTGTACCTTTGTATTAATAATTCAGTTAGGTCTGCGTTCTTCCTTGACGAATGGAAAAACTCAATCATGGTGTTCCCTGACACAGCATCCAACTCATCTTTAATTTGTATAGGCGTAAAGCCTTTCAAAAACAAATATTTAATGACAGATCGATACTCGATTTTGTTCATTTTACGAAAACACTCACATCAACTCACTTAATCGACTGTTGCATAACAACTGCGCATCCAAAATGGATAAAACTGGTGAGTAACTCTCAACAGCTGAACAAGAATTCTTTAGCTTTTATTTACGAGTGCTTTCATCTTCACGTAAAGATCGAAAACTTTTCAGATCATCCTCGTATATCTATCGTGCTATCGTTAGACATCAGTTCACTTCAATATCAAGACTGACTCAAAGTTTTCGATGTTCAGATGGAATTGACTTGAATTACTTAAGAAGCTGATGTTTCATAAGGATGTGATTTTCGTTATATAAATTCACTTTGACATTATTTGTTAGCAATTTGGTTGTCACTCTTACCTTTCGACTTCTTTCGAATAAAATTCACCAAAGGTACCATATGGACAATAATAAGCAGTTATTATAAAACCTACAGAAAGAATCTAAGTTTGTTATTTAAGTCATTATCTATGGAAACACTTCTTCAACAACCTCAACCTAAATTGTTATCTAATAACAGACCAACATTTATAGCAACTGTATCAGAATTAGACATCTTCATTTCTATAATAAATGTTATAACTTCGCAATCGCACAAGAATGTGTAATGTCCTTTCATTGAAACAGGCCTTTCTTCGAGAATCTGCATCTTAAAGATGCAAGTTTTTGAATTTGAGTACATTGTATCGAAACAAATTGCACGAAGGACTCGTCTAGTACGTGAAGGTATGTCTATATGTATTTTTTTTTCATACATTATATTGAATGAAAGCTTCTAATCCTGTTGTACAGTACAGTTCTGCTGAACCTGCTGACATACTATTGATTTTTGTATTTGTGATGAATAATTTACAGTGTTGGTCACATTCCATATGGGGAAATTGAAACTCGGTGACATATTAATCAAAGTGAAACTTGCTTGACGTTTCGCCATTTTTATGAATCTCTTAAATAAGGTAGAACGAGTTATTGCCAATAAATGTTTTTATTTCATCTTATGAGATACTAAACAACACGAGCATATTTCATCGTAACGTGTTCACCATTTTTATGTCCGAGCTCATTTTTTGCAACTACGCCCAGATCTTGTACATCTTCAAGACATACCAACGTATATGCTTCCGAAGACTTCACTCGATTACTTTTTCGCGAAAGTCCTAGATCTTGAAAATGTATTCATTTTGATGAAGGAATATGCGATTGCGAAAAAAGGTTCTTAAATTCAAATAATTACCTTTACTTATTGATATTCCCTTAATATATCATATCATTTTTCTTAGAAAAACTAATTTTCCGATTCCTAAATCGCTAATTGTCTACTACAAATGCCAACTCTTGACGCCTTCTGAACATCATCAATCTGCTGTCTAAAAATCCATTACCAAAATATATGATAGTTTGAATGAATACAATTAACTATAAAATATTCTGCACCCAAAGAAACCTACTAATTAACATGTTCTATTTCGAAACAAAACTATGTCGATGTGGGTACCATCACGTCTATATTGACCTGATTTGATGAAATATTATTTGTTAGCTAATTATCAAGAACCCTCATGTCCATTTGAGGGAAAACTCAAGTAACATAATTATTCCATGTTTAAACAGTAAGAATTGCATAAAGTTAAATATTTCTTCACTGCGCAAGCGTTACTAGGATTAATTAATTTTCAAGAAATAAACTATAAGCCATGCGTGGAATATACCTTGAATTTATTCATATTATTAAATGAACTTTTGTAGAAGAGTTTACGATAATGATAGAATAGAATAGAAGCTGCGAGATGTAGGAATGATTGAGGGAGGCCCGAATGCTTCAAATTGATGTCACGCATACAATTATTTGCGCGAAATTCATAAAATTATTGTTTCTACATACACCACGTTAGGACAAAGTAATTCAATCAACAAAAGAGCGCCTCAAACCTGAGCATTAATATTAACAATAACATCAATTTATTATTATTATTTGAGTGAGGGCTCACTCACTCACTCGACCCAGTGGTCTATTGTGGCACATTCTGTCCTAGATTTCATCCACGAGCTCCATCCTTCTCGTAAAGGATACGAGTTTCGTGGGTGAGAGCTAATAGGCTCAGTCAGCTTCAGTTTGCAAGATTCAAGTTCTTCCATCCTGACCCTGTCCCTAGCTGGGCACTACCACATAACATGTTCCATTGATTCTATATCTTCTTCACATAGTCTACATGACGGATCCCCAATCAATCCTAATTTATTTAGATGTTTCCTGAGGCGACAGTGCCCCGTTAGTGTGGCAGTTAAAACTCTCAGTTCCAACCTAGAGAGTTTAAGCCAGGTCTTGGCTTTTGTAGTGGAAGGTCCACTGATGGCACGTCGAGCGTGTCTGAGACCTGGGAGGCTCATTCAATGCTCACGTACCCTCAAGACCAGCCATCGGTTGTTTTCCATCCTTGCAGTTTCCAGGGGAATTCCGAGCTTAGGCTCCGGTCCTATGAACTCCAGGTTAGTTCCTCGAGCGGCCAATAAGTCCGCCTTTTCATTCCCTCCTGAGTGCCTGAGTGACCAGGAACTCATATTACACGGAGCCTGCTCCGCTCTCCTAGTTTGGCAAGGGTGAAGCGACAATCCTGCACCATAAGTGACGTACAGGTATCGGATGCCAGTGCTTTCAGTGCAGCTTAGCTATCGGTGAGGATTTTAAATGTTCTATTTGTTAATCCCCCCGCAAGCAAAAGGTTAGCACAGTTTTCAATAGCGAATATTTCTGCTTGAAAGACAGTCACATGCCCACCAAGACAGATCGACTGTTCCTTGGCGGCACCTCGACCATAAACACCAGCTCCAACACCTTTTTCAGTTTTTGAGTTTGCTATCCAGGGTAATCCCCAGATATTCTTCTACAACCGGAATAAACACCCCGCCCAGGGTCGGGGGGAAACAAATATCCTCCTCTTCCTGGTAAATGGTACCATTAGAGTTTTGTTGGGGTTTATGCTAATCTTCTCTCCTTCACACCACCCCTGAATTGCAGACACCCTCCTGAAGTCAGTCAGAAATATCGCTATCATCTCTGACAGCCAGAATGACTATATCATCAGCGTATGCTTGTACATAAACATATAGTGCGCCAATTATTTCCAGAAGGTCATCAACTAGCAGGGACCACAACAGTGGGGATAGAACTCCTCCCTGTGGGCAGCCCTTGCCAGCCAAAAAAGTGACTACTTCCCCTTTCAGTGAAGTGTTGATCACTCTGGCATTTAGCATTATACTAATCCATTCCGCAATAATATTTGGTACTCCTCTGGCTCTCACAGCCCCACACAGCGAGTCATTGGGAGCCGCATTAAACGCACCTTCAATGTCCATGAAGGCTGCAGCTGCAGTCTCTTTGCAGTCCAGAGACTGTGTGATCCACCCTACTAAGTTGTTAAGTGCCAGATCGATTGATTTACCTTTTTGATAGGCGTATTGATGTTCACTCAGAGGCCTCAGCGATAACACCTCGGTCCTGATTTATCCACATAACACTTTCTCCAGGGTTTTCAAAACAAAAGACGTAAGACTAATCGGTCTAAACGACTTAGAATGTAAGTCCGAGAAAGCAACAATCTGGGAAGTATGCTCTTGCAAGAATCTCTAAGATCTCCTTTCCAGAGCCCGTGTATCGCCCATCCGGACCCTCCACAGATCCGATGGAGAGCGCTGGACCTCTGGCGAGAACCCTATGCAGCCTTGCACTGATATTTTATACATTTAATAAAATTCTCTCATTTTCAAAAGGTTAAAGCATAATCTTGAAATTATGATCGCAAATAGGGACAATTTTTATTGCGCAAGCTCAGCTTGCTCACATTAATTGCATGGAGAAAAATTTAACTCATGCGCGAAGTCCACCTATCATGAAATTCTTTACATTTCAGCAGAAATTAATATAATTCTTGAAAGAAAACGAAAGTAATAACCTATAAAACTTATCAGTATAACATTTAATGTCGTATATCCATGGCAGAAGTGTAGAGAATCGTCTACTAACTCGAGTCTTTCGGTTCATATTCGATAGGTAATGATATTTCGTAAAGCTTAAATAATTGGATAGATAATTAATGGGATATAAGATGTGGGATAAGTGGACCCGTTATTTTTAGTTGATTTCGACATTTAATTCACACCATTTCCTGAAAGCTAAATAATAGGTCTTCGATAAGCATCGAATAAAAATGTGAAAGTTATATTTCGTTGTCTAGTTGAAAATTCAATCTTGCGGCACGATATACCTCAGCTCTTTCCGTGCTTCATGCATAGAACCCCATAATTTTCTCTAAACGTTCTCATACACTCCTTTCCCTAATATTATTCTCGAATCAAACAGTTTCGAAATTATTTCACAATATATTATAAAAAAATAAACATTCACAGAACAAAGTTACGAAAAAATTCCATTGAATTCGAGCTTAAAGGTTCGTTTTGAAGATGTTACCTTCTACATGAGTCCCATTAAACTAAGAATAACTCTTTCCTGACAATCGAATTTCAACAAATCAAGATCATCGTTGACAATAACAACATCAACGATAACAGTTTTCTGTAAAAAGATTATACATCATAAAATAATGCAGTTATAAACTCACGATTACCTTATATCAACCTGCTATCAGTGGTACCTTTTAAAGGGCCTGGCAAGAATCAATTTAGTTTTTTTTCTTCCTAGTGCAATAAATGTAACTGAAATAGTCATCATAATTTTTTACGAATAGTAAAACGGAAATAAATCATAGACTACTCACAACGGTCTATTCTCTTCAATAGTTAGCTTAATACTTTTAATGACGGATATCCGTAACATAGTTATTCAACGGTTTCGTGTGAGATAAATTACTTAACAGTTTTACAAGAATTTTACGCAGTAAAACGATTTTCGCTAACATAGCGGCAACTGGTATCCTTTGATCCTAAAATGAGTTTGTACTTCCTCGCCATATGTTTTGTTCCTTATATGGCACTCCAATTCTTTACCGTTGTCAAAATGAATCATCTCAAGTCATCAATAAAAGATGCTGATCATAATACGTATTGACCACTAGTGGGGGGCATCTTCCACTCAAAAACTCGGTATATTAAGAAAGATTGATTGGTTTTTACCGATGGCAAAGCGATCGAATCTGCAGTACGCATCGCTTGTCTCTTTATTGCTATTTGACGTCGTCCAGAATGACTATTATTATGTCGAAATGTAGGAGGTCGGCAGCAGCCATGTAACCACAGAACATCGGCCGTAAATTCGGGTCAATTTTGCATTGAATACGGTTTTCGTATAATTATCAATGGGAAGGTTTTGCGGTAACAAGGATTGAAGGAATCGTGAAATTGAAAGAAAGAACGAATAGTACATTTTTTTCATCTTCACGTTAAAATTGCTGATGGCATCAAGGCAGAATTGCTCCCCAATTTCATTGAACATGTCTAATTATAATATTATTTACAGAATTTTGTTTGGACTTGATTTAGGATACACGAAATTTTGTTCATTAACAGTCGTCACTATAAAATAAGGTTTGACATTATCTTTAGTCACTTCATCCAGGTTAAAAATATTCAAAATCTGTTAGTTTATCCACCAGATGATAGAAAACTACGATTACTGAAAAGCTTGTAAGAGCAACTACCAACTTTTCAAAAGTTCAAATGTCCTCTAGATGAAATGATGCTAAGAACATCTTAATCACCATATCTTGAAGACCTTATCATATTAGCCATGTGTCTATGTTTGTTATCACAGAATAGCTGTTGCACTTCATGAAGATCTTGACCTCCTGAAAATAGCAGGTCCTTACTCGCCTTCTGGATTATTTGGCGCTGCATGTTTTGTGCCTAATGAAATGGCAGATACTTTTAATTCTTTCTTAATTTTCAATATATTCTAGAAGATATAGAAAAATGTCTGGTACGATTTGTATCTCGTCGTGAAAGCTTTTTGGGAAATAATAATAATTATAATAATTTCATTTTCTCATCGAAAACCTTACATGAGACGTCAATCTACATACATACATAGAATCTCAACATAAAGAAAAACGAAAACAGAAATATAAAAAAAGAAACAATGAAGATTACAAATTTCATAAAACCATTTGATCACAGATATTCAAAAATTCTTCTATTGAATGGCAGATATTTTTGAGCAGGAAACCTTTGACGGTCCGCTTGAATTTTTTTCGTTTATTTCTTGGACTGCAGCTGGTAACGTTTGTTTGTTTTTCCTTTAACGTGCTCTATTTCCGCCTTTCGGCCAATGACACGCCCGGGAATTCTGTCACCTCACTAACCCGGGAATTTTGACGAACCTCTCTCGTGTCGAGTGAAGGGATCTTTAATGTCCAACACATCTCTGTTAGACAGGACCGACGGCTTTACATCTCCTCCGAAAGATGGATACTCAAGCGATTCCCAGAATCCGAAAAATCGCACCGACTTTGTGGGGATTGAACACAGGTAACTCTACGCAGGAGACGAGCATCATATCCTCTACGCCACCGAGCCGGCTAGCTGGTAACGTGTTATAAAGTTTTATGCCAATATAGTGATAGCTTTTTTCTGTGAGAGAAAGTCTATGATAGGGTGTCACTAGATCTCCTTTTCGTCGTGTATCATAACAGTGTGAGTTCTTCTGTGTCGTGAGCGAGCCTCTACGATCATGAACATAACACAGACATGCTAAGAAGAAGCAGAATGGAACCGTAAGTATATTATATTATACGAATAAATCACGACAGCTATGTTGTTGATTGACTCCAGCTATAGTCCTGATGGCTCTTATCTGTTTCAGGTGCTTCGGTTGCTGCGCCCCAAAGAAGGATGCCGTAGGTGGCTTTGGTGTGGAACTTTGCATGATAAGTGAGTATAGCTGCTTTTTCTCCTACCCTTTGGTTTATTCTTCGAATAGAATACACTGCAGATGACAACTTCTTTTCCAAGTTCACAATGTGACTAGCTCACGACAGTGCACCATCTAGATAAAATCCCAGAAGTTTTATCGGTTCATTTTCTTTGTCAAGTCATGCGTATTTTCCGTATTCAGACATAATTTATTTGCCTGAAACCATTTTTGAGCCTGCTTATCGATCTCTCAGATTTGACATTAAGGTGATTTCTGTCTTGATCTTTGTCTATCAAGGTCAGCAAATATACATACTTTGTCGGAACCCACATTTGATGGTAGATCGTTCATATAAAATAGAAACAGAATAGGCCAAAGAATTGAGCCCTGAGGTACACCTGTACTGAACCCATACTTTTCGATTTTGAGAAGATGAATGTGGCGGTTCGTGCAGTCAAAAGCTTTTTCAAGATCGCAGCATTTAATGCTTGCTTTCTCTTTGCCTTCTTTAGCTTCCATCAGAAACTCTATTATTTCCATCAGGGCAGTGGTGGTCGATCGTTTCTTTCTAAAACCATGTTGAGGGTCGTTAACTATTGCAGTTTTTTCCATAAAGTCTACCATTTGATTTTTCAATAGTGCTTGTATCTTCGAAAAGGTAGGTAAAATTGAAACTGGTCGGTAATTACCGAAGTCTTCTTTATCGCCTTTTTTGTAAATATGAATGACTTTTGCCACTTTCAAACAATTTGGAATAACACCTTGGGTGAAACATAAATTGATTAGGTCACTAAGGAGCTCAGCTATTATTAGTATTATTCTCTTGAATAAATTTACGTTCAATCCATAAATATCGCATGTGGACTTATTTTTCATTCCTGCAACCACGTTCATCACCTCTTCCGAAGTAGTCGCGTGGAGAAACATCGAAAACGTACTCATTATACGAATTCCTCCCACTGCATCCTCTGAACGATCTACATCATCATCGAGTGCCGATCCGATGGTCGCAAAATATTGATTCATCATAGTGGCATCTAGAGGAGTTGTTTCTTTTCCTGAATTAGATCCTATCATATTTTCATTTATTACTCTCCAAATTATGCTGTTTCTATTTGTCGAGCTTTCAATTAGTTCTAGATTTTCTCTTTCAATTTGAGCCTCACTTTCACATTAATATCCCTTCTTCATTTCCTTATATACCTGGAAGGACCAATCATCTCTACGGACTTCAAAAATAGTGTGAGCTGCTTCGACCTTATTTTTCATTTCTTTGACTATGGGGCTATCTCGATATTTGGTTTTTTTAGTAGTAGCCATTTTCTTTTTTATAGGTATCGAGACGTTCAGAATATCGATGATAGTTCGATGAAAAATACCAAAACAGAGTTCAGCATCACGTTACAATCGGAATCTGTTCCAGTTTACCTCTTCAAGGTTACGAATGAATTGGTAAGTATTATGGTCACTGAAGTAACGCGTCATCTTATATTTAATATTTTTCCTAGGTACGCACGATGGGATACGTAATTTTTGTGCCTTGTGGTCAGAAATATGAGGATTTATGGTGTCTTCAGAATGAGCGTCAAGTTGGATGTCAGTAAAAATATTATCGATACGCGTAGATGAAGTGACTGTGACTCTTGAAGGTTCAGTAAACAAGCACTTAAGTCCATGAGACCTAAAGAGGTTAATAAATTTTCTTTTTGCAGATGAATCCACCATCATATTGACATTCAAATCTCCAGCTATAACAAGATGATAGGATGTTTGACCTATAGAATCCAAGGCATGATCCATTCTCGAAACGAAAACATCGATGTCTTCTAGAGGTAGCCGATAAACAGAGAGTGCTATTATGTCAAATTTTCGTATTTTTGCTGATGCTATTTAGATTTCCATCTCTATGGAACTATCATTTACATGCTTCAATGTTTGAAATTCAATATTAGCCCAAGTCAAAATAAGTGCTCCCTTATGGACATTATTTGTTCTTGTTAAGAAACTGTCTACAGTGTAACCCGAAATGCAGGTGATCAATTCCTCTTTTTTTACCAGGTAAAGGTAAGGTGAATTTCTGAACTAGAAGATGTTGGTGATCAGACCAAACACTGGAAAGTACATGTTCTTGAAAATCCAATTTCATATTTTCATTTGAACTTCAACTGGAAAATTGTGGACCCTTCGTGATGAACATGGGAGGTGCAAATATGGAAATACAAGCGAATTGAACAATATTGGCAGTTTATTGCTGGGGTATTCGTCAAGATATTACAGAGGCAGAATACAAGAGAGCAGCGAAAAAACACGCTGTAGATCTGCTGATGAAAACTTTATGGCTTATTGTGAACTAAGCTTAAGTTTAAGTTAACCCAACAAAAGTCTTTCATGAAATGATTTCGATGTTTCAAGAAATGTGACATTATCAACTGAGGTATTTTTCAGCAGATGGGTGGAGAATGAAAAGAACCACAAAAGATAATTTTCACATAAAAAGATTTAATTTAAATAAAAGCAAAGGAACGAACTAATTTTACCACATCTCGAACACTTTTTATGACTGATCAGGTTATCGCATCAGAAAAATTAATATACCAGGAATTCTAACCAACCGAGCTTAGTGTAATATTTTTCAAATGACATAATATAATTTTATAGAAGTGGAGCCAGGCAGTCTCACTTCCTCCGTCTTACGACAGCATATTTCGAAAATGCTGACTTGAATGAAACGCACTATTTATATGATAATAATATGGGCATTCTTCTCTTACCCGGTGCTCATGTAACGTTGAAACGTTCTAGGAATTCATAATTTCTTACGAGTTTGTTAGCATTTCTATTGAACATGAACGGTATACCGATGAATGTCGAATGGACCACGTTATTAAGGATTCTCAGATTATAAAAATTAAATTTGTTATATCCCGATGATCGTATATTATCAGCTTTGACTTTTTATAGGACAAGATGAATACAACGATCAAAGAGGAGTATACAAAGTAATGGATATAAATTCTCCAGGTATAGATTAAATTTCGAGTTTCTTGAATGAAAATGTATTAATTTTAAGGGCAAAGATACTTCAAGTGTAGCTGAATGAATGTTTAATCAGAAACGATGATATTTTTAATATTTAATAATTTTCAAAAGAACCATATCAAATTTTCGAGAAATATGTTCAACCCCAAATAGTTACAATTTATATAAGGGATGTTAAAGACTCTGCATGTTTATTTATGGAAGCGGAGCTTCCGCATCATCCTCAATTTATATTAATGATCTATTATGATGTTTCTTCGTAAAGAAGATCATTACTGTCTTTGACTGCTTGCATCATTCCGCAAAATATTAATTACTATCAATCTTCCCTATTATCCATGAAAATAGTTTCTTTATAATTGTCTCAAATCAAAATTAAACTAGTGTATTATATTTTTCGTAATATAACCACAAAATAAATATTTTTGTGTGATATTGGTCTTGATGATATTAGAAATTCCTGATTTTTGAAGTAAAATTCACTGGGAAAAGTTAAATCACAGTTACATCGAAAAAATCCTAAAGTTTACTTCACTTCACATTCCTTTGCACAAGTTTTGTGAAACCATCAATAACAACATATACATATGTGTGATATACCTATGCAAAAAAATAAACGGCTTCTTGTCAACAAGTGACTTCTTTTAACTTGTGTTCGAAGCGGGGGAATCGATGGGAAACGAATTATGGGCTACTACAATTCTTGCAAGTTGCTTATTAGCCGAGATGCTGATGTTAAGTTCCTAATTAACATAAAATTTTACTCAAATACGAGTATATCTTGTTCCGATACCATCTCGTGGCGACACAGATCATAAAGCTGTAGCAAAACTGAAATAACCAGGTGAAGTAGCAGCTGTTAGGATAAATACACCTTTCAAATGAAGTGAGAAAAATGCCATATATCTAATAAAGTGCGCATGGTTTTTATGTGTCAATTTGAAATGACTGGATGTACTACGTGCCATAAATATTTGATTCCTCATAAACCTAACTGATAATGCATTTTTTTAATGCATAAATACTAATTCGGAAAGGCTACATATACTTTTGGAATGATTTGTTTTTCCTCTAACCAATTTCAAGAGAGAACTTGTGGACAGCTTCGCTGAAAAATCTGTCAAAGTCCACTCACGAATTATAAGAAAATTTGCTAACTATATTTTGAATATTGCAGAGCGAAGTTGTCTTGAAGTCTAAAAGTAGAAGTTTATTTTGCAAAATCATGAAAAGTTCTATTTTAAACTAACGTTATTAGCAACTGATTGTTAATTCTATAGAATTTATTGTCTGAAGCCTTATACTTGATTAGAAATAGTGAATTGAAAGTCTAAATGAAAATCTGAATATATACTTCAGACAATTATCTTAAAAATGTTATAGGAAACTATAACCTAAATATCGGTTTGAATATTGCGAAGCGAATTCGGCGCCAAAGCTGATTCATATGCCTCATAACATATCAAGCGCAACTAAGTTGAATTTGGCACCAAATGTAATTCTTGATGTCTTTCATCACAGATCTAATCAAACCAACAAATTGAAAGTGTATTGTGCAAATATTATCTAGAAAATTGCATTATAGACTAACGTTATTGAAGTCAAGTTGATTATTAGGCGCAACTAATTGTGATTCGGCTTCAAAGCTAATTGCTTGAAGCGTTAAATCATTGATTTGATGAAATACACATTAAAATCCTAGTGGAAAATCTGAGTATATTAGCAAATAATCGTCGTAGAAATTGAGTTAATTAAAGTGAAGCGCAACTGAGTGAAATCAAAGACTATTTGAATGAATTTCACAGAAATGTTCAATGAAAGGATGGAAACGGCGGAACGTCTTCTTCTGTAATTGCCCTTCAAAATATCCTTCAGATAATTAAGAAATGTTCAAGCACTTATTCTTCATGAAATACAATCATCTCGTTTCAGAATACTAGCTACAAACCTCATACGAATATGTAACACTTACCACATTCGATTGACAAAGTGCGTATTTCCTGAAGACATTATTCGCATACCATACGAGTATTTTCATAAGCAGCGATTAATTCTTAAGACTTACATAATAATTAAAACTAATCTAAAATATGCTTCATGCTTGATTTATGTGCATTTACTGTCCGGTACGCGAAACTGTCTAACCTTGGGGAGCATGTTACTTGCGCTTTTACGCTCATATCTATTGTTTGCATCTCATGGTTTTGTATCGGATTTTTTTATTACCACGGTAATAGAATTGTTGTCTGAAACTGCTAGGTCAGAGGCGAAACTGCAATTCTAACAACGCTTGAGGGCAGTTCACAACCTCTTTGAGCCTTAATAGAATATAATTAAAAAGATATGGCATCTTTATTGATGAAAAATAGATAAATTTTGCTTTCAGAATTAGTTTTAACAAGCATTAAATTGAACAACAATATATATATATATATATATATATATATATATATATATATATATATATATATATATATATATATATATATATATATATATATATATATTCTTTTTGGATTCTAAGGGTTGTGTGGCAAGGAAAGGCATATTTATATCAATTAATGAGATTAAACCCAACTAATAGAACGATAAGGGAAAATAACAAAATTTCGAGAGAACTAAAAAAGAACAACTTTATAAGTAAAGAAGATTCGAAGTCAATGAACACGTACACTACGATTGCACCAAAATTTTACATAGTCATCAAAATTCAAGAAGAAAATTTTCCAGGTAGACCAATAGTCTCCACGGGAAACTGAGAGAAGCGTACCTTTCCTCGATGTACTCCTCATTAGAACTGAAAGCAATGCAATTATCACAGGCTGGTATCAAAAGCCATCTAGCTCTGGACGGTTTTTGAACTACAATCATATATCCTGTAAGGATTGCAGGGGTGTATACATAGGCCACAAAAACCAACACCTGGAAAAACGTATCACACAACACTAAAGTGACGCCTGCATCCAGAAAAATGTGTCTTGACCATACATGTATATAGCAAGAGCCATACAATGGATTTTGAAGGTGTCAGCATTTTAGATACAAGCTACAAAGAGAAAAATAGGAAAGTTTCTTGAGATGTGCTACATCATTACCTCCAAACATGCAACAATCAACGAGAAGAGTGACAGCAAGGGCCTAAATAACATCTATTCGTACATATTGAAATTGGATGATGTGAACCAACTTTAACAATATTGAAATTAGTGTAACATGGGCTTAATGAATCACACCAACTCTGCAAAGAAGAAGAAGAGGAAGAGAGTTTCTGGTTCTATGACTGATTTCGAAATGTTCGTCTCTCACCTTACCTTTTGTGAAACTATCTCCAAAAAGATCTCGAATGTAATATATTAATTGTAATTTTAACTATTTAACTATGTAATTTTAACTTAACTTATATGATCAATGGATCAGATGAATGTCAGATTGCGTCTTCATATGATGATTTGTCTTAAACCAGTGTCTGAGAGCTGTAAGTTTTTTATATTTTTGACCCAAAAATTGTCACAGCCCAAGTAATAGAAAATGTTCCTACCTTTTCAAATTGTGTCGAAATATTGGACTTGCTATAAAAGATAAAACGTAGCATTATTTCATAGGCTTTTCCCTGCCACACAATATATATATATATATATATATATATATATATATATATATATATATATATATATATATATATATATATATATATATATATATATATATATATATATATATATATAAAATCGGGTTAAAACGTTCTACGCCGTCCTCCAAGCCTCTCTATCTACCGAAAGATGTTCGTCTATTTCCCGTTCTGTCATTTATTTATCTATCTCGTCTCTCTAACTCAATCTGGGTCCTCCTCTCTTCCTGTTCCCATGTGGTTTCCAGTGCATAATTTGCTTGGGTATTCTTTGTTCTTTCATTCTTTGTACATGTCCGTACCATCTAAACTGCTTTGTTCGTATCTCACCAACCAGTGTGTGTTTGGTTTTCATGATTTCTCTTATTCTGGTGTTTGGGACTCGTTCTCTTCTCGACTTCCCCTCAGCCCGTCACCAATAATGTATTTCAGTGACCAGTAGTGAATTCTCGGTAGTCTCTCCGAGTGCTAGACGTAACAATACTTTTTATTATCGTATTGTATATTCTATGCTTGTTGGTCTTGGAAATTTGCTGATCCCATAACACACCATTAAGTTGCACGAAGGCTCTGCTCCCTTGGATATTCCTGTTCTTGATAGATTTGTCCAATTTACCATCACCTGTGAGTTCAACTCCTAAATAGGTGTATTTGTCGCAGTATTTAATCTGCTGTCCGTCTTCTAACGAGTTGTTCTGTTTTCTTCCGCCAATGTTTATGTATTGCGTTTCATCAGTGTTTACCTCCAGACCCCATTTCGAATATTCCTCGAACAGCTTCCTCGTCATGTACTCTAGGTCGTCATGGTCTTGTGCTATGACCACTTGATCATCTGCAAAGCATAGTGTGTATAAGCTGTTATTTTCAAGTGGAACTCCTTTATGTTTTATCTTCTTTTTCCATGTCTTCAACGCCTGCTCGAGATATATTTTGAATAGGGTTGGTGACAGACAACAATCTTGTTTCAGCCCTTTGTCTACGCCGAAACCCTTGCTAGTTGATCTGCCTTTTTTAATCTTGGTATTAGATTCTCTGTACAGCTCTTTCACAGCTGCTATAAGGTTTGCGTTGACGTTAGTTTCCTGCATGGCTTTCCATATTTTTTTATGTGGAATACTATCATATACTTCTTTGGGGTGTACATATAGGAGGTGAAATTCCTGATCAAGTGCTATCTTCTTTTCTGTCATCTGTGTAATGCAAAAGAGGTGGTCTACTGTCGATTTGCCTGTTCGAAACCCAGCCTGTTCTTCGGCTTCCATGCCTTCGTATTCTTTTTCTATTCTAATTTTTAATAGCCTTCCGTATATTCTACTTATAGTACTAGTGACTGCTATACCTCCGTAATTATCGCAAGTGCTTCTCCTGCCTTTTTTGTAGATATGAAGGATGTTCTGAATTCTTTGGGGATTTCTGCTCCGTTTATGCAGCTTTGAAACAATTTCCTTAAATGTTCATACAGTTCATCTGTTCCGTATTTTATAAGTTCTGCTGGTACGAAACCTGGCACAGCTGCCTTTCCGTTTTTTAGGGATATGTATATACCTTTAACCTCTGTAAGTAATTCTTATTAGAGATCCGATTATATTTATTTTGTCAGTGTTTTCGTTCTCGTTGAATTCCTGTCTGTTTTCTGTTAATAATTTGCCGAAATGCTCGTCTCACGCTTCTAACGTAATTGGTGATATTAGTTCCTTCTTTCTTTCTGTTCGTAACGCTGTTATAGTTCTCCAACTTTCTATGCCTTTTCTTCCTTCGATGTGGGCATTGAGCACTTGACATCTGTGCTGCCATGACCCGTTTTTCTTCATAACTATCATTCTTCTCACTTTTCGTTGTTATTCTTTGTAGCCATTCCATTCGTTGTATCTTTGGGTGTTCAAGTACTTATGGTAAAATTCTTTCTTAGTCTCATCCCACCAATATGGTTAGTAGTTTTTCCTTTTTCCAGAAATCTTTTTGCTGCGGCATGAAGGCATTCTTTGATATACGTACAATGGTCTTCGTTGTTATCGAACTGTTTGTCCTCGAATTTCTCATTCAGCCTTTTTCTGTATAGATCTTTCACGCTCTCTTGATCCAAGCTCGTTAAGTTAAATCTTTCTTCCTCTGGTGTGTCTTTTTGCTCCTTCACCCCATGTCTTTTGAAGCAAATCAGGTAGTCTATTATGGATTGAAGGTCTCTTGTCTTTTGTCTCCAAGTATATTTACGTATATCCTTGTGTTGAAAATATCCATTTAAAACCTGTAGATGATTTTGCTCGCAGAGCAATTTGTCATTCGCAACATTCTCTCCATATGGTCCTACCACTTTGTCCTGCTGTCTGGCACCAGTTCTCGCATTCATATCTCCCAAAATGATAATTTCTCTAGAACTCCCAATCCTCAGAATCTCATCATTCAGCTGTTCATAGAATTCCACCTTATTGTTGATTAAAGCATCCTCGTTTACTGCATATACCCCTATTAGTATTATTTTATGTCCGTGTATATTTACATTCATTGTGATTATTCTTTCGTTTACTGCCTCAAATGAGGTTATATATTTCCAAAGTTCTTTACGTATAAGAATAGCCACTGCTTGTTGTGCCCTGTTATCTTTCGGAACTCTGCTAAAGAACAGGTCGTAGTGGCCAGGATTTTCAGAACCCTTTCCTTCCTTTTTGGTCTTCTATAGAACTGTTATGTCTATACTGAGCCGCTTCACCTCATATAGTACTTCATTGAGTTTTGTAGCCAAACCCTGTACGTTCCATGTACCTATACTCCTAGTCCATTTCCTTTGCAAGCTTCGTCTTCGTTGTTCAAATTTCGTCCAAGGCTCTTCGGTAGGCTTTTCAAAATTCTGCTTTTTCCAAGGATCGAGGAGTTAACCTGATGCCCCAACCCCCAATCTGGAGGACCAGCGTTTATTTTCGGAGTGTCTTTCTCCTAGCTGTCCCAACTTATGTCCCTTGATGTTTACTAATTTGACATCGCTGATTCTAAATATACCCTCATTTTGTTTCGTAACAAATTGTTATTTACGAGTTATAGCTCTTTGACTTTGAATGCGACCTGAAATAGCCGAAATTATACAATCAAAATGATTCAAACTACCTATTCATAGATCTGGGACTCTTAAAGTCTGCTACGGTAATCCTAGCTTCTAGGCTTAAAGAAAGAAACTTAGTAACAAAAGGGACTAAAGCTTCTTATTACCGCACCATAGGACAGAATTTCCTAAAATATTTTGATGAAGAAGATGATTTTGTATTTTGTGAATATGTACCTAGTTTAATGGTTGCAATGGGATTACGAAATTACGTTTGTAATGAATAGAGTTTCTTCATAGATTTGTCAAAACGGAGTGTAACTTACACAACGGGAATAAATTAGGGTCGTTGCCGATTGCACATTCTACTAAAGTAAAGAAGAATATACATCTATTGCTTTGGTATTGGACAAAAGTAAGTATACTGAAAACTACTGTTCAGAATTGTTCAGAATTTTTCGAAAAATAACTGTTCTCAACACATTGAACAACTTTCAAATGCTTGTATTTCAATCATCAAGTAACACTTCCTTCACAACCACTTAGACTATTTTCCTTTTAATCTTTGAGACCTAAGTGATGAACATGGCTAGCGATTGGAACTATGGATGAACGCAATCCAGGCTACTGGAACGCACACAAGATGGATGACCACAGTTGGAGCATTCACAACAGCTCACTGACTATAATATCTGCAAGACAATCAAACAGAACAATTTTTTTCAGTTTAAGAAATTAAAAAAAAATAGTTCTATTTTAAAGAATTCTGTTTTATTTTAATGGGGCCATGTTTCATATTATCTAAACTAGAGCTGATACAGAAGTTTTAATCTCGGGTTTGAAATCGTCATTAAAACTTAGGCTAATATCATGTGCCATAACTCAATCATCAGAATTGCTGTTGTGTGGCGATACGAATTCATGTTATCGTAAAAATGATTCCAACAAGTTGAATTGTAAATCCCTATAAAATTTGTATATGTATTTGTGTATGTTTTCAGGAAAATGAAGGGAGATTATTAATATTACATTCACATGAACGAAAACATAGTAATTGTTGATTCTTTTGGGTAATGAAGTTTTTTCAGATGATGAAAAAAACAAACCTTTCGAATAACACCTCTAAGGTAAATCCAACCGAGCACGTGGAATGCTACAGGCTGGTATTCGCCAAGTGTAGTATCGTCAATAGACCCTTAATTAGTCTTAAAGAAGGTGGATTCATGGGTAGGAGGCGAGGTCAAGGACGTTGAGATTTATCAGCATTATGCATTTCAATGATAACATCGTACCTTCAATCATTTAATTCAAACGGATGAAACTTAACTAAAATATAACATAGCAATTACTAAATTGTCAAGTATCGATAACAGGAGGTCGTTAAATTTTACGGAGGGTTTCTGAGGGTACGGAAGTAACAAAGTAATAAACACATTTGGTCTGTAACATGATACATCCTTCATTCGAAAAGATGTGCAGCAGGGAATGTAAACATAATAAAATAATAAACCATCTGCGCTACTCTCACAATTCACACTATTCAGTTGTAACTCATTTAATTCAAAGAATAAGATTTATTTTTTGGATTAGTATCAGATGCAAATTTCGGTTACTTGAAACAGAGATTCTGCATGGAGTAGTCGATAACGCTGTTTCTTCTTTTGATGGTTTCTACCAAGTAGCCTTAAGGAACTTCTTTCCAAAAGTTCAATTTCGCCAAATCGGTAAAGAATGGTCAGTTAAATAATTGAACTGAAGAAGAAAATCTAAATGATTTGAAAGCATTATTCTGAACGACAATAACTTCATTTCAATGTTTTCAATTATTGTTATATCTAGAGAGTATTGGTAGTTATGCGAAATCCAATTTCGCACAGAAGTAGGCACTGTGGAGATTTAATTATATCACGATTTGTTTCGCATAAAACAAATGCACATAGCAAATCTGAGATCAAAACTTCGATAATATATTTCATGCATTAACAAACACAATTCGATTTATTAAACGAGGTCTTCATTATCGATTTATTTGGACCGTATTAATACTTGAAAACTACAATTTTATTGCGCCTTTCACGGGAATGCATTAAAACATCAAAGACCGAAAATCAATAAGGTCAATTTATATGGACGGAATTAGAGTTAACGTGTTCTAGCGAAACCAGGAAACAATGCTATTTCCAAAAATAGGTCACTCAACTCACGTTTGTTATGAATATGTAGAATCTGAGGAGAAGTACGGGGGTCATTTGAAAATCTCTGAGATGTATATATTTTTCCTTCTGAAGATTTTCAAATATGAGATGGAACAAATTCCTAAAAATAGGCGTCTGTTTGACGGAAGTATTGAACGATGTAGCCATACTTTCATGATTAGGAATAAAACTAAATTAATGGTGGTTAAATTTGGTGAAAACAGTGGGTGAGGAGCAATTCGATTTTCAATCATGGAATTCGAAATTAAGTTGATCGTCGAATATTAGGCCAAAGATCATACAAGCATTTTTCTGGGATAGCTCTACATGATTTATGTGTATAATGCTAAAGTTCCCGTGCAGGGTTGGTAGAAGTCTCCCAGGTGGCGGATCGGGGAATGCCTCCCAGAAATGAGTGGTACCGAGAGAATAAAATACTCGGGCAACCTAAACCATCATTGCAGTGTCTGACCCAAATTGGGCGGCTGCAAACAGGAACGGTTCTCCATGTTAGGAGCGACTGAATTCATAGTCAAGAAAGCAAGTAGAGACTGCCTAACTTATTCTTCTCCAGGAAATCACAATGAATAGCATTATAGAAACCACGGCCCTCATTCTCGGGCACCCCTCAGGTGGGAAGAGGGTGCTAAGAATCTCCCGGTTGAGAGAAACATGCAAGATCAGATTGAATGATGAACAAAGGATCGGCACATGAAATGTACCGAGTCTTTATCAATCTGGACAAGCTGGTAATGTTATCAAAGAGATGAAGAGACTTAACATAGACATCTTGGGATGTAGTGAAGTAAGATGGCCAGACTCAGGACAAACAACACTGTAATATTATCATAGATAGATAGATAGATAGATAGATAGATAGATAGATAGATAGATAGATAGATAGATAGATAGATAGATATATAGATAGATATTATCTTTGAGTGAGGGCTGCCTAGCAGCCCGGCCACTGGAACCCAGTGGTCTATTGTGGCACACTCTGTCCTAAATTTCATCCACGAGCTCCATCCTTCTCGCAAAGAATACGAGTTTTGTGGGTGAGAGCTTGATAAACTCAGCCAGCTTCAGTTTGCAAGATCCACGTTCTTCCATCCTGATCCTGTCCCCTGCTGGGCACTCGCACATAACATGTTCCATTGATTCTATATCTTCTTCACATAGCCTACATGAAGGATCCTCAACCAATCCTAATTTATTTGGGTGTTTCCTGAGGCGACAGTGCCCCGTTAATATGGCAGTTAAAACTCTCAGTTCCAACCTAGAGAGTTTAAGCCAGGCCTTGGCTTTTGTAGTGGAAGGTCCACTGATGGCACATCGAGCGTGTATGAGTCCTGGGAGACTCATCCAATACTCACGTACCCTCAAGTCTAACCATCGGTTGTTTTCCACCCAAATATCCTCCTCTTTCTGGTAAACGGTACCATTAGGGTTTTGTAGAGGTTTATGCTAAGTTTCTCTCCTTCACAGCACCCCTGAATTGCAGACATAGCCTCCTGTAGTCTGTCGGAAACATCTCTATCATCTCCGACAGCCAGAATGACTATATAATCAGCGTATGCTTGTACATAAACATTCAGTGCGCCTATTATTGCCAGAAGGTCATCAACTAGCAGAGACCACAGCAGAGAGGATAGTACTCCTCCCTGTGGGAAGTCCCTGCCAGCCACAAAAGTGACTACTTCTCCTTTCAGAGAAGTGTTGATCACTCTGGTATGTTACTAATCCATTCCGCAATAATATTTGGTACTCCTCTGGCTCTCACAGCCCCACACACACAATATCCATGAAGGCTGCAGCTGCAGTCTCCTTGCGGTCCAGAGACTGTGTGATCCTCCGGACTAAGTTGTTCCAGATCGGTTGATTTACCTTTTTGATAGGCGTATTGATGTTCACTCAGAGGCCTCAGCGATAACACCTCGGTCCTGATGTATCCATCTAACACCTTCTCTAGGGGTTCAAAACAAAAGAAGTAAGACTAATCGGTCTAAACGACTTCGGTTGTGAGTTCGATTCACCCACCTTAGGGATGTAAACTTACCTGACTCTTCGCCAGCTGGCTGGGACAACATTCCAGGCAAGACTCGACCGAAAGAGCCTAATGAGGTATGGAAGAAGGACATCTACCCCCTGTTGTAATAAGGCAGGTATGATGCCATCCTCTCCAGGAGCTTTGAATGGCTTGAATGAGCGAATCGCCCACCTGATTGCTCCGGGCTTGATGATCGTTCTTGCGTTCTTCCAATCGTCCTTTTTTGGCCTTTTAACAAGGCCCTTCGGGGCGACGGTATCACAGCTTTCACTAATATCAAGAAAGCGACAATTTGGGAAGTATGTTCTCGCAAGAATCTCTAACGTCTCCTTTCCAGAGCCCGTGTATCGCCCATCCGGACCTTCCACAGATCCGATGGGGAGCGCTGGGCCTCTGGCGAGAACCCTATGCAGCCTTGCACTGACGGGGGTACTTTATCATATATATTATACAGGGGACAAAACATCTTGAAACCGTCATGGGGTTGCAATTATTCTGAACCGAGAAATCTACAAAGGTGCTATGGGCTTTATTCCTGTCTCGGATAGAGTGACCTTGATGAAACTTGACACAACACCGGTAATCACAAACATAATAACATGCTATGCCCCAACACTTGAGAGCACCGAAGATGAAATTGAACTATTTCATCACCAACTGAAGGAAGCAATGAAACAAACTCGTAAGGAAGAAGTTAATATTATTTTTAGCGACTTTAACGCAAAAGACAGAACAAATCTTCATACAATTTCATAGAACATCATGGCCTGGGAACAAAAAACATCAAAGGGGAACGACTAATTTAATTCTGTTCTGAACAAGATTTTGTAGTAATGAATACGTTTTTCAAGCTGCCACCTAGAAAACTGTACACATGGAAATCCCAGGTGACAGTGCAGAGAATAATACAGAACAGAATACAGACCGACATACACAAACTGAAGAGTCAGGCCATACGGGACAAGTTTGAACAAGAACTGAAAGACAAATTGAAAAACATTTCTTCAAAAGTATCATCTGAAATTGACATTGAGCAAAAGTGGACCCAAATCAAACATGTATTAACTGATGCTACAAAGAGAGAGCTCAAAATGGATAAATAGTAGAGAAAAGAATGGATAACCAACGAAATTTTGGGTCTCATGGGAGAAAGAGCAACGTGCAAGAATGTTGAGCCCGAGAAATACAAGGAGATTCACATACTTCGGAAGATCAAAAGGCAAAAGAAACGTGGTTGGAGGATAAATGTCATCAAATAGAGAAGCTAAGATCATAAGGCAATAGAAACATGGCTCGAGGAAAAGTGTCATGAAACAGAGGAGCTACAAAACAAGCACGATAGCTTCAACCTACATAAAAAAATCAAAGAAATTCTTTGGTAGGGGACAAACGATGGAAGAGGTTTCACAGGGAACAAGTAGACCGGAGATAACAAAGGCTGAAGTTCAGGCAGCTATAAACAAATCTCCCGGAAATGATGGTGTATACGGTGAGTGCTCTTGGACCCTAAACAAGTAACATTGCTAACTCGTTTATACAATCAAATATATTAATCTGAAAATATTCCGAAAAAATGGCTTCTATCGACTTTTATCACAATCCCCAAGAAAACGAACGCAACGACATAAACACCTCAAAAAAGTCTAGGGAACACTTACCGATATCTTTAAAATATGAATTTGATGATTCGAATTCATAGAAATCTTTCGGTTTTTGTTAGGATCTATTGTATATAATGTATTCTCAAGAAAACAAAATAATATTTGACTTCCCCAAAGCACCTATTATAAAAAAAAAATTTGAAATTTGAAAATGACGAAATTTGGTAAAACAAAAAAAAATCCTGAACTAATATTTTCGAAACGATATGGAAACACTTATATTTTTCAGTACCCAAAAGGTCTTCCTCTGTTATTAATGACACTTTGGCATCGTCGCGGCATGCTCAATATTAAATTGTCTATTACATTTTGGCCTAAGTCATTCCAAGCCCCCTGAACTGCTAATCGAATCTCTTGTTCATGATGGAAGACGTTTTGACGCAGGAGATTTCTTTTTAGGGTGTCCCACACATGCTCGATGGGATTCAGATCTGGGGAGCAGGATGGCCATGGTAGAAGATCGATATCATTCTCTTCAAGAACGTTCAAGACAACTCTTGCACGATGAGGAGGGGCATTATCTTGTTGGAAAAGTGGATTTTGACCCATTGTTTGGAGATACGGTACCACTACAGGTAAAACTATCTCATTTGCGTAAGAATTTCCCGTGAGGTTGTTCTTTATGAAAACGAGGCCAGTTCTTCCATCAAGGCGTATACATACCCAAAACATCACTGATCCGCCTCCCTGTCTAACAACTTCTCGAGCATGCTGGAGACGGTTTTGCTTTCTAGGTTCCCTCCATATTCCAATTCTTCCCGAATCGGGATAATAACTAAATCTAGATTCATCACTGGAGAGAACTGTGGCCCACCTCTCTTAATCCCAGTTTACGTGTTCTTGGCACCAAGCGAAACGAACAGCGCGATTTCCATGGGTCAGTTGTGGAACTCTTAAAGGACGTCTGGAGTGGAGTTGACCTTCGTTCAGTCGATTTCTCACAGTTTGGTAGGAAATTTGTACATTATGAACTCGTGATAGCTCTTGAGCTAATTGAGAAGCTGTGGTAGTACGATCTCTTCTGGCTGGTAAAATCAAAAATCGGTCTTGGGTGACTGTAGTAATCTTGAAACGACCTGTATGGCGTTCTTCTACGCTACCTGTTTCATTGAAACGCGACCATAAACGGTTTATGACACTTGGGGTACTTCCCAGAACCCTGGATACTTCCCGTTGTGAGCTCCCAGCTTGGAGCATGCCAACGGCTCGTAACATCTTCTCTAGTCAAATGTCGTATTTCCATGGTCGAATCACAAAACTTGAATCTTTTATTTGTGCTTATAACAGAAACAAAGTGCCAACTAACTGATTTCAAAAACTGAATACATGAAATGATTATAAAGCAGCGTCGCATCTGCTGCATTTTTAGTTTTTTATAAAAAAAACTGAGATCTGTTGCGGCACTCTACATAATTTGGTGAGAAATTGATGCAGGTGTTCATTTCTTAAAAAAAATCATCCATATTGATCGTTCTGGATACGATATATCGATATTCAGAAGTGTTCCCTAGACTTTTTTGAGGTGTTTATGAGGAACTCCGGATTATCAGACTGATGAGTCACGCCCTGAAAATATTTCTGAATTCAGACAGGAATCTATAGAAAGGTAGATGTGAACATATCAGAAACGCAATTTGGGATTGGAAACGGCCTAGATACTAGAAACGTACTGTTCGCCATCCAGGTTCTCATTCAGAGAACACGAAACATTAACTGCAATGTATACATGAGCTACATTGACTATGAAACAGCGTTTGACATAATATTCCTTCAGGGACTTCTTGGAACACTCAAAATATCTGATATTGATGATAAGAATCTACGCTTCAAAAGAAATCTTTACGCAAACCCAAAGAGCAAGAGTTCGCGTATAAAAGGAAGAATCTGTTCAATTCTGTGGGGAGTAAGGATAGGTTGTATCCTTTCACCAATGCTCTTTAACCCATGGTCCGAAAGGGTGTTTTAGGAAGCTTTACATGAGGCAAAGGACGGTGTAATCTTCAACGGCGAAATGATCTTCGGTACGCAGATGACCGTCCTCATTGCAGATAGCGCGGATGGTCTTCAAAACTCAATAAATCGTGTAGTACAGGTGAATGTGCGATTTGGGATGGAATTGAACTGTGAAAAAACTCATATCCTTATTGTGAGTAAAGGGGAAGTTGCGGATACAGAATTCTATGCCAATGGGTCGGTATTACAACAAGTCGAAAAACTGTATTACTTAGGATGCAATCTTAACAACGAGTGGTACCATTCTCAGGAAATGAGGATTCGCATATAAAAAGCCTTTAATCGTATGAGGTTATTGCAACATGACCTTGACTATAAAACTGAGAATGAGAGTCCTCAGATTTTACTTCTTCTCAGTATGGCGTCGAGGCTTGGAATCTTGCAGGAAACTTTCTGCTTTTGAGATGTGTAGGCGCATGTTGCGCATATCATGGATATACCACGTTACGAACAATTATGTCCTGAAGAGAATAAATAAAGAGCTAGAAATCATCCCAACTGTGAAAATCAGAAAAACGGCCTACTTTGGACATCTCATGAAAAATGAAAAATATCGTCTTCTGAAGGATGAAATCGAGGGAAAAAAAGGTCCAGGATGAAGAAGAATCTATTGGTTATAAAACCTCCGACAATTGAGTGGATTGTTATCTACAGCACTCTTCAGAGCCGCACTCAATAAAATCATGTGGGCTAATCTGATCGCTAACATCTGAAGAGGATAAACACTTCAAGAATGCTAAAGTTGAAATTCAGTGCGCCATGCTAGGTCTTTCCAGTTCTAATCAGTAGATAAGAGCATTTTGAGGCATTCAACGTATGTCCGTGTGCAATTGACCACTCAAGTATACTATTCAGGTCATTGATTGTCGCCACTGGCGAACTTATATCTTATGATCTTATCATCGGGACGTGAAAGTTCTACAGAGTATGAGATCTAGTATAACTCCCTGAAGAAAGACTTTTTGACTCATTACAGAAGTCGATTTTTCACCATCCATCTCAACAATCTGAAACCTCCCAACAAGATAACCAATGCACCACAGGTGACTCATATCTGAAAGCCCATAATGTTGAAGAATAGCATTCATGAGTCTATGATCATATATATAAGATAGAATGCTTTGCTGTAGTTCAAAATCACCTAACAAACCAGTTGGGAGAGATCAACTGCACGAGCCATATATGCGTTTACTTTGACAGGCAGAAGCTGTAACCGTAGTATGCCCAAAGAGACCCTAATGACCATTAAACTCTCAACAGATACTAATATTATTATTCTTCAACAAAGAAAATATTTAAACAATTTGTTACTTATTCAACTAAAGAACTAGTTCCTTAGTTTTCCGCCCGGAGCAAGTCGAATGTGTATAATATGATGAAAGGGATTCCAATACAGAACCCTGGGGAGACATCGCTACTGAAGAAAGTAATTTAAACAAACTACTGGGAATTCTGCCAGATGTTGAAGCTGCATAGCGAATTTAGGGGTACAGATCGAACATTACCCTTGAACTCGACTGGAAACAAAAACGGTTTTGTGGCATTGTGTCAAGCTAATGAATATTTCCCTCCATTTTTTTCATTCCATTGCATTATACATCAACAAGTTTTGTGTTCAAAAGTTTTAAACGCGGAGGAAATTATGGGCATTGCAACAAAAATTGTGAATTCCATTCGTGCACGTAGCTTGCAACGGCGATTCTTCAAGTTGCAGTTGGAAGATAGGGAGTCAGCTGAACACACTGATTTAGTTCTTCACACGGACGTCAGGTGGATGAGTCGCGGAAATTTCCCAGAAAGGTTTCAAAAATTATTGGCCTAAATAACAGCTTTTCTAGACGAAAGAGGTGATGATACTCAGATGTTGAAAAACGAAAAATGGCTGACTAATTTGGCATTTTTGACTGACATCACAATGCACTTAAACACCATCAACTTGGAGCTTCAAGGTAAAGGAAAAACTATTATTGAGATGATTAGCGCAGTAAACGCATTCAGAAGTAAATTGCAACTTATGATAGATCAACTGAAATCTAAAACATTTTCCGTCTTTCAAAGCAAGTATTCCTCAGTTGAATTATGATACGTAAGAGGCTGAATTATCAAATATTTTGGGACAATTCGAAATGCGTTTTTATGATTGCAGTAAATTGGCAAATATAGCATCATTTATGAGTTATCATTCTTCATGTAAAAACATTGAGGAACTCGCTCCTGAAATAGCAAATCTATTTAATATAAAGTTCATGTTCTGTTGAAAATGAGTTGGTGCAGATAATATCAGATAAACATCTCAAAGCCGCAGCATCTAATACAAATTTCTGGTGTTTTATATCTGAAGATAAATATCCGAATCTAAGGGGAATGGCCCTTCAACTGACAGCAATGTTTAGGTCAACTTAGTTGTGCGAGTCTGCATTTTCTGAAATGGAGGATAATTAAGTCAAAATATCGCAATCGACTAACTGACGATCATATGCCATCATGCTTGGGATTAGCACCGCTTAGTAGTTACGTACCATCTTATGAAAAGTATGCCGAGGACATGCAGTGCCACGCTTCAACATCCAAAGTCACTCCTTAGTTTAACACCATATTTGTCTTTTGTTTTGTAACAACCAATAAATTCGCAATTTTGAATAACTATGAGTTTTTTCATTGATATTATAGAGAAGAACCTAACTAAACCTAACCCAAACCTTGACTAAACTAATGTACATTGTGCGGAAAGCTAATATCTATATATCCTACGGTACACCCTACCTAGGTAGGTAGGTAGGAAGGGTGTATCGTGTATGTACGACAACCCTGCATCACACATACTTGAGGTAGACCGCCAGCAGTACAAGTTTGAGCACCCCTGTCCTTGAACTTGTCCTAACTTTCTTTTACATATTTGGATCAACACGGTACAATATACTGAAAACCGGTTTTCCTATCTTGCATTTCTCAAAAATTAAAACCTGGACCCCTGTAACGGTTTTTCGCTAATTTCTTTAAAATTTGGTGTAATCGTCAAAATCAAGTAATTATCGACACGAAGTCAATGTAAAGACTTAAGAAATTAATTCAGACAATGAAACTGCACAGGTATGCACTAATGATTTTTTTCGAAAGAAAAGAATTTTTTTTTTTTTTCAATTAAAGCAGTTGTTTCTTCCTTCAACCAAACATCGGCCCTATTAACCGCCTTCGCCTTCTACGGAGCTCGATAGTTTCAAAACATTACTTTTATCGCAATGGTGCAAATATGACGTCAAAAGTGAAGTGAAAACTGAAACATAAAATATTGATCCACGGGAGTTTTTCACATATTGAATCTGCAGTTCATAAAAGTGGCTAACTCTTTTCGGCGGTAAAAACATTTTTGGATTTTCTCAGAAATTAATTTTCTATTTTCAAGCTGCAGCAAGCCAGGAAGACTTCATATTGAAAATATATGGCATTTTACACACCATAGAAGTTGCACAAAAATTCTATGAAAACATAAGAACAAAATTAAGCGTTTTGTATAAAAATTAAAGAGACTGAAATACTACCTAATTAATAGAGTATTTCCATTTTTTTGCTCACTCTGTATAGATAGACAATAAAAACTTCAGCAGATGGCAATATTCAATCCATAAATCACTGAAAAACAAACTGTTTTAAATAAATAAATAATCTTCTGTGATTGCTAAAATTTCTCATAAGCACCTAATTCAATACAATACATCAGCATTTATTGAGCAATAAAATGAGATACTTATATATACTTGCTGTTGTACATAATTGAATAGATGACCCTTGCAATTACAATTTATAACATGAATAAAAGATGGCAAACAAATATATTGTACCTATTCATTTAACAATCCGAAGTTTAATGACTGCATCCTTGTAAACCTCTCTGCATTCAGAATTAAAACTTTCATATTTCCAGAATTTTTAGCAAGTTTTATTGGTGAAAGCCATAACACAGGTGTCCATTCATATACAATAATAAAGGAAATGCTTGTAACATGGAAATTGGGAGAGATAGGACCATCTGTTTTTCTAGTAGTAGATGCTACAAATAAATAAAGTTATAGAAGAATATCCGTGAAGTTAGTGACAGAAGAATATTCGATATATTCTTCAGAATCTCAAGGATATATTCGTTTACAACGAAAAGGTGATCGAAAACAAATTAAAGCGAACTGAAGCTCACACTTCAAGAAAAGCTGCAGGGGGTTCACAGCCACCATGTGGTAGTTTAGGCGACCAATTAAGTGAGGTTTAAGACTCCAGATTCTAGTGTTGACATACGAGACACTCCCTAAACAAAGGCGTATGTAAGCAGCTGAGGTTTGGTAGAGGAGAATAAATAATGAATCGACCAAGGCGATGCACCGGCACATTATTCACATCAGGCTAGGGAGCATTTGAATCATGTATTTCCAAACAAATGGATAGGACGTGGTGGTCCTGTTAGATGGCCAGCAAGGTCTCCGGACCTTACAAGTCTAGTTTTTTTCTTGTGGGGTTATATTAAGGGCATCGATTACCAGATTCTTTGTACAACACAGTTGGATATGAAGCAGAGAATAGTCGACGCCTTTCAGTCAGTTAATCGAGAGTTCAACGGTCTTTCCTCAGAAGGATTGAGTTGTGTCTACAAAGAAACGGGCAACATTTCGAACACTTATTGAAATAGTTCAACACCTTGTAGATGATCTCACCAAAAACCAATCTATTACGTATTTCATACACGACTATCTTAAAATATCTCCATTTCTCTGATCAAGTATAATGACATGTACTAATAAACTCTTCTTTCGCAACCTCTGATTTTATTATTTTAGTTTATTATTTCTTATTTCGAAAATGGTCGAAGATAAAGATAAGGTTACTTCTGCAAAAATATGGCACAATAATCAATGCGTTGACATGAATAATATAATACAGGATGTTCCATTTAAAAAAATCAAGATACGATATTTTAAAATTAAAATATTCAATAATTTTTTTGAGTCACTCCTGTATAAAATGAGGATAATCTATTTCAATTCATCAATAAAGCTATCTTTGGGCAGTAACAAAACGAAAGGAAAAAAGAATTCGTTCTCTCTGGTCGAAGGAGCATGCGATGGGAACCTATTTTCATGAATTTTCACGGAAAAAAAAATATTGTGACGAAACTACTCACCAAAAGAACTTATTACTTAAAGACATTATAGCAGAGTTTAGGACGCTCTTGAATCTTCAACAAAAAAGTGGTCTTCCAATCTGAAAAAACCTCCCAAGATTTTTTTTATAGAAAATTGGGGCACCCTGTTTACTTCGAAACAAATTGCTGAAGTAGATTTTTACTTTTTAAATACAATACGGTTCGAACAAAAATGAAATCTTCAAGAGTGTACGAGCTACAGAGCACCGCGCCACTGGTGAATCACCCAGTATATATGAGGTTTGACATTGAATCCCTCAGTGATTCAAGGCAACAATTCATCTTTTCAATGGTATTTTATTTAAATCAAAAATTGTGATGTTTGAATAGAATTGGAGCAAACTGCCGATTCCGTGTTTTTCTAACAAGATAATTGAAGAAGTTGATGCAATACTATTTTTTCGAATCTAGTGTTTGCAGTTATAGTAATATCATGAAAAATAAATGATTGTTAAGGAAAAATTGTTCAAAATTACATTCTCAGTATGTAAATACAGTGTGGATAAAAGTGGATTTTCCTTTCATTCTATTCGAAGATAAAGAAATTACAAGAGTTAATATGTTGAACCACTTTTTGTAAAATCTGAAAGCCAACTAATTGTAAGGGGTTGCGCATACTTTTCTCCACATTTTATATGAACTTTTTGACCTCCCTAAGCAACCATATAATGATACGATCAACAAAGTACATTATCTAAACGAGTTTTTACCATTTTCAGTCAAATCGACATGTTGTTTTATGTCATCAGGTCAATAAGCTGAATATTCCCATTCTTTTAATTCCCAAGTGATAAATACTGAAACGAGTTCATGCCGAGCTGCGACACAAAAGAATACGGTACGCCTTTATTTGTCGGCATTTGGGTTCTACACTAAAGAAAGAATTCAAGTTACGCAGAAGCGCTCACGCAGTATCCACATCTGGAGATCACATTTAGAGATCATCATGTAACACAAGCCTCTCTTAAAATATGAAATGTTGCCTGTCCCACGGTAATAGTTTTATATTTTCTTCTAAAATGGGCCTACGGAAACAAAGTGCTGAAATACTTCCACCCATTCTCTAGATTCCCTCCAGATAAAGCAATTACTTTGGAAATATTAGAATTGGTTCACAGAAATTAAGGTTTCTCCCACTTTAGTTTTGGAAAAAAATATATACAGTGTGACACACCAAGTCCCGTTTTTATAAGGTTGCATTCACATATTTATGATGATTATTCCATTCAAAATAGTTTTAATGTTCAAACAAAAAAAACACCGATATTTTTTGGTTCTTAAAATGGCATTAAATTTTACGTTGAAAATTTTGATTTGAACATAAAATCATATAAATTGTGAAAAAATACGTGTGCTACGAACCCTTCAAAAGTGTAGTAAGCCTCAGATGGAACAAAATATCTCAGTATTAAATACTAACGAACTCGCAGCAAAAATATGGCAAGTATCATCCAACAGCTACCAAATTAACCTGGTTTGACTTCCTGTAACTTCCTTTTGCATGATTGAAGAAATTACAATTTGAAACCTTCGAATTTTTTGATCTGTGGATATCAGGAATTGTGTGATGGTTTTATATAAGGTAATCACAGTTAAAAATAAGCGAAAGAACAATAAAAAACTACGAAGTCCATAATAGTGCACTGTGGAATCCCGGAATAGAAGGAATTCGCAAACTGGAGCAACGATGGTAGATGCTGGCCAATATTTGCCCAGTCAATGATAACGCTGAACTATCAAACATGTTCTCTTCTTCTTGATCACAGGGAGGTTTGTGTTTGCCATTTAAAAGTGATATTTCCCAACTTGACAATGACCTCACGCGAGTCCTTTACCTCTCAAATTTCTCGAACAGTCTCCCTATCAACCTCTGATCCACATCACCGTGATCACGTTCTTTGATGACACTTATTGTAGGGTTTTATGAAATGCTTGTCACGTATTGTCTTATATCAGCTTTAAAAACATCCTTGGCTTGTCCAGCGCAAATAATGTTTGTCTACTATCCATAGCCTAAAGCGTCTTTACCCATAACCCAATCCAGATCCAAAACAAATCTGTTAATGACAGTGGCAAGATGATTGTCTTCCCAAACTGAGGTTCCTCCCCATCTTCGATCGTGGCGATCGTGGGAGGCTTAACGTGTTACCCATTCAACATACTGTGCATTTTCCGATAAAATTTTTGATTCACATCAAAATTTGACATTAAACAATATATTTTTTTCTTTTCGATTCGTAATTCTCTTTTCTTTCATTAGAAGAAATAAATAAATAAGTTGGGATTTAAGTAGTTATTAATAATTTCGTAGATGTAGGTAAATTTTTCTTCTAATCCATTTTTGGGAAAAATGGTTATAGTTAGAAAAAAATGCTAGAGACATAAAAGTTTGTAAATAGACTCAAAAATTCAACAACGGCGTTGCAGGCATTCAGTGGAGTAGTACAAAAAAGTATGGGGGGAAAAAGGGAGACAACTCAAGAAAAAAGTATCTCGTGAATTATCACAACAATGTTTAATATCGAATTATGTAAGACTGGAATAATGGCTTAAGTTTCAAATTTGAGGCCAATAAATTGCAGAAGTTATTACCAAAAAACGAAAATTCTTTCGAAACTTGAACACCCTGTGTCGTGAAAACTGAACGTTTGGAGACATGTTTATAGAGGCAAATCGTCTTAAAATAAATGCTCTATCGAGTGTACGGATTTTTTTCAGTAGATGATATGTTTCAAAGCCTTTGTTCATGATTTTCCTGAATGAATTTCTAATGTGAAACTAAATATGGTCATTCTAACTGAATGGTGTGTTTTATAGATACTACTCCCATTTTCCTCATTCCTCTAAAGATATGTTTATGACGTTGCATTTGCATACTCAATTATTTCAACAGCAAACCAGGTTATTTATCGGTGTTATTCCTCATAAATGATGATAATAGTTTCTGGTGTCGCATCGGATTTTGAGATAGAATGAAATAGCGTAGAATAAATGATGACCCAACATCCGACTTGGCACGCATATTCAAGGCAAGGAACGTTTAGTTTACTATTAAACATCAGAAAATTTCGTTGTCACAAAACACAATTACGAATGGGTGAATGTAAACACTCAAATCCATGTTTATGTTATGTTGTCTGGTAGCAACATACGAATGCACTTGTATGCATAACATTCCTCGGAACATCCTTTTTTATGCGCACCTTCACGTTCGTTTATTTCCTTTTAATATGTTATTCGTTTCCCACAATTATTCAGGTTTCTACGAGGGGTTTATGGAAAGTTAGAGATAATTACTAGGCAAGAATGTTTAACCAACCTTGTCGGCTTGATTTCTGTGGGCAGGACGACGGTTGTGTTGATCCAACGGTTAGAAGATAAAACAATCATGAAGAAGTTGACAACAAGATTGACAACTTCAGTAGTTACGAAAGAACATAACGAAGGAAATTTTTGCTTTCACAGATATCTTAATTTGCCCCTTCAGAAAAACAACCGTATGAAGAAGCAGGATCATATAATCTTGAGCACACATATATCCTCGTACAAAACTTTCATCAAGCAAATATTTTGTTGTTTGTACAAATTGAAGATTATTAGACATTTTTATTTGATATGGTGACTTCCAGAGAATTGATTTCAAATGAAACAGCTACTCTATCGTGAAAGTAAATATAACATACAATTCCTAATTTTTCATTCAAACATTGTCACTGAAAGAATGATCAATTAGTGTTGTAAATGTCCTAAGACTATTTTATTTGAATATATGATTAACAGAATCTTCACATACGCGCAAAATAATTCAAAATTTTCGGACGCTTTCAATTTTGAATGATTCGCACATTGCAGAATTAATTTAAAGAGCAAATAGAAATCAAAAGTTCCTCCTTTCGCCCATTAATTTTTTGTGTCTAGACTGTTTATGGCACTTTACGGTATTCGAGTCCATTTTTCTCTTATTCATTATTTTAGCGTTCAACATTTTCTATTAAAATTTCCATCATCTCTTTTTTTCTTCAACAGTAGAGGACAATGCTTGACATCTCAGCCCAGGACCCAATTATAAGGATTTGGGAACTACAGATCTCGACCCCCATCTCAGATATCCGGGAGGGAACTGGCTCGGGCCGCTCATGATGGTAATACGACTAACAACGGTCATCTGGCGGACGCATGGAGTCCCCGATAATCTGATGGGGGCAACCAATTCATTATTAAGTTTTGCAACATAAGAGACTAGAACACACCAACAGGAATGAAGTGCAGTGCACCAGCACTTACAAGACACGAACCTCATGTCCTAACTCTAACGGAAACTAAAATAATTCCAATAACAGACACCACCTATCTCTGTTTCAATGGTTATGCGTTACACTCAAAGCTTCGGTTTAAGGGAGGGCTTTGCGTTTTTGCCAGAACGAATGTCGCATTCCAAAGAGAGGATACGTTGGAGGATGGCACTTTCAGCACAGCATGGTTCAAAATCTGTTTAAATAACTGAACCATGATTCTTTCATAGATCTCCTAACGATAACAATTACCCTAGATTATTTCAGTGTCTATGCGATATGGTAGACACGACCCTCATACAGCATCCGTCAGCTGAGGTGATCATAATGGGATACTTCAACGTCCACAATATCAGCTGACTCCAACCCTCAAATAGGACCGGCAAAGCAGGAAGGAAAGCGGAGGGCTTTGTGACCAGCCACAACTTGGCCCAACTTGTCAATGAATTCCTGACAATATAACCGTTTCTTGTTTTAGATCCATATGATTTCCGTTCATAGATCTCTGCATCTTTGGGCAACTCCACCACAACCTTGTTTCAGCAACTGGTAACTTCTTATAGCCACGCAATAGAGATACAAGATAGGCGCTGCGCGATTTTTTTTTCGTCTGTTCCCTTTAATGACGTCCGCATTTCATATCCTGACATCAATGTCTTCACTGAGTCCGTCACTTAGATGAAACTGAAGCGGAAAATGTGCGTTATAGAAACATTTATAACTCAACAATTAATAAAGCAAAAACCTATTCCAATGAAAGAATCATAAATAGACTCTTGGAGCAGACCAGTGGAACTCGTCAGTTCTCGTCTGTAGCGAAGGCAGTCAGCAACAATGTCTGCAAATCATCCTTCCATCTCTGATTACAGATGGCGGTTCTACCTAGAGCATGGGCGGATCTCTTTCCAAAAATGTTTTCGCAAAATTCTGTTCTAGATTCATCAAACGCAGTGCCACCAAGGATCCTACATGTTCAATCGATTATGTCTGAAGTGAAATTCAGAGTGCATACGTTAAGGCGCGTTTTTTAACAACTGAACTGTGGGAGAGCAGTGGGTCTTGATAGAATACTACCAACTATTTTGAAGAAATGTGTTCCAGAGTTAGCACTTGTTTTTGATAGTCTGTTCCAGATTTCGTATGAAAGCCACGCATTTCCGGGGTGTTGAAAAGTTGCGAGAATACAACCGATTCCAACGAAAGGGAAGAAATACCTACCCCAAAATAATAATCATTGTCCAATCGCATCGTTGCTTATTATGTAAAAGTCATGGAAAGAATGATAAACGATGATCTCATAAAATATCTCAAGTTACAAGGTAACATCAGTGATCGACAATACGTCACCATAGAATGGACAGATATCTCAGAGGCCTTCGACAGGATTTGGCATGCGACCTCGATGAATAAACTAGTCGAATATAGACTTCTCGAAAAATTGAGTGATTGGATCAGTAGCTTCCTTTTCAGTAGTGCGATCCAAGTGGTAGTTGATGGCGTAACGAATGAATCTTTTCAGGTTAATGCAGAAGTACCCCAGGGCTCAATATTCTCGCCAATTCTTTTTCTGCTGCAGATTAATGATCTGTTCCACTCCACCGAAAACAAAATATTTAGGTTTACGGACGACTGTATCCTGATGTCCTCATCTTCTAGTCAGCGTTCTATAACTGCTGAGGAGTCACACCGACAAAGATACCAACAAAGCATGTCACTGAATTCAGAGTTAGAGAAGATATCAGGGTGGGGCCAGTTGGACTTGGTCAATTTCAACGCGAACAAGATGCAATCGTTCTCCAGAAAAGTCATTGCTGGATAACCTCCTCTAATCATACAAGGACATCGAATTTCCTCAGAAAAGAACATGCATCTCTCAGCGTCATAGTCAACACCGGAGTGTGCTGGCATGACCCTGTGTCAGCCATTGCCAAATCTGCTTCTGCTAAGCTCAGTTTTTTCAGGGCTAAGCAGTACTTCACGCCATCACAGCTGTTGATTTTATACAAAGCACAGGTACGACCTGGTCTGGAATAGTGGCCCCATGTGTGGATCTTCGCACCTAATCATTCATTATATCTATTGGGTAGTGTCCAGAGGAGAGCAGTGCACCTCAACGACCTACCGGAAATCACGCGTGATCTCCAGACTCTTGCTCAAAGAATGCTCTGAAGAACTGAAAGGCTTGATTCCAGAAAGAATCTAGTTCCAAAGAAAAACCAGGCTCGCGAAAAACTCTTATCAGTAGACGATCCATAAAAATTTTAGGTTCTGTTCTTCTTCTTCCTTAGTCCCCTCAAACAAAATTTCTCCATCTAACCTTGTTTTGAGCCAAACTCTTGATCTGATTGTTCTTTCTGAGATTTCTATCTCAAATTACTTTTTCTATAAGTTCTCCATTGGATATCCTATGTTTGATATCTTCTCGGGCCATCTGATATTTAGGATTTTTCTCAGACATGAGTAAATGAAGGTTTGCAGTTTCCGGGTGAGAGTTTTTGTTACTTTCCATGTTTCCCACCCGTACAGAAGGACAGACTTGATGTTGGTTTGGAAGATTCGAAGTTTGGCTTTTCTGCTCAGGTGTGGTGATTTCTATATCGAGTTCGGTTGGACGAACGATCCCCTAGCTTTGTTTACCCTCTGTGTAATGTCTTCATCTGCTCCCCCGTTAGTTGTAATGATGTTGCCGAGATACTGGAAGCATTCAACATTTTCTTTTTTTCTCTCTCTCCCTTTAGGTAGATGTCTTCTTTCTTTTTGTCAGTTGATGGTCATATGTTTCCTTTTGCCGCCGTTGATCTTCAACCCCGCTGTGCTGCTTCTTGCCTGAGTTATTCTTTTTTATTTTTCATATCATTCAGTGTTTGTGATAAGAGGCAAAAATAATCACCAAATTCAAACATCATTAATCAATAAAAATTCATCGTTTCTGTTGGTTTTCAGGTCGAGTTTTTCCTTACGCAATATATCATTAGCCGTTAGACATGTAATGTCAGCTCCAGTTTGGCACATTTCTTGTCTGATGAATTTAAACGGTTGTTCACATACATCTTGCTTTATCTTTCGCTCAGCATAGGGTTTCATATTATGTCGTAACAGCATATTTTTCTCTTCTGATTGGTGATAATGGTTCTCATTCGAATTTGTTATAACACTGCACACAGATTCAACAACTGTTCGAAATACTAGACATTTATCTTTAAGGCATCTCCATTTAATTATCCCTGATGCTAAGTTACGATTATACTCTATATATCTGTAACACTTATGAACTAAGAGAATTTTCATTCTTTGATTGAACATTTCACTATTATTTCACTTTCAATAACTTTCTAATTCCGATTGATTTCGTTTTCATTTTCTGTTATATTCACATTCTACCTATGAACAGTAAAATGATGATTGAGGTTGGGGAAGATTATACCCTATCTTTTGCCTGTGAAACTTTGAGTCGAGATAGGTATTTTCCAATCATTACAAAGGGTTAGGGGCCAAGATGGGGTGATTGTGACATTAGTTCTATCATATTCCGAGAGATTTTTCATTCAGGTAAACCCCGTATACTATTATGGTTACTATGAGCCTATAATTGACATTCTAAACTGATGCTGTATATTTAAGCCTCAGGCCATTATAACCGCCTCACATCTTCGATTCATACTCATCAAGGTTAATCTTATTAAGACCTGGTCTGTTGGAGCCCAAAATTTAGCCAGACGACCTCGAAGAGTTCCATAATCTGCTGCAGTTGGATTCATGGTTCGTTGTTGCTTTTTCATGAAATCCCAGATATTCTCAATCGGGTTCAGATCGGTACTGCGCAGAGGTCACCTCATAAGCTTTAATTAATCTTCGATTAAAGGAACAAAGGAAACTATTTAATTGCCTAAAATGTCATTCAAATACATTTGACTTGTGAGAGAGTTGTGATTGACACATGAAGGTCAATACGCGCATTTAAATACGCCTCCGCAAGCCATCAGGGATATTGCTGAAAGAAACGGTTTTTGCAATGTTGCACAGGGCAAATCATTCGTTTATACTGAAAACTCTTGTGTGTAGATCGTTAATGAATAAACAGAATTTGAACTTATCACTCCTTAGAACGACCTTAGGACATGTGCCAGCTCTTCTGAGATTAAGGTTATGTTCTAGACCCACCGTTTTAGTACTAACGAGAGCATTATACGTACAGGACAGTTGACTTTAAACTCGCTGATATTGCAACTATACAACTCTAAAGAATGAGTTCTACAATGTAGAAATGATAAAATGATGGAAACTATGTTGTCCATAAATCACATCAGATTGTGAGTAGGGAATACAATCTCGGTATACCAATATCTTGCAATACCGAGATCTCGTTCCTATTCTGCAAGATCAATCTCGCACCCAAAATCATTCGCGATCTCGCAAGATTTGAAAGATTGGTATTATGTCAATTTTGGTTAGCTTTCAGTGCTTTCACATGTTGTTGTTGACTATGTAAACAATGTACCTATTCCCGGCGGCAACACGTGGCGCTAGGGCCACAGCGCAATAGGAATGAGTAAAGCGAGACGTTTTCCGGTTGTCGTAAATTTGTCATTGTTTTGCGAGCCTGGACGTGTCAGAGTGCATGGCAATCTGCAGATTTATAAACTATTCCAATAACAGTTGAAAATTGTGTGTTTAAGTTCTGTCGGTCTATTCGTTTTGCGTTAAAATGACAACAAAGGTAGTTTATAAAGAGTTTCAAAGTGGATCAGAGGTATGGAAATACTTTTTACAGGCAGATGGACAAACTGCCCAGTGCAAATTACGTGTTTCTATTTTGAAAACAATGGCACGATCTCCCAAAGGCTTACATGTACATTTACTGTCCAAGCACAAAATTGATACTTCTCATAAAAAAGTGACAGAAAACATGACTCTGGTTCCATCAAATTCTTCAATGCTGATTAATGCTTCCGCGTCAGTAAGGCTACCTCCTCCAACCGGTACGAAGAGGCAGAAAATATCTGATTACTTTTCGTCCCTACAAAAAGTTTCTTTGAAGGAAAAATTTCAAGGATGATTTCTAAAGATGGCATGACTTTTAGATCTTTTTGCACGTCGAAAGACTTGGGAGAATTATTTGCGACTAGTGACTACAAAGTACCTGCTTCGGCTAATTCCATAAAACAGATTGTTATGGATTATGGCATGAGTTTGAAAATGAAAGTTTCGAGGGACCTTATGAATCTAAGAAAGAATAACCATAGATTCAGCCTTACTTTCCATGAATGGACTTCATGCAAAAACAGGCGCTTCATGAATGTGAATGTTCATACATTTCCAGAGAATAAAAATATGTTCTGGAATTTGGGTCTTGTGCGCATAGTAGGAAGCATGCCTGCAGAGAGTTGCATAACTTTTTTGAAGAAGAAATTATCAGAATATGGCTCGTCACTAGATGAAGATATAGTAGGTGTTACTACAGATGGGGCCGGTGTAATGGTGAAGGTTGGACGACTCATGAATCCTCTTCATCAGCTATGCTACTCAGTTGGGAGTTATAGATGTGCTTTACAAATCAAAACGTGGAACCGAAACGCAAAAAGAAAGTACAAAAGACACAGTCGTAGCTCAGTCAGATGTGGAGGAGTCTGATGATGAAGAATTGGATGACATTATTAATAATGAAGGATTTGACTGCAGATTACCCACTGTAGATGAAGTTGACTTAGTGCCAGTAAGACAAGTAGTGAAACTTTTTAAAAAATCACCAACAAAGAATGACATTCTTCAGAAATATATGAAGGACGAATTCAGCAAAAATATGCAACTCGTGCTGGACTAGTCTTGCAGATATGATTTCCACATTCAGCATGGTGTAAGCAAAGCCTTGATTGATTGCAATTTTGGATCGAATACAAATCATAGTTTCTCAGACGAAGAATATCGTGCTTCATCAGATTTAGAATTCGTATTTCAGCCTATAAAACTGGCAGTGGAAGTACGATGTCGTCGAAATTCAGATTTTTTAACTGGCGAAACTACTCTACAATTTATGGTGAAAAAGTTAGAAGAACTCAGAACACCAGTAGCTCAAAAACTTGCTGAATCCATGAGGGCTCGGATTAATGAACGCCGAACATTTATAACCGCAGCATTGTATTATTTGACAGACCCTGTCCAATACGACGTATATTTCAATTAATCTGCTAGTCATCAAACTTTCAAATTGCCTCCAAAATCTTCAATCAAAAAAGAAATAATAAAGTTAATCGGAAGATTACACAAGAACAGTACCAAAGGTGACAATATTGCAGTCAATACAATACAAAACAAACCCTCTACATCTTTAGTTGCAGATGAAGCCATGAATGAAAGTGATGATGACGATTCAATTCCATTATCTGCAGTGAAAAAAAATTTAGAGCCTGAAATGGCGAACGTTTCTCTTAGTCTTCATGAGGAATTGGAAATGGCATTGAAAGAGCGTTCGCAAAAACGTGTGGCACCTTTGTCATCGTCACTTGATATGATTTCGAAGAAAGAAATCAATTTATACGATACAGGAGGGTCAAAAGGACAAAATCAACAGTTCGCTCACCAATTTCTTTTATCTGTAGTACCAACAAGTGTCGAGGCGGAACGGGCGTTTTCCTCAGCTGGTTACCTAGCATGCAGCATTCGGAGTCGGCTGGCAGATGAAACCCTAGATACTTTATGCTTTTTGAGGAGTTATTTTCAAGTTTTAGAATAATATGTTACTTTTTGAATAAATTACTGGTAAGCTTGAGATTTTATCTTTCTATTTTGCTCCTGAAGAACAATTAGAGCCAATAGAAATATAAATGATAGGATTTTTCGTACATTTTCGATGATCATTTCTTTGCAATGCGAAATTTCGCAAGATTAGAATTCCTGAATCTCGCGAATACCGAGATTGATATTTTGATGCAAGATTGCATTCCCTAATTGTGAGAGCAGAGCATACCTGAGACGACAAAAAATCATCTGTTGTCATTTATAAAGTAGTGTTCAATTTCTCAAAGTTTCGTATGAAAAATGAGGATTGACATTTGCACCATACTTTTCTGAGTTTATTTCGAATAATTAAAATAAACGAGTTATAAATAATTGTGATATTGAAAGCGATCATCTAAAAGTCTCGACTGTACCGAGATGAAAGTAGTAATACCCAACATAGGCATCTGCTTTCTAGGAAAAATATTTGCAAGTCAAGTAACAGATGTTTAAAAGATTTTCCTCGATTAAAATAACTTCGTAATCGTGTTGTCCTTCGCTACCGCTAAACATATTAAAATCTCAATTTACTATAAATCTGTCCTGTATACCCGGATAATTTCAATTATCAATACACGAAAATTGGGCACAATAAGAAAGTCACCATTCGATTATGATTTTATAGCAGCGGTACGAAACCGTAAAACTCCAATAATAACAGTAATTTCCACGGCAAAGGGGCATCATTATTTCGACTTACGTCCCTGATTATATCGTCTTGTAAAGATAGATTTCTTATAAGCTGGATGAGACCAGTTTTACCATTGAATAGTTTCAATAACGTACCAAAATACATAAGTGAAGAGTTCCCAAGTTTATCTGAAAATCCTGAGTTTCAGATCCCAATTTCACTTCTTGCAATGTTTCGAAACATACATTCAGACAAAAATTGAAAGACTTAGTCTCGAATTCCATTCGCAAGCATATAAAAAATAATCTGTTTGGTTTTCACATGGAATAACTGGCTCTGATATTACATCATTTTCGGAAGTATTAAATTGACAAACATTCAGTTTTCAGAATGTTTTATGTCTTGGTTTCTACGTACAAGTACTAGGTCTTGAATGAAAATATAAATTAGGTTGACGATAAGATTTATGAATGCTTACTCAAGAAATGTAAATACTCTACTATCACGTAGTAATCAGCAGATTGTTTATTGTTATCCGATAATTGTTTAGAAGTTATTTCGATTCATCCTGTGGATCTAGTCAAGGTAGATAAAAGGGCATAAAATACCCAAGTTGTTGGCACTTATCTGTCAAAACTTTTGACAGATTTAATTATTTTTGTTATAAACTCGATTTTTGAGAAACATTTAAAAAAATTGTAGCACGTAGATCTTTCTCACTACAGACACAATTTTTGCTTGAGTGGATAGAAGAAGGATCAAGGAATTTTGTAAGCAATCTACACATGTCAAATGTTTATTGCGTTGTTTTGTATGATTTTTTCCAATTTGGCCTTTTTCAAACAGCAATAACTCAATTTTTTCAAATTGCACGTGCCAATTTTTATATCGCCATCAGATGAAGCGTCAAATTTCAGATGGAATTGTATCAGTATGTACTATATCCATCCCTTATAGTTCCGAAATAATTTGGGAATATATTGAATTTTGATGATTTTGCAAGAACTAACAGAGAATGCTTTGAAATATTTGAATCAAGTAGCTGAACTGGCTACGCTCACCTGACAGGTGCCTAAAATTAATGTACTTGTCACTTCGTTCATTCGAATTTGATATTTCAACAAGAATTGTCGTTATTTCAGATTGAAAATATCCAAAAAATACAACACATTTGGAATAGAACCACTGGTTATTCAAACGAAAATATATTTAATCTTTTTTTAATTCATTTTAGAATGACAAAAAGTAGTGGGTAGAAATTTCAGGCAATTCAATAACCAATTTCCAAATTTACCGTCTATGAGTAAAATAAAATTTCGAAGCATTAGAAGCAATTTTCTACAATTCGGATGAATAAAAATTGTAGGAACTAAGCGAAAACCAACCATCGAAGATAATTACATTAATACGAATAAATGATAGCAAACATCATAGGAGAAAACTAATTTACGATCTGAATAAATGTTCAATATGGGCCCCATTTTGCTCGTATACGAACATGATGGGTTGCCCTCCTAGTTTCCTCAGGATCAATATTATGTAAAGCATTATGAATGCTCTCTAGTAACTCTTCTTTACTTCTTACAGGAATAAGATACACTTCACTCTTGATTTCGCCCCATAAATAAAAATCAAGGGGCGTCAGGTCCGGAGAACGCGGAGGCCATAAATTTGGTCCTTGATTACCCTACCATCTATCCTCGAACATTTCTGTTAGCTGCCGATCTACAGCTCGTGTTTTATGTGCTGGTGCACCATCCATTTGGTAATAGCAATCCCTCAGAATGTTAAGGGGTAATCCATCTAAAAAATTTGCTAATGTTCCTCTCAAAATTTCCAGGTATCTTTGTCCATTGAGATTTTCCTCATAAATGTGATAAGCCAACAAATCATTCATTAAAGTTACAAAAACGTTCAAGCTGAATTTATTTTGGAAATCAATAACCTCAATGAAATGTGGATTTTCTGTGGCCCAAAAATGTCGATTTCTCCTGTTGGTTATTCCACTTTCATTGAACTTGGCTTCATCAGATCATATAATTTTTTGCAGAATTGTCTCATTTTCTTGAAGCCGAATTAATAAATTTTCACAGAAATTTAGCCGCTTTGGAAGATCAGTTGATTTCAATTTTTGTAGTCTGATAAAAGAATACGGGTGCATGTTATGTTTCTTAAGGATCCTTTGAACGAAAGTATTACTCAATCCAATATCCATTGATGCTGACTTAATGGACGGATGTGGATTGGCACGAAAATACGCTAGCGTATTAATTTGATTGTCGTCGTCCTCGAGAATTGGTTTTCTTCTAGTTTCTATGTATTTTGTTCCTCCAAATTGCAGAAACTTGCTTTTAATCCTTCGAAATTTTGTTTTACTCATAGGCGCCAAATTTGGAAATTGGTTATTGAATTGCCTGCAAGTTCTATCCACTACTTTTTGACATTCGCCATGAATTAAAAAGAGATTAAACATATCCTCGTTTGAATAATCAGCCATTTTATTATCAATCTGGTATTTTTCGAAAATTTTCACTGCAAATTACCAACAATTCTTGTTGAAATATCAAATTCGAATGAACGAAGTGACAAGTACATTAATTTTAGGCACCTGTCAGGTGAGCGTAGCCAGTTCAGCTACTTGATTCATCATCATCAAAATTCAATATATTCCCAAATTATTTCGGAACTATAAGAGATGGGTATAGTACATGCTGATACAATTCCATCTGAAATTTGACGCTTCATCTGATAAAAATTGGCACGTGCCATTTGAAAAAATTGAGTTATTGCTGTTTGAAAAAGGCCAAATTGAAAAAATCATACAAAACAACGCAATAAACATTTGACATGTGTAGACTGCTTAAAAAATTCCTTGATCCTTCCTCTATCCACCCACTTCCGGTATAACCGGAAATTGTATCACTTCGAAAATATTTCACTTCAATTGGAAATCGCTAGTTATGGCCGCGTATAAAATCGGCTAATTTTTTTGAGTCACTCCTGTATAAAATGAGGATAATCTATTTCAATTCATCAGTGAAGCTATCCTTGGGCAATAAGAAAACGAAAGGAAAAAGTACTCATCCTCTCTGGCCGAAGGAGCATGCGATGATGTGAGAGCCTATTTTCATGAATTTTTACGGAAAAAAAATATCGTGACGAAACTACTCACCAAAAAACTTATTACTTGAAGACATTATAGCAGAGTTTAGGCCGCTCCTGAATCTTGAACAAAAAAGTGGTTTTCCAATCTGAAAAAACCACCCAAGATTTTTTATAGAAAGTTGGGACACCCTGTTTACTGCAAAATAAATTGCTGAAGTAGATTCTTACTTTCTAAATACAATACCGTTCGAACAAAAATGAAATCTTCAAGAGTGTACGAGATACAGAGCACCCCGCCACTGGTGAATCACCCAGTATATATAATAATATATAACACTCAAATTAGAATTTACTCAATATTTTCGACAAAAAATATCGATTTAAGTTGTAACTCTCTAATTCTGGTTTTGCACAAATGATTCTCTGATCTACTTACGAGGTGTTGATTTTTTAATCAATAGTTTATCCTTCAGATATAAACGAGCTACCCCACTTTTTGAAGAATCAGGAAACTTAAGAACATACTAAGATCTTCAATATCTACAGTCAAAACTTCTTCAGTGGTTTTCGTGACTAAAATAGTTATATGTTTGGAGTAATAAACTCATTAACGAAGTGCAAGAACAATAACGAAACATTCTGTCATACAACATATTCTTAATTAAGTGAACCTAGTCTTATGATTTTTATTGAATTAGGATTGAACAGATGCACTTCTCGGGTTGCATAACCCAATTTTTTTTACAAACCCCAAGAATTATATTGGAATGACATAAATTCGTGTTAATTTAACTAAGAAAGGTATTTGCTTTTTCTTTGAAAGGACTTCATCCATAACCCTCATATAGAATATTCGAAAATTAATGATTCTTCCGAGTTATTCATGAAATATATAATACATTTTTTCCACATAGTCTAAACTGAACGAACCTGAATTGCTTCAAGTATTCCGTACACGTTTTCTTATAGATGGCTATAATCTTCATTATTATTCCTTATATCAGTAATTTCGTCTATGAAATTGTCTATTGTCTGAGCCAAGGAACCACTATTTTAGTTTCACATAATAACACAATAATTCTCGAGTGCTAGTCTTGAATATTTATTCGTTTTCTACGGAGGAGTGAGAATTTCCTTCATATTCATATTGGTTGCAAAAGAGCTATTTGTCTTCCTACAAGTAACACAATCCCGTATTAGTAATTTCAGGCGAAGTCCTACAGATTATCTGTTTTAAGCTGAGGTCAATAAACGATTTAATTGTGTTTTCACAAACGAATGACTCACAATATCGTGCCAAAACTTTCGATTTTGAATAATCATGCTCTCTCTATCTCTCTCTCATAATAATTGTATTCAGTGGATGCTAATAGATTCAACTCATGGTTGCGAGTTCAATTCCCAATAATAGAACAGTTTTTCATCGTTTTCATTAAGAATTTAAAATACCGTAAAGTCGCAATATTTTGACTGGATATAAAACTTTGACCGAATTCATTTCGCATTCAATGCGAAAAAACTTCACTTCAATATGTTTCTGAATCAGTTAATATGTACTTAAAGGAACGATTGTCGCGTTCATACGCTATAACTGCTCTGTAGAGAGGATACTAGGGAAAAATAAATAAGATAGTTCATTCAGATAAGTAGGCCATCACAATAAGAAACTGGTGTTTTTGTTTTTGAATCAATTTTGTACATAGTTTTTTTAACCTCTATTCTTTAAGAGCGTACCTAAGTTTGACTGGTGGTTTTAAAGTTATAGCTATATATTTCAAATATTGCAAGTATTGTTGATTCAGATAATTATTTTGTTCCAACCATCATTCTTCAACAGTTGGCTGTTTACATGTTTTTACAAAAACTGGAGACGATATATTTATTCGTGAAAAATATGATGAAAGTGAGCAAATTGCGACACTTTGTTAGCAAATTTCTAAATGAAAAAGTGACGAAAGCTGCCTAATTTACAGATAATTTGCCTTCATTGAAATGGTGCATACCTACTAGAATGAGCTCTCTTAGCGAATGTTTTGAGGCAATTAAACTAACTCCCTTTGGAAATGATGACTGGATATCGTCAGAAAGGATTTTCGATTATGATTAAACAAATTCGTCTGATGATTAGAAAGTATTTCGGTAATGTTTTGCGGTTGTGCTGATGGTCAAGTTATACCACCCTTTGTGGTTTATAAAGACGAAAATATTTGAGCAGTTACAATCACAGATTGGTTTTGCAAACTTTTTGGGCCATGTATGAAAAAGTTCGAGAGAAACGGCAGAAAAAAACAATATAGCATTTACTTGCTTTCCGATCAATTCCACACACATTTGCCAACTATTGGATGAAACCTTTTATGGATGTCTAAAGAAGAAATGGAGGTCAAGATCAAAATGACGCGAGAACTCCTGAGATAGTCTTCAATATGTTATGGTAGTGGAAATGGTCCAGTTCATGCGGTTTCAAGAAATGCGGCATATATCTAATCAATCCGCTGAAAAAACTACATCGCCTACCTGGATCAGAACGTCATGAAGATCAAGCTGACGAGAGAACTCCTGAGAGAGTCCATGCGGTAGGAAAGTCCAAATGAACAAGCCAAAATATTATGAAAAAAGTGGGTTATCCCGGATAATGAGACATGGTGTCTAATGAAGCAGAGGTAGCTAAAAAAGGAAATGGAGAAGTCGCACAAAAATCCTGGTACAGAGTAAATCAAATGATGTATTACACACCATGTGGCCATGATATGTGTCATCACAATAGCGTTTTCATATATTAGTCTGGACAATTCAGGCATTCACCCTGGTCACGTTAGTCTAGTTGTATTCTCCATAATATGCACGTTTCCAAGCCACCTATGAGGTAGAGCGCTAAACGGATTTATTTAACGTGGTTTGGCTATTAGGTTTCATCGTTGATTTAAGAATCTTCTATTGGAGATTCAATATTTGAATCAGAGTGAATTACACCCATTTTTGCAGTCGCAAAAAATGTATTAAGGGGGTGTTCTGGCGCAAGGGGAAAATAGAGTCTGAATTGGTTCCAATGCATTATTAATTAGCTTCCGATCCCTTTCTTCTGAGTCCCGTTGATTACCACTCCACGCTTAAACCTGGTAATATACACGATAAAAATGTTGGTGAGCAGAAGCCGAGGTTTGAGGAAGACCAGGTGATTGCACATGTTGTTTATTACGTGTATGTTTTGTAGAAGATAAGTGACGTAATTTGTCTATGCAACTAGTTTTTGGAGCTCCATACATAGAAAGAAGAAAGCGAATTCCGTTATATAGAGTACATATGTTCGAAAGCTTTTGCACGTGTAATTAGATTTTGTCTTTCAAACAATTCAAAAACTGTTGTTTCAACTTTTCGGAGCATTGCTGATGTTGTGTCACAGTCAGCATTTTATGATAGTATATGATTTTTATTTTTAAGGTAATCTAATTTGATCCGATGTTTGATGAGCCTGGTTTCAAAAATTTCGAGTGGTAAAAAATACCCATAGATCAACAACATCTTCACCAACATTTATATCCGTTGTTATTATTATGGATTATCATGAATGTTTGACAGAAATTGTTGTTGTCGTAAATTGCTCAGCGAGAATATCAGAAAATGCTGATGTCTTTGCCATATGGCGACGTTATTTATGAACGCAAACTATACAATTTTTATATTATAGGTCCAAAGATCTACACTGCGCCAAGAAATTAGCGTGAATCACGAAATTTGTCCCCGGCAGAATGTTCTGAAGATGTGGTGTTAGATAACCTGAGTTGATACAGGGAGAACTTATACAAAAGGACTTGGTCAAGGACGACCTCGAACGATTCATAACCGCTATTCAATAATTTCCTCGTTAAGACAACGGTTCGCTATTGCTAGGCACCTTCAAATACAGCTTCAACAGAACAGTGGAGGTTTCGTGTCGCACCTTTCTACCTATGGTTTTGGTGGGAGTTCAATATTGGTGTGGAGAGGAATTTCCTTGAACTCCCGCTCTGATTTGGCCATCGTACAAAATGGAACCCTGAATGCTCAGAGGTACGTTACAGACAATTAAGAAGAACATGTACCAATTGCGACAAATATGAACTTTTCGTTTCTGAATTAAAACGCTAGACCTCACCAAGCTCATATCATTAGGAACAACCTTCAAGATCCCGAAATCACTTCAGTGGTCTACAAGTCCTGACCTCAATCCCATCGAACCTGTCTGGGACATTCTTAATAGAAAAATAATAGTAGATTAAGGTTATTATGGAAAATACAACGGAAATGAATTTTAGAATCGGTTTTCGTCAGAAAGGGTTAATGTTATAAAGAAATGTTCGTAGATGATTGCATAATTTACAATTTTTCTCGTACATATTCGTGTCATAAAGCTAACCGACAAAACCAAAAAACCCATCTTTGTGAACTTGGATTAAATTTTTTTGCACACATGGTATTGATGGGGAATTTTCACAATCTCATCTCAATGGTGTCCCTATTTTTTCAGATAAACTCAATGGGCTACATCCTATGTTCGGACAGAATATTTTATTTCCTGAATGTGATGGAATGCTGTTAAAGTTTTGTATATTTTGATATATTGAACAATATGTCAACTTCGTTCTCAGACAGCAATAATATTGCTTAAAGGTGAAAATTCTTTCATATCTATGCCTTATCATTTCTTCAGGAAATGAATGGAAAAATGATTATACGGTTCCCATATTTTTATCACTCATTTGTACTAATTGTAGGTACTTATCTGCTGGAAATAATAGTGTTGCTAGCTATACAACGAATAATTGTATCAACTATTATTTCCACGGTGAAATGATAGATCGCGTAAAATAGATCTACATAGCGGAAAATTAGTATTTCACGATAAACATATTATTTTTATCATAGGATATTCATGTTATAGTTGATAAAAATTATATGTGGAATTATTGAAACATGGTAAGGTATTATAATCTAATCATTTCAACTTTGTAATTTTGAAGAAATTAATCATAAATTCTTTTTTATCCTTTTCAATTGTTGTTACTCTTATCTTTTTTACCTTCAAAAATTTCTGTTGGTTTTTGAATGAATGGTATTTCCGAATGAAGTTTTGCTTTTCAAGTTTATCCATAGAGGTTCCTTTGATGAAAAACACACAGATGGAACTGTATGAGATTGTTTGAAAAAGTATTTATTCGTATATTTTAAAACTGAGCAATACAGTATGTTTCTAAATATCATGGACTAACGGGATAATGTGATTCTTTTGAGAATTAATAAAGTTTCTCGAAACTTAGGTTGACAAACTTTTCAGTACGAATCTACTGAATGTTGACATTTTTTCTCTATAACTCTATAACTTTTCAAAATAATTACTTCAAATTTTGGAATGAGGTAACACAATATGATTTACATAAATGCGCATTTCAAATGGTCAACCGAATCTACAGGGTGATATTTTTTTCGAGAGTTGTGCCTCATTTTTGAACTATAAGTTCTGATATGTTGGAAAATTATTAGGTGCGCAACTAAGTTCTCGCTGTTTTTTTTTTTATGAAAATACAACTTTATTGTGAAGAATGTTTACAAATGAATCATTTAAAATATTTCCCATCCCTAGCTACAATTCTTTTCTGGCAGAGCTCGAATACCGTGACGGTAGAAGTGTTCGTATTTTGAGGCTATCCACGAATCAAGCCATTTTTCAAGCTCTTCACATGAGCGAAACTGCTGATCAGCCAGACCATGTGCCATCGAACGGAACAAGTAATAATCGGATGGCCGAACGTTGTCATACTGTAGAATAACTTTTTCGTGTCTCTACTCGTAATGTGTCCGTTTTTCGCGCAGTGCTTTACTCAATGGCATCAACTGAGTTCGATACCGTTCCCCAGTGATGGTTTCGTTCGGTTTCAACAGCTAATAATAAATAACACCGACTTGGTCCCACTAAATACACAGCATAACTTTCTTCTTCTTTTTTGCCGCTGGGGCAGTTTTGCATAGGCAACAAAAACGACGCTCAACGTCTCTTGGCTTCAAATCATAAGGATCCCAAGTTCCTTGCTTTTGAATCATTCGCAACGCATGAAATTGCTTGGAAATGGCCTGGCGGGTAACTCCTAAGGCTGAAGCAACTCTTTTTGCGTTTGGCACGTATCATCATCGACCAATACCTCCAATTCAGCATCTTCGTAGATTTTCGATCGTCCACATCGAAATCACCGTTTTTGAAGACAGACATTTTCCCACAACTAAAAGTTTATGACGCAAAAACAAAATCACTAATGTGTCACAGTGGTTTGTTCACCATATGTCTAAGATTTGTTCAAAACGTTCTTGATATGTGGAAATCGACCAGCACTTACTCCTGGAGCCATCAATTGACAAACAGCGAAAACTTAGTTGCGCACCTAATTTTTTCTAGTAATCCACCAGCACTAAGGAATGCTTGAAACAATCGAAACGAAAATGGTACTCCTAGAAATTAAAATAAAACTAATAATGAAAAACACTCCCCAAAAACTGTTGATACCTGGTATTTTCAGCCCTGGCGAGAATTACTGTATGACATCAATTACCTTTTAGCATTCTGATCTGTTTCGTTCCAAATTCTTATCAGTCTATTCCGAACCTTATTCACGGTAGCTAGATGGTTTTGCTGGCTGGCTTTTCAATCTTCTCTTGAGAATGTCCCATGCATGTTCGATGGGATTCAAGTCTGGACTTCGTGTAGGCCACTCCATTGAAGTGATTTGGTGACATTGAAGGTAGTTCCTAACGATATGATCTTGTTGAGATTTGGCGTTATCATGCATAAACAAAAAGTTTTCACCCAAATGGTACAAAATGTTGTTCTAAAACGTTTGTAACGCTACTCTGGATTCCATCAATTCCATCAGATCAGCAAGGATCAAAGAGATTCCTCCGTACACCATTATTGAACTAGTTGCACTAGGCATATCTCTCACTTCGACATTTGTATACTATAGAACGTCTATTGCAATGAAAAATACAAAATCTCTGCTCATCTGTGAACAAAACTCTCTCCCAGTCAGCATCTAACCAATCGCCAGGTTCCCTAGCAAAATTCAATCGAACGATGTGCTGGAGACGAGGCCTCAAAACAAATTTCCTGAGACGTTGTCGTATCGTTTCAGTGCTAATTTGCACTGTTTTTAGGCATTTGAAGATGCCTAGCTGTAGCGAACCGTTGTCTTAACAAGGAAATTCTTAAATAACAGTCAGGGATTGTCGTTGTTGCTCGACGTCGTCTTTGCCCAGATCTCCACCTGCGGATCATTCTGGAGACACGGGACACCCCAAGTCCAACCTAGGTCATCTAACACATTCAAAAATTTCAAAGAACAAACGTTTCTCCTGTTATGAAGTTTTCAATCAAGATTTGTTAAGTGCAATTTATATGAATTCTGAAATGGTTAAGATGCATTTTATGTATGGCCTCGTTCTTTACCAACAAGAAAGCTTTTAAGCAAAAAACTTAGACGAAAATAATAGATCTCAAATTAAATAAAAAAAAACCTAAATATTATGATCTCATATAGTATTTGGCAACAAATCAATCATCGTCAGAACTCATCATTTCACAAGCGTGAATGATGAGCATTATAGTTTTGTGAACGCCCTTTTTGTGTAAAAGAACTATTGATTTTTTCTACCTGTGCCGACCGATCGGAGAGATACCGTTCCCACTAAATGCCTAAATGCGACCGTACTCATTTATATGCAAAATATGTCCCGCCCAGTGTCCCATAAATAAACAGCTGGATAAATGGTCCTCAGTCCATCTGAAAGGTGTGAAATTTTTGATTTAGAGAGTAGATTTGACCCATGAACTTAATGTGCCCAATTTTTCGATAAACATTTTCTAAAAATGAGCCAGAGAAGCGGTATAATCATGGGTATGCCTTCCTCGCACTAGAATTTCGATGGCAATGAAAAATGTGGAGTTAAAAACGAATGTTTCATTCATATACCTTTGAAATTGATGGTAGTGTCTTGCATCGTCGATTATAGCTTACTAAAGAGTTATCAGCGTAAATGATAGGTGATTGAGGAAAAAAGCAATAAATTTTAAACTTGAGTCATAATTTTCCCCAGAATGCTTCAGATGAATCTTTTATAATCAAGACATCAAAATTTTGGATAGCAATAACAGTAGTTAGTGCTCCAAGAATGGTGAATACATCAACACCAGCCTTAAGTAAATTGAAGACTTATGTGGTAATGTTTTCGTCAGAGAAGTCAAAGCTAAGTGGTTGCAGTAATAAAGGAATTTCTACAGCAGTGATCGCGAGCTACAAGGCAGTTTTAATGATTATAGAAAAAAAGATGCGATAACACGGCAAAGACCGACCTCTTGCCGATGTCATTATGCTGAATCTGCTATGATTTACCAAAGCGTCAGATCGAGATTTTCCAGAACGATTTGCTTTGAAAGGGTGCTCAGTGTAAAACTGAAAATCATAATCAACGCTCAGATCTTAGACTACTGGAGAATAGAGAGCAATAAAATATTGTATTAAGAGAGCGAAGAAATACAATTTCCATTCGGAATGGAAAGAACTGTATGTCTCCACTGAAGTTAAAGACACAAATTAATGCTCATTATGTAATACTTCTTATTTCGGTTGCTCTAAAAAGGCAATATGGAGAGGGATCATGAAACTGCACATTCGAATCTTGAAAAATCATTCCAATTACACTCTGCCACCAGAAAGGAAAATAGAAACATGGAACTAATCAATTGGACAGCATTCAATATTTCGAACAAGAGTTGATAATGCTATAACTGAGGAATCATACCGCGTGTCCCAGATAATGGAACAAAAGAAGTCGAGGAAATAATAAAACCAGCGTTGTAGCAATAAAAGCGAGATAGTTCAGCTATAACATTCATGCAAATTTCTTTTAATACAATGATCCGATGAGTAGAAGTAATGAGGAGTGTTATTTTTTCACAATAAACGGATAAGTTAGGAAACTTCGTTTATTTTTCACTCGTAGTGGATGAATTGTTATGTTTGCTTGACACGTCCCAGATGGTTTTTAGTGATTTTGCGATTAACTTTCTTCTGCATTTTCCTTCTGAAGGGTATTTATCAACTGTTGATGCCCAACATTTAACATAAGGAAAGAAAGAAATTTTATTGGTGCATTATAATACACAAACCACAAAAACTGTCGCATCACTTGGTATTCTGAATTCCACAATCGATTAAGCACTCAATCGCAATTTCCTCGTCAACATATCTGTTTAGACATATGAGGGGAAAAAAATCTTTTCTATGTAGTAACATTCGTTTCCATATGATCTCAAACATGTCTGAAACAAGAATGAGTTTATTTGACTATCAGTATTCATTCAATTTCTCTTTGCTTTTCACGCAAAATGAATGCAAGTTTTATGTGTTTCTTGTTGATTTTCGAATCTTCGAATTTATTGTAATAGCTGCTAAACGTCCTGGATGCTATTTGAGTGGTCATGAAGTGGTAAGAATTGTAACACTTCTAGAGGAGGGGCGAAGCCAACGCTACGTGGCTAACTTGTTGAATGTTAACCAAAGCACTATTTCAAGAGCAATTAATCGGTACCACGAAACAGGGGAATATGGAAGAAGGGCCTGACAGGGAAGAAATCGGATAACAACACCAGTTGATGATCGTTGGCTTCGTTTAACTGCACTAAGAGTTCGGCACTGTACGGCTAGAAGGCTACAAAATGAACTTGCACTTTCCAGAAAAGTGCATATTTCATTGCAAACTGTTAGGAACAGGCATAGAGAAGATGATATCAGACCAAGGGTGGCTTCTACCGGCCCGCGTCTCACCAGAGAGCATCGAGTTGCAAGAATTCAGTTTGCGAGAGAACATGCAAAGTGTGGTATTCCAGAATGGTCCAATGTTCTCTTTTCCGACGAGTCCACGTTCTGTCTAGTATCAAATGATAGACGCATGCCTGTATACAGACGACCTAGGGAACGGTATCAGCAATGCAATATCCGGCAAACCGAAAACTTCGGAGGGGGCTCGGTAATGGTGTGGGGAGGCATTTCTTTCCATGGTCGAACTAAGTTAGTCCTAGTGAATAATGGAAGAATGACAGCGGCCAGATACATCGCAGATATCCTTGAACCCCATGTTGTACCCTTTGGCCCATTGATTGGCGAAAACTTCATTTATACGCATGATAATGCTCGGCCTCATGCAGCTAGAGTAGTTACAGAATTTCTGCAAAATGTCGAAATTGATATTTTAAGATGCTTTCATAGAACATGTTTGGGACAACATGGGGTGGCAAATTAGGCAACGTATGATGCCTTGTAGAACACTCCAACAACTAGAAAATCTGATTCCTGAAATTTGGAACTTAGTGACTCAAGAGTACATCTAAAATTTGTTTTAGGGGCTTCCGAGACGTATACTGGCAGTAAATAGGGCTCGGGGAGGAAACACTCGATTTTGAAAATGATTAGTAACTATTCGATGCTAGTTGATTGGTCTCTTCACGAATGTTTGAAGATGGTAGAATTTTTTAATTTTTCATTAACTCGAAAATTGTTGATATTTTCCATCATAAACTCATCACTTTTGAATGATATCTTCTTATTTTACACTTCTGAAAGTAACCAAGCGACTCTTGAATGACCAACCTAAAAGTTTATTTATATAGTATTGTCGTTAAAGTAGGGTGATGCGACAATTTTTGTGGGGAGTGTATTAAAAAGTTTCTTTGCCCTTAGCAAAGAACATACATATAATCGATACTGAAATATAATAATATATATATTGCATGAAGAAAGAAAGGAATTTTCATTATTATAATAAAAAAGTAAATACATTTAACATTACGCAAGAACTATTTGGACTTTCACAAGAATTTAAATTTTGGAAATTCATCTAACGAATGAATAAGAGTAGGCACTCTAGAACATGTAAAAAGGAAGTGTAATAATCGTAAGTCCCTGAAAGCTAATCTCGAAAGCCCAATTCAGCAATCTGAAGTCGAAAAAGCAGCTCACGAGAAGTACCATTTCCCCAGGCTACAATATACTATATTGTGAGACTCAACTGTGACGAAATAAATGGTTTGAACCGTCGCAGAAACGGTTAAAGTGAGATCCAGGTGGACACCAAGAAATTTCACTGATCTAGAACCACTAAATTCTGCGCTAGTTCTCAAGGTAAACAACGTGGTCTGAGTTTTCTCCGCGTTCATGCTCAGACCGTTGGTGTAAAGCCATATAAATGCCCGTTCCTGAGCCCTCCTCGATATCTCCAGCAACCCTGTAAGCTCTCCACTCCAGACAAAGCTGCATCGTTAGTGAACAAAATTCATTTTTTCACAAATATCAAAAATAAGGTCCCAAGACGGACTTCTGAGGGATACCAGTAGTTGCAGACCTATTTATGGAGTTATTACCATTAACAGATACATGTTAACTTTTAATCGAAAGGAAGAATGATAGAATTCTCCTACTTGAGTCACTGAATCCATATCTGTTAAGCTTATATAAAAGTATATCCTTAGAGACAAAATCGAGTCTACAAATAATGAGATTGCTCAAAGCATTGTATGGTTCTAGAACTGCGTCGGATGTGCTATTGTTCTTCCTAAATCCGCATTGGTCATGTAAAAACAAACTTTTTCCCTCAAAATAGCTAACCAGTTGGTTGCACAATATATGTCCGGTAATTTTACTGAAAACGGTACTAGGGATATAGGGCGATAATTTTTTATATCGCGTATGTTCTTTTTTGAAACACATTCAGGGAACACACCCGTACGAATACCAAGTATGGTTAATGGATGGGTTATGTTTCCTTTTAATGATAGTATTAGATAAGCCATAATAGTCAGTAGACCCAGAACCCCCCAAAGATCACGAACCACTTTGTGTCCCACTTCTCCGAAAGCAAACACATCATCAGTTATTGTTGTTGATTACTCATTACACTTTTCATGCTCAAGCTCATTGCAGTTTTTGGACTTTTTCCAGCCCTTTTGCTTTCCTCGCTACTGATACTTAAGCTTTAACAAAGAAAAATTCTTATTGTACATTAACTTTTTGTGCACACTGTAATTTTGCGCATAGATCAAGCCTGGTTCGCATGACGCATGCGAATTGAGACTCATGTTCACTTATATAATGCAAAAAATATTTTCCATTTAATTCTCAGTCAATATTTCATCACTAAAGATTCAAGAGAACTTACTATCTGGGTTTCGTCAATTTCGAACGGAACCATATTGCCCTTTAAAAATATAAGCTTACATTACACCAACTGTCTCTCCGAGCATTGTTAACAGTCGGAAACACTCTTTCTTAAGGCCGCTCGTTATTCACAGAATTTGAGACAGTTACAGTAATATTTTCTCATCTCAGTTAGAGGTGCTGCATTTTGTCAAACAGCTAAGCGGGCTTGACACCCGCTGCGATGTTCGTGACGTGGTATGTAGACTCTTCTACCTGTGAGACACATCTGAAACAACAGCCCTTCAGTATTCGACTCAAAAAATAAGAATTTCTCCGTGAAATTGCTGCATATTAATATTCTAAACTGGTCAGATTTCGATCTACAACAACGCTCATATTTTATGCAAGAACAAGCTGGTTTTTAGGTCGGCAAGAATTATCGCAGTTACGAAAAGAATAATTTTGAAAACAGGTAAACAGAATCAAATCTACGAGAGATACTTCTTAGTCTAGTTGACAAGTTCAAATCAGTGTTTATTCTTGATAAAACTAAATAGGATTCTCAATTTTTTCTACTTCAATTATGGCGAAAATGCTTGGATAGGTGTCACTTTTTTCGAGATATATAATTCTTTATTATTATCGTAAAGAGCTTGTTTCTGTAAGTTCTGCGATTGATATAGCTGGAGATACAGGGTGTTTCATCCGAGAAAAAATGAATTCGATATTTTTAATGATAGATTCGAAAAAACCCTTTTACTGTTAATCCGGTGTGAAAGAAATCATCATCTCACCCTCTGTTGCCTTTATATACCTTCACAATAAATAATGAGTTGATTAGATTTGCGTTGAAATATTCGAGTATTCTTTTAAGACAAGTCCCTAAAGCGCGCTGAGACGAATTCTTCCATTCCATTCTTCAAACAGCAAGTGATATCAAGGAGACACTTTTTTCCCAAACTCATATTAACTTAAGGCAGCGTCAATATTAGTATTATTAATGATACGCATTTCTTAGATATCTCGGCAAGGTAAGATTAAAGCGACACTAAAATTGCTTTATGATATAAACAACCTGGTTGAAATATTTTAATCCGTCTTCATGGCGGCGGCAACATAATGAAAAACTTTGAAAGCGTTTAAAAAATAAAAGATCTACCTGCTTCTCATTTGAATCAAATTGTATTTTTTATGGATTTCGAAAGGATATAATATTAATTTTGTTCAGATAATTTTGATATAGGAATTGTTAATGAAATATGAAGGTCGAATTATTTATAGACATATTAGGTTTGAAGGTTAAAGCATCAATAACGTTTGGAAAATAATGTTTTAATTCTTTTGAGATTACCTAATATAGTTTTTAATAAATTAGGAAGTAAATTTTAAACTAAACAAGAAACTTAACGTCATCCAACTTGATGAAAAAATATATCTAAAGCTAATAAATTTTTTTGTTCAACTTGAGATATGACATTGCATCTTTCCAAATTTCATGATTCTAGTTAAACGGAAAACAACTTATAGTTTTTTAATCCCTTAGTAGGATGGCCGAAAGCAACTACATACACCACAAAAATTGTCGCATCACCTAGTATTCTGAATTCCACAATCGATCAAGCAGCTCGATCGCAGTTTCTTTGTCAACATATGTTTTTGGACATATGAGGGGAAAAAATCTTATCTATGTAGTAACATTTGTTTCCATATGATCTCAAATACGTCTGAAACAAGAATGAGTTTATTTGACTATCAGTATTCATTCAATTTCTCTTCAGTTTTCACGCTAAATTTGAATTTATTGTAATGGCTGCTGAACGTCCAGGACGCTATTTGAGTGATCATGCAGTGGTTAGAATTATAACACTTCTAGAGAAGGGGCAAAGCCAAAGTTAAGTGGCTTACTTATTGAATGTTAACCAAAGCACTATTTCAAGAGCAATTAATGGGTACCATGAAACAGGGGAATATGGAAGAAGGGCCGGACAAGGAAGAAATCGGATAACAACACCACTTGATGATCGTTGGCTTCGTTTACTGCACTAAGAATTCGGCACTGTACGGCTAGAATGCTACAAAATGAACTTGCACTTTCCAGAAATAAGCATATTTCAGATATCAGCCCAAGGGTGGCTTCTACCGGCCCGCGTCTCACCAGAGAGCATCGAGTTGCAAAACTTCAGTTTGCGAGGGAACATGCAAATTGGGGTATTCCAGAATGGTCGAATGTTCTCTTTTCCGACGAGTCCAGGTTCTGTCTAGTATCAAATGATAGACGCATGCCTGTATACAGACGACCTGGGGAACGGTATCAGCAATGCAATATCCGGCAAACCGAAAACTTCGGAGGGGGCTCAGTTATGGTGTGGAGGCATTTCTTTCCATAGTCGAACTGAGTTAGTCCTAGTGAATAATGGAAGAATGACAGCGGCCAGATACATCGCAGATATCCTTGAACCCAATGTTGTACCCTTTGGCCCATTGATTGACGATTCATCTCATCAGAAAATACTATTGTACAGTATGGCTATATGTCACTCACAGAAGTAGGATTGAGAGGAAACAGAGAAATAATTAAACTATCATGTATGCGGAGTGAGATTGTTTTAGAAGCGAATAGCTATGAGCCTCGCCTAGGCCCTTTCACCTTGCCACATCTTCTTTCTCGTGGATCCTATCTTGATGTCTTATTTGCCTTCACCGTAAAAAACTGTTGCATAAATTATCCAGACATTTAAGAACTTTTTTTTGTTCGCGTCCATCCAAAAGCAATCACAACATCTTAAATATTGACTTCCATCGCACAAACTATGAACGTCAATCACCTCATTCAAGAATTCGTGGCAGGATAAATTATTTGAGAGTTTTTATATCAATCCTAAAAAGATTAAATCAAAATATATAGTGTAAATTGATTATTATCATGTATTATTCTTTTTATAATTCACACAGTTTCAAATGATGTTTTTTATTGTAGAATATTTCGCATATTGAACTTTAATGAAACAATTGGGAGTTTCTGCTAAAGGTCTGGGAATATCAATCGTTTTTAGTGCGTTTGTACTTTCTGGGCCAATATTCATATTGAACGTGCCTACAATCACAGCGGCTGGTTCGTAATCTTCGTCACCAGAAGCATATTTATTCACTGGCCAAATACCAGGTCTTACAAATCCATGAACTGCATTTTGAGCTACTGCACTTTTCAGAAAAGCTGGAGGTAACAGTCTGGCTACCTCTTCTTCAGAGTAAGTTTTCAGTGGGCCGTAAACCGCCACATCCATGGGCTGCATTTTGCGAGTTGTATGTGGGGCCAAGGATAAAATAACGACATTGTTCTTGCTGGCGTAATATAAAGCTGGGTAATACTTATGGCTCTCGTGGTTATCCACTAACAGAAGTATTTTTTTCTCAGGGGTAGGTCGAACATGTTCCACAAAAAAATGCATCCAATCCAAAAACACCTCACCTGAAGTCCAACCATTCGAAGTACAGGTACCTTGAGTGCCGGGACGCGCACCATCAAGTAGTCTGGGTTGCATCTTTTTTCTGGCGAAAATTAAGAATGGTGGAGAAATGAACCAGCAGCATTACAACAACTTATGACAGTAGTTAATGGACCACGTTCTGCACTGGCTATTATGCCCTTTTGTTTCTCTCCTTTCGTTGATAGCACTTTAAGCGGCTTATTTATGGTTATAATCTAGATGCATCAATGCCATATTTTTCTGTTTAAGCTCCAAGGTTTTCATAAAAACATCCAACTTCATGTCTGTTGCATCCTTTTACCATTGCAACCGATGTTGCTTCTGGAGTTCTGAGGGATATTTGATCATGACGAGACAAAAATGACGATAGGCTTATTTATGGTTATAATCTAGATGCATCAATGCCATATTTTTCTGTTTAAGCTCCAAGGTTTTCATAAAAACATCCAACTTCATGTCTGTTGCATCCTTTTACCATTGCAACCGATGTTGCTTCTGGAGTTCTGAGGGATATTTGATCATGACGAGACAAAAATGACGATAGCCAATCATTTCCAGCTTTTTCGTACTTGTCTCAGTTATTCGGGTAGTTCAAATTATTTTTCTTGGCATAGGTGAACCCTAAATTTTTGAATTCATTTCTAGTCAAGCCAAAAAATACAGAATATAGATGAATAAATTCGAATTTTGAGAAAAAAATTTTTTTTATTAGTTAGTCTCAGAAACTTTCTACCCATGTGTTAGATCGCAATTTCTCCAGATAATTTGGAGAACTTCGTTATCAGCATAGATAAGTATTGTGAAGTTACCAAAATTGCACAATACATTCCTTATTAAAACTCAGAAAAATATTTTATAATGAATTTCGCAAATAGTGTTTTAATTCATTTTATGTAAGTGAAATATGATAATACAAAAGTATTTTTCCGCTCAAAGCTAAAATAATTAAATAGTGTAGTATCAAATACAAATTTCTCTAGGAATTTTCCTTATTTCAGCACAGACAGATGGATATTATATTAACCTAGGCGACATGACTGCAATTGGCATGTCAATATATTTCTATTTTAAAGTAGCCATCTGCAAATGCATCTGCATTTTTCAGTCTGGAACACTCGGTACACCTGCACATTTTTATTCAACACATAGCGAGCATTTTGTTAAAATAACTGCAGCATATGGTTGAATCTTGATCGAACTTTCTCAATTCTAAAAGGGGAGAAATCACATAGATAAATATTTATATTCCATCTTCTTCCGGTGGGCCAATAGAAGATATATCCACCGTATTATAGATATCAAACAAGTTTGATTGAATTCGTGAAAGTTTCCCTAAAAGATAACACTTGATACGTTTAATTCTAGAAATCACATTTGCATCTAGACTTTTTAATGCGAAGCAAATTAAGCGCAACTACCAAATGCGATCGTTTTAAATCTAGTGGAAACCTGAATTAATAGATAAATGTTCGGTATTATACAGGGTGATTGACGAAGGACTCTACATAGACATAGTTACAGTACACCTAGAGCAGTGCGAACCGGTTATCCGTTCTCGATATACAGGCTGTTTTAAGTATTTTAGCCGAATATTCTAAACGCCAAAGTTGGATTCACTCAAAATTTCGTACGGGGAATAATATGATTAAAGTTAACGAACTGATAGTACGTCAAAATCAAATTTCAGAGCCGAACTGAAAAACTAACTTTTACTTTGAAAGAAGTACATGATTCTCCGAAAATTGAACAGGATGTGAGTAAGCGAAAACTGCGAAAACTGTAACATTTGGTGCAACTTTTTATTGAAGAATAATTATGAAGACGACTCATTTTTTCTTAGTTTCAGAAACACTCCGAGGGCGAAAACCACAACGTACGTAATTTTCGCAAACAATTCAAAAATGGAACACAATAGGTTCTTGCTCCATAAAAGATTGTTCAATTTCCTGTGTATTGTCGCATAGTGATTCCAAACGATCTGGAGAAAACGAAGAGAAAAACTCACCACACAGTTTTTCCACAATTTTCATTGAAAAATCAACATTTCTGTCAGATACATGAACTTTCATGGCTGCCAAACTTTTTCAACCGGGTTTAGGTCAGGATGGTATGGGGGAAGTCTAAGTACATCGTGGCCCTAATCATTCAGGAGTTTGTCAATAGCATACGTTTTATATCTGGGTTTGTGCAATTTAATTAAATTATAATTTCGGGAAGTCATATTCGGGTGTTTTCTGTTCGTACATTGTGATATGGGGCGTTATCGATCACTTACACACTTTTTGGTGGTAAATTTAGAATAATTTTTTCTCTCAGCCATTTTTCTTAGTTTGCGGAATTCATATCATCGTGATTATCACCGGTTTTACAATTGAACTTCAAGGCCAGATATGCGTTTCGTACGAATCCACATTCACCACCGGCGTTCAGTCTTGGTCCTTTTGGAACAGGCTGACGTAGGCCTTCGTCTGTCTCGTCACTGCAAGCCTTCTGGTGTATATGTGAGAAATGAATATATGTTTCATTCATGTAAATTATTGGTCTCTCTTCTTGACGGTATCGTTTCATGCTTCTTAAATAATTCAAACGTAGCTGCTGTATTTCAGGTTTTTCCATAAATAGCTTTCTATCTTCTCCAAAACTTAGAAATATTGAAATGAAATTTGCAAGATTCGGTTCTGTTCGCTTCGCTCTTTTTGAAACTTCAAAGGTACATTGAAGACTGAGATCTTGACCACGTGACCTGTAAAGTTAACGCGCAACAAGGGGAGGAGCTATTTCACCCGCACAGATGTTCTTATCGACCTGTACAGGTTGTTGCTTTGATTCTTCCAAGGTAAAAACTCATTTTATTCAGTCCGGTCCTGGAGTTTGATTTTCATCTGCGATTAAATAAATAAAACAGCCTGTATATCGAGAACGTATCGCCTTCGGACTCCTCTTGGTGTCCTCTAACCACAATTTTCTATGTAGACTTTCGGGAATCATCCTGTATACAAACCACTATAAGTCAGATTATCCAAAGTGTCAACCCTTGACTGAAGATATGAAGTAAATATATGCGGATGCACAATAAAATTGACGTTCAGTAGAGATTATTTTTCGTTTCATTAAAAAGCTTAACAGTCGCATTTTGGGCTAATGAAATTCACGACCCATTATTATTGGAAGTACAATGCATTCAAAAAATTTATGGAATGGTGTGTACTTCACGCATGCGGGTCATTGCACGTGAATTACGTGCTATGGATATTGAAGATATGGTGCGACAGTCACTGAAACAATGAAACACAATGTTAAATAAAAGATTCCAAGTGGATGGTACGCGGAAAAACTCAGAGTCTTGAAAATAGTCTTCTTTGAACGGTTACACAGGACAGAGGTTAATGTGTAGGAATAGTAGGTTTTTCATTTACATCTCCGAAAGTATGACTCGAACAGAAAAATAATTAAGGTGTTAATTAAAGCTGATACAATTTCTTACAATTTTTTTTCCTGAAACTCGGTTTTGGATAAACGAACCTCATAATTTTGAAAACGTAATGGTCGAAATACACTTCGCCAAGAAATTAACGCATAGTTTCAATATTTCAAATATGCCAACAAAATTCGATGTTTTTTCTTGGTGCAGATATTTCCCTCATGATGAATAAGATAAAAGAAATAAATTGAGATTTTGCAAGAAACCACCACATATTGATAACAGCAGTTACTGATCAACTTTTGTGAGTAACGTTTGTTCTTGTTGAAAATTTGATTTTTCGGTAATAATGCAATGTGGGCCATGAACTTTGAGCCCGGCAGAATTTGTTGAAGGTGGTGTTAATAGATGATGAAATAAATAATAGATGACCTAGGTTGGACTCATACAAGAATAGGTCAAAGGCTCGACGTGTCCCATTCAACTGTTTCCAGAATGATCCGCAGGTACAGGGAAACTGGTAGTCATGAAAAGAGACCTTAAGCAACAACAGCGATCCATACAAGTAATTTAAGAATTTCCTCGTTGAGACAACGGTTCGCTACTGCTAGACACCTTCAAATTAGCACTGAAATGATACGAAAACCTCTCAGGCAATTTGGTTCGAGGTCTCTAGTCGAAGCTCCAAGCCCAGCTCTTACCGCAGCAGATCGAAAAGTCCGATTGAATTTTGCCAAGGAACATGTCAATTGGTGAGAAGCTGACTGGGACAGAGTTTTTTTCAAAGATGAGTCGAGATTTTGGTTCTTTTTGTTGCCATCGAAATTCTCTTGTGTACGGAAGTGGAAATGAGAATTCCACATGATTTGAAAATTTGAGAAGAGCATGTTGTACTATTACGATTACGAAAAAGACAAAGATGGAGATCTACAAGACGTTTGTTAGAACAGTAATAACCTATGGCAGTGAAAGCTGTACATTCACTGAACATGACCAAGAAAGTGTCAGAAGGTTTGAACGCAAGATCATCAGGCGAATATATGGAGCAGTAAGAATGGATGAAGCAAACTAGCATATAAGTACTAACAACAAAATCACGGACATACTGATCGGTGAAGACATTGTGAAATTTATAAAATCCCAAAGACCCAGTTGGTTTGGGCACGTTCAGAAGATGGAAGACGAAAGGATGCCTAAGAAAATTCTGGTTGCGAAGATCTATGTCAGGTAACGAGGAAGACCATGGCTCAGATGGCATGATCAAATGCTGGGTTTAAGAACAATGTGAGTGACCAGCTAGGGCTCAATGGCCAAGGACAGCACTGTCTAGAAGTGAATCGTGAAGGAGGACAGGGCCCACCACGGGCTGTAGCACCTATTGATGATGATGTACCATTTGCAGCAAACATAGGTGAAAGCTTTTTGTTCATGCATGATAACGCCAAACGTCACCAAGCTCATATCATTAGAAACTACCTCCAAAATAACGAGTGGCTGGACGAAGTCCAGTCGTCAATCTCATCGAACATCTCTGGGACAAAACCAAGCCAGATACTGTGAATGAAGTTCGGAACAGACTGATGGAAATTTAGATCTAATGAATCAGAATACTATAAGTTCATCGATTTTGAGTATGAATCATAGATTTCATACAGTCATTCTGGCCAGGGGGAGGGTGAATATTAGATATTAACAGCTTTTGGGACATTAATTTATTCATAGCTAGTTTTATTTCAATTTTTATGAGTACCATTTTCATTTCGATTGTTTCCAAGCATGCCCTAGTGCTGGTGGATTACTGGAAAAATAATACTTCAGCGAATTTAAATTTCTTTTGAATAAATTTGAATTAGCTTTAATCTCTTGGCGCAGTATATTTTCATACACATGTAATTTTTCCAACTCATTAAAGGCAATAATATGAAAATATTATGTCAAAGACAATCTTGTATTTAAGTTAATGTTTCAAAAGTGCCGCAGGTTAAAAAAAAAAATTACTTCAGACACAAAAAGCAAGTATCTCAACAAACTCTCAGTTTCTTGCACTGAAAAACAAGAAAACAAGAAATGAAAGATGTTTCATTCGTAGAAATGTTCTGTCTTGAATAATTGCATCCAAACATGAGCTGCTAATCAAAATTGAGTAATGCTAATGAATTTCCGAAAAAACACGACCATACGCACTAGCCCTTTCGTCGTTCTGCCAATTAGTATCAGATTAGCATAAAAAAGTAATAAATGAGCAAATCCAACTTGCCACCCGGTATGCTGATCGTTCGTGCTTCATTAACGACATACAAACTTATTGTAGATCAATTTGAAATTTTTCCAAATACCATTCGATTCGTTTCAATAATTATTGTCTTAAAATGAATGTCTAAAAAACTAAATCACGTTATGCACTTAGGTTTTGATCGTTGAAACAAGGACATTCGTGATATGGAACTGTTAAGCTGATGTGAGTTATATGAATAAAGAGGGTGAAGAATTTTATTTATTTTTCATGCGAACGATTGAACAAGATCTGATCTGGAAGGTGAAGAAAGTACATGAGGTGTATGTAAATGTGTACAGGGGTTTATTCATACAAAATTCTCCCATCAATCTCGAAATTACGTTATCAGTAAAAAAGTATTACACCACAATCTCTTCTGGTTCCCCAATGAGCACAAGGTTATCATAGAGTTCCTTTGGCAGTTTTCCCGGTATTTTTTTGGAAATCGTCCCATTCAAAAGTTTGAGCTATTTCTTCGTAATTTTGAGCTAAAGTTGTACAACAAGGAGGAAACTTCGTCTACCAAATTTTTTGAACCTGAGAATTATACATTTGTAAGTTTTAAGCGCTTTCTTACAATAGAAAATAAGTAAAGCAATGTTTAAAGGTGCAAGCAATTATATTTGAAAACTCTAACTAAATTTACGACTTCTAAAGTTACCATAAAAACGTTCACAAAACCTTAGAAGTAGTTACAAACACTCAATTGCTCTAAGTCTAATTCTGGAATTAGAAAACAACATGTTTTTACGACGTTTATTTTGCTTATTACACAATTCCATTATTTCAATTTTTTCTGGTAAACAACTAATAATCAACACTTGTTTATGAGGTAATTGCAACGCGAATCACGAAATTTGACCTCGGTTGAATGTGCTGAAGCGATGGTGTTAGATGAACTTATACAAGAATACTCAAATGCTTGGGTTTCCCCATTCAACTGTTTTCAGTATTATCCGCAGGTACAGAGAGACTGGTAGTTTCACGAAAGGACGCATGGGCAAGGACGTCCCCCGAGAAACAATAGCGATCTATGACCGTTACTCAAGAATTTCCTCGTTGAGACAACTGTTCGCTACTGCTAGGCACCAAATGTAGCTTCGACAAAACAGTAGACTGCAAATCAGCACGGAAACGATACGACAAAGTCCCAGTGAATTCGTTTTGGGGACTCATGTCGCAGCTTTACCTACAGCACATCCATGGGCCCGATTAAGTTTTACCAAGGAGCATGTCAATTAATTAGAACCTGACTAGAAGAGAGTTTTGTTTACAGATACGATGAGATTTTTCTTCATCTTTTCCAATGGAATGGTCTGCATAAAGTCCAGACCTAAATCCTATCGAACACGTCTGGGATATATAGAATATTAAGAATCCAGAAAAACCAGCCTGCTATTGTAAATGAGGTTCGGAACAGATTGAACGAAATGGATCAAAATGCTATAAGGCAGGGGTGCTCAAACAGTCGATCGCGATCGACCAGTCGATGGGGAGTGCTTTTTGAGAGAAGAAAAAGATAATTTCAAAAAGTAGGTAACTAAACTACAAAAATTTACTACGTAATAAAATAACACTCTGCTAGTGGCAAAAGGCGGCTTTATATAAGGACCGCGCGGTGCTAGTCAAAGAAAAGCCGGGTTTTTTATTCTTGCCGCTTTTCTAGAAATTTCGGGCGGCGCGTTCGAGGGGAACATTCGACACTTTCGTTCACGCCCATATAAATGTTGCGCCTGCAGGAATTGGAGTCATTCTGAATGGTAACTTGAAGGCAATACTACGTCGATACAAAGTTTATTATTAAATAGTAGAAAATGAGTGCAGCGAAGAAATCTAGAACGTCTCATTTCCATAACGATTGGGAGGAAAAATTTTTCTTTTGAGCGGTGAAAGATAAGTGCATTTGTCTTATTTGTCGTGCATCAGTTGCAATACCTAAGCGTGGTAACTTAGAGAGACATCATAAAACGGTTCATAAAAACTATGAAAAGAATTTTCCTCCACGGAGTGAATCTAGAAAACGAAAAGTACGTGATTTGATATCTTGTTTGCAAAAAGAACAAACCATGTTCACAAGTCCAGCCAAACAATCAGAAGCTGCTACGATCGCGTCATTTAAAATATCTCATATATTGGCGAAACACAAGAAACCATTCGAAAATAGATGGATTGTGAAGGAAGCATTTATTGAAGCGGGTGAGACGTTATTTGGAGATTTTAAAAATAAAACAGAAATCATGTCTGCTATTAGAGAACTTCAGTTTTCTCGTCCGACTGTCACAAGGCGTATTGAAGTCATAAGTCAGGAAATGACAGATAAATTAAAACATGATATCATTAAATGTACCTACTTTTCTTTACATTTCGACGAATCCACCGATATGACAGACACTGCTCAGCTGTGTATTTTTATTCGGATGGTATTCAATGACATATTGGCTAAGGAAGAATTTTTGACAATCATTCCTCTGAAGGGGAAGACCCGTGGCGAAGATATATATGACGTTTTCTTCAATTTTCAAAAAAAACTACAAGCTAACAATATATAAATTAGTGTGCATTACAACCGATGGAGCACCAGCAATGACTGGAAACAAAAACGGTTTTGTGGCATTGTGTCGAACTAATGAAGATTTCCCTTAATTTTTTTCATTCCATTGCATTATACATCAACAAGTTTTGTGTTCAAAAGTTTTAAACACGGAGGAAATTACGGGAATTGCAACAAAGATTGTGAATTCCATCCATGCACGTAGCTCGCAACGGCGGCTCTTTAAGTTGCAGTTTGACGTTAGGGAGTCAGCTGAACACACTGATTTAGTTCTTCACACGGACGTCAGGTGGTTGAGTCGCCGAAAACTCCTTGGAAGGTTTCAAGAATTATTGCCCGAGATAACAGCTTTTCTAGACGAAAGAGGTTATGACAATCAGATGTTGAAAAACGAAAAATGGCTGACTGTTTGACATTTTTGACTACCATTACAATGTACTTAAACACTTTAAACTTTGAGCTTCAAGGTAAAGGAAAAACTATTATTGAGATGATTAGCTCAGTACACGCATTCAAAACTAAATTGCAACTTCTGATAGATCAACCGAAAAGAAAGGATCTGAAACATTTTCCGTCTTTGAAAGCAATGAGTGCTCAGTTGAATTATGATACGTATGAGGCTCAATTATCAAATATTTTGGGACAATTCGAAATGCGTTTTTATGATTGCAGTAAATAAGCAAATATAGCATTATTTATGAGTTATCCTTTTTCATGTAAAAACATTGAGGAATTACCTACTGAAATAGCAAGTCAGTTTAATATGAATTCATGTTCTGTTGAAAATGAGTTGGTGAAGATAAATATCCAAACCTAAGGCAAATCACCCTTCAACTGACGGCAATGTTTGGGTCAACTTACTTGTGCCAGTCTGCATTTTCTGAAATGAAGATAATCAAGTCAAAATATCGCAATCGAGTAACTGACGATCATATGTCATCATACTTGCGATTAGCACTCAGTGGTTACCTACCATCTTATGAAAAGTATGCTGAGGGCGTGCAGTGCCACGCTTCAACATCCAAAGTCACTCCTTAGTTAAGTTTAACACCATATGTAACTGTTTTGTTTTGTTTCAACCAATAAACTCGAAATTTTGAATAACTATGAGTTTTTTCATTGATATTGTAGAGAAGAACCTAACCTTGACTAAAATGATGTATATTGTGCGGAAAGCTAATATCGATATATGCTACAGTACACCCTACCTAGGTAGGTATGATGTATCGTGTATGTACGACAATCCTGCATCAGACATACTTGCAGCCTCTCAGAGTCGATCGTATATAAGTATAAGTACCTTATATGCTATAAGGTACGTGATTTAGAGTATGACTCATAGATATCAAGCAGTAATTCTCATCAGGAGTGAAAATATCCAGTATTAACAGATTTTTGGGAACTTTGATTTTTTCCAAAAGTTCTACATTCTTCATTATTAGTTTTATCTCAGTTTCTATAAGTACCATTTTCATTTGTACCAGCATTTCTTAGTGATGGTGAATTACTGGAAAAAATATTCTTCAACATATCTAAGCTTCTTCTTAATAAATTTGATTTTTCGATTTCGTGTGCAGTCTATATATTTGCTCACCTTTAATTACTGGCCACCTTCGGATGGATTTATTTCTTTTTTTTTCATACAGCTAAAAAGGGCTCTCTCTCTCTCTCAACTTAAAGAAATGAGTTATCTGACCAAGATATTTTTTTGTCTTCCATACAACTATGAAATAGTTTCTTACAATAAGATCTTTAGACATATCTTATCCTGACAATCAATATTTTGATCAATAGCAATCCAATCGTTCTTCAGCGAGTCTACTTGTTTAGTGACAGCTAAGACTTCAATATTTGCAAGGTTATCAAATCAGATAATTCTTCTATTTGAAGATCATTTACAGTATGAGCATTTGGAACCTTTGTAGCACAAGACGCTCTTCGAACAAAGTAACAGGAGATCTTTCATATTGAAGTACAAGCTTATTAACCTTGCAAATGTCAGCTGCCATCCCATGATATAATATGATCTTCGGTACAAGATGTCCAAATCACTGCAACTAGTTGAGGAAATTGAGCAACGCTGTCGGGGTTATTTTGCCTAACGTGCATTCTTCTTTTTCTTTATTTTAGTTTGAGGCTGTGCAGATGGACATGATCCTCCTGAGTCAAGTAGCACAAATTGACTTTCTTTTTTACAGGTTTTTCCTGGACAGATCTCGATTCTCTATCAATTTTTCCATAAATTTTCATCCTATAAGTTGAACATTCACAATTCTATCCTCTCTTGCAGACGGCTTCTTTATCAGCAGGAAATATATCCGATTTTCTAATTCCTGCTTTCAACTCTACTACGGTAACACTTGAAGAGTACGTTGTGATTAATATGAGAGGATATCGCGAATGATCACCATCAATATTTCAAAATAAAAAATTAAGCTTATAAATTATGTATATATATATATATATATATATATATATATATATATATATATATATATATATATATATATATATATAATAATTAACCGTAATATAGCCGAGTCGATACATCACAATGGATGAGGCATGGATTCCTTACTACACTCCAGCACTCCAGAAAGCAATCGACAGTCAGCTGGTATCTGCTTTCTGGGATGCGCAGAGTATTATATTCATCGATTACCTTTAGAAGGCCGGACGATAAACAGCGATTATAACATTAAGTTATTAGATTATTTTAAAGACCAAACCATGAAGAAACGACCCTATTTGAAAAAAAGAAAGTGCTGCTGCATCACGATGCACCTTGCCACAAATCAGTCAAAACAATGGCAAAATGGTACGAATTAGGCTTCGAATTACTTCCCCATCCACCCCATTCACCAGGTCTTGCCTTCGGAGACTTTTTTCTCTTTTCAGACTTGACAAGAATGCTCGCTGGAAAAAATTCAAGAATACTGAACTGGTTATCGCCTGAAACCTATTTTGAAGTGAAAGAGAAATTTTATTATAAAATTGGAATCGAAAAAATTATGGTATCTCCCTCAAAGGTGAATAAAAAAATTGAATTTTACCAAAAAATGTGTTTTACTATGACACCGTACACACTTTTCAGTCCAATTAGTAGAATGTATGTTCCTGAAAGATTAAACTATATCAAGATATTCACTATTTAAAGTCTCGTAAATTTGAAAGAAACTCAGTTTTCGAATCAAATGAAGGCGATGAATTCACGATGAATAAAAATCAGGTTTCCTCTGAATGAAGAAAAAGTTTTTCAACATCCACCATCAAATTAAATCGGCTACATCATCAAGTATTCAGCATCACTTCACGACATTTCACGTTGCCAAAGAGGATATTTTTTCTCGTCCCGCATTACATAAACATTCCACGTACTGAATGCATATCAGAAATAAGTCCACATAAAATATTTCATTCATGCTTTTTGCAATAATGGTTAACCGAGCTATTCACTATACCTAAAAACTAAACATCACGAAGAGTAGTCAAGTTTGTTATTTACCACTGTATAAATAATGTATTGGCAGGCCAAATGACATATAAAAGAGGCTTTAAACTAACATAAAAATAATTTATCGAGTTTTACAGAGGATTAAGTTTTACGTCTCTCGAGAAGATGACGTTTTAATTTTGATACCTTCAATATCTGAAGATACGATCATTCGAAGCCTCGCCCAGATCTGATTTAACAAAATGAAGATGTTTCACTAAAATATAGGCTCTAGTGCTAAATTATTCATATCATTCTGATATACCAGGGTTGAACTAACTGAAACTTGTACCTACCAAATATTATTCAACACCAACACCTTAGATCATGTAGTTGTGTACATAGAACTCCAAACCAGTCACCTAGACCCTGCTATAGTAACTGCCACCTCCCAGCATTACAAATTATCTGGCCTTCACTGGTTATGAACTCACTCTTTCGGTTATGCAACCAACATCTATGTATATCTTTGTGAATTTTCACTTTTTGTTCAAGGACAACATCCATGACTCGAACTCGGATTCGAACCGAGCACCTGGGACATCTTAGATCAACCACCTCTTCGTTTAAGAACAGAATGGCTCACCTCAAAGGCCGACAAGTACAGAAATATGCTAGAAAAGTGGTTCAAGGGACCTTAAACCTATGGAGTGACTGGAAAATTGCAATGAGAGATATAGCCAATTATACAATGGAAACTAGATACCCTCAGCAATTAGCTGAAAGCTGTAGGATATGTTTCATCTAGTTGCCAGAGCGTGAGATTATTAATGGAACGAACGAGGAAGTTAATCTCTTGACAAATGAAGGATCAATAAACGAACCCCTATCTCTTGGAGCAACTTTGGCTGAACTGGCACTAATATGGCAAATGCTGTTAAGTCGTAACCTCTCTCACCGAATTAAAACACAATTAAAAAAGGTGGGATAGCAAGTTCTATCTCTTGAATCTTGAAATTACTGGTAAAAAGTCCTTAAAAGATATCCTGAGGCCTTAGAAGAAAGCCACAACATCGTCAACTCATAGTTTTTGTAGGAGATGGAATATCATTCTTAGATCATTGAATACAGCTTATAATAATTTATATTGCGGTAAAACAGCAATTTAAGTAGAGAGATACTCAGAGTTGTATAATACAGGTTGAACTAAAATACTTTATTTGTAATTGGTCAATTCAATATTGTCTTGCAGAACGTTTCTATCTATTCACAACTGTGTTCAACATTAACTACAAGTCCATCTGGCTTAACAGCCAGATTCCGTTGAGACTGGAAATTCGATACATCGTAGACCTCACGAAAAACTGTTCCTTAACTGAAAATGAAGTTTTCCGACGCCTAGAACAAAGCATGAAGGATGCAATCGTTGTTGCACTCAGAAATTATTTTTAGTACGTACGTAAACTGCATGGATACAGCTAGTAGTCTCTGATTCGATGGTCGAGTTAGAGATTCATTCGGATGAAGTATGCGTCAAAAAATTTCTGCTTTAAATTTATATTTTCATCTACAGTTATTTTTCGAAATTATCCTTATAGTTCATGTCACATTTTTCTTGTTTTCGAATTAAATTAGACGATATGGGATGTTTGTTTGTTATTCCTTTAACGTGCTCTATTTCCGCCTTTCGGCCAATGACACACCGGAGAATTCTGTCAACTCACTGACCCAGGAATTTTGCCGAACCCCTCTCGTGTCGAGGGAAGGGATCTTTAATGTCCAACACATCTCTATTAGACAGGACCGACGGCTTTACAACTCCTCCGAAAGATGGATACTCAAGCGATTCCCAGAATCCGAAAAATCGCACCAACTTTGTGGGGATTGAACCAGGTTACTCTGCGCAGGAGACGAGCATCATATCCCCTACGCCACCGAGCCGGCGATATGGGTTGTGTCAACACTAGCGGCTAATTCGAGATTTTTTTATGATCTTTTTTCCTAAATTAATGTTGTAATCGTAATCGAATACGTACGTCACTAATATAACCGCTATACCTTCCTAGGGTAATGTTCCGCCAGCTTACCTTGTCTAACAGCTGAAAATCCCTCGAAATTTCGGAAGTGTGTAATTTAGAAAATTTCAACACAATTAAATTGAAATTACATAGGGGGCCCATGTCCGGTGAATGAATATACTACAGATGCACTCTTTCCCCGAGGAAGTAATTTATTTCAAAGTTTCAGTATTTATCATGGATCGTGGCCAATTTTGTGGTTTTAGAGGAAACAAAATATTGTTACTTTACAATGTGAATGAGTCGTCGTCACTGTGTCATGGGATTATTTCCGTTTAGATTGCCTAAGATATGCATTTTCGGTGAATTCCAAAACTAATTGATAAATTGATATCACGCATTTTCGGAATTCACTCAATACCTTGTACTAAACACTTAATATGTATACATATGAAAATCTTCGTTTATATGAAGCCATCGAAGCTTACACCATATAGAATAATGAATAAATTAGAATAAATATCAATTAAAACGTTTAGGTTTAGAAGAGATTAATTAATGAAAAAACAACGAAAAGGTGTTTTGAAACGCGTTCCAGTTTGTTTCATAATAGAATATTAATTTCGTTTATAATGTCTAGTGTTTACACTACACATATTTATTTTTATTCGCACTGGATGAGTGCTAGGATTATTTTATTTCTGATGATCAATGAGAGACATTCGAACTGTTTTCATTCATAACTTTTCATGTCCAAACAGATGTGCATTATTACGTGTTTAAGTAGTTGATTCTATGAAATTACATAGAACATCTGTCTCAACAAGCCAAAAGGGAACTACATATATTAATTCTTCCCATATAACACTTAATGATACAATGTGTATCAGCTAAATAGAAAAAGATTCAATCATAAATAAATGAAATTTCAAATTCATTCAAGCACGTTAATTGGTATTTTAATTTAAGCTATTTCTCTTTATATGTGTGTTTCATGTAACAAAGCCTAGTAGCGACTACTATTTTAAACATCCTGTATTTTTCACGTTCTTTAGAAAATTCTAGACAATTTTCATGTACCTAAACTTATCTCCAAGCACTTATTTATATTTAGTTCAGATTTATAACAAAAATTGACATAATAGAAATTTCACTAATTGTTTGATAACAATAAATGTGAGATTTTTTAAAGTCTAAGGGATTCCAGAGCAGCCCCTATACGTCGCCCTCACGCTAATCTGGCATTTTCGGGAAGCGCCGATCTGTTCGAAAAATTGTCCGCTTTCGAAAAAAAATGTATGCCATTTAGGAAATCACGATCTTCACTGCTTTCCCACACCCGAATTTTCAACTAGTCTGCGTTCACTACCTCACATGTTGAGTATAATATACAAGACTTTCGATATATCCCCATAAGAAAAAATCTAATAACGTCAGTTCAAAGAGTCTTCTAGCCATTCTATCAATTGTGATCTCCCTTTTCTTCATATTCTTCTTTTATATCTCTAGATGTTGAGCATATGTTGAGCTAATTACATTACCAAGTTTATGATTGTCAGATGAAATTGCTAAGTTAGCTAAAAAACTATTGTATCGGCTATTGTTACATGAAAATATTAGTTTTAGGAAGTCTTGAAAATCCTGGACATCCAAGATGTATAGTAGACTCGCATTAGTAAACACCTCAAAAAAGTCTAGGGAACACTTCTGAATATCGATATATCGTATCCAGAACGATCAATATGGATGATTTTTTAAGAAATGAACACCTGCATCAATTTCTCACCAAATTATGTAGAGTGCCGTAACAGATTTCAGTTTTTTTTTATAAAAAACTAAAAATGCAGCAGATGCGACGCTGCTTTATAATCATTTCATGTATTCAGTGTATTCAGTTAGTTGGCACTTTGTTTCTGTTGTAAGCACAAATAAAAGATTCAAGTTTTGTGATTCGACCATGGAAAGACGACATTTGACTAGAGAAGAGATGCTACGAGCCGTTGGCATGCTCCAAGCTGGGAGCTCACAACGGGTAGCGTAGAAGAACGCCATACAGGTCGTTTCAGAATTACTACAGTCGCCCAAGACCGATTTTTTGTTTTACAAGCCAGAAGAGATCGTACTACCACAGCATCTCAATTAGCTCAAGAGCTATCACGAGTTCATAATGTACAAATTTCCGACGAAACTGTGAGAAATCGACTGCACGAAGATCAACTCCACTCCAGACGTCCTTTAAGAGTTCCAAACAGACCCATGGAAATCGCGCTGCTCGTTTAGCTTGGTGCCAAGAACACGTAAACTGGGATCAAGAGAGGTGGGCCACAGTTCTCTTCAGTGATGAATCTAGATTTAGTTATTATCCCGATTCGGGAAGAATTCGAATATGGAGGGAACCTGGATAGCAAAAACGTCTCCAGCATGCTCGAGAAGTTGTTAGACATGGAGGCGGATCAGTGATGTTTTGGGGAGGTATACGCCTCACGGGAAATTCTTACGCAAATGAGATAGTTTTACCTGTATTGGTACCGTATCTCCAAACAATGGGTCAAAATCCACTCTTCCAACAAGATAATGCCCCTCCTCATCGTGAAAGAGTTGTCTTGAACGTTTTTGAAGAGAATGATATCGATCTTCTGCCGTGGCCATTCTGCTCCCCAGATCTGAATCCCATCGAGCATGTGTGGGACACCCTAAAAAGAAATCTCCTGCGTCAAAACGTCTTCCATCATGAACAGGAGCTTCGATTAGCAGTTCATGGGGCTTGGAATGACTTAGGCCAAACTGTAATAGACAATTTAATATTGAGCATGCCGCGACGATGCCAAAATGTCATTAATAACAGAGGTGGACCTTCTGGGTACAGAAAAATATAAGTGCTTCCATATCGTTTCGAAAATATTGGTTAAGGATTTTTTTTTGTGTTTTACCAAATTTCGTCATTTTCAAATTTCAAATTTTTTTTTATAATAGGTGCTTTGGAGAAGTCAAATATTATTTTGTGTTCTTGAGATACATTATATATAATACATCCTAACAAAAACCGAAAGATTTCTATACATTCGAATCATCAAATTCATATTTTTAAGATATTCGTTAGTGTTCCCTAGACTTTTTTCAGGTGTTTATGTAAACGGTTCGATAACGTGAACATAGAATTTGAATTAGCTCACCCATTCGTGGAAGAACTGTCGAATATCATTACCGCACTCAGTTTAATCAATAATCAACAAATATACATGGCAGATGAGATTTATTTATACTTGAAACTTCTACTTTATAAAACCTATGTTTCTATTTCTAAAACGGCTGCCCCTGGTTTGAAATTAGCTAAGTAACTAATAACTTTCTTTATATGTGTCAACGCATCAGTTGAAAACAAGTTAACAGAGTTGATAATCGGGAAAGCAAAGTCACCTAGATGTTTTAGAAATTTCAATAATGCTCTCGTTCACAAAAACACTCTTCTTTCAGAAGTTTATTCATGAGGTCAGTTTTTCACATATCTTTTCGACTTTATAATTTAGCAAACAAAAATATTTACAGGGGAAAACTGTCTGAAGGAATGAAAATCTTCCTATCAAAACCATTTTTCTGTTAGATAATGACTCATTCCATCCATCAGAAGAGAAGGTAAAAAAATTTGAGGGTGATATTTTTGTCACATTTATGCCACCTTATTCAACTCAACAATCGGTTTTCTACACGTACGACGAGTAACATTTTGTCCCCAATACTAAAGGAACGATATTTTGCGACTCTTGTGGAGGGCAAAATAATAATTTCTCACTAATAAGATACACTCCCCACAAAAATTGTCGCATCACCCTACTTTTACGACAATACTATTTAAACTTCAAGAGTCGCTTGGTAACTTTCAGAAGTGTAAAATAAGAAGATATCATTCAAAAGAAATGAGTTTATGATGGAAAATATCAACAATTTTCGAGTTACTGAAAAATTAAAAAATTCTACCATCTTCAAACATTCGCGAAGAGTCCAATCAAACAAACTTTGGATGTACTTTTGAGTCACTGAGTTCCAAATTTCAGGAAGCAGATTTTCTAGTTGTTGGAGTGTTCTACAAGGCATCCTACGTTGCTGAATTTGCCACCCCATGTTGTCCCAAACATGTTTTTTGGGATTCAAGTCGGGACTTCTGGCTGGCCATCTTAAAATATCAATTTCGGCATTTTTCAGAAATTCTGTAACTACTCTAGCTGCATGAGGTTGAGCATTATCATGCATATAAATGAAGTTTTCACCAATCAATCTGGCCGCTGTCATTCTTCCATTATTCACTAGAACTAACTCAGTTCGACCATGGAAAGAAATGCCTCCCCACACCATTACTGAGTCCCTCCGAAGTTTTCGGTTTGCCGGATATTGCATTGCTGATACCGTTCCACAGTTCGTCTGTATTCAGGCATGCGTCTATCATTTGATACTAGACAGAACCTGGACTCGTCGGAAAAGAGAATATTCGACCATTCTGGAATACCCTAATTTGCATGTTCCCTCGCAAACTAAAGTCTTGCAACTCGATGCTCTCTGGTGAGACGCGGGCCGGTAGAAGCCACCCTTGGTCTGATATTGTCTTCTCTGAACCTGTTCCTAACAGTTTGCAATGGAATATGCACATTTCTTGAAAGTGCAAGTTCATTTTGTAGCATTCTAGCCGTACACTGCCGAACTCTTAGTGCAGTTAAACGAAGCTAACGAGCATCAACTGGTGTTGTTATCCGATTTCTTCCCTGTCTGGCCCTTATTCCATATTCCCCTGTTTCGTGGTACCGATTAATTACTCTTGAAATAGTGCTTTGGTTAACATTCAACAAGTTAGCCACGTAACGTTGGCTTCGCCCCTCCACTAGAAGTGTTACAATTCTTAGCATTTCATGATCACTCAAATAGCGTCCAGGACGTTCAGCAGCCATTACAATAAATTCAAAGATTCGAAAATCAACAAGAAACAAGAAAACTTGCATTAATTTAAAAACGGCCTGATTTGTGGCAAAACAGTTCGTGGCTTTTGCAGGACGATAACGCACCATCTCATCGAGCCAAGGTTATTAACGACTTTAAGTACAAACACTCGATAAATACCATCGAGGAGTCGCCATATCCGCATGATCAAGCTCATTGTGACTTTTTTCTTTTCTCTAGACTGAGATTGCCGCTCCGGGGAACCAGATTTGATTTCATAGACGTCATAAAAGAAAATTCGCAGAAATAGCTGAAGTCATCCCTGAAAGCGTCTATTAAAAATGTTTCGATGAGTGGAAAAAACGTTGGCACATGTGTATTGCTTCAAATACAGCATATTTTGAAAGAGATTCAATAAATATTGAAGTAGATTAAGATTTTTGCGTTTTATCTCAAATTTCCAGATACTTGTCACAGTATATGTATGTATACAAACTGATGATGCCAAAATGTATGGGTATATGTATGTAAATGCCTAAATGAAGATTGAATAATATGTAAATGTGTTTTTTATTCGATTCTTACATTCATTGGTGTGGATATGTCGAAAGTGCGAGCAGAAAAGAATTTTTCGAGTTTATATTATCGCGAATATACTCTAATATAATAATAAGGTATTTTATTACGTTCCCATATTTCGGCTATACAGGGTGTAACATAATAGTATGTCACAATTTGAGGGGTAAATCTACGTGCAATTTCAAGAAAAAAAGTTTATAAAAACATAGGTCCGCAAAAGCTTCGATACGGAGCTAAGGGTGTTGAAATTTCCGGAAAAAAATTGGTTTTTTCTTCAAAACTCCTTCAGTTTTTGAGATATTCCGCCCAAACTTGGAATGCAAGCTATTTTTTACAGCCTCCATCATTACACGTTCTAGATTTTAACTGAAATTCACAAGGTGTTTTCCTTTCCGAGGCCATGTCTCCTTTTGCCCTTTCAAACTTTTTTGCAGTACGCAACTGATCAGCGTACAATCAATTGTCGTCATCTTCGTTCAATTTAGAAACTTCTTTGACACATGTAATTTTTTCGCATCTCCAACCGTTTTAGAGTGAAAAATTATTGAATTTGAATTATTTGAATTGTATGTTATTCGCTAAATAAAAAAAATTATAGAAATACTCGATAGGTATGCTCAAATTTTTTTTTATATTTTGATATCTCGTCTTCTGAGACTCAACTCATACTTATTCAATATCAAACTAAAAAAAAAGAACAATTAAAAACTAAACAAATTGCTGGAGGTGTCCTCCACCTGCATATTCTTCGCATATCACTCACTCTTTGAAATATTCCTGGGGTATTTCTTATCGTGTCACAAGAGGTTATTATTCGATTTCTCAATTCTTCTACAGTGTTCACTGGAGTGGTATAAACTAAACTTTTGAGATATCCCCATAAGAAAAGTCTAAACTATTTAAGTCTGGGGACCTAGGATGCCATGGTTCTGGCCCACCCCAACCTATCCATCGGTTGTTGAATGTATTATTCAAGAATTCCCTAGCTTCTCCACTAAAATGTGCTGGTGCCCCGTCATGCATGAACCACATTCTGTTTCTCACCAAAAGTGGCACATCCTCGATGTATAATAAAGGTAACTTCTCCTCAAGAAATTGCCGATTAGCGGGACCGTTTAGGCTGTTAGGCAAAAAAATGGCCCAATCTAATAATTTCCAATTATTCCGACCCAGACATTTAGTGAGAATTGTTCTTGATGATGAGATTCTTCAATCAAATGGGGGTTTTGCTCATCCCAATAATGATTATTGTGAAAATTTGTGATAGCAGTTCTCGAAAAGTTCACTATCAAAATGAGCATTTTCTCTAATTTTATCTAGGAACCATCGGCAGAAATTCCGTCTTGACGGAAAATCTCGAGGAAGTAGCGTTTGGACGCGTTGAATATGTAACGTACAATAAAAAGTCAATGGAGAATCCTCCAAACTAGAACATGTGAAATATTCAACTAATTTCCAATTTCCCTCAACCTTCTGTGGATATTTGAAAATGTTCGCCTATCTGGTGTTACTCCATTTGAAAAGCGCACCTGATATAATCGCCTAGCTTCTGTTGTGTTACCGCCATTTTTTCTTACAGCAATAACTTCAAAAGTCTTAAAACTAATCGTTTATTTAATAAACAATTCGAGCAGACACTGGTTCAACTTCAGTAACTGTCAAAGTAAATAAATAAATGAAAAAAATCAAAGCCTACTAGTCATTTTTTCAATTAGAAGTGCTTTGAATTCAGCGAATGCATACAATCGTTTAATAATTTTTTGCTCAAGAACGGTTGGAGATACGAAAAAATTACAGGTGCCAAAAAAGTTTCTAAATTGAACGAAAATGACGAAAATTGCGTAATGATGCAGGCTGTAAAAAGAAGCTTGCATTCCAAATTAGGGCTAAATATCTCAAAAACTGCAGGAGTTTTGAATGAAAACAATTTTATCCGGAAAATTCACCACACTGTAGCTCCGTAATGAAGCTTTTGCGGACCTATGTTTATATAAACTTTTTTCCTGAAATTGCAAGTAGATTTACTTCCTCAAGTTGTGACATACTATTACGTAACACCCTGTACTTTCATATTTCAAAAATATAAATATTATTAATATTATTAATATATAAATATTATATATATATTACCATTGCAAGACGTATTATTTTTCCCGTTTTATCTCAGTACTACCATTCCCTACAATCAGTTTTCATATGTTCCATAGAAATCCTCATTTTTTATCCTCGTATATTATTTTGAGAGAAAAAACTAAGAATAAATAAAGACTTTGCCTACATTCTTTTCCAGTGAAAACTACCGAATTCCACAAAACTCAACGTCAAATGCGGAGTTAAATGAACTGCCTTTGTGGATCGCATTTCCACAATCTATTTTTAGAAAAAGATCCCATATTGTGAATGTAATACTTAATATGTAGAGATAAGCAATGGCTTGACAAATCACTGGGGTCACTTGCACTTCGAGCAAATATGATAAACTGGAAATGTAATGCGATATCAATATTATAGAAACGAATTGACTTATTCGTTTTGTCTATATTTTTCGATATAAGACGAAAACTATCTGTTGAATTTTTATAATATACGCGCTGTATGATCTATCGAACAATTTTTGCATCTCCACGTGAAGTTTAGTTGGATATTACAGCATGCGTTCATAACTAAAAGGAAACTTCTATGCTGGGCTAACTATCTATGATTGACCAGGTAGACGCTGTCGTCACCAAAATCTAACTTGCACCAGAAAGTATTATCTAGCTGTTTTCTTGATACCTCTCAAGCCTTCAAAAGGGTCAAAGCTACAGAGACTTACCAAAGAGTAGTCATGAAGCCACATGCTCTTTTTTTCCAAGACTGGAACACTCCTGATGCCTTGAACTACTGGGCAGTGTCTCATAATTAAGACAATCAAAAAAGCTGATAAAAGGGCCTCAATCAAAAAAGAGACTACATGAACTTGACCCTTAACAAAAAGTCTATTGAAGTAGTGAACTTACTGACGGAACATCAACTACAACAGCGTTGGCCAAAAGACCTGAGTTCTGCCCCTAAGGATGCTACACACAGAAGAAGCAAACTCTTTTGTTCGAACAAATAAATCTAAAAGGGTATCCGTGGTCATAAAATGTTATGGAAATAAAGAAGGTTAAGAAAAATCATTCAATTTATTTAATGTGAATGAAATGTTTTTAATACATGTTATTTTGAAATGAAGTAACCAATATCAGTTAACTAGTTTATTTTGAAAAATGTGAAAAACATTGTTTATTATTGAACATACTAGAAAAATATTGATGATGAAAAAATCAACAAGTAAACACCTATACCCACAAAAGCAGTATTCTTCGAAACAATGATTCAGTTGCCTGTAACCAGGCAATGTGTAATTATCTTATTATTCAGAGGTTCACAGAAATCATTCAACAGTTAGGAAACTGTAGGCAGAAAGAATGATTGAGTGATATGATGTAATTCAAATTTTCCTGGTAGCACAACATTTTCCTGTTATATGTATCGGAATTATAAATTATGTACTCGGGAAAGTATAATTCTAATGGTAACTTTTGCTGACATAAATATACAGAGTGCCCAAAAAGTTATTATCGCCTTATTCGCAGCATGGAGTATTGATTGGTAAAAATAAGGGTCAATATCATCAAAACAAGGGATCTTAAGAATATGAGGAAAAGCGTATATCGATCCAGAAAGAGCGTTGTACTAGTTTTATCGCGATCAGAAGATTAGAATCTAGATACCATAACCCACAACGACAAATTCCTCTTGATGGTAAATAACAGAGCCTTAAATATGATATTTCCTGTGAGACCACTTTACAATAAAATTCACGACCCAACATTTATATTCATGGAACGTTTGGATAATCCAGAATTATGGTTTAAGATTTGAGTGAAGAGAAATTTTTAAAATGATAAAGTTATTGAATAAATTGATTACTTGGTTGAAATTCATATTCCAAGTGAATCTGTTTTGCTCCAAATGTTTGGGATTCTTGTAGTAATAATAAAGAAAGTACAACAAATGCTTTCAATTCAAGTTTTTATGTAATACATGCAGATATTTTTGGATTCATTAATGTATCGAAAGATGTATAAACTCAAATATGATAAATTTTGTCAATTTATATAAAATTGTAATGAGAGGTTCATGAACCATTGTTTTTACCTCTTCAGCCTTCTCTACCAGACACGAAAAGGTGAACTATCACTAGGAGCGCGGTAAAAATTGTCATGCAGAAAAATTTCTACCACGTATGCACAAAAATTTGTGCAAAATTTATGAACAACGGTGTTCATAAGTTTTGAAGTCATTTTCGCATCAAATTGGGCAGATTTGGAGTCCAAAAAAACAACACAAATTGTTGAGAAAATCGCAAAATTTCCATGGCACAATCCTCTTCACTTTTTATACACAAATTGCTTTGAAAATATATTTAATCTGTGTATAATTGGAGTCAGTGGACATGAGCACAGCCTTGAAAATTAAAGAAAAGACTATAGAATCTCAAGAAATACTGAACAAATAAATCAGATTTTCAAGATTCCCTGTTTTTTCAGGGTGAATTTAATATTGACCACAAACTCTTTGTAATTATCTAATAATGGAAGTTTTAGTTTTAAGCAAATATTGACATTGAATCTTAAATCAGCTTATTCTATCTCTAAGAACCATAGAATTAAAATGAAAAGAAAACATATAAGATTTCTCTTACATTAAGAATTCTTTTTTCACTAAAGTTAAGTGAAGATAGTTTGTTAGTTATAGCGTTGATAAGCAAAACGTTACGCATTAACGTTTTTTGAATTAATAATTGATTGAAAGTATGAATTTTCGTTCCTTTTGCACTGTTGAAATCACCGATTTTAATATATGTTAGATCAATGTGTGTTTATTGTCAATTTACTTAAAATACTTGCCTGATATTTTTTTTATCAATCAACTGGTTTCCACACTGTAATTACAGCCTGAACTTGAAAGCACTGCTTTTACAATTAAATTGCTTTAATATCATATTGTTCGCAACGATGTAGACCCAATTAAGTAGAATTTTGTTCCTTTTTCCACGTCGAAAGCAAGTGGGTGATATTATGTCCTACAGAATATCGCCGACGCGAATCTATAGTACACAAAACTCGCATGAAGAAATCCGAGGCGAATCGATTTCAAAATCATCAATAAAACAATTCGAGAGGGTCGCAGATGATAATCGAGACTTACCTCATGCGCGCAAGTGTCATTCGTAGTCGTCTGAAGAGTTGTCATAGGAATAAATCAATTAGATTTGAAAATAAAACACAAAACAAGTTGCGTGTTCGTAAGTACGTTCTGAACCGCTCGACACCGACGTTAAGTACGATTACCGCACTGTTTGAATGTTCCCAGCGCACTGCTGGCCCGATAGCACCGCAAGCACCGTATCGACTCTGAGACAGCATGTGCTTACAATACTACTACTACTACGACTACTATAAAAGCGGGCCTCAATTATCTATAGTCAAATTGAAAATCAATTGAAAGATCGAGCGTGTTCGAGAACTCTGAAGCCAAGAAAATGATTTTCCAACAATATTGTATATGCTAATGCGCCATCTACAGAATCCAGGTACATATACAGTCTGTATAAAGTAAAGAAAGCGCATTATATAACATCGAACTAGGCGATAATAACTAACCATTATTCGGCACTACTTGTGACGACATTGTTCTACTCAAATTTCAATGAATTTCCAAATTTTCCTCCAGATTTTCAAACATTTATTTAAGTAGTTTTCGTTCCTGACTAAAATACATTTCAGAAAATCACATACTCGAATTTTGGTTCAATACTTATTGATTCAAGATGGGAGATGGCATCCCTTCTTTGTTAGTGTTTCTGCCTCGATTTAAACATAATTATCTGGAAGATCGAACCTGGTCATTTTAACCCTCCTGACCGAGGATCAGCGCAGTGAGAAGGAAAGGTTATATATTATTTGATTATCATCTTAGTCCAGTTTAGGATCTTATTTCTCATATTAAGTATTCCTTTTTTTAATTATTTTATTATAACGGTTGGTCTTTTGATGAGGTTTGGTTGACGAAATAGGTACTACTGGGTATTCGTGGCATTTCAAATCATTCTACCATCCACAGGGATATGGTTTTTGATTAGCAGTCTGTTGTCTGTTTGAGGCAATTTATCGCTATCAGTATGTAAATCCGGATGCGACGCTGAAGTCACTGCAAGCCGATCGGCCTCTTCATTGCCCGTTATGCCCAAATGGGGTGGGAGCCATACAAATTTAAAGGCTTTGTTCTGATCCTGGAGATTGAGAAGTTCCTTTTCAATGAGATGGATGATAGAGTGCCGTATGTATAAACGCCTCAACGTTTCAATATTTTTGTACCAAGTGTTGATGAACATATTTTCAAAGCCTGTAATATCGTTGAAATTTCACAACAGTAGATACTGAAGCTATTTGGAAGGAGAAAGGCCCCGTACATCTGTTTTGCGTTTTAGAATCATCGGTGTATATCTTAGCATATTCTTGGTATTTGGAAAAAATTCCTAATAAAAATTTGTGGATGAAGGTTGGGGTGAATGGTTGTTTGGCATAATGTGTGAGCATTAGGTTGATGGTAGTAATTCCTACTATCCATGGAGATCCCCTCCATGGATAGCTAGCTGATATGGTAGTGAGAGTTTGAGTTGTTTACTATTAAAATTGGTTCTAAAAAGTTCTTCTATCAAAGACTATTTACGGGGTTCTGAAAATTATAAAACAAGAAAAGATGATGGAGTGGTTGATGTTCGATTTATTTTCTTAAATTCTAGATGCATAACACAACGATGAATATTCTCGACGAAGTTCTAAAGGAGATTCTTTTAGCAGGACTCTGAGGCTCTGGATTGGGCAACAGCAATATAAATATATATATATATATATATATATATATATATATATATATATATATATATATAGTCCTTTGAACTCCTATAAGGAGCATAGGGCCTCTAGAAAGGTCTTCCATCTGGATCTATTTCTGGCAATTCCTTTCACTTGGTTCCAGGTCTTGCCAGTTGGTAATATTTCGTCGAGAATTGTTCTCTCCATGTGTTTCAGGGCCTTCTCGTTGTCTTGTTCCCTGCGGGTTCCATTCCAGCACTTGCCGGGTGGTGTTCGTGGTTTCCCTTCGCAAGATATGGCCGATCCATTTCCATTTTCGCAGTTTTATCTCTTGGCTAGTTTTGCTCTGATGGGTGATGTTGTAAAGCTCTTCATTGGTTATCCGTTCAGGCCAGTAGATGTGTAGGATTTTACGGAGGCATTTGTTCACACAGACCTGGAGGCTCTGCTCGATTGTTCTTGTTTGATTCCAGGTCTCGCGAGTACCGACTTGATATTCGAGTTGAAGATGCGCAAGTTTGTTGCGTTGGTAATGGCGTTTGATCTCCACACATTGCGAAGCATTGCGAAAGCCTGGTTGGCCTTGGCTATTCTGTTTTTGACGTCTGCCTCTGACCCTCCTTCTGTCGTTATGAGGCTGCCCAGGTAACAAAAAGTCTCCACATTTTCTATGGGGATAGCATCTATCATAAAAGGCTGTGAGTTTGCAGTGTCTATACGCATTGACTTTGTTTTGCCAACGTTTATTTGAAGACCTGTGCGTTTGGCTATGCTGTTCAAACGGTCCAGTTTGTTCTGCATATCTTGATGGGTGTTAGATAGTAGGCAGATATCATCCGCATAGTCGAGATCTTCAAGTCTTCCGGTCAAAACCCAGGTGATTCCTCTTCTTTCATTGTTAACTTCCCTCATTATCCAGTCAATAACTATGTTGAAAAGTATGGGCGATAATAGACATCCTTGCTTAACCCCCGCCTTTACTGCGATCTTATCTGAAATTTTTCCCCTATGGAGGACCCGACATGTAGAATGTACGTAGAGCTCTTTTAGCATGTCAATGATTTTTTTGGGGAAACCCACAATTTCCAAAATGTTAAACAGAGCCGTCTGGCTGAGGCTATCAAAAGCACGTCCGAAGTCAATGAAGATGATATACAATTTGCAGTTAAATTCCGAGGATTGCTCTATTATTATTCGTAGCGTGTTAATGTGGTCTACGCAGGATCGGTGGGCTCTAAAACCGGCCTGCTCTGGCCTCAATCGGGTTTCCATTTGTTCTTTGATCCTCTGGAGAAGGATGTAGGAGAGGATTTTATTTATGTTGTTAAAAAGCGTTATACCTCTCCAGTTGATGCACTCTGCTAGATTTCCCTTCTTGGGTACCTTTATTATGAGGCCTTCTTTCCAGGTGACAGGAATAGTTTCTGAGTTCCAGACATAGTCGGTTTTACTTTGAAATAATGCTTTGTATGAAGGTAAGAGATGATTTAAATCAGCACCCCGCTAGAAATGAGAGATAACTTTCAGAATGTTTAAAACAGATTGATTCGAGAATTTTATCAATGTGATTCTGCCGAATCAGCTGTGATTTCCCATAAGGAGTTCCCTTTAAGAGTAAGGATCAGCTTATCGTTCGAATGCTTTGCTAAACAGAACATAATACGATATTTCCGGTGAAAACGAAAAGCTTGTATTTGTCGACTATTGCTCTAGTTTATTGCTGTCTGAAGGAATCATGATGCTGTGTTGGTGTTCATGAATGTGATGTATAGGACTAAGTCATCGGCGTAAATGGTTTTTTTTATTGGCGTGTTAATCTCTTTAATCATTAATTGCCATGAGAAAGAGGATTGTGCTCAGAATAGATCCTGAGGAGTACCGTTTTCTAATTTCCTTTGGATGGAGAAGTGATTGTTCACCTTCACTCTGAAGGTTCTGTTTTGTGAAAAATATTTGCAGAAGACACATTTTTTACAGATTCCTATCGTCCCATTACTGATCGACAATTTGGTTAGAAAAGAGAATGAATCGTTAACACAATAATTCTGATTACACTTTTTGTTCATAGTTACCCACAGACTAGATGTTGCGATGTATCAGCGACGGGAAAGGAAGGGTTTTTCCTCGGACTTTTCCCCCTGCTCTCTTGAATCATATAAAACATCACGTATGGTTCACCCGTTTCTCAATTTCCTGTTAATTAACTCTACATACTGCTCTTACCTCCTATAGAGTTTTGACTCACATAAAATTTCGACATTATTACATAATCCATGTAGTCTTCCAATTTTTGTTACTCTCTTTTTCTTTCATTCGAATGAATGAATAAGGGGGGCTCTGCAGTGAACTTACGGCCTGTGGCAGTTTTTTTAGTATGAAGCTTGTGTGCTGCTAGACGTTGTCTAACTGTTATGTTATGCATGATAGAGGAAGCATGATCATTCATTTCTTGGAATGGCATGCGAGAAACGTATGAGCAATACCAAGTAATCGCTCCTATTCACGATAGCTCAAAACTTCTTGAGACAACATCATGACTTAGACAAGTTCAATCCAGTTGAGATATCTCTGATTACGATTCATCAACAAATTAACGAAAAATGACTAATATTGCAACCATACAACTCTAAAGAAGGAATGCTACAAAACAATTTATAAGTGATAAAATTATCAGAAAAGGCGTAAAATACATAAACGGAATTGAACTTTACTTGAATCATATTGTCAAAGCATATCATATCTGAGTTAACAAAATAATCATAAAAACATCTACTGCCTTGATGAAAGTACTGAAATTCAACATTTATAAGGTAGTTCGATAATTAATTGGAATAGTGTATATTGAAATAGCCTCAAAAATCAGACTATATATTCAAAATCACAATTATTGCTTCACTACTCGCTTGCAATGACGACAGTCGCGTTTACGCCTGAAATATTTCATGACTTCCTTTTTTGATCATATCTACGACGTTCATTACATTAGTTTGCATTATTTTATTAGTTGTAACCTAATGCGAACTCGTCCCCATATTCAACACCATTACAGGTGGACTTATGAGAAAGTAACCTGAAGTTCGAGATATCTTCATACTGAATTTCAAGTCCATGAAGATTTGTTGTTATTCTTTTTGAAGAATATCACGGGAGTATAACATTTTCCGGGATGAAAAGTTTCTTATGTATTGAACAAAAAGTTTCCCAAATTTCATCCAAATCCCCCCAACGGTTTTTGTATGATTTAGTATGTACATCCAAAAAACACACCTTAAAACTGTGTGTGTTCTACACATGATGATGATGGGTGGCTATAACTTTTATTACCATACATATTAAGTCTTAATCCCTGACAGCTTTAGAATGTGAAAAATCTAAAAGTAAAAAGTAATTCAATGTATCTTATCTTGTTATCTAAAAAAGATCAATTTCCTCAAATCTTCTTTGTTTACAGAATATTTAACCTAAACGAAACTTTTCTAATTATGTTTGTTTTACATTGCTAAATATTTACTTAAGCCATAACTTTTGCAATTTATTCAACTTAAACGATCCTCATATCTTGAGCGGTCTTCCCACCTACCTGATCTGTCTGACATTGACAGACGCAGAGTCATGGTAATCCTGGACCTATGTAAGGTTTTCGTACATACATGCCCAATATATATAATTTCACACCTCAACCTGTGTTGGGTTGTGTATCATGATTTGGAAATGAATAAATTTTGTAAACAATCAAAAGGACTATGTACAAATAGTTATATGAAAAAACGACTTGCCTTAAAGATATACAAAACCTCGATAGACATAGTTCAGAAAGTATAAGTTGCTTATGAACTGTCGTAGTGCAAAAGTTATTTGTGTTTTACATTTGAAGGAAAATAAAATGTTGTAAGCTATGGGACAACTAAAGGGAAACCACTCATCATTAACGCGCCTCTGGAATCTTTATTGTGAGACTGAAAGTGTACAAGAAAGCCAGTGGTTCGGCCAAGGATAACAACTCCTTGTATGAAGCCATATGAGTAAAATATTGAAGAAGATTCGAACCCTCAATTCTTTCCACATCCACCGTATTCACCATATTTCGCACATGGGATATCCTTGAATTACTTAACCTGAAAAAGTCGTTCGAAGGCAAAGGATTTCTGAACTATGTTTATGTGTTTTGAGAACATTGATGTCCACACATTGAAATAATCTGAGGATCAACATTTAATATAAATTTTCCTTGAAAAAAAATGCAAGAAAACATTATAAACAACATAAAACATCAGCATTACATCGATTTGGTATACTTAAAATTCGATTGTCTTATTTGAACAATTGAATTGCATTTCTGAACCAACACCGGAAATACTTGATCTCTTTTTTGAAAGAGATTGTTATATGATAAAACTCTCCTAACTAACATGTCCGACAAATGTTCAATAGGAATTAGGTTAGATGATAGAAAAGGCTAAAACATTTATAACATTCTTTTCTAAAGAGTCAACATTATCACACATAAATACTGCAGCTGCATACGGAAGAACAAATAGTTCAAAAATCAGATTATTATAGCTTACTGCATTTAAAAATATCTCTAGCAAAACAATTCTTCCACCACGCTTATATCACACCAGACCCTAACCGCACCTCCTTCGTAATTTCGAACTTCGTGAACATTTCTCTTTCCCCAAACACTTCCAGGCTGTCTCCAAACATCAGCAGTTCTTGTGCCTGTACGTAAATGCCATCTGGATTCATCTATAAATAACATGAAGGTCAAGTGTTTAACTTGCAAACAATAAAAACAATGGCGTCTTAGTTTTGATAGAAATTAAGTTTTGAAAATACTATCGACTCTAGGAACCTATTAAATTTCACAGAGAACTGTGAAAACTCTTTCCAGGATTTTTAACGAGCTATTATTTGGTGCTCTGTAAGAAGCGAGTTATAGGAAACATCTTGGGCGCCATTTAAATAGGTATAATGAAGTCTCAAACTTTCCAAATTGCCCTGGTATGTCTACGTGCTCATATCTTCTTGATATCAAAACATGTAATTACATGGTGATTTATGAGAAGAACGTTTGATGAGAGGATATTTGTTTTAAGTGATTCGTTACTAATTTAAATCAGTGATACAGGGTGGCACTCGGGTACCAAGTGTACTTGAAAATACTAGTACTCACATTACTCGCGAAATATGTGAGCAAACATATTTTTTTGAGTTAAATTTCAATTTATATTACTCTTGCTAAAACACTTGTTTCTCGAGTGTCCACTGTATTAGAACAATTGATAATCTATATTTACAGGGTTTCTATCGTACCAACAAAGAAACTACATAATTTCAGCAAGTTCCTTGACTCTAGCTTTACAACATCTGAACGAACGCCACTAAGCATACACAAAAGAATCAAAACGGCTCGATTCAGTTGAAAAAATATTAGCATATTTATTTCTGAATGCGTATTTCATCATACTTCTCTTGATTTGTTCAATATTCCAGATGTAATCAAGTGACAATTAACTTGATTTATTTTTTAATCTAATCGTATGTACCTACACAATTTCGTAAGCCTTAAGAAATGTAATATGAATAAACTGTATTCAGCGTTTCTCACTTCTGATAAACAAAAAGCAAGAATAATCTTCTATCTTTTATCGGAACCATGACACCACAATAAAAAGAAGCGGTACTTCTTGAAAAGTTCGATCTCTTGTTAGCGTTGATGTAAATACCAGAACAACAATGTTGCATTATAAAAACACTTCCCAATAGATAATCAAACGCAAATCTCTGATATCTCTTCGATATATACAATGAGGTACACGTCGTTGTTTTGTTGCGTTATCTCTGTCAGATTTTAACTGCGCGAGAAAGAAATGTTCCAAAATGCATCCATATATAAGGGCATTAAAATGTAAGGAGACAAGGACGAACCAGTTTTTTTAGGAAACGGTTTTGTTCCTTTGGATACCATCTTCTTCATTAAATTTTAAACGGTTAGTAATCTTATTATCGTCATTGTCGCTGAAAGTTAAATCTGGAGAATCAGAGGGCTGCGGAAGCAATTCGTGTCGTAATTCATATGCCTACGAGAGTTCAACTAATGTTTAATAGGGATGATTCAATTCAATGATGAAATAAAGGATGATACAGCAAGAGGTACCATGTGCTTAAAACTGAATAAAATTTAACAGCCGATTGTTCGACCTTTCACATAATTCCTGTTCACTTGTGAATCCACGTTCAAGTGCGACGGGGTGGTTTGTTTAATCGAAGAACATAAAGAATTAGAGCAAGCAATTCATGCTTCAAATCACAAAAGTACCTATCCTGCAATAAAGATGTGTTATGAAGACGAAGAGACGAAACTTTTTATCTCTGTCTCAACTTGGACGTATTCCAACAAAAATTGTTTAGAGAAAATGTTCGTATTGTATATTTTTTCAAGTTCTTCTAGAAGCTTTGTTTTATTTTCTTGGATTGAACAAATATATGACAACTCATTAAATTCAAGAGGGATTTAATAGTCTCTACAAAATGGCGTTCAAGATACAATAGACTCTATTTCTAGCGGCCTCAAGTATCAGACACAAAAACATTTACAAACGAAAGTCCCATTAATTTTCCAATTCCTTTTTATAACGTTTTCCAATGAAGTCGTAGCTCTCGTCGAGGTTGTTTTTTCCGTTCAAATCATCGTATTGCTTTGTTCTGTTCAAAATTAAACTGCTGAAGCTCATTCCTATCAATTAAAATAACATGAGGAGGATGTTATTCGATTTCTTAAAATAAAACAAAAAATCGAATTTTTCACAATTTTCAACGTATTACTTCATCGAAAAACTATATATAAGGCATATATTATTTGCATATTAATTCTTCTAACCGCAATATAAACAGGGTCACAATGGACTAAAATTCTTCAACTATAATCGGTAACAAGTACTTTAGCTCTACTTGTCTAGACAACGATATTAAAACCTTATGTTCTGATGATGATCAAAGTTCAGATAAATTTTTATCCTATATTCAAATATTCATTCTTCAAACGAACACCCAAGTCTAAAGAAATTCGTATTCATCAATTCAATGACCTTCATGCTAATGCCATCTCATATTTTCATCCTTTCAACCTGTCTAATCAAATTATTCAAGAGTTCCACAGTCTGAAGATTAATTTTTTCATAGCACCCATCCATAACAAAACATTTTTTAAGTTGGGTTCTTCTTATAACATCCGTAACAAACAGTCTAGGAATGCAGGATTATACTAAACTTGATACGCCCTTCGTCTATAATCCTTTACGGCTAGAAAAATATTTCCTTTGTGTTTTATATGCTTCGAACAACTTCACCCCAAAATATATCCTTTGTATTCATTTCGCTGTTAACCTTGTGAGAATTGATGAAATAATAGAGTGGAAATGTTTTCATATTTTTGTTTTTCTTTCTATCACAAAAAACTAGATATGAATAATCAGCAACGAAATTAACATCAACATCATTACTGCATTCAAAAAATTAAAATGGAAAATTAATAAAATAGTGTCATAAGAATTGATCCCTATCAATGGTTGGGCCTGGTAAGTCATTTTTATACAATTAACTGGATTATTTCAACTTTTAATACTGCTCACAATAGAATTGAATAGTCATCAAAGTACAAGGATGGTCTAAAAAGTATCCCACCGTACTGTAAAGGTGGCATCACTCGTCAATAGAAGCTGGGAGAACATGGTTGCGCTTCTTTTGTCAGTCAATCACCGACATTTCAGGCATTTTCAACAGGGAAGATGACAGAAAGCCGGCTTGGTGGCGTAGAGGATATGATGCTCGTCTCCTGCGCAGAGTTACCTGTGTTCAATCCCCACAAAGTCGGTGCGATTTTTCGGATTCTAGGAATCGCTTGAGTATCCATCTTTCAGAGGAGTTGTAAAGGCGTCGGTCCTGTCTAACAGAGATGTGTTGGTCATTAAAGATCCCTTCCCTCGACACGAGAGGGGTTCGGCAAAATTCCCGGGTTAGTGAGTAGACAGAATTCCCCAGCGCGTCATTGGCCGAAAGGCAGAAATAGAGCACGTTAATAGAATAACAAACAAACAAGATGACATTGATATTGTTAAATAAAAAAGTCATTACCTTCGTTAACAATTATTTTGTGAAGAAAAACAATAGTACTATGTATTGGAATGTTAATGTAAGCGGGATATTGAATTAGTAAAACTGAAAAGTACGACAAATTACGAGTATACTATGATTAGGGATGAGATAATGTTTACTTGCATTTCGATGAGTTTGTATATTTACATAACAATTTATCTTATCCATCTACCCAAAAGATTGGGAATTACTGTTTTTTCAGTTTCTCGATAACTGTAGAACTATTTTCCACAAGAACTGAGCAAACTGATAGCTGGAGTGAAATGAAGCTTAGACTTCTTCATGGAATTGACCACTTTCACCACTATATCCGACGATAGATACAAACTTTCTCGGAAAACGCATTTTCAATGAATTATGATAATTCACTAAAAAAACATTCCATGTGTAACTAAACAAAAGAGAACAGGTAAGGTAAACCATCCAATTTCTTCAGCCGAAAACCAACGCGCATCCACCAAAACATAGCATATCACGAATTTGAATGTATCGGTTTGTCAGATACTTTTTGCAAAAAGAAATTACAGTACTCCTCTATTAGCAATCGTGAAATCAATTACACGATTCTCATCATTTAGTTAAATGATCTCATAAAGTAATATTTAATTATTTCCAAAACACTACTTTAAAAAATTTATTGGACGGAATTACACAATTGATATAAATACAATACATTACATTATAGTACATTCTAGAAGTAAAACAATGTAGAAAATGTATCAAAAATACATAACAAAAATAAAATATACCAAAATTTATACTTAAAAAGTCTTGTTCATAACTGCTACTCAAGGCCACAACAATTCAATATTTGGTGACTGCATCTCTTCAAGATTTGGTATTGAGAATATACTACTAACCAACAGTAAATCTGAAAAAATAATAAGAAATAAGGTATTTCAAAAATTAAATATTATATGTTCTTTTCCTTATTAACTACAAGTAATAATTGATATTATACAATTTTGGTCTGAGACAACTGGTTATTTCCTTCAGATTGTTATGCATAGATTAGATTGATATTAACAAAGTTTTTATTACACTCTTCATGGAAAAAATAATGGATATAACATATTCTTCTCAGTTTTCATGTTCATTTTTCAGTATTAGACAGACTACATGAATATTACATTATTTTACTCACATTATAGGCCATCCAGCACCAGTCAATTAAGGCATAGAATGTTGCATCAAGCTAAAAATTTAAAGAATTCATGAAATAAGATTATTTAAGACACTCAAAATTATTCTGAATAAATCTACTCACATAAATATAATATCCATACACAAGCCAAATGCCAAAAACAAACTGAAATAATATAGCAACACCAAATCCAATGAGCCAAGGCAGCATAAGTCCTCTAGTCATTTTCCTTAATCCTACTACTAACGAAGCTGCAGATGCAATTAAAGCCAATAGATACAGCAACATCAATAGTCCCACAGTTTGCATAGCTGGTATAAAAAAATGTATTAAACAAAGTGAATTATACAATATTTGAAATAAAAAATAATCGTAGTTCTGAATGCTCTTTCATCATACAGCTTGAATGTTTTACACTTAGGACTATCATGAGGTGCAGGTTAATTGTAGCGGAATGATGAATAGAACAACATTGATGATGCCTTTCTAGCATCAAAACAGAACTATATCGATTTCACAACATTTAAAATGCCTTACTATTGTACAACCATTCAATATTGCATACTTACAGGACCTCACATCTGCCTCGAATAAAGGGTTGTAAAGCTGCGTTGAGTCACCCCCAGTCATATTAAAGGTTATGAAAGTCATGAGAACTACAGACATTGCTCCTGTATAAAATGCAATAGCTCTGCACCCAGTTTTTAAACTGTCTGTCCAAATACATGGGGACCAACAAGAACTTAGAATTGCCATTTTAGAATTAAAATTACTTTATTTTATAAAACTGAAATAGTTATGTGGTTCTTCAGACTTTTCAATGCATAGCTAAAACCACATTAAATATGAATTAGTAAATAATAAGGCTATGGCACGCCCCAAACAAAACATTTAATAAGAAAGAAAACAAGCTCTATAACCTGTCACGGTGTCACTGACATATATCTGTCAGTTCAGTGTTAAGCAGAAATCACAGAAAGCTAAGCACAGAGTAACGCGTTCTTAGAATATTTCAGGAAATTGATACTTGCACCGTATTTAAAGCAATACGTTTTCTTCGATTGTATAAAGAGTTGCACCTTCCTCCCATTATTTTGCTTTACTGGATAATGATGAAGAATAGAGAATTTAATTACAATTTCTTTCACAATGTGAAAGAAATATTATCTTATTATATTATACTATAAAAAACTATTATTTATACGATAGAAATGCTCGTTTATATTACTATTACGCGAACGAAAAAATCAGCTATCAACAACAGAGGAATTAGAGCGTTCAAATTTAGCAAAAAAGAGCTAACCGCAACTATAATAACTATACTCAGTTGGTCTCTGACAACACAGATGTGAAACAACTACCAAAGCAAAAAGTTATAGGTACTATACTGTAACCTATCAAGAACAGTGAAATTTTAATAATTTCAAATCATTGACACCATAGATTCACTCAAGAAACTAGTCATTTACGAAACGCACGTAGCAATACTTCAAGAAAATGTTCTGTAGTTATAGTTTTGTTTATTATTACCCACCAACATTCCGTTCTAAATTCATAGTGTGGAGGATCATAACAAAAAAATGCTTTGCATATAACTGAGGCACATTTGAAAAATGGACTTCAATCTTGTAATCATATTTGTTTTATACAATTGCAAAACGGTAAGTTAGAAAGTAAAACATACTCTTTCTTATCAAAAGTTATATAATTCCATAATTTTCACGAGGAAACATTGACACACTCATATATTCACAAGGATGAATTAGAAGTAAATGATTTTCCAAATTGTATATAATAAATAGATAAATAATATAAAAACTCCTTATGAAACCAAAAAACCCATAGGAAAATTAGATAGTAAAGAATTCAATATGTCAAATAATTTCAAGGTAATTAATAAAAAGGAAATAATTCAATTATAAAGAAAAAATGATATGAAACTCCTCAAGTGTGTTAATGTCCAATCTATAACTGCTGAATTTCTTCAGATGTGGTGGTGGGGGGCACCTGGAGATGCTACTGCAGAAGCTTGAGGTGAAGGTGGAGTTGGGGTATTACTAGCACCTGTTTCAGAGGTTGGAGCTGGTTGAGTAGACTGAGATTGATTTGTAGCCCACTGGCCTTGTTCCGCTTGTTGCCTTTGGTGGGCTTGCTGTCTAGCCCTAAACTCAGCAGCTTTCAGTTGTTCCAGATGGAATTGTTGCCTTTCAGTTATAAGCTGTTGTCTCTGATATTCAAGTCCTTCTCTCTCGCGTTCCATTGTTGTTTCTAATTCTTCAAAATGTCGAAGTTTGATTTCTAATTTTTTCATTTGTGTTTCGACTAAAAGAGCTACCAATGATTTGATTTTCCTCTCTTCCACAGCTGCTAGATGTTTGGCTTTCACAGCAGCAGCTGCTAATGCGGCAGCAGCTGCACTTTGCATCTCACTATCTTTGATAACGACTTTTTCAATCTTTTCTTCTGAAGTGTCCATTTTTTCATCTTTATCTGATTCAATCTGCTCAGGTTTATCCTTGTCAGAGACTTTTTCTTCACCCTCCTCTCCATTCTTTTTCTGTTCTTCTGTTTTATCCTCCTCCTTGATATCTTCTTTCTTCACCTTGTCTTCTTCTTCTTTATCTGGTACAGTTCCAGCTATGTTGGTTAGAGCTAAGTTTGCAGCAGGATCATATTTTCCTTCAGCAGAGGATGCTTCCACATTCTTCAAATGTGCATCCATAACAGCTGCAGGAACTTCTTCTTTAATACTGGCGAATTCATTCATAGCAGATTTCGCTGCAGCAGCTGCAACCCTTGGATCTACAATGGAAGCTAAAAATGCTACTGTAGACATTATTGGATTTCCAGCTTTGCTGAAAGGAATAGGTTGGTAAGCCAAAGGACCTAAGGCTCCTCCAGCTTCAGGATCTTCTAGATACGGGTCTTCAATAGGTAGCCGAAGAAAATGTAGTATACACTCATCTTGAGTTCTAGATCCTACATGTTCACACACTTTATTCCAGTCATCTTTATACATTTCCAAACCTTCCAAAAGTAAAAGTGTTTCTTGTTCAGTCCAGTCTCTTGTCAAAGAAGCAGCACTTTTATTCCTTAAAGCAGCAGGTTTTTTAGCATATTGGTCTAATTTCAAACCAAAACTAGATATTGGTTCCCCATTTTCAGCCTTCTTTAATTCTGCTGTCCTATCAAGATCCAATAATGTCTTAGCAGCACTAGGTTGAGGGGTCTTCGGCGGATTAACAGGTTGTAGCCCAGATGGAGTATCAGACAATATATGAAAGTGTGAAGTTGGTGGTGGTCCCATAGGAGTAGGTCTAGAATCTGTGTCAACTTGGTAATTGATTAATCCCCATTGCTCAAGAAAAGCATGAACTCTCATAATAGCACATACATCTCCTGCAAGATTTCTTCTACAAGCAGTACTTGTTATATATTCAGTTGGATTGAGTCTGTATGTATCAACCATAAAATTTCTATATGCTAAATATATTTCTGGGGTTTTTGATTTGTTTTTACCATTGAAAAATTCTGGCAAAGCACGCTTCTCTACTTCATGTATTGAATTATAGTCAAACCATGCAGAATATGATGGAATGATAATATGGTGTGTCTGTTCAGTGACATTATCTTCTTGCCCATCATCTTGTGTAGTTGTGTCACTGTTTTTGCCTGTCTGCGAATCTTCACATTTTTCTTCAGCTTCTTCAATGTCGGTAATTGAGCCACCTTTGAGAGGTTGTAGTTCATGATCTTTTTTAGTAGGCTGTGTTGACACTGGTGGTGGGTTAACCTCAACAATATTGGGCTCCGGAGTAGGTTCTTCCATGTCTTTGGTTAAATCTTCTGGTTCCACCTCATCAGACTTCTGCTTCTTTCCAATTGCTGGACTTCTACCACTTTTTCTCTTCCCAACTTTCGATGGTGGAGAAGGAGAACGTTTCCTCTTCTGTTTCTTTCTGTAATTGAAAAAATATGGTTTAAACACCATAAAGATTCAATGTCATACCTTTACTATTGAATGAATCCTATATATAAGAATAAGAATCAATATTCATGGAATTATCTGAGAAAAATCTATCTTACTTGTTTCGGTCATCAGAAGATGTATTCATAAAATCTTCCACAGGCATTCTTAGTGGATGCACTTTCTTTCTTCCCAATTCATCCACTTCATAATCCTCTTCAGGCATCCACTCATTATACTGATCAGTATCAATAAGCCAAGCATAGGACACTCTCCAAGGTCCATCATGTGGACTAGGACTGTCCATGTTCATATTGTCAATTGTAGATTCCATATTAACCCACGTATCGAATGAGCTAGGAAAGTAATACCAATGCATCATGACCATCTTTTCTCTTTTAAATAAAGGTCGCCCATATTCTTCCTCAAAAGGATCTACAAGTTCATAGCAGATGTGAGAAGCAGAATCTTCATTTTCAGCAACTTGAGCATTTCTTTTACGAACTATTTCTTTCAACTTGGATATCAAAGCCTTATCCAAATCTGGCTTTATAAAAATAGTAGGTGTTGTATATATTTTACTTGTTATTAAGGCTCGTTCCATGTTTTGGAACATTTCAAATATTCTGTCAAGTTTAGCATGATTCTAGAAAATAAAGAATGAATTTCTAGGAAAACGTTTTATAAAATGATCTTACCTTTCCAATAGGAAGCTCGAAACGTTTCCAATTATGTTCACTTTTGAATTTATAAGCAGCTTGTAACATCTGGCAAAGAGCACCACCAGGTTTAAAATCCATAAAGAATTTCACCTACAAAATTAGGAATTATGATGAACAGTGTAAAAGATTTTAGTTCATTCACTCACAGGAATTCTTGTCATAACAGGTTTTTGAACATTCTTTCCAAGAAAATCTTCTTGAAACTGCAGAAATTGTATAACCAGAGAAGACAGGGATTTATTGGTAGGAGGATCTGGCTGAACATACTGCAAAATAAAGATGTGTAAGCCATATAAAATCTAACTCATATCTTTCAAACTATAATAGGAAACAAAGAGTGAAAATTACCTTTTTCGCATTTTTCTGAAGCCACTGCTTTACAGTCTCCAATGAAGTTAAGGTTTCTGGGGACTCAAAATATTTTGTATTAGGACCCCCATCCTTTTTAGGGCCGAATGGCATCATCTTGTTTGTTATTTCTTATAACTCCTCTAAAAAGTTATGTCCATCTCCACAAATTGAACCATAACAGTTATACGTTTAAACTAATCGTGTTTTCTTTTTTTATATCAAAATCAATTTATAGGCTTAGCCTCACATATAATATGGTTAAAAATAGAAATATACTTTGCCGAACAGAAACGATGCCATTACAAACTTACGGAAACGAAATTCGGATTTCAACCACAGAAACGACATATCTTTACGTCAACGCATCAATGGTTATTTTTCTTCTTTTTTTTACGAAACATATTTTTTTCAATCAATTAATCGGATATATCTATTTTCATTAATTTAATTCATACAGAGAAACTCACAATGACTCACTTACTGAATATGAAACATTTAAAATATAGCTATGACTTCAGTTTGCAACAATGTCCTACATGTATTCACATTCATGAAGGAAATTTGTGTAAAGTGGACGCAATACTTAATTATTTTTGTACGTATGAAAAGTAATCATATAATTCATTTTATTCAATGTACAATACAAATAAATTATTTAAAATTTCAGTTAAGTAGAATACTAGATAACATACCTGTAGTTCGAATTTGCTTCAGTAGGTGTCGCATATTTGTTGTTATCTCTTATCGGAATCGCGAATTTAGCGCTCGAAATATGAAAGAAGTTTATTATTTTACAACATCCTTTAAGTATATATTAATTTTAAACTTCTTGATATACCGCATACGTGTTCAAATTCTAGTTTTTTCCAGCGTAATTGATCTTCAGAATCAGAAAGCTAACAACAAATTTTCCATCGGTGAGTTTTTGTTCACTATGTGCTGAAAAGTATGGGAAGTTTTTTGCTTTATCTTTCTACAAAAAACAAAGTGAAACAAGCTGTCTTCTAAAACAATTTTATTCACCAGTAAAGTACAAGTTAAACATAACAATATTTCGCCTACAGAGCTGTTATTTATAGGCTTATTAAATTTTGCTTTTTTTTGACATCACAGACCGAACGTTCGCTTGTCAGTCCTATTGTTTAATCCAATATGAGAACTCAAACATTTGTTCAAATTCGAGGACACACCTCTTGAAACTATTAAAGATACTGCAATCTTCTCTACCTACTATCAAATTCAATATTAATCTACAGGATATTAGTGATTAGGATGATAAAGACAATAATGGAGATAAGTACTTTAAAATTATAGAGAATCTGCAACTTCTCAATTGCATCGGGGATTATTGAAATTAGCCGAAATCACAGTAGCAGTTTCTTAGTAATAATCCTCCATTCATTGTGGAATCATTTCTTAAAAAGAGTGAATGCCAACAGAGCTTTTTTATCAATAAATTTTATCAACATACTGAATCCTAGTCTTCAAAATTGCAGTATCAGATTTAGAATTTCAACAATTTCTTCTATAGAAAAATTTTCAAGCAAGTTGGAAAGACCCACCTTTATATGAATAATGTTTACTTGAAAGATTCGATAAGTAATATAAAGATATATGAATGAATAGATAGAATGATGACAGAAATTGGAATGGAAAGTTGATTGAAAAAATCAGTTAGGTGTTCTGAAAACTCTGATTTTTATAGTAATGAGATGAAAGTGTTGCTATGTTTTGTTGAATGTTCAATAATATATTTCGAAACATATGAGAATTCCGAGTCTACTTACAAAATCTGCAGTTCAAAATTGTTATATTTATATTTGTTTTCTTGTTTCTTGTTCTTGATCAAATTATGTTTTTTTTTCAATTTCTTGGTTACACGTATTCTAACTGTTCCTAAATAGAACTAGAAAATTCAACAAAATATAGTAAATATGTCGAAGTTGGTTAACTCATGGGACCACATCTCTCTCTCCAAAAAATTAGGATTTCCAATGAGGTACTTTGGTTTCATGAAAATTCTATTAGGCAAAAAAATCTCCTCAACAATTAGCAATTTTTATAGATTCAGATGATATTTAGAAGCCAAAATTGATAAATATTTCGGAATGTATGTGTCGCGATGAACATTATTGATTCATATGTTATTAGATCTAAATATTCACATTTACCAGAATAATATTTTTGAAAGTTGATAGTCTATACTACATTATAAGAATTATTCATAAATTTGTACTTTAATATCTGAATATTTCCTGTTCAATAACTACAGTTAGTTTTTAAAGTATAAGCAGATAGGCATGCAGAATAACATTAATAATTTTTTCTGAAATCGTTGTTATTTTAATCTAAAATGTAGGTCAAGATCACAGTATCTATATTTTTGTTAAATTAAGTTACCTGATGTCAGCGATGTAAAGCTAAAGATTTAAGTTCATATGTAATGTTTCAAAGGCTATGGACATTGCTCAATTATTATTCAGTTCAATATGTCCAGTTTTTTGGTGTGTATGTCGTACAGGGCACAAAACATTTCTTATGAACTCACCAACATTTTCAGTATCTGAATATGTCTACAATAATTCTTAGATATGCCATAATTATTCTATTATAGAAAATGTGCTCAAGATACTGAAAATGTAATTTTAATATTTAAGAAGCACTAGATATTGCACTGTTATGTCATACAGTTGGTCGAAGAAATATATCTAAATATAGTACATACTAACATTCATTATATTTCATTATTTGTAAAAAGTATATATTCTATATCTAACTTTGATACAAAAACTCTATCAAAATCTGCAAGAATGCAATTTTATTCTACCAAATGTTTTTGAATCAACTTGAAAAACGAAAATGCTGTTAAATCAACAATAATTATTGTCTTAAGACATTGATTTGATGAAAAAAAATATCTAGGAAAGTCATTCACCATTTTCCTTACAAGAACATATCATGGGATTAAACCTGAAGCTTTGAATTATTTTCTTTTAAACACCAAAATTTGATTTGTATATATCTCAAACAATGACAAAAATAAAATATTGTAATGAAATATTATAGGCAATGTGGGTAAATATCCAGTATTATTGCAATTACATACATACAGAAATATTGTGTTGAAAATATTGAACACATGCCAGTGCAATACCAAGTGAATATTTATTGTACCATTGGAAAATGTGTTCCTGAAGGCTTAGCATTTAAAACAGAAAATTAAAATATACAATTTTAGAAAATCTGGCTACTTAAAGTTGCTTTTAGTGCATTTGGTAAATAGCAAACAAAAACCATTAATGTGCATTTTACTGACTTTGATGAATGTTATTGAAAAAAGACGATCATCATAAAAGTTAACAGCTGGTACAAAAGTTTCACTAAAATTGCTTCTAAATCATTATGTACCAAAATTTAATAAGCATTAATAAAAAGACCATCACAATCAGGCATGTGAAAATATAAGCTTTCTCTGGAAACAATTCATTAGAACCCGTTACTTGCCCCCAAATTTGGTGCTAATACCCCCTAAACCTTTCCCAAAGATATTTCCAACTCGACTAGTCAACATATTTCCTATATTTGATACGTAGTTACCATCTTCTCCACTTAAACTTTCTAGGACTGTCGCTTTTGGTTTTCCTCTAGAATCTCCCTCCTCATCTAATACTTCACCCCTAGAATTACAAGAATTTAAATTGTTTCAATAAAAAAAAATTGTTGGAACTCACCCATCGGCTTGACCCATTGTAAGAGCACATGTAGCTTCTTCTGTTTGCATCCGCTGGGCGATTGTTTGATAAGCCTTTGAATTAAGCTTATCTTCCATCACACCTTGAAGTTCAAAGTCGGAGTATATTTTCTGTAATGAAAAATAATATTACGTTTGTGTTGTCGATACTAGTTTGTATTTATATTTGAACACTAAAAAAAAACACTGTACACCACTACACCAAAACTTTTTAGATGATAGTACATTGTGTACTATCATCTCCTGATGATGCAAACTTAGTTGTCGAAACGCGCGTCGAGTATTCGAAATAAAGTTTTGGTATAGTGTTTTTTTAGTGTTATTCAACGCCAAAGGTTCCCCCCAACTTAGTTTATATTTGAAGATGAAAGTAGTTTCTGCTAGGTTTTGCCTTATCAAATTCTTCTTGTCTTTTGAATTATTTTATTATTTTTTGTATTCTAGTTTAAATTTACATGTCACATACTATACAAAATATATTCCACTCTACTATTTACCGGGTGTCCACGCGAGATGTGACATTAAAAGTATATGGAGAAAGGAATGACCGAATGGGGAAATTATTTTTTTGATGTCTTGAATGTTATTCGAACTAAGTTCCGAAATATTTTCAATGCTGTGGCACTTCCGGTTATAACGGAAGTTGCACCATCTTTGTTATTTTAAATGGCATAATGTATGTTTCTATTTTTTATTGTAGAAAATTGAATTCTCAACAATTTTTTTATACCATTGCCACCTGAAATCAACCGAAAGGAAGATATGAATTTTTCAATCGAAATTTTGCGATTTTTTGTTGTCTTTTAGAAGGCATCATAAAAATACTGAAGATCATTTAATATCGGTTATTTCTAGCTCGTAAATAAAGAGGATCGTTCAGTAGAATTCAATGCATTTAGAGGCTTCACTGTATACAGGGTGTTTCCAAAGCATGTGGCAAATCGTAGTACATTCAAAGGTACAAAAGTCCGTTTTTTCAAATTAGACTAAATATTTCTGGATACGTCATTTAACTCGTAATATTAATAGGCATCGATCTGTCATAGCTCTAACCTAAAATGCATCGTTTTCGAGTTATTCGCGACTTCCCAAAAATTACGATTTTTCGCGCGAGGACCCAGAAATTCGCAGTTTATATAACCTACAATCTTTCAAATAGTGCATTTCGATCTCTCAATATGACACCCATCTAACAAGTAATTCTTGTCAGAATTCTGAGAGAAAAAGTTCGAAATCAATTACAGTACATCCTCTCTAATCCGAATCATATGGGGCCAGGGTTGTTCGGATTACTGAAATATTCGGATTATAGAGGTAATTGAAATGAAATAGTAAAGAAAAGACAGGGCTGAAAAACGTGAAATATTTATTGAAAAACGTGAAACATTTATCGAAAACGTGAAATATTTATTGAAAAACGTGAAATATTCATTGAAAAACTCAAAATTATTGTGATTCACAGAAAAACATGAAAAGATAACTACATATTCCTTAGAAAGTGATACATTTCACAGATCATTTTTTAGGTTCTGAAGAAGTCTTGGATCGTTTTCTGTTTTAACGAACGAAGATGAGAATTTGCAGCTTCCTCTCTTAATTTATTCAATAATGATATTGGGTGCTGAGGGATATCATTTTCTGTGTACCATTCCGTTTGTTGAAGCACAAGAGAGCTTCTTTATGTTTCACTGAATTCATGGTGTCATCGCCTTCTTCAAGTTCTTCTGCATCCCCGTCACTTTCTATGTTGTTGATTATTTCAGCTTCAGAGAGACAATTTTGCTTATCTCCTACAACCCATTCTTCAATGTCTTCAGTTGTTAATTCTTGACCAGATACATTTGTTAGCACATCTGTCATCATGCGTAGATCGCGGTTTTTCTCTTCTTTCTCTAGCAATATTTTTTCTCTCAACCGTGAAAGAGGCAACAGGTCACGTGCGTCATAATCATCATCTTTTGTGGTCCATAAATGCTTCCTTGATTTCTGAATTAACTCTTGGGACACACATGACCAAGCCCTTTCAAGAGAAAACACCACATGTTTGAGGTCCAATTGCTTCAGTAACTGCGAAACGTTATTGTCTTCTTGTCCCACAATATTCAGTAGCAAATTTCACATTTTGTATTACATGTTGATCCATTGGTAGTAATAATGGAGTACAATTAGGAGGTAAAAACATGACCTGAATATTTCGGTCCTCACTGATTAATTCCACTTCTCTTGGATGTCCAGGAGCATTATCTAATAAGAGCAGAGCTTTTTGTGGCAATTTCAGCTCGTTCATTTTATTTTTAATATCAGGAATAAATTGTTTGTGGAACCATTCATAAAAAAGTCCTTTAGTTACCTACCCTTTTCATTGACCTTTATAATAAACAGACAAATTGGAGCAGTTCTTGAATGCTCGGGGTTTGTTGGTTTTTCCGATGACCAACAATTTCATTTTATGAGATACTGATGCATTAGAGCATGGCATGAACGTAATACGGTTCTTACTCATCTTCCGAACTGGAGCTGAATTTTCAGCAGCATGGGCTAGTGTTTTGTTTGGAAGAATTAGCCAAAATAACCCACTTTCATCTGCGTTGTAAACTCGATCTGGCACTAGATCCATCTCCTGTATTTTTTGAAGAAATTTATTTTTAAATGGTTCTACCGTACTAACTTCTGAGGACAATTTCTCTCCTGATATGGTAAGTTGTCGTATTCCATGTCTTTTTTGAATTTTTCCAACCATCCTTGACTTGTCTTGAAATCATCTCTACCTGTTATACTGGTGTAAAAAAATCTTGCTTTCTGACATATGAGATCACCAAATGGTGTATGTCGAGATCGTTCTTGTATAGAGCATTTTTAACATTCGGATTTTCACTAGTTCTGAGCGTACGCCGTTTCCCAGAACCAGAATCAGAAAAAGATAATAAAATTCTAAATTGATTTTCTTTTTCTCTTTATATCGCATACTATAGATTTTCCAATTGAGTGTATTCTGGCCAATTCAGAAATACTTTTTGCATTATCTAATTCTTTTAATATTTCGCATTTTTGCTGCAATGTTAACGTTTTATGTCGACGCGACATGATTAGTCCGGATATGTGAGAAGAGAATCTGATCTGCACAAGTGAAGCGAGTATTCAGACAAGATATTGCAAGTTCGGACACTTTCAATCGATGAAATTATTGACGGCGTTCTGATTATAGAGGTAAAAAATAAATTGGAGGATTATAGAGGTGGGTGATTTCAAAATTTCGTTGTTCGGATTACTGGATGTGCGGATTTGAGAGGTTGTACTGTACTATTGAAGAGGATTGAATCTGACATCTCGTTTTTCTTCTTTTCTAGTAGGTATTCGCGATTACATCAGTTACTTGTCAGGAAAGTCATCTTCTAAGTACTAGAAATACCTCGCTGAATGAAGCATGTCGATTTTTTATGGTTAGATGTAGGTACTTCTCAAAATATTGCCAACCAAAAAAACCATGCACCTTCAATTATGCTGAAGAATATCAGAGTCTTAACTTGTGAAATAATAATTGAAATATTCTGTTTCAGGACAATTTGTGGATTTCAAAACTAGTAGATCTGAAATCTATAACAATTCGAAGATAACTTTCCTGACGAGTAATTGATGTAATCGAGAACCTACTAGAAAAGAAGAAAAATGAGAAGTCAGATTCAATCCACTTCAATATAAATTGATTTCGCACTTCTTCTCTCGGAATTCTGAACAGAATTACTTTGATGAACATTTGGGATGGATTGAGAGATCGAAATGCATTATTTGATAGACCGGTCATATTATCTGCGAATTTCAGGAGCATTTTAGGTATATTGAAATCTCTAACAGATCGATGCCTATTAATATTACGAGTTGAATGGTGTGTGCAAAAATAGGTAGTCTAATTTTAAATAACGGACTTTTGTACCTTTGAATGTACTACTATTTTCCACATGCTTTGGAAACATCCTGTATACCGTGAAGCCTCTAGATGCATTGAATTCTGCTATACATTATGTCATTTGAAATAACAAATATGGTGTCAAGTTCCGGTATAACCGGAAGTGCCGCAGCATTGAAAATATTTTCGGAACTTAATTCGAATAACATTCAAGATAACAAAAAAATTTCTCCAACCGGTCATTCTTTTCCCCATTTACTTTTAATGTCCCATCTCACGTAGACACCCGGTATATTTGATATAGATATGTTGATCTACTGTTTCAGAATTAATATTTATCTATACATTTGATACATGCATTCCCAGATTCAATACAATGGAATGGGTCCTTTGCATAATATAAAAGTATTATTTAAGTTTTCTATAGATGTTTGCTTACCTTTACAATATGAGCAAGGCACGTACATTGGTATGGATGCAAAGTATGATCCAACCTTTCAGATAACCAATTACACAACATATTTATCTGGCTGGTATACCATTGTTCAAAAAAATTCAAAATCCACAATTCATCAGTTACCTTCCCTCGTATTTGGTCCATACAATTTCTAGTGAAATTTACATATCCTTGACCCATATCTTTACCAGAACCAGATACATTCTACGGAAAAAAAATTAATTTACGACAGAAAGAATTCTTATATGACTTACCGCAAAACTTAAAAAAGAGCCTATGAAACTTCCTTCATCATATCGTGATAATTTTGAAAGGGTTACTTCCAAAACTGACATTAATTTACTAATCATTCCTTGATTCATACTTGCTAAGGTTTTATCGATTTGATCGTCAATTTTTGTGTGATACTGATGCTGCAGTGGGAAAAATATCAGCACTCTTAAAGAAATAATGTTCCGTAACTTACCACATCTATACCGTCAACTGCACAAAGTTTGAATGATTGATTTTTGGCATCTAGAATCACATTTACCATCGCACACATCTCCGATGGTATAATATAGTCTGTGGAAATAAAGGTTACTGATTTTTTCAACCATTGCTGGAAAGCTGTTTCTGTCCTTTGTATACAAGATTCGATCATATCGCACGCCATGAGTTTCAATCTTTGCTCTAAGTGTTGTCGAAACTCTGCATCTGGCCAATGCAAATCTCTTATAAACGATTGAAGAGCATCTAGTTTCCAGAAAAGATCTTCAGAAGTTGCGCAGCCATTTCTAGAAAAAAAATTGGAGATTATAGAAACTGCAAATATCATACAAATTTGATTACCCTTTTATTTCCCATCTTTCTTTTTCGAACCCTTTATGTATCGATTGAGCTATAGAAGATTCCATTAGATCTACATATCGAACAACTAAAGGTGCAAATGTATCTCTTAGATGTTGATGGAAACGCCCATTCTTCAAGTTATCTGAAATAAAGAATTGAGCGTATTGTTATCTCTTTCTTGTTATTTCATAATTTCAGTAAAACCTACCGTCTGCTCTGAGATAATCATTCAAAACTTGAAACAGTGGAAAAGAATCCCATGTATCAGCTGGTTGTTCTGCTAGTACTCTGTCCATGTCAACAGCAAATAAGGACCAGAATATTTCAGCATGTTCAACAAGTAAATCGCTGAACCACGCAAAAGGCTATTAGAATAAATAGAAGTTAATAACAAAATCTTCAACCTTTTGATAGACCTAACATTTTAATGAAACCCCCATTGGCAGTTCAAAATTTTGAAATAATTTCAGTTCGAAATACATTTTTCTAATTGATTGCAGATAACTCAGTGGAAAGATTCTTCTGTTTTTAAATTATGGAACTCCTGTTCCAATGAGTATCTCCGAAAGTTTTTTCTTGGTACCAATGAAAGGCTTAATCCACATGCAGACTATCAGGCGCTGACTGAGTAACACCAAACAAGTAGCAAAGGATTGCAGAGAGAAGTTTTCAAGAAGCAGAAGAAATATCGGAAAGCACTCAGTAGCATCAACACATACACTAAGGTATATTGTCCGTAAGATTTTCATAATTCATCATCTGACCTGAAGTTAGTATGTCTTGATACTTTTTTTTTGTTATTTTCTGTGAATATATCACCGCGTAATATTTTAGTGTTCGGATGTGGACAAGAATTTAATGTGATAATTTGTGTGTGTTTTTCAGTCGGCACCTGGTTAAAGAAAATATTTATTAATCGACAGTTTTCTGTAGTAAGATGCTTCAAGTTAAGACCGACTGAAATTAAATGTGTGTCTATCAGAAATCAATACGTTTGTAAACTTTAGTATTTTTTGTTCCACTTTCTTACTAACTAGAGAAATCTGTTGATTTATTCAAATTTAGAATGAACATGAAATAATTTGATATAGTTTGGTTGTCCAGTATGTTCCTACCATTTTCTTCACAAAAATCTTGAAGATGTATAAAAGTATAGTTTGACAGAAATATATAACAGGTTCACGAAGGAAAATTGACGCTAGTATGAAGTAAATAGTTATTGCTGTTTTGATCTTGCCATAAAATATTGTATTTATTAGAGTTGGTAGTATTTTATAAAGTACAGAATGTTTGTACCTTCATAGACAAATTCTCCACCCTAAAGACCAAATTCTAATATTATGTAGTCAGAAAGAGCAGAAACTCTCAGATCAGTACTAGAGACTCTTTGGCCTAACAAGCTGAGACATTCATATAAAATGTTGACATGGATTGCTGAGAACTGGAACCAAGTTAGTATTTATAACCTTCACTTCCTTGAAGATATTCTGCCACATAGTCCATTCAACAGAAACTTCGGTCTTGACATTAAAAGTGGAGTAGGTATCAATTCCTTGACGATCCTCAATATTAGAGATGTCAACAAGTTAAAATTGTTGTCTTGCTGTTGTCTCTGGCATTTTGCAATGTCACAAATGATGCAGATACGTTAAGTTGTTTAACTATTGGTATATACTTTAATACTCTTTCAAATTGAGCAGAAGCATCCAAAACCCATTCCTTTTTCAATCTCCAGGATGAGTTAATAAAACTTATTGATTCTCTTGAGGAATTGTATACCTTATAGATAAAGAGAACTATTGGACAACCTTATAATTAGTAGGTAATGAAATATGAAGAACTGTAGCGAACAGGATAATTGCAAAAAACTGAATTGATTACATTGTAGTGCCTATTTATTGAGATGTAATTTTGTTCTGTAGTTATGTGGAAATCATGTATTTAAAGATAATTTTGAAAAATGCAAACATTCAACATCCTGCTTGCTATAGCGCGATTAATAATGAACTTAATTGTAAGATTAGAGAATAAATGTACGTGCCGTAGGGTCGGGTGGTGTGTAAGTGGCATGCTGAGGCATGCAATAGCGGTACACAGATTGTTCGTGCTTAGCCTCCCGGCCACTAGGTGGGGCCGAGGCGGCAGTACTAGAGTTAGGGCCAGATGCGGCGCCTACGCCTTGTGGCGGCGGATCAGTTTTTCTCAGTTGCTACATATACACAAAATTACAGACAACATTAACATTAATACATATTCAGAGGCCTTCAATGAGAGACAAATATTCAAATACCAAAAACAAATAAAGAAACTTATTCTTGTTTAATTTACATGGAACCTTCGAATATCAAAATATTGATAGTTTCTTTATTTATTTTGATACTCATAGAAAATATGGCTTAATTTTATACAGTCAAGTGGATAGTATATCCTGCATATAATTAAATGCATAAAGGAATGAAATGTATGGATTACAGCACTTTAATATACTCAAATGTTACTTGTTACTTTATATCTCCTTAGTACTATTTAGTATTAGGCCCGCTACTAAGTTCTCGATGTTTTTTTTATGAAAATTCAACTTTATTGTGAAAAATGATTACAAATGAATCATTCAAAATATTACCCATCGCTAGCTACAACTTTTTCCCATCTTTCTGGCAGAGCTCGAATACCGTGACGGTCGAGGTGTTCGTCTTTTGAGGCTATCCAGGAATCAAATCATTTTTCGAGCTCTTCATATGAGCGGAACTGCTGATCAGCCAGACCATGTGCCATCGAACGGAACAAGTAATAATCGAGTGGTGCAATATCTGGGAAATATGGTGAGTAGGGTAGGACTTCCCTTTTAAGCGTTTCCAAGTAGGTTTTAACGGGTTTGGCAACGTGAGGCCGAGCGTTGTCATGCTGTAGAATTACTTTTTTGTGTCTCTGCTGGTATTGTGACCGTTTTTCGCGAAGTGCTTTACTCAATCGCATCAATTGAGTTCGATACCCCAGTGATGGTTTCGTTCGGTTTCAACAGCTCATAATAACACCGACTTGGTCCTACCAAATACACAGTATAACTTTCGCAGCGTGAATATTCGGCCGAGGCAATGACGTAGAAGCATGACTTGGCAAGATTTTTTTTCTTTGGATTGCTGTAATGATTCCATTTTTCATCACCTGTTACGATGCGATCAAGAAAACCCTTTCTCACTCACAGGTGAAAAAACGACGCTCAAACTCTCTTGGCTTCAAATCATAAGGAACCCAAGTTGAATCATTCTCAACGCACGCAATCGCTTGGAAATGGCCTAGCGGGTAACTCCTAAGGCCGAAGCAAACTCTTCTTGCGTTTGGCTCCTCATCGAGCAATGCCTCCAATTCACCGTCTTCGAAGATTTTTGGGATGGTCATCAACATCGAAATCACCATTTTTGAAGCGACGGAACCAATCCCGACACGTTGTTTCACTTAGAGCAGCATCTCCGTAAACTTTTTGGAGCTCCCTATGAGCTTCAGCCGCCTTTTCTTCGAATGAATGAAGAAAATCAACACTTCCCGCAAATGACGATTATTTGGCACAAAAATAGACATCTTCTCACAACTAAAAGTATATGACGCAAAAACAAAATCACTAATGTGTCACAGTGGTTTGTTTACCATATGTCTAAGCTTTGTTCAAGACGTTCTTGATATGTAAAAATCGACCAGCACTTACTGATGGAGCTACCTATTGACATACAGCGAGAACTTAGTTGCGCACCTAACATATATTTTGAGGATTTAAATTTTGAATTGTTCATTGTTATATTTCATTAATTTTCAAAAGCGAAGTTTATGAAAAATTGTCTATTTATTGCTACAGTAATGACATCAGTAACTATCATGACAGAAATTCAGTCACGAAAATATTCAGGTTTGCCATATTTTCTTCAAACAGAATTGAGTTATATGTCACATTTACACATAATCTATCCGTATATCCTCAACACACTTCGAGACATTTAGAAAGTTAACATCAAAAAGTAAAGCAGTATCAGTTAAGTAGATATCTATACAAAATTTTCATCAAACGAAAACACCGAAAACTGTATTTTCTGCAATATTCAACAAATTTTGATTTATAAAATACACGAAACATTTTCATTTTAAGATTAGTTTCTTAGTTCGAAAAGTTAATAATAATTACCTCAGCATAATGCTCCTCGTTCTGTTGTAGTAAATCCACGCATAGTTCCGCTAAATGTATTAAATCATCTAATTTTTTGCTTGGTGCCACCATCGTTTCTCCCTTCAAATCTTCTAAAAGAAAATATAATTTTTTATTGATCATAAAGTCCAGTAATCATGATTTACCTTCTACTTTTGCTTCTGAAGATAGATGGGTATAATTCAGTAATGCTGCACTTTCAAGGCATTTCTTGATCATCGCTCTGACTTCTTCAGAGGGTACTGGTGTAACAATATCTTTTCTCAAAACCACATCGAGCAACGACAGAGTTGCTTTGAGAGAACCCTCTGGTCTTCCAAAAGGAAAACAATATCTGAAAATTTTATTTATACTGTTTAAAATGTTTTGGACAGATCTACAACACCAACTATATATGTTCCTTAGGGAAGGTGTTAAATTAGTGTATTTGTTTTGTGTATGTTGGTTTGTGTCTAGTTGAATCCACGTTTATTTTATACTGTTTACCTGAAATTAGTTATTTGATTTTCCAGTAAGACACGCAGGCGTTCTTTGATCTCTTGGAATTTTTCTTTTTCCTCATAGGTGACACTTCCAACGCCATCAGGTCTGAAGTCATTACTGTTGTTATCAATTAATCGGGATTTGATAGCTCTAGATTATATCTATATTTTAATACCAACCTGTTTCCGTGAACGTGGCTTGCGCAAAAAGCAAAGCTATAGTTTATCAATGTTGGATCTATCATAACATTCTTTTCAGCTCTATCAAGAAGGTCTGAAAGGTAACATAGATGTCTATAACAGCCTCGTACACCGTATCTTGCACAATACTCGTCTAACACAAAGACTTGACCAGGACTGAACCAACCCTGGAAAGACATATTAATGTATCAAAAAGAAGCCTTGTATACTTCAAGAGATTTAGCTCTAAGTCTAATTCTTCATCATTCACACGATTCTATAATGTATGCATGATCAAAGTGATCATGTAGTGACTTTTGAGAATCCATCGCAGTGTATTTTGTCTTACACTTCTTCCTCTTATAATACCGGAAATATCTGAGATATGTGTTGTGCTCACAAAATATTGATTTTCAGGAAATATTTACTTACTAATGAACAGTATGGATCGTTCAGTCGATATTCCAAAGTGAGGCTTTGAAGCAAGCGAAACATTGATGCATGATCAAATTGACAAGGGTCTGCCGATATGAAGTCTTCCATTCCATGCTTGCGTGCTCTGTCAGCATCTGCGAAGAAAATTATTCGTGATATTTTGAAAGCATTGTAAGTATTTTGTCTTACCTCCTTGAATTTTAGATATTGTCGAATTCTTATCTTGAAGGGTCAGAGGTGGTGTTGGTTTGTGTGACTGGCCTGTAGCTCTATACATGGCCATGACCCATAAATGACATTCATTCTCATCATCACTAGCATATATAATGCTGTCACCTTCTTTTACTGCGTTGAAGAAAAATCTACCACCTTCGAGATCTAAGAAAAAGAAGTTAATTAGTAATGACAAAGAATTATGTTCATAATGCAAAAAAAATCTTGTGTCCTCACCCATGCCAACAACCATGTTAGCTGCAACAAAAAAAAAATTGTTGTAATGAACGTACTTGGAGTTATTTAAAATAAAACACTGGAACAGAGGTTTCCTCTAATTATTTATGATTTATGTATGATTCATTTTGTTTTATACACAATTTTTCTTATGCACTCACCACTTGAACTCTCTATGTAGTCTACTGTATACGCATCAAGTTGCATCATTTCAGATGGTTCAGATTTCTTCTCCTTATAGCTGCACATGGCAAACGTATACTGGGACACTTGAACTAAGACAAAATATCTTTTTTTCCATTTCTTCCAAACACTTTTCCCAATGGCAAAGAGATATCCGCAATGTTTCATGTTGAGAGGTTTGTCCATTCGACACGCAATTTTTATTCGTAGATCTTGATCAGGTAAATTTTTTGGAACTGTCATTTTATGCCATTCTGGAGCCTGTTAAAATTATCAAAATGTATTTAACAAGTTGGGTAGAAGAGTGTAACTGTCTTTCTAGTCTTACGACTTATGTCCATTTGTTGCGTGTAAGTGTTGGTACAACTGTAAGAATGTTAAAACCCTTAACCCTTAGATATTCTACAAACTTGTAATGTGCCCGATTGAGCCTAATGTTGAATACTTCAAAATATTATCAGCAAAAATTTGAAGCCTCAAGCTAAAATACTTGTCCTAACGACCCAATTACTAAGTCACATGCTAGAGTGTAAGATATTACTCAGAACTTATCCAACATGTGTAGGATATGTTCAAGGCGATTAGCGAGCATGCGCAAATAGCAATGGAACAATTTTCAATTTCGAAGAGACAAATTCTACTTGCTAGTGTAAAAAATATGAAAAAAGTGTCTTAACGAAAGTCTTACATCATATATTCGTTTTCCATGATTTGAAAAATTGTTTGTGATAAAATGGATTATATATATGAAATATCAACTTGATTACACTGACCTTAGAAGATAAGGGAGTCGGCCGCAGGACTACCTTTCCTAGTTCTTTGTCTTCCAGTGCAAGCATTCCAGGATTTTCCGTATATAATTTGACCTTTACTAGTGGCAAAGGGTGGGAAGTAGTGAAATCGCCCTGAGTGTCCCACATGGGCTTTGAAGCTTCAGCTTGATCAGTTTGTAATTTTTCGCCATTTTCAACTTCCATTGTACAATATACTATACGATTAGGGGCTAGAGATTTTATACCCTTAACCTCCATGACTACTACCTAAAAGGTGATTGTTAAGAATTGTCTACGTGAGATAAAATGTTCCAAAGCTAACGTGATCGAGGAGGCAGTATCTATTGCTATCACATTCGACTAAACCTATGTATGTGCTGCAATGAACAAGTTCATTACGAAATGAAAGTCTCTGAACATCAAGTTGAATGTGAGAAGTGTATATCCTGTAAGGTGTGTTACGGGCGTAATGCAAATGAGAATTTTTTCTGACTGACCCGAGCAATTTGCAATTTGTTATTACTTGGGAAAGAAAGCTTACCAGTAAGCTTAATGGAGATACAAATGAACGATAGCCTATATTTCATTAAGCCTTGGTATTTTTTATGAAGTAGTTACGACTTAATTATGGCAACTTTTTTGTCAATAATCATTGGATTAGGCGTGTTTTGAAAAGAAATCTGCAATGTTGGCTCTACAAATTGACCATTGTTCAAAGATTATAATAAGAAATTGAACTATGTAATTCACTATCACAAGAGATTTATTGAAAATCAGGATTGCAATTTCTTATTATCATCATGATTAACTATCACGTAATAACGTCGGAATCAAAACCATTCTGCAAAGATTGAAAACCTAAACTTCGGACATGATGAAAGCAAGAATGGCATGCGCCAAAATCAGAATCACTAAGTAAATATATATCTATTATATGCGTGATTTCAGAAGATTGAATCGACACATCGAACTGCTAGCTATAACCTAATTCCCAGTAATAATCCGCTCGGGTAAATCGCTCATTAAATCCAATCTGAATTCGCCCGTAACTTCAGAATGTTATCAACATTCAAATATAAAGCAGTCTATATCGAAAACGGGTGATCCATCAAAGCAAATCCAAAATAACCCAGTCCCCATTTATATGTTTTGCATCCACCACTGCATGTTTTCGTGTTCTTTAATATTCAGATCGAAAATCTAGACAATCAATCCACATTACCTTAAGAATAAACAGTGCAAATCAATTAATTAATTCAAAAAATTCACAACATTTCACTGAGTTATTTTCAATTCAGAAAAAAAGTGTATAGATATTCTCAAAAGTTGATGTTTGGCAATAGTAGTAATATTCAGAAAGAGAATCCATATATAAGGTATCCAGAAAGGGTGTCTAGTATTTGTCCTTGCGATGCTGTACACTATATTACTCTATGGGCACCATTAAATCAACGTAATTTTTTGGTTTCATAGTGGAATGATTTTCGAAGTCATTTGGTTAGAAATTGCTGTCGTTATTCTGGAATATAAAACTAAGAAATCACTTGAGATTCAAAAATTTTACTTCAGCAAAATATCCTGATAGATAGTGCACATAAAAAGTGAAGTAAAAGAAATTCATTTCGTTTAAGGTTCAGAATTTAAAACTGATCTAAACCAAGATAATTCTCTTTCCACTGAATGATATGTTGAGGATTTTATGCATTAATTCTGATTCGCACTGCATATGGCAGGGATGTTAATATAATAAAAAACCTATCTCTCAACCTCCTGTTCACGAAAGCGACGTCTGTAAGTGCCATTCAGAATTTTATTAATTCATCACACTCTCCCCAAATTGGAAAAGTTCACTTTTATGTGGTTGTCTAGATTCTCCTTCTGCTTTTATATGTCATGTTTATAGGAATCAATAAAAAAATTTTGATCACAATACTCGCTTTAAAATGGAGGTTTTCAATTCGAACAGGTTTGCATTGAATGCACCTGATTAAAAGAAACACACTGCATGATAACATAAATTTGTACATAGTTGCATTATCTAAATATATGGAAAGAAAGAAGTAGATTATAGACAGACCATTCCTGAATACAACATTTAATTCTGTTCAGCCTATTCAAAATCATATTCAGTCATATTGTTACATCAACAAACAACGCGAAATATAATTGAATATCTTTTCTTGATCGTAGAGTAAAGGAAAAATGTGTTTTTCTAAAATAATCAACCTTAACCTACAATATTGATTTTTGCAGGTAGAGCTCCCAGGAACCAAGTTTACAATAGGATTGTTAGTAGGAAAGATTTAACCACAACATTTCGTGACATCTTAGAACTAAATTGTTGATAATGCTCGAAAATTCACAAATGCAATGTATCGAACTGTCCTTTATGGAAAACTAGTCCCTCTACCGAGATTTGCGTTGATACTATTGGTAGCAAGGTTTAGTATGTATCAAACTATATAAGTCGTTCAGATGCAGATTAGCTAATGATATTCACTATGCCTAGGAATTATCGCAAAAATCGAAAATTTTAATTCGGCAGAAGAAGTTTAGATATGTTAGAGAGAATTATTTTTCCAGTAATCCATCTACAATAAGGAAATCTTGAGAGGATGGGATCAAATTCCGTGATTCGCGTTGCATTATTACCGAAAACTAAAGTTTTCAAGAAGAACAAATGTTATTCGCAAAAATTGATCAACAACTGCTGTTATCATTTTGTGGTGGTTTCTTGCAAATTCTCAATTATTTATTTCATTCTTTTTCTCGTGAAAGGAACACCAAGAAAAAACATTGAATTTTGTTGGCATATGTCCCTGCATATCCGAAAATAACGTGTTGATAATTAGTTCCCTTACAAAAAAATAAATTTGACATTTGAAATGTGTGTTAATTTCTTGGCGTAGTGTATATCAATTACAATCGGTATGTTTTGGATTGTTAGCATACATGTTTTTCCTTAGGTTAGTTTAATTTTTTCACACCCAATTGTGAAAATTAAGCCACAATACTTTTTGACAGTTGATATAACAAGTTCTGTTTGCATTTGAATTTGGGAAGCTTTTACTTGATAAAATTCCATTATCAATAAAAAAAACAAGTAATGTGTTTTTTGGAATTTTACTTAATAATTATGACTCGTAACGCGTTTCACTACACCGTAGCTTCTTCAGACGAATGAATGTACAGAAAATAAGAATGAGAATATAAATATAAATGTTCTTAAGTAATTAAAAGCTTATTGGGTTGATTCTTCTTAAGTGGTTATTTATGACAGGTATATCCAATAAAATTAAGGAATAGATTGCTCCCCGAAGAGATTCATTGATGAGTCTACCTGAGTGTTTGTATTTGTTAATTTCTAAAGTTTCCCAAAGATCTACCTTCAATATTTATTATCTGTATGCAAAATTTTAAACTGTGGGTCCAAAGAGTGATTATTTTCTAAGAGATGATTCGCGTAATTTGAATCGGATTTTTATTTGAAAAACTGCGTTTATGTTCCGATATTCTAATATTAAAATTTCTATGTGTTCTACCAATGTAGAAATTATCACAGTCATTGTTTTTTATTGTTTTAATCTGATTTGGTTTTATTATTTGTTGTATTGTTTGTTGTTATTTCATTTTGATATATTTGCCTGAATTATTATTAGTTTGGATCGCTATGTTGAGTAGCAATAATTTCAACATAGCTTTCCAAACTAATAATAATTTAGGCAAATATATAAAAATAAATAAAACCAAATCAGGTAAAACAATAAATCAGGCGTTTATAGATTGAATTGCAATGACTGTGATAATTTCTACATTGGTAGAACACATAGAAATTTTAATATTAGAATATCGAAACATAAACGCAAATTTTCAAATAAAAAATCAGATTCAAATTACGCGAATCGTATCTTAGAAAATAATCATTCTTTCGACCCACAGTTTGAAATTTTGCATACAGATAATAAATATTGGAAGGTAGATCTTTGGGAAACTTTAGAAATCAACAAATACAAACACTCAGGTAGGCTCATCAATGAACAAGTCGATTTACGCCCTTCACGTCTATTGAATCTCTTCGGGGAGCAATCTATTCCTTAATTTTATTGGATATACCTGTCATAAATAACCACTTGAGAAGAATCAACCCGATAAGCTTTTAATTACTTAAGAACATTTATATTTATATTCTCATTCTTATTTTCTGTACATTCATCTGAAGAAGCTACGGTGTAGTGAAACGCGTTACGAATCATAATTATTAAGTAAAATTCCAAAAAAGTTCTGTTTGTAAAAAAAATTGTTTGATTCCATATATAACCAATTTAATTTCTGAACAAAATCTCGGATTGTGTTCATCAAACCGCTTCCTTTTTGCAGCACTCTAACTTAAGAAACATATGCCATTCGATTGGGAAGCGTAAGAAGATGAACATTGAACAATGCCTTTCACTTATGCTGTTGCCGTTGCTCAGTTGTTGAGGTTGAGCATCGTTGCTGTCATAGAAGGCTGTAGGTAAACACTTGTTGTAGGCTAGGTTCCATTCACTCTCCACCCGTTAATATCAGTATCGTAGACCTAGAATAATTATTAAGAAGTTCCAACTCTCAAGCTGATTTTTCCTATACTCGCAGTTAATGTTTCAGTATTCCCTGAGCAATGATTTCGCTAGGCCGAAACGACATAAATTGGAAGCGGGGTGCGCTAAATGGAAATTACATCGATCAGTTTGAGATGATTTTGATTTATCCGCATATTTCCTCTATAAATGTATGGATGATAAGGTTTTTGATCGGAAAATGCGAAAGCTCTCGTGAGTAAGCTGGAGTAAAGTGTTTTGTTGACAAAAATATGCAGAAAACAAAAGTGTCCTTTCGGAACATTGTGATTGGGTAAAATAATAATATTCTAAACGGCACAGCAAATATACCGAATTTTATGGTTACCTCCAGTTGGAAAGTAAGAACAACATCGAGTTTTGTTAGTGTGGTATCACTGTCTGCGGAATCTCCTTCTAATTTTGCTAAAGATCCTTGCGATCTAAAAGAAGTAACATAGTTCATCAAAAGATGCTTCACATTATACGGATTATTATGGTTGTTCAACCTGTGATTATAGCGTTTTAGTTTTTGCAAGCCATATTTAGAATCCATGGATCCTTTTGATACTGGAAGTGATTCTAGATTAGCCATCAACAAGTTTATTGATGTCTTTAATTCTTCGATATAGAGCGATTCCATCTCTTTCAGTACGAACTTTGGCATTAACTTTCGGTTCTACAAATTATTTCAAAAGAATAATTTTAACCATCCTCATTCATCAACTTGCGCTAAAGCGGAACACTTCTTCGGGAATTCTAACCACAATAAATTATTTCATCAATTCAATTCATATCTTGATGCGGGTTTCAAATTTAAAATACCACCTTGCCAAGGGTGTGAGATATGGCTACTGTGTAGCGCTCCATGGCATCACTCATTATTATCATTTTCAAAAATGACCGTAGCTTGACGTTCGTATAATTTACGCGTACTTCTACATCAGCCTTTGATTTTTCGTGTAAAAAATTTAATTTAAAGGTGATTGGAAGAAATATATAAGATCAGAACTATGTTTGACCATTCACATCAAATACTGAAACAATTTGATTGGAAACCATAGTTTAACTATCAGAGAGTTATAACAGAAGACCCCAATCCCCCATTTGTTCAAGAATCATAACCAATCACAGGTTTTGAGACAATGCAGGATGATGCTGGTGAATTTCTGCAAAAAAGGGATCGTTCTCACATTGTAAAAGGTGCTTTGACCAGCATGAGTTTGAGAATGTTATGCGCAATACAGACAGACAAGGTCTAAAAAACCGTGTTATATTCAATAGAAACACGTGTATGATTTTTATGGACAATATGGGATTCTTGCCAGATGGCATTCTGAAAAGTTCAAGGAAAACTGCTTCTGAATCATCCAAAAGTCCTTTGTCTATGAGAGCCCTGACTTTTATACGATAACTATCCATTTTTTCGATTCTGATTTGACACAGTAATGGTTTGACTGACAAAACCGAGAGAAGGCCAGACGATATTCATTGTTAAATAAGTTTTTATGTTTGAAGGATTTTCCAAAAGGAACGGATTGATGCCGACATGCTGTGGCACCCATGGTGCTTTGGCGATATCTGTCGAATCTGTGGTTTATTATTTAGTCGCTGATGTCAAATCACAAAAAATATAATTAGGCAGATACGGGAAAATAAGGTCGGTAAATAATCACAATCGGTAAACACCAACTGCCAGATCATCGCCAATGTCCGTCTCTCCTGATGTAGTCAATTCTTCGTCTTGCGTCTTCTCGACTTTTCGCCGAGTTCTGTCTGAATCTTTCATTAAGATTGAGTGTATTAAGTATGACATCGCGCGAGCGAGAATCGTCAATCGCTCACTACAGGGGCAATATCCAATAGACCCCAACGGTCGCAGGTCTGACATATAATCTAAAGTATCGATTGTTTGTTGAAGATTTTTGGTTAATGGCGTCATAGGTTCGTACTTGCCGAAAACAACCTGAAAAAGACCATCTTAAACAACGTACGTTACAGATCCATGCTAACCAATATCCTTTTTAACCTGAATTGAACGAAATGGACATGGATGGCTTGTGGTTTCAGCGAACAGCGCTGCATGCCACGCGTTACGGGTTACGGGTTATCTTTCGCTGAGATTACTTGATTTGGACACCAAACTTTAACCCACAGGTCTATGCCTATTGGGAAAGATATTTGCAGCTTATTATATGGAATTGGCCGATCCACTTAACGTTAGCTAACTTACTATAATTTTTATTTTCATTAAACTCAATTAAATACCATACCATCTCTGAAATGATATCCATAGATAGAATTTCCAGATTTCAACAACTTCATCGATTTGCAATATGTTCTTGTGTTGGAAAAAATAATTGAAACAGGCACATGATAAGTCATTATAATTATAGTTTATCTCACATACCATATTCCAAATTAGTTATTGTTTGATTGAATAATTCTTACGTTGCGCTTGAAGTGTCCCACTTTATTGCAAGTAGTTCTTATTTGATCGATTTGAAAGAAACACACAATTTAGTATTGAATAAACTTAATCTTTATGCCACAATGACTTTTATTTATTTTCGTTACTATAAGTGGTGATTGCATGAAACCTCTATCAAATTCCACATTTAATCAACCAACAAATTTTTTCAAAGCATCAACATCAAATGTTGCCGAATGATAGACGGAACGGAATATGTCTCACCTACCATTCGAATGTTGGGTTACGGCGATTTAGCAAAGGACGCAATGTCTTGAAAAAAAAACAGCCATGAGTTCGTCACTAAGGTCTATTTGTTCAGGCCCTCCAAAACTGATAACTTTGAGGACAGAATTAAGATCTGTGCATTCTATGCCAAATATGTCGATTAATATCACAAATAACTCCTGCGACCAAATTTTGATATTCGAGAAATTCGGAATTCTTGAGTTGACTACAATTGAACTTCCAATTAACTTCTTTTGGTTGATTAAATCTACTATTCCAAGTATGTTTTATGCAACCTGCTTCATGTCAATCAATATTTTCAACCCTATAATATTGAACGCGAATGTTAAGATTTTCAGAAGGAACCATACTGTAGATTTTGTGCATATATTTAGGTTAGATAGTAAAAGAGCAAAACAGATACAGACAATTGACACCTTGGAGGTATCGAAATATAAAGTAAACATATTTTACATCAATATTTGTCCATAAGAACACTCGGTTCGAAATGGGTACCGCGTTAGCACATAATCGATCAAAAACAGCAACGCTTGACGATTCTGAGTATTGTTTGGAACTGTTTCAATACAATTGGAAGAATGTTTTCTTTCGGATCTGACGTGGATGAATGGTCACTATGTTCCAGTGTCAACTGAGTAATCAATAACCACTTTAACCAGCAAAAGACACCCAAACCAATAATACAAATATGCTACGGTTTTGGGATACGTAAATTGTAACCAGGAAAGCTCTGGCTCCAAAACAATCTTCCACAAATCAATTGCAATAATAGAAAAATGGAATGAATTGTTCCTAATAATTTATATAATGATGTAAGTAATAATATTCAAATAGAAATTTCTATAAATTACTATTCGAAAACAAAACTGAAATTTCGTTTGATTCCTGGGAAAATAATCAAAACCAACATTATTAATTCATAGATGCATTCTAATGCATTAAGGTCGTAAATATCGATTGATATTTCCCTATTCACTTGAATGTGTTTCTTTCTAATCGATCAAATCATAGTTACAGCCACAATAAAACAACTTGTTCGAGAAATGTTTCTGATATTGCTTCATTCATCTAAATGACGTTTCAAGTAATTAAAATTGAGAGTTGAAGTGATAATGTCAAGAGGACCGAAAAAGTTTACCTTTACATTTTCTTGTAGTATATCACAACCATTTTTCTGGAAGTTTCAAGGGAATCGGAAACAAATGACAAAGTTGCTCAGTTTAAGTGAAATGAGGTTACATGCACACTTAAAAACCCATTTCATGAAACGTGAAAGTTTGCTTCAAACAGATAACACAGAACTGTGCGCACTGCGTATCACAAAACGTTTGAAGTGGCAATTTCCAAATCATGTGCAGTGATTCCAGAAATATTGCAAAAATTGCGTTCCACATGAATTAGCAAAAGTCCAAAAAACCATAATTGTTTATTCAATCTATACTTCAAACAATACATCAGCAGCAACAGCTACCGGTGCCAAGACAGTCAAGGTATCTGCTGCAAACCATGTTTCTGGAATCGTATATCACTGCTGTCAGGAAATTCACAGTCCTAACCTTCTCTTTCCTCTAAGGGATGATAACTTATCAGTAGACAGTGAAACTCACGGAAAGAAGAACCTGATGAGATCTCAAACAATAAATGCGTGGAGGTCATATGAGACCAGAAAAGGAGGCAATACTCTCACGTTCATAATAAACTGAGATTACGGGCTCCTGTTTTCAAGAACAGAACAAAAACCAGTCGACTGATGACTATGAGGAGTAGATATTGTCAAGTTTTTCTCAGCACCAACGAACTCTACAAAACCATCAAAAAAATACTTTGACACTTCGAAATATACTTGAATTTGACAAAAACGCGTGCTGTGTTGATGATGCCTATCCAATGGGTGAATACGATACTCCACCTCAAAACAACCGTTATAACCTAAGTCTATGAAACTGATGGAAAATCGTTTTCCATGTCTCATATAAAAAAAGTACACACCGTGAAGTTTTCAGAGGAGTGAGCAAATGTCTACCAGAAGAGCATAATTGTCTTATTGATACATAGTCAAGTTTAGCTGAAGAATCTCAAAACTTAAATACCTCCAGCTTTTAGACACAAGTTGTTTTAGTTTGACCACAACTCAAGATGGTTCTCATGTATTGAATTCTCTACGAACCTTTTCCATTTCAGCTACTTTTTGCATTCTACCATCTAACTCTCTCCTAATAGCAGCTGCTTGTTCATCAGCTGAATCAAGCTAAAATTTCAGATTCACTGAATATCGTTCATTATTTTCATATCAAGTCTTACCATTAAGGCATTAAAAAGTATTTGGTGTTCAAATTTTTTCACTCCTAAAATTTGTTGGAACATATCGTAGAGTTGTTCTTTTGATAATATTAACTCTGCATTCAGAGTTTGTTGCATTCTAGATGGTCTTTTTGAATCCTCGTCGCCTAGGCCTGCTATAGGAACCGAAAACGTTCAATATGAATTATTTTTCGCACGTTTTATGACTTCCTCATCACTTAACGACATACAATAGTAATGTGTTATATGTGTGATATGATACCAGCTAATAACAACAATAACTTATAAGGCTTGGTAACAGGAAGTAAAAAGTATATTTAACATTTATTCTACTAAAATTAAGTACGCTTATCGAATAAACATTTCAGATGTTGTCATTAAAAAAATCAGCTTACAAAAGAGAGGGAAGAATACCTTCCTTACACTCCTCATCCCCCAACTTCCTTCACTTTATTTTCCTCTTTCAATTGCATTGCCATTTTTTACTTGATAGCTTTCAACTAAGCAAGTACTTTTACATTACTGTCGGTAAATCATAATGGTCTTATGTGGAATTAATAAGCCACTAACATTTCTTTCGACATATATGAATGAATTAAATAAATGTTACTCAAATATTCTTTTTACTTTCAAATGCAAAGCCATTTATTTTGTTGGGGTTTCAAAACAAGATTCTTGTCGCTGAATGATGATTGGACTAGCTTTCAAGACTTCACGTTTTATTGGAAGATTCCACTTACCTTTGAGTATACAATCAAATTTGGCCATCCACGAAGCAAAGACAGATTCTTTGCTAAGGCCTTCGACATCTGGCATAGACCTGGACAAATAAACACTTTTTTGGTACGTTATGAAAGTTTGTACAAATTAAAATTAATTCATACCGAACTCTCTTCTCGATATTGTTTCGGAAAACCTCCCTGAAATCATATTGCGAACAAGCACCAGATTGTACCATTTTGACTACTCTTTCAGACTTCAAAAATACTTCGTAGTAGCTCTGAATTGCATTTTGAAAGGCGTCGTCAGCCATTATTTGAGTCTCACCTTTCAAGAAGGCCTAAAAATATCATGTATTGAAAAACAAATTCCATTTTCAATTTCTTTTCAATTTTACCTGAAATTTAGTATTGATCGATTCTAATTGCTGTCTTGTTATTTTTGCTAGGCGTTTTGTCATGTCCGTAGGCTGTTTGGCGTTGAATGGATATGCGATACAACGTGAAATAAATACATAGAGTTGTATTTTTCTTTTCCTCTCCTCCTCTTCGCGTTCTTGCTTTTCCTGGAGGTCAACTTCGGTTTTTTCGGAAGCGACAGACGGTGAAGGGCTGGTAGGTCGTGGTAGAGAGTTTGCGCGAGAAGATCCCATGCTGTGACTGAGCGTTTCAGCCGAGACTGCGCTCGAGGGTGATAGGGAACGTTGGAGGGCCGCCGAATTATTGGGGACCTCCAAGTTCCCACTGCCTGAGTCGGATAGGTGGGTATGGTGATAAGGGGAAGCTTCGGTCTGGAAGACTTGCTTGTGAGATTTCGTTCTTTCATTATGGATATTTCTTACCGGGTGATGATGGGAATGGGTTGAGGCGTGGTGATGGGGGGCCGGGTGATGTCCTCCATGAGAGGGTCCATGCTCTTCATCACTATCTTCTTCCGATGATGATGGATCGATCATCTTCGATCCCCCTTACGTCTGTCGTCCGATCTGAAAAGAATTTAATGATGAGGACTCCATATAAAAGGAAGAGAAAGTAGGAATTAACTCAAAACTCCTTCATTAATTTGTGAACATGTAACTTGGTGACGCAAACAAATATACCATGTGAGGACAACAGTTTTGTACAGCGCCCTACTTTATAAACTCATGTCTGTGGAAGAAAGGGGAAAGGTACCAAGAACGCTTATACAAATAACACACAAACTATGATAAAATAAAATTCATTGATTTCTTATATAATTTTCATTTTCTCTAAAAATTATTTTTCCCATAACCATAGTGCCCAATTCTTTCTTTTATACTGAACATTATTTTTTGTATTACTTGTAGATTGACTTACTAGTGTAGAAATTCACGAGTATCAAAATTGTCGTCGGTGACGATAATTCAGTGCGCGTAATACTTATTTTGTTTTTTTGTCAAAAGGTTTTTCTCGCCATTCAAAATGAAAATTCTACTCTTATAGAAACGGAATTTTATTTATTGCATTTGTTTTACTGGAAAATAGGGCATGAATGAGTAGGAGGCTGTCAATAATATCTATTTTCTTCATTAGAAAAAAACAAGAGATGTAAGTGTAAGAATTTGCTGTAATTTTAAAAACTATTTTCTTGAAAAATATGATGTTTTCAATAAACGAAAAATTTCAACATATATAATAAAAATTGTGTCCAACGTTAGTCTTCCTCATTTTTCTTGTGATTACAAAACAGAACAGTTGTAATGAAATGAAAGTCAATTTTATAATATTCAAATAATTAAATCAGATTATTATTTTTTGGTAAGGAATTGTGGAAATACTATGTCAAAATTATGAAATGACTATAACGTTCATTCGATTCACAATATACTCCATCTTCAAAAATTCTGCAAACCACAACAGCATTTCCAAAAAGTTTAGTATAGGATTGATTGAAATCTTTTCTTGAGGAAGTTACATTGAATTTAAAATTTTCTGGTCTGTATTTTTTACTCCAAATAAAATTTCAGTTAGTTTCTATCAATTTTCAACTTATTCTGTCAGTTTTGAAATGTTTGAGATTTTCCTTTCATAAAACTCCAATTTTTGTATCCTCACCATAGAAGATTAACCATTAATCATTCAAAAAAACTCAATCATCGAATTGCATCTTACACCACTTACTTCCTACGGAGCACTATCACAAACTGCGCTGTCAAAGTCTCATACAATTGCTCCAGACGGAATGGGGATGACGGCAATGTAATGTTGGCGCATGTTTCTTGGCGATATAACGATACAAAATACTGACAAGTTCCTTATATGAATGCCGATCGACATTTTCGTTTAGCTCCTACTCTTCGTAAATCGGAACCGGCAATTTCCCCAGAATGAAAAGCAAAATCAAGATCGAATTGTCTCTGCTCTTTCGTTTCGATGCCTCTTAGTAAAAATGAAAAACTTCTCTTCTGAAACGCCAATAGCAGTTGAACTGAAAGTTCGAGAGATATCGAAAGTCTAATTAAGAAATATATAAATAAAACAAAACACTTTTGTCTGATTTCCACAGTGTTTATTTTCAATACACACGACCGGTTTCGACTGTTACGTAACTTTCAAGTGTCTAGAGCTAACAGTAATGTGAAAGAATATGCTATCTTACTATCTATATTTAATCAAACTACACGAAGAGGAAAATTCCGCCAGACCTGTTGTATCATACATAAATACACCTGCAGGTAAATTAACACAAATTCATGGAACACCAATTTTCATCCGCAGTACATCATTTTAAATTCTATAGACTTGATAGATAAACTTTTGAAACTTGACAATTTTAATTCTGAATTTTTCTCCTTTGAAATAAAAAATATGTACCTCAACATTTCAACAGATGAATATCCACCTCTGATGAAAGAAATCTTTAACCAAAATAACTCTTCACCACACTATAGATGAATTTTGTGATCTTTTAGAGACCTGTTTGTCACAGAATTATTTCCAATTTGAATCAAATTTTTAAAACAAAACTCAGAACTCCCCATGGGGTCCCCACTCAGTCCCTCATTAGCAGATATTTTTATGAAAAACCTTGAAAATCGATAATGAATATTAAGTTAGCACAAAAACATATAATTTTTTGGCACAGAGATTGATGATATTCTTGTTGGTTCTCAAGGCTCAAACAGACAAGTAGACCAGTTTTTACATTTTTTTAACGAAATCCATAATAAAATAACATTCACTGCTGAGATTGAACACAACAATTGAATGAATTTTCTATACATAACCACCACTAAACTCATGCATAATCTCACCTACAACATATATAGAAAAGAAACATTTATAGACTCAACAACCCCAATGGATTCTTTTAACTACATTACACATAAATTAGCCACTTATAATTCTATGATTCATAGAGCCTTTTCTATTCCCTTTCCATAACAAACTTTAATACAGAAATCAATATCATTAGGAAAATTGTATCAAATAATAACATTTCAGTCTCCCACAAGCAGTATTATTAAGCGCAAAGAACAAGAACAAATTTCTCAACGATTACATTCCATTATAGAAAACCAGAAAATGAATACGCAGGTATAACCTACATTGATCTTCTCTCTGAAAACATTAGCAATTATCTTTCCAAATTTAATTTAACAAGTTCACTTTCCAATGGTCCCAACATGAGCAAATTACTTTTCAATGTTACAGAAAACTATTAATTTCAAACATTCTGGAATATACAGAATTGAATGCAATGAATACCTTACAGCTTATATTGGACAAACAGGTCGAAATTTTGAATCTGAATTCAAAGAACATATCTCTTCATTTGACAAGTCCGCAGTTTTTGAATATATTAAATCTACAAATCGCTTAATTACAATAGATAATTTAAAAACTCTCCACAAATGCTATAAAGAGATGACAATGAATCTGTTGGAAAGTTTGGAAATTAACGAACTTTGTAAAAATCCAAAAATCACCACTTTCGATAGTTAACTAGAATTGAATCACTCCCCACTACTGCAGCACATTTTTTCTCATAACTGTTAAATCTAGGCACTTGAAAATGACGAAAGAATCGAAAGAAAGATCGTGTGTATTGAAAATAAACATTGTGAAATCTGACAAAACTGTTACATTTTATTAATATCAAAATGAATTTCGATAAAATAAATCCGCCACAATATCATTAAGAAATTACTGGAATTTTCCTCCGAAGTGGTCTGTAAAGAGTATTTGATGCTCTTACCATTCTTATAAGAAAATTTAGAACGAATTTTTTTTGTGGCTTGTCATAAGACCTCTCAAACTTGTCACTTCCGAGAAAGATGAGCATACCCTTGAATATTTCACTCAGAAAGTATATCATTCCTTGTTTGGCAGGTATCGTCGTTATTGTGGAGTTATACTTCCTCCACATGGATCCACCAACGTCGTTTTCGAAGAATTAGAGATTAGACTCTAAATTCCTTCGATTTTGCCAGAGCATTGCCATCTAACCTTTCATAAATGCAATATCCTATATTAATTCTCACGTTATAAACCTTTTAGGAACGTTAATTGGACTCCACGCAGCTGGGACTTCATACCGTTTGACAATTTCTTATGGCAAAGGGCCAAACTTCAGGAATCTTGAAATATTCAACTGTTTCAGCGAAATACAACCCCGAACTACCCATTTGGTTGATAAGATGGCCTAACGCCAAGCTATCTATTTGAATGAAATATCTTACATAAAGAAATAAAGAATCGAAATGGGCTCTCTCAAGATCATTCCGTATATAACAGTGTATTTGTACTGATAATTCTGAATAAAAATCATGACAGAATAAAATTATGGAAGTAATAAGTATAAAGTGATACGAAATGAGAGCGTAATTTTTCCATCAGCTAGATACAATTTTTTGGTCAGAAACTGTTCATATCATTCATTATTTCGGTCAATTCTTTAGGGTGTTCATGGAAAAAACTCGCTTTTATCTTGACTATTTTTGCAATTTAAATTATTCTGACGACGCGTGTTCCTTGCTCAAAAGAGCGACCGCAAACCAATGCACATTTTTTTCATCGCGAATTTGCGTGCTAAATAGTGATTAAGGAAATTATTTACATAATATATTGATTTGTGAGAGTTGAACTTAGGAACAAGGGAGTTTATTGTTCTAAATAAAATATGCAGGTGTTTATATTTTCCAACAAAGAATTAATTCAATATTTTTATCGATTGACACAGACAGTGTGCAGTCAAACTGAAATTTAGGAAACATATATTTACCTAAACATTGAGAGAAATGAGGGATACATTCGAATGTTGTTGAGTACTACTAGTTCGAAACAATTTCTGAGTTCTATAAAGCTTGAACGCGTATTTACATCATCCAAGCCTAAACGCTCTCTCCTGAGTCCTGGACATGCAGTAGAAACTTAGACAGATTTGACTGAGTAAGGCATAATAATTCCGCTTCTATTAAACCAAAAATCCTAAAATCGCATAATGTCTTTGAAGTATTTTCTGAACTCCATTCCACACACGTAGATGGCGCTACCAGTAAGTGCTATTCTGTTTTTGATACTTAGGTTGTACCTTGTAGGATAGATGTATATTTTATTAATCTTCTCCCTTATAAATGATTTATATGTCCTTTATTGCTAATAAATAAAGTGGTAATATCATCAATAGATGCCGGTATAATAACCTGTTCTATTTAACATCCCTGATTTTCGTTTTCAGTCGTAATATTGCTCTAATATCTTGTTTATATTCTTAGTAAAGGAGCCAGGAAATGAAAGTTGACATAAATTTTACGACCAGGAATATTTCATCAGAATCTTTGTGAACATTATATTAAAAGAGATAACTTTTGATGGACGTTCTTCAATGCATCATTCAATCATTTATTGATTTACTTGTTTTTTCTATATGTTCTAGCTATAGAGATTATATAAAGAATTGAAAAATGATTATATTGATGAAATCGCATTAAATAGATGTTCAGAAAACACATCAACAAGCAAAATATAGATGATTTTGTTCTTCAGAAGCAGTTTTTCATATCTTATCATCTTGCTCAATCCTTGCTTCAACAGATTATTTAGAAAGACATAATGCCGTCGATAATATTATTCATTTTAATCTAGGAATTAAACATGACCTAATTCCCAAAAGAAAAAATTTTACAAATATGAACCTGAGATTATTTGTGAAAATGAGAAATATAAACTTTATTTTGATAAAACAATTCTATGCAACAGAGCTGTAAAACACAATAGGCCAGATATCATTCTTACTGATAAACAGAATCGAATAATATATATAATTGATATTGCTATACCCGACACACATAATATACAAAATAAATACAAGGAAACATCTCTAAATATATGATGCTTGGCGGCGAGATTGAAAAAATGTGGAAAATGAAAAAATTTTATTCTACCGAATATTATTTCTACAACAGGTGTTATTCCTAGGAATCTTCACAAAAATATTGAGATTTTTGAGATTTTGGGTTTGAAGAAAAATTTGTTTGAACAGTTACAGAAGATAACAGTCATCAAATCTTGTAATATTCTTCGTGGGTTTCTTTCCGAAAAAATAATGAGGTAGAGTCATAGGTTTTCTCTTTAGTTTATACTGCTCAGAATCTCATTTCATATTTTATTTATTTGTATAAATGAATGTAATATAATTAGCTGACAATTTTGTCATATTTATATTCAGAGCAGTATTGTATTTGATCGTTCATCACTTCACACGAAGAAAACTATGAATGAGTAACATTCAGTGTTACTTGACTAAGGTCCGTACACTGGATTTTTCCAGTTATGTTTTGATTATAACTATTGCCTGGCAATGGTATTAATTACCGGGTGGTGGATTTATATTTTTCATGAAATCAGTTTGATTGCATGAACAGATATATATATATATATATATATATATATATATATATATATATATATATATATATATATATATATATATATATATATATATATATATATATATATATATATATATATATATATATATATATATATATATATATATATATATATATATATATATATTGCCTGGCGATGGTATTAATTACCGAGTGGTGGATTTATATTTTTTCATGAAATCCACCACCCAGTAATTAATGCCATCGCCAGGCAATAGTTATAATCAAAACATATCCCTCATATGTTGAGGGGGAGAGATCCTGGTATTGACCATTCGTTGGTTGTCGTTGACGACGTTTCGGCTGGATCGCACCAGCCATTTTCAAGTTATTCTTCAACTGTCTTCACATACTATTCACTAGGATTTAGGTCTGGAGAGCAAGCTGGCCAGTCCAAAATAGCGATTCCCTGTTTCAAGATAATGTCACGCAAGATTGCTGGTATGCGGAGGAGCGTTATCTTGCATAAAAATGCCGTGGGCACCTCGCCATCTATGTCTCACTATGGGCTCCAGTACTAGGTTCACGTAATTTGGTACTTCGGAATTTGTCTTGCTGCTCAGAGTCTAGCTTGTCTTCCACGACCCCTTAAAACCCGAATCCGGCGGTCATCTGATCGAACACCAATTCTGGTCTCATCCGAAAAAAGAACATTTCGCCAATAATCAATATTCCAATTTTGATGCTCGATACACCAATTAAGTCTGTTAATTTTTGTTGTCTGGTTAGCTCTGGAACTCTTAAGGGCCTTCTGCTGTACAAACCCCTTGAACGAAGTCGTTTCGACTGAAACACTGATGCATGTTGCTTCCAGAAATTGCCTTTGGAGTACGTACTAGGGTCTCTTGCAATTTGGCACAAAAAGCGGTCTTGTTCTTCAGAAGTGATCTTCCTACGACTTCTTCTAGGCCTATTTTGCAGATATTGTAGCTCCACGTATCAGGCGTAGGGTTTTGCAATCACCCCCTGTGATACCCCCATTGTGGCCGCTATATCCCTCTGTGTCACCCCTTCTTCAATGAGAGCAATTATTCGACCCCTCTGCACATCGGACAATCCATCGTTAGGCATTTTCAATTATGATTATAGGTAGTTTCAAATCTCATGTGGTGATAATTCAACATTTCTTATCATACTATCCAGTTTTTTTACAACAAAAAACTGCATTCTTCACAAGTAGTCGAAAACCCATGATTAAAAACAATCAATAATGTGACATACCGAGTGATTCCATATAAATTTGGTTGTGTGTATGATAAAAAACAGATTTTTATGGGAACCCTTATCAATTTTGGAATATAATATGTTTCATATCCAAAATGACCTTCTAACTGATTTTATGTAATATTTACAAATCAGTTGCAAATAGTTGTATCAATATGTCTTCTCTTTACAGTGATTGGCTTACTGCAATACGTGTACTACTTTCTGACCTAACAAAAATACAAAACTTTTCTTTAAATCTATGTTTTTTATAGAGTCATGTATATTTCCTCCAGAGATGCTCATTATTGTCCTTCAAGCTCAATCTTAAATTCGACACAAAGAAGACGCTTGGTGATAGTATGAGTAAAGAATTCAAACCGTAATTCATGTATTTTCGCCGTGGTTTCTGTTATGTGAATCAGCGCATTCCAAATGCGCGAATGTAGCCATTTTTCTGCTTCTACCATCACCTTTTCAAGTAATATAGTATGTTTCTGTAAGGTTTTTCTGCTTGGATATAATTGATTGAGAGCGCTTCCAAAAAACAGTTGCCATCATAAGCAGTTTTTTGATTCTTTTAGGTTCCCCTTTCGTGGTCCATTGTTTTGGCTATATTTCGAGATTATCTTCATCTACTCATTGATCGGCGCCAAAACTCTTATTTATGCCGTCTAATCTGCGCTGATAGCTTCAAAAATAATTATTTGAACTAATTATTTGTCTAAGGTAAGCAAACGCGACAGATGAACGCCAAAGGCTGCAGTTTTTGGGCTTCCCAAACGTTAATTGTATAATCAACTGGTACGCCCCCATTTAAGTCCATGATGCAGAGTCACGTTGGACAGCATCCAACTCTTCTTTGATTTGTATAGACTTGTGCCTTCTGAAAATAAATTTTTTATGACAGTTCCCTACATTTCCACTGACATCGATTGTCAAACTGCGCGTCAAAATAACGGTAAGTACCTGTCAAGTGATGCACAACTACGTTTTTATTGGCAAATGCTGCTATCTTCATCGCATACATTTAACATCTCGTATAACCGAGGCTATTTTAGAATTCCCTTATTTCGAGTAAACCTTGATAATAATTCAACCTTAATGGCCATCTAATTAATTCCCTCCTCCCAATCCACTATCCACGACATCTTTCATCTTAAAATTTTCGTCTAAATGCAAATTTCTTTCCGACGTCGTTCGTATGTTTTTAATTAACCCAATCATTTCCTTGAAAAGATGCATTTTTCAATGTAGTTCTTCCTCGCTTATTTCGTAAAGTATCTTGAATTTTAAGATTTTACATATGAGTGTTTAGTCACTAGTTTCTGGCGTGTGCACATGGGCATAGAAAAGTCTGTACGATATTACTTTCAAGAATTGTCTGTCTCTTTATCAACTAATCAAAGTCAAAAATTATTCTTTTGTACAAAGAGGTGAGGGTTTGGAGCTAGCATTTTCAAGCAAGTCGAATATTGAAATTTTTTTGAACTCATGCTATCATGGAATAAGTACAATCAGAATCAGTTCCAGAAAACAAACTTAAGTGACCTGCCATAGGCTATTTACTGTACAAGTATACAACTATGATGGTTTCGTAGACTTCTAACTACATAACAGCAGCTGCACTGCCATGAGAAAGACAAGTATGATTGCTAGAGAACGGAACCAATTGCTTCATGAGAGATGGAGCTTGATTTTGGACCTCCTCTTCCAATGTTTTCTTACAGAGCCACTAAATTAAGATTTGTTGAGATTTTTCAGGGATAATATACCATTGTGTTGGAGGTGTTGCAATCCTAGTAAATAAACGGCTTACACACAAAGTGATTAAAATGAGATCAATTTCTAACAGGGTAATATACATAACTATAAAGATATCACAACGTTACAAACTTCAAGTAATCCAAGTATATGCCCCTACTTCGACCGCAGAGGATGAGGAAATAGAGAGTTTTTATGAAGATATCTCAATGGCTCAGAAGGATGAAAAAGCCCACTTCACTCTAATAATAGGTGACTTTAATGCAAAAGTAGGCGATGCTAAAATAGATAACCTACCAAATAGAGGAAAACATGGATTGGGCACGATCAACGAACGAGGAGAAATATTATTAGACTACAATCAAAGTCAAAACCTATACTCTATGAACACTTTCTTCCAGAAACAAAGACAGCGCCGATGGTCATGGTAGAGCCCGGACGGGAAAACTAGGAATGAGATCGATTATATACTAACGAATAAAAAACATATTGTAAAAGACGTAGCAGTTATCAATAAATTTAAAGTCGACAGTGACCATAGGTTATTAAGAGCAAAAATAGAAATCGTGGCCAAAAAAGAAAGAAACAAGCTGATACGTCCAAAACGCTTGCCAACAAATGAAGACCTAAATCAAAATATTGTTCAATATCAATCAGAACTAAGCAAAAAACTAACACCTGAAGAAAACTTAACTCGACTAGACATTAACAGTCTTGAAAGAAAGATAACGGAAGACATACAAGTGGCAACAAAGACCATGTGCTACAGGGCAAGAACAAAACGTAAAAAATTAAGCCAAGGCACGCTAAGGTTAATGGAAGAAAGGAAAGTAATGGATAGATTTAATCCAGAATACAGGGAACTGAACAGGGCTATAAGACGAAAGACTAGAGAAGACATACGAAATTACAACACAGACTATATACAACAAGTCATAGAAAACAACAGTAACATGAAAGTCTTAAAGAGAATTACTAACACCGGTAGACCCAGAATACATCAATTGAAAAACAACCAAGGTGAAATAAAATATGAAAAAACGGAGATAATACAGATTGTTGAAGGCTTCTATACTGACCTGTATTTGTCTAAGAAACCCAAACCTGAAACAACGAATCTTAGTAACATAACAAATGTCGGTTCCGAGGACATGCCTGAGATTAACATTGATGAAATACAACTAGCCCTCAACCAGATGAAAAACGGCCGGGCACCAGGCGAAGATAACATTACAAGCGAAATGCTAAAATTGGGAGGACAGGTCACTTTGGAAGCAATAAAAATATTACTAAATAAATGCCTAACAGAAGATAGTGTTCCGGAAGGATGGAACAATGCAAACGTTGTGTTGTTGTACAAAAAAGGTGACAAATTTAAGATAGATAATTACCGACCTATTAGCCTTTTACCACACCCTTATAAATTGTTATCAAAAATTATCACAAACAGATTGACAAACAAATTTGACAGCTATCAACCGGCAGAACAAGCAGGGTTTCGCAGAGGATATAGCACAACAGAACACCTACAAACTCTTCGTACACTTATTGAAAAATGTCACGAATACAAAGTGCCAATACACCTAGCCTTTGTAGACTATAACAAAGCCTTCGATTCTATAGAACTGTGGGCAGTATTTCCAGCCCTCGATAATGCTAGAATAGATTCGAGATATAGAAACATACTACAGAATATATATGAACGAGCGACTATTCAGGTGAGACTAGACGATGACATGCAAACCAAAAAAATCCCGATAAATAGGGGCGTGAGACAAGGCGATGTGATATCGCCAAAATTGTTCACACTTGCAATGGAGGACGTGTTTAAGAAGTTGGAATGGGATAGAAAAGGTATAAATGTGGATGGAAAATTCCTGAACCATCTCCGGTTTGCAGATGATATAGTTCTAATAAGCGATAACCTAGAACAACTCCACGAAATGATGCTAGAACTCAAAAGAACATCGGAAGAAGTAGGATTGGAAATGAATCTGACAAAAACTAAAATAATGACAACGGAGGACGCAATATTGAAGTCGACGGCAATGTTATAGAGAAAGTGAATGAATATCTATACCTTGGACACACTATAAAGATAGGTAAAGACAATCAAACTGCAGAATTGTCAAGAAGAATAAGAATGACTTGGGCTGCTGTTGGAAAACTAGGATTTGTCTTGAAAAACAAACAAATCCCCATTAACCTCAAAAGAAAAGTTTTTAATATGTGCGTTCTCCCAGTGTTAACGTATGGCATGGAAACCATGACTCTCACAATAAGATCTGCTAACAAACTTAGAACCACACAACGCGCAATTGAAAGAACTATGCTTGGAGTGAGCCTGCGGGATCACATACGTAATGAAGAAATAAGAAGGAGAACAGGCGTAGAGGACGTAATCACGAGAATAGCTACATTGAAGTGGAGATGGGTTGGACATGTAGCAAGACAACAGGATGTAAAATGGACTAAGCGAATAACTCAATGGAGACCACGCTTATACAAAAGGGGAGTGAGGCGCCCCCAGAGAAGGTGGCTGGAGGACATAGAGGAAAAAGTAGGAAGAGGATGGTATAATATAGCACAGGACAAAGAGAGATGGAAACTAGAAGGGGAGGCCTATGTTCAGGAGTGGACAGAGAAGGGCTGAAAAAGAAGAAGAAGAAGAAACTGGCTGCGTGATGTACATTTTATCAAAAACGTACCGGGAATTGGTCAATGTAACACAAACTATTTATTTTTCATCCAAATTTATTGTACCGCTTTCAGACCAGGCCTCTTCCGAAATAATATATTTACACCAAAACATTTTTCAAACTCTTTTTCTGGAATGGACTTTGTTCTCGCCGCGAATTCTCTTTTATATCTTCTACATTCTTATCGATTCAAAACGGGTACCTCGAAGTTTTGGAATAATAAGAAAGTCGACCGGAGCGATATCAGCTGAATACGGTGGTTGTTGTTGTATTTGTTGAACTTCTGGACAGAAATTCATATAATAGCCTTGTGAGATGCTGTATTATCGTAATGCAAAATCCATGAGTTTTCTTCCCACAAATCTGACCCTTTCCGACGAATTTGCTCTCTCGAACGCTGCATAAGGCTCAGATAATATTCTTCAATTACCGTCTGACATGTTTTTTTCGGTTTCGGTTCAGTTGGAAGGCGCCATTCCAAAGCTTACTGACTAGTTTGCGTGTCAAGCTCATAACCCATGTCTCATCACCAGTTACAATGCGTTTAATCAATGTGGAATCGGAATTAACTCGTTCTAGCATGTCTTCAGTGACCTTTACGCGGTTTAATTTTTGAAAAAAATTCAGGTTTTTTGGAACTAGTCGAGCAGCAACGCGTTTCATGCCCAAACAATCGTTTAAAATTGTACGAATTGATTCGTGAGACCACATTGAATGCAATGTACCACTCATATGCACCTGTTTTGGATAAAGTGGATTCACCGTAAGCCTTCTGTAACATTTCCAGCGATTCGGCACATGAAATTCCATTTACAATACAAAATTTGACACAAATTCTTTGTTCCATATTATTATTTATTGTGAAAATCGCAAAGCACACTTGTGATATCTGACAAAATCGATCACTGTAAACAAACTAAATGACAGATCGCTTTCAAACTCCGGGTCAGTAATGAAATAGTTCTGCCAACTGAGCAACAACAAATATTTTGACATTCGTTTTATAGAATGATGTGGGTTTTCCAGAACGAAAGTCGAAACGAAAACTCTAATATCTCTTCCCTCGAAACAAGATATTTCGGATATGTACACTACATATAGCGAAAAAATAATTCACTATGAACTTAATTCTTGTGACTAAAAACGATTTATTTTGTATATCACGCTGTTCCACTCCACAGTTGTAATTATTTTAATGATATACTCGTTAGGGTTCTGAACGAATACTGCCTATGGGTCACAATAAAAATCAAGAAATGCTCTCAGTTTGTACTTATACAAAATAAAATTAATTGCATATATAATTATGAAAAATAATGAATTAGAATTTTTCATTTTTACTAGTAGTTCGGTTTGCCCTAATTGCTCTAGGTGAAATTCAAAATCAAACAATAGAGGTTCAACAATGCACTGAGGAATTGGGAAAATGAGGAACACTTGGGAATTTCCGGAAAATCCGCATTTTCCGCTTGACGCATGGGAATTTCAATTTACTGTTCGAAGATTTCATTTTAGTTCATTACAAAAGACTAATCAACTGTTGTTGTTCTGGTTGAGTACGAAACCTAGGAAAATGTGAAATAATTTTTAACATTAAGATATAAGACTGTAGACAACATATGTATTTTTAAAATTAGTGTGAAATTACTTTTTAACTGAAAAAGGGATTTAAACCTTTTCTCCACTCGGCTCTCCCCATTCACCCTTTTGGACTCATTAATCTAAGTCTAACAAATACCATTTTCAATCTTTTTCCTTTGATTATCCCTTTTCTGTTTAATTTGTCATAGCTATTAAGTATACATTTGTATATTATATATATTAAACATTTTAAAAAGAAAAATCAATTATTTTCCAAACAAACTAATATCCCTCTAGCTATAAGCTAGTTGTCATATCGAATTCATCAATACCAAATATTTATTGTTTGAGCTATCGATTTCATCTATAATTAAACCGCATAACTGTCTATTTTATGTTGACTTCTACTGCCATTATTATCCTATTCGATGCTATATGCACTAAAGTGAATATTAAATCCAAATATTATTCCTGAATATACATCAACAGTTGTAATATCTACCATTTTCATTGAAATATATATGAGTAAATGAACAGTTTAATGCATATCAGGTGGAATTAGAACGTAGATTAACCAAGCAAATTATACCAAACACTTGAACGAAAATTGATTTTCTATTGAATCATTTTCATTTCAGAAATTCTAAATATCATAATCGATATTTAAGGAATCGAATCTTAAATTTTCAACTCACACACACTTTATAAAAGATTTTGACTTCCAAATAATCATTTTTTTTAATTCTAACTTCTGACGCGCCGTCGACCAATATTTTAAAAAATGGTCTCGATCGGGGTCTTTTTCGTGAACGAACTCTCTGCTACCTACTTTAGTATTAGTGTGATTTTACTTTATGAGCATACTTGTTAGAATAGATTTTTGGGTCCAGAATGTATTTAATTTTTTCTTTTGTTTTTTAGCTCAGCTCAGTTTTTGTATTTGGGCTTTTAAAGGACATGCTTTTCAGTCCTCCATTATATTTAGTAATAATAATAATGTGATTAAGAAAAGAAGATTAATCAACACTCATCGACAAAGAATCCTCCAGCAAATGGTTGATGAAAGGAGATTCATTCGCGGAAACAGAAGGATTCCTTATGGCCATTTAAGACCAAGTGATCTCTACAAACAACTACAAAAGATTTATTATTAAGGACGGAACATTACAAACAGATAAGTGCAGAAAAGCCATATAAGATCGGAGACTATACAGCATATTACGTCCGGCTGCGAACAACTGGCCAATACGGACTATCTTCACAGGCATAATCAAGTGTGCAACATTATCCATCAGAAACCTTCACACAAGTACGGACTTCTGAATACCTTCCAGCCATATTACAAGTATCAGCCGGCGCCCGTATTGGAAAATGACTCTATCAGACTATACTACGATAGGCCTGTTATCACTGACAGAATGGTGACGAATAATAGGCCGGACATAGTGGTGTATGATAGAGAGCCAGAACAGCAATGCTGGTGGATGTCGACAGACCGAATAATAGCAACGTGCTAAACAAGTTCCAGGAGAAAAAGTCCAAATACACAGACCTTGCTATTGAGATCAAGCAGATGTGGCACCTCGATAAAATAGATATTGTTCCTGTCATCGTATCCTCGACTGGGTTAATACCCAAAACTTTGCATGATAGCCTTAAGAAATTAGAATTGCATAAGAATACCTATATAGAAATGTAAAAAGCTGTAATTCTTAATACATGTAGGATAGTTAGGAAATTTATGTCAAGTATATTATAGTAATCGAGCCTATTCCCTTTGATTGCTGAATATGGGAAAGGTAAATTATATCCAGCTAACAGCTGAGATAGTGCATAGGTCCACGATAATAAATAATAATTTTAATACAGATTTTCATAATTATTTAAGAAATCAATGTAGAAATAATAACTTTCGAATCATAGTTGGGGACTTAAATGTGAAATTTTCTGCATGATAGCGAACCCATTATATATTGGAAGAAAAATTTATGTCTGTGGTTAATAAGACAATTAGGGTGCAGGAAGATGGGGAAATAAGTACATACCAAATTGGAAATACTTCTTATAATACTATCGAGGTAACAATTAACAAAAAAATGGATTATGCAATTTTAAGGTCCCTTTTTTCAGCGATTTACTGGAAGACTTTTTATGCAATTACTGTATTTGTTGATATTATTAGGACACAGGTAGATGCAAGCTGTTTCAAAACCAAAAAACAAAATATAAAAAGAAATTCGTGGATAACCAATGCGCTTCTGAAATCCATTAATAAGCGGAATGATCTATATAAGGTTTGGGAACAGAATAGAAATAAAGATTCATGGGAAATTTTCAAAAACTATAGAATTGAACTTAACAAACTTGTAAAATGTGCGAAAGCAAAATTTTATATGGAGCAAGTGCGTTCCAGTAAGACAAATGTGGAAGGTGGTATCAGAACTGTGTACTAAGTCAAAAATACACACCCATATAAACAATCTTGAAGTAGATAATAAAATAGTTACGGACTGTAAAGAAATGGTTTTAAATTAATATTTCACCAATGTAGGAAAAACATTAGCGCAAAAAATTAACGTTTAAAAGAAAAAACAAATGATCAGTTCTGATAAATTAAACCATAAGTTATATCTAACTCCTTCCAATACAGAAGTAATAACTAATAATTTTAAATTTGAAAAATTAAGAGTTGTGGACTTGATACAATATCAGGGGAAATCCTGGAAACGAATTAATTTTTAGTATCATTAATTACGGATCTGGCTGTTATCTAACTTGTCTAAAATTGTAGGAAAGGTCTAAAAGAGAGATTATCATTTCATTTAAATGAAAACAACATATTATCAAATTTACAATATGGGTTTAGGGAAAAAAGATCGACGCAGGATGCCATCGCGAAACTTACTGAAAAGTTTTACAAGGCCTTCGATGAAAAGAAAGTATCATTATGTATTCTGGTTGACCGAGCAAGGCATTCTGTTGGATATTTTGGAACATATAGGTTTTGATGGTATTGGGTTAGATGAAGTTGATGAAGAGCTACCTTAATGACAGAAAACAATTAGTCAAATTAAACGGTGAGTTCAATGAGCTGAGCACTGTGGAGTATGGTATGCCACAAGGTACTGTCTTGGGGCCCATTTTGTTCACATTGTATCTGAATGGACTGCTGCTCAAGCAGACAGGGGACGATATATGTAATTAGTTATGCCGACGATACACTTATTTCTATTCAGCTAAAAAGTGAAAAGAATTGGAGTTATTAGTAGAATCAGATTTTTTACATGTATAAAACTTGATGACAGAACACCTATCCAATTTAGTAGATCGTTTAGGGAAGAGCATTGCTCTAGTGTGTGGTGATTTTAATTGTACGACTATAGACTGGAATCCTAGTGGACTTGGATATTATGAGCCGAATAAGTGCTAAATACTCGAATGTTATTGACTCTCTCTCATTCTGCCAATTTTTACAACTTAATTATATATCAAACTGTAATAATCGATTTCTTGACCTTATACTATGTAATGAAAATATTGTAACTGATATCACACACTGTTCTGCTCCTTTGGTCAATGAAGATCCTAATCATCCAGCGTTGGAATTTGTTATTAGTATTGAGGCTATGAAATGTATCAGAGGAAATAACCGTTTTAGAAATTTCAAAAGAGCCGATTATGCAGTTATAAATAGTCATCTGAATAGCGTGCCTTGGTCTGACATTCTCTCTCGTGGTAGTCTTGATGAAGATCTGAATACTCTTTACGCGATCCTGTATGAAACAATTGAACAAAATATACCACTGATCACAAAAAATGGGAAATTTCCCTTATACTTCTCCATATCAACAATAAAATGTATTAGAGAAAAAAATAAATATTTTAAAAAATGGAAAACTTATAAAAATCGTTCAACTTTCAATACATATAAACTTCTCAGATCACGTTGCAAAACTCTGATCAGATCAGATTTTAGAAAATATATCTCAAATATAGAAAGAGAACTGCCTGAGGATCCAAAACGTTTTTGGCGTTATGTCGCATCAAACAAGAGGCACTCTGGTATTCCTGCTACTATGTTGCTAGGAGACAAATCGGCAAATTCCCACAAAGAAATAGCAAATTTATTTGCACAGCAGTTTAGTGGTATATTCGAAGCTCCTCTTCCAAATCGTGATTTTGATCAACTGATAACTGATGCATCTGGAGGATTGCAGTTTAGTCTGGAAGAGGTCCTTCAGTGTCTCTCTAATATCGATTCAAAAAAAGGCTCACGTCCTGATGATATTCCTTCTGTATTCGTGAAGAGTGCTGCTAGGGGCTTGTGCAAACCACTGCAAATGATATATAACAGGTCGCTCGCGATCGGAGTGTTTCCCAGTTGCTGGAAAATTGCTTCAGTTGTTCCAATTCATAAAGGTGGTGAAAAAAATCTGGTCAAAAATTACAGGCCGATCAGCAAATTGAACATTATGGCTACATGCTTCGAATCCCTTGTCCACAAGTACTTACTTCAATCAGTAAAAAATATTTTAATCTCCGAACAGCATGGATTTATGAAGGGCAGGTCTATAGAAACAAACCTAATGTGCTATGCGAATTTTTTACATAGTTCACTCGACAGTCAGAGACAGGTAGGCTCAGTGTATACTGACTTCGGAAAGGCTTTCGATCGGATTGACCACTTTATACTAATAGAGAAGCTTATACTGGCCGGTGTTGGTGTGGTTCTTCTGAGATGGGTTACTTCATATTTGAGTGGTAGGAGGCAGTTTGTCTCTATCATGGGTGAAAGCTCTGATGCTTTTAACGTTACCTCGGGGGTGCCCCAGGGTTCTCACTTGGGGCCCTCTTATTCAATATATATATATCAATGATATAGGGGCTGTTTTCTGTACTGTAAATATTTACTGTTCGCTGATGACTTGAAAATGTTTATGAAAGTCGAGAGCCTGTCTGACTGTTTGCTTCTTCAGAAAGATCTTGAGATACTTGTCGCTTATTGCATTAGAAATAGAATTACTTTGAACACTGACAAATGTCAGGTCATATCCTTCACCGAGGCCGTGTTCATGTCCAGCACTTTCCTATCGGATTGAGAACAGTAATCTCAATAGGGTCAAAACCATCAGAGACTTGGGTATTATTTTCGATTCCAAATTGATATTTGATTCGCATGTTGAAGGTATTGTTGGGGCCTGTTTGAGGATGCTAGGGTTCATTTATAGGCAGTCTAAACCATTTAGCGACGCATCATATCTGGTGTCGTTGTATTATTCCCATGTGTTCAGCAAGCTTAACTTCGGTTCGATTGTTTGGAATCCTCAATACGTAGTTTATATCAAACGATTAGAAAGTGTCCAAAATAGGTTCCTGCGTATGTATGCATACAAGTCTCATATTCATCTTAATCACCACTATCCTGATTTAGGACGACAATGCGGATTGAATTCCCTTCAACATTGTAGAATAGTTTTTAATTTGACCCTCTTGTACAAAATATTGAACAATATTATAGAATGTTCCGAACTATTGGAGCAAATATCAATCAGTGTTCCTCAGCGCCAGTTAAGATCGCATATGCTCTTTCGTCCATCTTTTATCGTACAAATGCTGCTCAGAACTCCCCGATAAATAGAATGATTACACTCCATAATGATCACTGCCAGGGAATCGATTTTTCCATTTATCACTCTTCCAAGTAAAGAAGCTTTTGAAATTCAAATTCTTAAATTCAGACATATAAGATCTAGTGTTTTATAAGTTTTTCTTGTTTTTATCTAGTTTTTCTGTAATGTTTTTCTCATATTGTTGTTTTACATGAGAAGATATAGTCTCTCTAGTGTTTTATATATTTTTCTTGTTTTATCTAGTTTTTCTGTAATATTTTCTATTCTTCTCATACTGTTATTTTAAATGAGAGTCTCTCTCATTTTCATTTGTTATACTATATGTATCAACACTGCTGTTGATAACTATAATTTGGAACTAACCGTTAGATTTTTAATATCATATTATTTAGACTTTTATATACTTATAGGTACTCTTAAATTTTTAGCGTTAAGATAATTTAAGTTCACTTTTTTATATCTATTAGTGGGTACTTTTTGGGCCTTGGCCTGTTGTACCCCAAAGAGCCAAAATAAATAAATAAATAAATAAATAAATAAAAACCATAAATTTTCAAAAAACAAAGTAAATTCCTTTTTGTAAAGATCGGCGATCTTTGCCGGAAGGCTTACCTCTTTCTATTAACGACGAAATGTCTACACTTGAGGTCCTTTGTATATATGAATGCGAGTACCTTGGAGTGATATTGATACGTATTTGAGCTGGTGTGCTAGTAGGTTGATTGTAAGACTCAGGGGACTAGTATCTAGATTCAAGTACCTTTCCAAAATAATCGATATAGGTTGCCTAAAAATTATTTATCAGGCCCTTGTTGAGTCGCGACTGTGTTACGGAATTATTTCCTGGGGTGGTGCTTATAATAATGTCTTAAATAAATTAAATATACATCAAAAGTGGATACTGAGAATTATGTGTAAAAAAGACATCACTTTTCCATCTAAGTTACTGTATGAGATTTCAGGTATATGGGACAATAGGCAGCTCTTTTGCTCAGCCATTTTAAATCGTTTACGAAAAACTATAGGAAACCAAGTCCTAAACACACATGATTCTAATACTAGATGTAGTAAATTTCCATTAGTTGTCCCAAAAATGGTTGAAAGAATAAGTCAGAGAAATCACTTCTTCCTTGGACCCAGAATATTCAATAAACTACCTTTGAATTTAAGAAATATAAACAATATAAAACAATTCAAAACTAACATACAGAAATGGATAAATAATACGGATAAAGATTATATCACTAGTTTAATAAATTTAAAAACAATGATTGAATAACAATTACTATACATTACATAAATGAATTTTGATAATACAAAAAGAATAGATGTAAAGAAACAAAAGTTGACACTAGAACTGACACTTTTTTTTTCTTTCCTGTGTGCCCGCCATTATGTTTTCACTTTTCAACTGAATTCACGAGAGCATATATGTGTGTATATGTATATCCAAATGTAAGACAATTTAGGAATTGCTTCTGACGTGTATACGTGTATGTATGTTTGGGTATTACTTTGGAAATTTAATTAGGTATAGATGATACTCGCCACAGGTATATACCTATGTGAGTCTGAGATCTTTGTTGTTTACAAAACAAAAAAAAAAAAATTTATTATAATAAACACCTCAAAAAGTCTAGGAACACTTACCAATATCTTTAAAATATGAATTTGATGATTCGAATTTATAGAAATCTTTCGATTTTTGTTAGGATGTATTGTATATAATGTAATCTCAAGAAAACAAAATAATATTTTACTTCGCGACAAGAGGTTATGGTGGTACAATGTCGATTCACCCGTTTGTTCCTTAGATTGTACATCATTGGATAAGTTGCATTTTATACCTACTGCCAGGTTCAGCTTGGGTACCTCGGGTTCGCTAAGCCTGTACTCAGAAACAATGTTCCTGAGCTCCTGAGGGGTATATATTATTATTATTATTATTATTATTATCTCGGATTTTCTGGAACAACTTCATATCATCTGCGAACAACAAAAATCCACACTTCATAACTTTCTTCACATCATTAATGAAGAGGTTGAAAGGAATTGGGCCAAATGTGAACTCTGTGGAACTCCCAAAGTGACGAGTATCTCTCTGGAAAGTAGCGATTTATACCTGACTAATTGAGTTTAGTCACTCAAGAAGCCTTGTAACCAGGACAGAAGTGGACCAGATATATTCAGTGACTCCAATTATGCCAACAGTAAATTATAGTTTACCCTATAGAATGCTATTGAAAAATCTGTATACAAAGCATCCAACTAGGAGTCTGACTCAAAGCATTCGATAATATCCTTGACATAAAGTACCAGGTTTGACACAGTGGAGCAGCCCCTTTTAAAACCATGTTGCTCCTTGATTATAAGAGAGTAACAGTGCCAAGATAAAAAATGACACATCAGACTGTCAAACATTTTGGGTATCGCTGATTAGATTGATATAAACACCTCAAAAAAGTTTAGGGAACACTTACCAATATCTTCAAAATATGAATTTGATGATTCGAATTTATAGAAATCTTTCGGTTTTTGTTAGGATGTATTGTATATAATGTATTCCCAAGAAAACAAAATAATATTCGACTTCTCCAAAGCACCTATTTTAAAAAAAATTGAAACTTGAAAATGACGAAATTTGGTAAAACACAAAAAGAAATCCTGAACTAATATTTTCGAAACTATATGAAAGCACTTATATTTTTCAGTACCCAGAAAGTCCACCCCTGTTATTAATGACACTTTGGCATTTGGATTTTGACCCATTGTTTGGAGATACGGTACCACTACAGGTAAAACTATCTCATTTGCGTAAGAATTTCCCGTGAGGTCAGTTCTTCCACCAAGGCGTATACCTCCCCAAAACATCACTGATCCGCCTACCTGTCTGACAACTTCTCGAGCATGCTGGAGACGGTTTTGCTTTCCAGGTTCCCTCCATATTCGAATTCTTCCCGAGTCGGGATAATAACTAAATCTAGATTCATCACAGAAGAGAACTGTGGCTCACCTCTCTTGATCCCAGTTTACGTGTTCTTGGCACCAAGCTAAACGAGCAACGCGATTTCCATGGGTCAGTTGTGGAACTCTTAAAGGACGTCTGGAGTGAAGTTGACCTTCGTGCAGTCGATTTCTCACAGTTTGGTCGGAAATTTGTATATTATAAACTCGTGATAGCTCTTGAGCTAATTGAGATGCTGTGGTAGTACGATCTCTTTTGGCTTATAAAACCAAAAATCGGTCTTGGGCGACTGTAGTAATCCTGAAACGACCTGTATGGCGTTCTTCTACGCTACCTGTTTCATTGAAACGCGACCATAAACGGTTTATGACACTTGGGCTACTTCCCAGAACCCTGGATACTTCCCAGCTTGGAGCATGCTAACGGCTCGTAACATCTCTTCTCTAGTCAAATGTCGTCTTTCCATGGTCGAATCACAAAACTCGAATCTTTTATTTGTGCTTACAACAGAAACAAAGTGCCGACTAACTGATTTCAAACACTGAATGCATGAAATGATTATAAAGCAGCGTCGCATCTGCTGCATTTTTAATGTTTTATAAAAAAAACATTCAAAAAAAAAATCATCCATATTGATCGTTCTGGATACGATATATCGATATTCAGAAGTGTTCCCTAGACTTTTTTGAGGTGTTTATATCGAAACCGTAGAGTCAGACCAAAACAATGTGAAGAAACAAATGTTAATATGTTAATAATTGTATGCAATAAAGATATTATTATTATTATTATTAATTTATTATTAATAATTGAATACTCCTCAAATTTTAAGTAAAACACACAGAAAAGTTTGATTTTCACTTCCTCACCGTCTTTATTTATTTATTGATTTTGAAATAAATATAACACCATAGTACAGCACATACAAGTTTCGTTCTTGTTATCGAGTTATCAGTATCATATTGCTCTCGGCTATCAATAATAAATCGTTTGAAGTACTAGACTACTCAGACTGTGTGGATACATATTGAAGCAAACATTTAAAATATCTACTTACTTGAGAGTCTGGTCGTTTATGCATGGGATGCTGTCATGAATTGGCAAGCTTCTAGAGAAATCCAAGATTGCTTGTTGATATATTTCTGTTAATCCTTTGCAACTGGCAGAGTTGAAAAGGGGAAATTTCCAGAAGCGGTCCAGTTCTAAAGAATAGAAATAAGAAAATAAAGGAGTGAAAATCATTAGGGCGTTTTAATTTTAAATAGTGTAGGCGATCTTATACGTAAACTATTGAAAATACAGAGCAATTTGATGAAGGCGTATTTTCTAAATTGAATATTCGAGAAAAGCACCCACGCACTTGGAAAATCTCGGTTTTCTTCTGATAAAGGTCACTTTATGATGGCGGAACTCATTATAAATTGTACAACTATGAAAGTTTCAAGTTGATAAGCAGGCATTCTCTGCCATATGAAAAGAGCTTTGCCTTCCAGTAATTCTTTGAAGATGTGCAATTCAAAATGTAGTTTTGTACTTCAGGAAATTTTCTGTTGTCCCTTCGTGCTCAAGAAAACTAGGTATGTCGCCTTAGGGTTATGTTCGCCTCACATATTTGGTTCCTTAGTGCCGATCTCATTGAGACCTGTCGAAGTACAAAGTTGCAAGATTTGCTGCAGGTGGATTCATGGCTCGTTATCACATTTTCATGGAATCCCATGCGTGCTCGATCGGGTTGAGAACAGGACTCCGTGGAGTCTTCATAACATCGATTTCGGCTTCTTCGCGAATTCTCACCGATATGCGATCTTGCATGAAAAGGATACCTTGACAGGGACAAAGGGCTCTACATATTCGCGTTAAGTCTCTTCCGAATATTGGTGACTTATGTAACTCCCCCCAAACTATTTCAGTATATTTTCAATTTATCTAAGAAAATATTTCTATATCCCCAACTTTTAGTGTACAGTGTATTATCTCATCAAAGCTGAAACGTTCCCAATGATATAACACTGGTTTGTTCTCTTCATCCATAGCAAACTGAGATACCAAACGAGACTTGAATTTCAAAACAGAAATATATTAATGTCAGTTATAAAGCTTTCCTGGTGCGCTATTTTGAATGCGGAATTGAAACGTTGAACATCCGTTCTATTGTTTTATCCATTAACTGAGCATCAGAAAAAAAAGGAAAAATTTGTTATTACATCCAGTTTTACCTTTCAACTTTTACTAAACCTACGTTATTTACTTTCAGCAACAGGAGCTTTAGTATTACAATTAACAGATAAAACAATTATTTTCTTATCCCATTTTATTTTGAAGCCATTTAATATGCATTTTCAAATAAATGGCGAAGTACATTCATGTGTGGTCTGTTGACAATCAGCAGCACTGAAACATTTATAAAAGTTACAGGATATAATAACTTCACTAAATTGAGGTAATTCGACAGAATTACATTAAACAATCATCACGTGTCCGTGATCAGCTCTTGTTTGAGACAGCTTCTGAATTGAGTAGGGAGAGAGTGTAATTTGGACAAGAGATATTACGAAAGGAGAAGCTCAACTCCAAAACGGCGCGTCCCCGGGCTTGATATCAGAAACCCACAGGCGATTGTCACATATTGACTCAACCGGCTATGATACTGCGATGTAGAAGGCCACGGGAAACCACTCCATTATTTTCCCTAGTACATTCATCATGGCAACGAAACATGAAATAGACATACGTACTGATCATGGTTGTCGGAAACCAAGATCCGGCAGGGAAGGGAAACTACATACAACACACAGGGCCTCCCAGGTCGTCAATCTGCGAAACCCCTGTGACGCAAACAAGAACAAACATACTGTGAAGCTAATAGGTACATGGAACGTAAAAAGTATGTTTATGAATGGCAAAGTTCACAATACCATCTATGAAATGGATCAACTAAAGACCGACATTATGGGACTTAGCGAGACACGCTGGCCAAGCTCTGGCAACTGCCAGATACATGACCACACAGTATATTACTCAGGCAATGACAACCCAGATCACCGAAACGGGGTCGCTTTTGTTGTGTGCAAACAAATAAAACCGTTTGTGAAAAGTTTTGTGCCTTATTCAGACAGAGTGGCAATGATCAAGGTTAGTACCAAACCCATAGATACCAACATAATTCAGGTTTATGTTCCCACCTCCGAAGCTGATGATCAGGAGATCGAATTTTACGCCCAAATGGAAGTTCTCTTAAAATCTATAAAAACACGTGAACCAACATTAATAATAGGAGACCTGAACTCGAAAGTAGGAAAGGGCAAGGATGGAGATAGCGTTGGATGCTTTGGTCTCGGTGAGAGGAATGAAAGGGGTGACCGACTTGTTCAGTTTTGCAAAGAGAATAATTTAATAATAACTAACACATTTTTCAAGTTGCCACCACGTAGATTATACACCTGGAAAGCACCCAGTGATTCACGTAATGCAATAAAATTAACGAAGGCCTATCCTGGTGCAAACATTGCGTCAGACCACAACCCTGTTATTTCTCAATTTCAGATTAAACTCAAAAAGCTGAACAAAGCTCTCCCAAAGAACCGCGTTGACATCAGAAGGTTAAGAGATAAAAATATCAGAGAACAAGTCAGGAATACAATTGGCACATGCTTGAGAAAACTAGAGGAAGAACAAGAAAGAACTCCAGGAGACAAGTGGGAAAACCTAACCAAAACAATGGATTTAACATGCAAGCAGTACTTACAGAGGGACAAACGACCAGACAGGGAGTGGATGACGGATGAGATTAAGAACATGATGGACAGAAGAAGAACTGTAAAGAATAGAGCCTCACAAGAATATAAAAATATCAACAAGGACATTAAAATCAAAATAAGACAAGCAAAGGAGGAATGGATGAACCAAAACTGCCGGGACATAGAAGAACTGGAGCAAAAGTACGACTATGCTGGTGTACATAAAAACGTAAAACAGATGGTACAGTGTATTATCTCATCAAAGCTGAAACGTTCCCAATGATATAACACTGGTTTGTTCTCTTCATCTATAGCAAACTGGGACACCAAACGAGACTTGAATTTCAAAACAGAAATATCATATTAATTTCAGTTATAAAGCTTTCCTGGTGCGCTATTTTGAATGCGGAATTGAAACGTTGAACATCCGTTATATTGTTTTATCCATTAACTGAGCATCAGAAAAAAAGGAAGAATTTGTTATTACATCCAGTTTTACCTTTCAACTTTTACTAAACCTACGTTATTTACTTTCAGCAACAGGAGCTTTAGTATTACAATTAACAGATAAAACAATTATTTTCTTTTCCCATTTTATTTTGAAGCCATTTAATATGCATTTTCAAATAAATGGCGAAGTACATTCATGTGTGGTCTGTTGACAATCAGCAGCACTGTAACATTTATAAAAGTTACAGGATATAATAACTTCACTAAATTGAGGTAATTCGACAGAATTACATTAAATAATCATCACGTGTCCGTGATCAGCTCTTGTTTGAGACAGCTTCTGAATTGAGTAGGGAGAGAGTGTAATTTGGACAAGAGATATTACGAAAGGAGAAGCTCAACTCCAAAACGGCGCGTCCCCGGGCTTGATATCAGAAACCCACAGGCGATTGTCACATATTGACTCAACCGGCTATGATACTGCGATGTAGAAGGCCACGGGAAACCACTCCATTATTTTCCCTAGTACATTCATCATGGCAACGAAACATGAAATAGACATACGTACTGATCATGGTTGTCGGAAACCAAGATCCGGCAGGGGAGGGAAACTACATACAACACACAGGGCCTCCCAGGTCGTCAATCTGCGAAACCCTTGTGACGCAAACAAGAACAAACATACTGTGAACCTAATAGGTACATGGAACGTAAGAAGTATGTTTATGAATGGCAAAGTTCACAATACCATCTATGAAATGGATCGACTAAAGACCGACATTATGAGACTTAGCGAGACACGCTGGCCAAGCTCTGGAAACGGGGTCGCTTTTGTTGTGTCCAAACAAATAAAACCGTTTGTAAAAAGTTTTGTGCCTTATTCAGACAGAGTGGCAATGATCAAGGTTAGTACCAAACCCATAGATACCAACATAATTCAGGTTTATGTTCCCACCTCCAAAGCTGATGATCAGGAGATCGAACAATTTTACGCCCAAATGGAAGTTCTCTTAAAATCTATAAAAACACGTGAACCAACACTAATAATAGGAGACCTGAACGCGAAAGTAGGAAAGGGCAAGGATGGAGATAGCGTTGGATGCTTTGGTGTCGGTGAGAGGAATGAAAGGGGTGACCGACTTGTTCAGTTTTGCAGAGAGAATAATTTAATAATAACTAACACATTTTTCAGGTTGCCACCACGTAGATTATACACCTGGAAAGCACCCAGTGATTCAACCGATAACATAATACGAAATCAAATTGACTTTATCATCATCAACAAAAGGTTTCGTAATGCAATAAAATTGCATTGTTATTTCTCAATTTCAGATTAAACTCAAAAAGCTGAACAAAGCTCTCCCAAAGAACCGCATTGACATCAGAAGGTTAAGAGATGAAGGAATACAATTGGCACATGCTTGAGAAAACTAGAGGAAGAACAAGAAACAACTCCAGGAGAAAAGTGGGAAAACCTAACCAAAACAATGGATTTAACATGCAAGCATTACTTACAGATGGACAAACGACCAGACAGGGAGTGGATGACGGATGAGATTAAGAACATGATGGACAGAAGAAGAACTGTAAAGAATAGAGCCTCACAAGAATATAAAAATATCAACAAGGACATTAAAATCAAAGTAAGACAAGCAAATGAGGAATTGATGAACTAAAACTGCCGGGACATAGAAGAACTGGAGCAAAAGTACGACTATGCTGGTGTACATAAAAAAGTAAAACAGATGGTGGGAAAAAGCAGATATAAAACAGCAACCTTAATGGACAACGACGGCAAGGTTATTATAGATGACGCTGATAAATTAGAAATATGGAAAGATTACATATTAAATCTCTTCGGAGACACTCGTTCTGAAACACGTGCATCACAAATAACCACCGGACCATCAATAACTCGTGATGAAGTACTACATGCTCTGAGGACAATGAAAAGTGGGAAGGTGCCTGGCCCAGATAACATCTATATAGAATTGTTAAAGCTCTTTGATGACAAGGACGGACTCCTGGATCTTTTTACAGGACTATTTAACGACGTCTATGATACTGGCCAAGTTCCCAGAAAATGGCTTATTTCGACTTTCCTGGCCATCCCAAAAAAGACGACATCTAGGAAATGTGACGACTACCGACTGATAAGCTTAATGAATCATATAACTAAGCTCTTTCTGAAGGTTATCCACCGACGAATATACAGCAGATGCGAGGAACATATCTCTGAGACGCAGTTTGGTTTTCGTGAGGGTCTTGGGACCAGAGAGGCCATATTTTCGTTGCAAGTTCTAATCCAGAGATGCAGAGATATGAGCCAGGATGTGCACATTTGTTTCATTGACTTCTCCAAGGCGTTCGATAATGTCAGGCACGACAAACTCATCCAGATATTAAAAACATCTAATATCGACGAAAAGGATATAAGAGTTATCACCAGTCTGTACTGGGAACAGCGTGCGACAGTAAAATTGGATAATGTGAACATCTCGGAGGAAATGGAAATATGTCGTGGAGTACGACAGGGATGTGTTCTCTCTACAACACTGTTCAACCTGTACTCAGAGGGAATCTTTCGTGAAGCCCTAGAAGGTCAAGAAGGTATAAAAGTTAATGGACTACCTATAAACAACATCCGCTACGCAGATGATACTGCTATCATAGCCAGTAGCTCAACAGATCTGCAACAACTAGTAGAAAGGGTTAAAGAACACTCAGAACGATACGGCCTGAATCTAAATATATCAAAAACAAAATATATGTTCGTAACCAAAAGAATAGGCATACAGGGATATCTCACTGTCAATGGGGAGAGAGTACAGCAGGTCCACACATTTAGCTATTTGGGAACGACTGTGTATGATTCGTGGGACTACAAGGGAGAGGTATTGTGCTGAATTGAGAAGGCCAGAGCGAGATCTTTAAGAATGAAAAAGATGTTTATTGCCAGAGACCTAACACTTAATCTTGAGATCAGAATGCTCAGGTGTTATGTTTTCTCTGTTTCGTTGTATGGAGTAGAGTCGTGGGCTGTCAATGAGACAATTATTAATAAAGTGAACGCTTTTGAGTTGTGGTGCTACAGACGTATTCTCAAAGTTTCATGGACGCAGCATGTTACTAACGAGGAGATCATAAATAGAATGGGCAAGAAGAGGGAAATTGTTCAAACACTGAAGGAACGGAAGCTTCAATATCTTGGCCACATAATGCGACACGACAAATATCGACTACTACAATTAATCCTTCAGGGAAAACTTGAGGCGAAAAGAGGCCCTGGAAGAAGACGTCACTCGTGGATGAAGAACTTGCGCGATTGTTTCGGATTGACTACAACTCAGCTGTTTCGAGCAGCAGTTAACAAAGTGAGAATTGCTATGATGTTAGCCAATGTCCGGAACGGATAAGGCACCCCTAAGAAGAAGAAGAATCATTGAAAATCTCTCATTTATTCCGATTACTTTTTGCTTCAGATTCGTACTCCTGATACAGATCCAGATCTGAAATTCATCTAATTCTCGGAATTCTTCTCATGAAAAGAAGATTTCATTCAAGTCATCCCTTCATCGAAATATGGAAATTCTTATGATACTTATTGATTACACTGATAGACAAAAATTACCTCAATGAAAGTTGAATAGAATTGAATGGGTTATTTTGTATCTATAACTAGTCTGTAACTAATCTGTATTTTTAGAAAATTTCGATCACCTTCAGTTTTTTGCGACAGCAATTAATCTTTTTTTAAGTGAAAACGGTAAAAAAATGAATAAATGAAGATAAAATAAGTTATATTTACTTTTATTCATGATTTTCGAGAATATTTAGCGACAGATACATTCCTTTTGAGTGTCCAGCAGTAGTCAGTTAACATGTTCAGACTACACTTGCCTTGGTACTTTTTCTTTATGTTCGATATTTCCTGATGGAACGGCACACCATGTTCGTCGCTAACGACTCCCAAATTTTGAGGAAAAAATCCAAATGCGAGTGACATATTGCATCCCATATCCTTGTAAGCTGCTAAGATTTGTTGACTAACTCTTCGTAGTTTTCGGCCCTGTGGTTTCCAAGAAAATTACGAACAATATTTCGAAAACATGTCCTGGCGGATTTTCGATCGAATTAAGTTTTTGTTCAAACTCTTCACCGGCCATTAGGTCTCTTATTTGTGGCCTTACAAATATTCCTTCTTTTATTTTGGCATCACTGATTTTTGGGAATTTTTGTTTTAAGTAACAAAAACCATCCCCATTTTCATCCATAGCTTTGACAAAATTTTTCATTAGTCCGAATTAGATATGCAATCGACGTGGCAATACATCTTCAGGATTTATAAAAGAAGTGTGAAGAGCATTTCGTTGACCTCCACATATTTTCCAGGAATATTGGTTATATTTAATATGTTCTTGCAGTGGTTTCATATTTTCATATGATTCTTTCATTTCAGTAGCATGAACGACCGGTACGGAAGGGTATTTATTACAAATATGTAACAGTACAGCTTTCAAACTAACCTTTGAGGAATCTATAAACAACCTCCAGTCAGATGTTTTATATTCAAACGTCAACTCCGCCATCACTGAGGGAATGTCACTGCAAAAATCTATATTGCCATCTTGAAAAAAGAACTTGAGGAATTCGTATGTCGAGTTCCGTATACGGAAATTCTAGTATTTTTTTCAGTAAATTCCAGTCATGAAGTCGGGACGCCAACAGTTCTGCCTGTCTTTTACTAAGATCCAAATCACGTACTAAGTCATTGAGACCGTTTTGAGTTATAAAATGAGGCTCTCTGTTTGAAGTACTTGGGCTTAAAAGTCGGATCGGAATCTGAACTCTCGGATATATTTTCTTCGGTCACGTCATTCATGTTCTATGGAAGCTGAGGAACAGGTAAATCACACTGTGTGGAATAAGTCTTCGAGCAGATAGTAGATTCGGATAGTTCACAGAGTGCCTAGATTAGTGATTAATAACTTTTATAGTTTGGCAGAAATTACAATCTGATACATGGTCTTTCGGTTCGGCCCATGTCATTGGAACTCCGAACTGTATATGACGAGATCCTTTAGCCCATGATGTTGATAAAGCGACACACTGTGCACAACAAACACTAGGAGTCCAGGTTTTGTCCAAATTGTGTGCCGGAAAACCAAAATAATTAAAATAACAGTTTTTAACTAATGGTGTCAAACTACGACGTTGACTTTTAACAGTAAGTTGACCGCAAATATAACAAAAGTTATCAGGGCGGTTTACACACACTCTAGGCATCTTAGTATGATGTATAACACTAATCTCAAAAAAAAACTTTTAATTTCAATATTCTTTCGTTAATTTATTCGGAAACACACGTCGGTTAGCAAAATTCGCTTAATCGAGTTAGTCGATATTTTATGAAAACTGAGAATGATTGAACAAAACTAAGTATGAGGTTTATATGCGGGTAGGATAGATGGTTGAAAATATAACTTGATTTCGTTTAATAAATTTACTGTTTCTCATTGTTATTTATATCAATAAAGTTTTGTTTGTCTCTCTATTTTTGGACCCTACTAAGGCCTTTGACTGCGTGGCTCACTCGGTTCTGATTCGGAAGCTTTCTCGGTATCGGTTTCATACAAATAGTTGTAAACTTATCTCCTCACTTCCAACTAATAGGTTTCAAACGGTTTTTGTGAATGGCAGTTTCTCGGGTAAGGAGAGAGTTGAAGTTGGAGTACCACAGGGTTCTGTGGTGGGTCCTTTATTATTTCTCATCTTTATTAATGATTTTCCGGATTACCTGAGCCACTGCCACATTCTGTTTGCTGATGACACTACTGTATCTGTACCTAGTAATAGTTTGGTGGAAGCTGAAGAAAAGTTTGCGCATACGGAGTCGAGGGCCTTGGAATGGTTTTCGAGTAATTTATTGAGCTGAACAACAGAGCTGTGTTTGGTGTTAGAGCTCTTGAGGCTAAAAGTGTTCTTTTTTGGGTGGTCATTTGGAATTGCATTTCACTTGGAGGGTTCATTGTGATGTGCTTGCTAAAAAAAATTGCAAGAATGCATTTCTCTTGCGAAGTTTGGCATGCTCTTTGTCTAGGAGGGTACTGAGAACTGCCTCTTTCAACTTATTGAGACACATTTGAGATACAGTATCCTGTTGTGGGGAAATTGCAGCGAGTTTGATTAAATTGAGAATTGTTGGTGGACTAGGCTAGAGATTATTGTGAAAATTCTTTCAGAGAACTGAATAGACTGACTCTCCCTTGCTTGTTTGTACTTGAGTGTCTACTCTATGCTCATAAAAACCAACAATAAGTAACTTTGAATAGCCAGTTTCATTCCTATAGTACCAGAGGCACAAAGATAATGTAAGAATCCCATTTTATAGGTTGAGAAGTCGCAGAATGGACCAAACTTTCTGAGTTACAAATTATATAATGTTTTACCTGTTTGTATGCGTAGACTTTCTGTGGCATCATTTAAAAATGAAATCAAGAAATTTTTAATTACAGAATGTTTGTATAAGACTGATGATTATTTTAAACTCAACTTTTCAGAATTGACAATCTGAACTCTATTCGCAGTGTTAGCTTTTGAAGGGCTATCAGTGTCGTTTGTAATTTTTTAGTGATATTTTCTGTGATATGACGTGTGTGACTTCTGTATATTAGCACCAATAAATGCTGAATACTGAATATAGAAGTCAATAAATGTTCTGCCTTAACATTGTTTTTTTAATTAAATATACATTCTGTCAAAAAGTGCCGGGAATTGGTCAGTGAAACAGAAGATTTTCATTTTTCATCACCTTCAAATTTTGCCCCTTCCGAAATGATACATTTACGTCAAATTTACACAATTTCTTGAAACCCAAAAATACATGCGGACCTGACCAAATCTCCTTATCTTTTATTGTTTCGTGTGCCCACAATTTAGTTGAACACCTTTTAATGATCTTTATTTCTGTTTGAAAGAAGGAAATTTTCCCGATCTAGCTAACGTCACTCAAATTTTCAGATCTGGAGCACGCTCAATCATCTTAAACTATCGTCCGATTTCATTTTGTGACGGATTTGCAAAGGTCTTCGATCAGATGCTTGCCAACTTACTTCTAGACCACGTTCGTGATGATATCGTTGAAGAACAGCATGGTTTCTGTCGTGGTAAGACGACGGAAGTCAATTTGCCTATATTCGTTACTTTTGTTTCCAAAACTATTTAACTCGGTTCTAATGTAGACTGTATTTATGGGGATATAAAGAAGGCATTTGATAGTTTTCCGGTTAATTTGGAAATTTTTATTTATATTAAGGCACCTTTAGGGTATTGCTGATCCGTTACTTTCTTGTATTGAAGTTTTTTTATTAGGTAGGAAACAACTGATTAATGTTAATCATCGGTCGGGGAACCTGGGTAAATTACTCCAAATGGGGTAAAAGTGAAATTTTTGGGGTAAAAAGTATATATTTTTAAGTTGCTATTTTATAAACCTGTTATTATTTTTTCAACTAAAACAATTTAGCGTCAAATGCAAGCCACGCCATCTCACTACCCACCACTAGAGTGTTTTCCAGAGAGCTAGTTTTTACTAGCTAGTTGCTGACAAGATCACCATTTTATCATTACTCATCGATTTATCGAACAAGGTAATTTAATTTAAGTATTTTACAAATATTATTTTCTGTCTCCCTTCAGATGGCAGCAAATAGAAAAAGAACATACCAAGACGAACTCCTCAACTACGGTTTTACACAAATAGAAGACAATGGTACAATGAAACCAATGTGTGTTGTATGTATGAAGGTACTGACTTCAGAATCGTTCAAAAAAAGTCAATTGAAGAAACATTTAGATAATTTGCATTCACACATGTCTTCCAAACCGCGAGAATACTTTACAAATTTAGAAATATCTGTTAAAATACAAAGATTGAATAGCAACTTGTTTGGTACATTCGATCAGCGTTCAGCGTCAAGGGCTAGCTTTGAAGTAGCCTAGTTGATTGCTCGAAATAAGAAACCATACACTATTGGTGAAGATTTGGTTAAATCAGCTACTGTAAAATGGCAGAGATTATGTGTGGTCAAAAAGAAGGGAAGAAACTGAATTCAGTGCCTTTGTCTGCGAGAATTGTGAAAGAACGAAGTTCTATATTAGCAGAAAATATGAAGGAACAGGTTATTTTCGCATTAAAACAGGCTAAATATTTGGCTATTCAGCTTGATGAGACAACTGATTTTAGTAGCAATTCGCAGCTAATGGTATATGTTCGCTATAAAGGTGCAGATAATTTTGAAGAGGAATTACTGTTTTGTTCTTCTCTCGAGTTGAGATCTCGTGGAAATGATGTCTACAATAAAGTAAATGAATACTACAATGCGCAAAGTTTGAAATAGGAAAACTGTATTTCTGTATCTTTGGATGGAACTCCAGCTATGCTGGGTCATATCAATGGTTTTTCGGCTTTCGTAAAAAAAAATAACCCAAATATTGCAGTTACTCACTGTATGATCCACCGTCAGGCCCTTATGGTTAAATATTTAGAACCTACACTGGAAGCCGTCATGCATGATGTCATTAAGATTGTAAATTTTATCTAGGGACATGCACTAAACACGCGGCTATTTCGTGAATTATGTTAGGACAGTGAAGCTGAATATACGGACCTACTTTATTATACAGAAATAAGGTGGGTCCTTCGCGGAACTGTACTAAATCGAGTATGCACTCTCAAAATTGAAGTCGAAATTTTTATGGTTGATCAAAAAAATATTCTAGCAGATAAGTTTAAAAACTCTTCCTGGGCTACATATCTCCCATATTTAGCGGACATTTCTGAGAGTATAAATATAGTAAACAAAGAATTGTAAGGAAAGAATATTAATATCATTTCAGCGAGAGAAATAGTGTCAGCGTTTGGATTAAAGCTGCAATATTGGAGACAGAAAGTAGAACAGAACAAGATAGCTTCTTTTTCAAGGTTAGCTTTGTTTTTGGAAGATTGCGAAAATATTACTTTTGCTGACATCAAGGATACAATTGTAAGACATCTTATCAAACTTAGAGAGCAATTTTCAGATTACTTTCCAGATCTTGATACACGTACTATCTGTTGGATTGTAGATCCTTTTGAATGAGAAATTGCTACGATACCAGAAGAACCTTCAGGTTTGGCAGAAGCAATTCTTGAACTTCGATCTAATACTAAAGCACGTATTCAATTTGAGAGTAAACAAAATCTGACGTCTTTTTGGATTTCAAAAGCTGCAAAGGCTTTCAAAACTGCACATGAAGACGCGGTTAAAAATTTGCTGCCATTTATAAGAACATATTTGTGCGAACAAGGATTTTCCACTCTAATGAACATAAAAACGAAGAACAGAAATCGATTAAACGCCGAAGACTGTATTCGCATAGCTTTTGCATCAAAAAGTCCTAATTTTGAAGCAATAGTATCGAACATGAAACAACATCATTTCTTCAAAACGCGAAGGAAGAATGTTTTCAATTATTCTTTTTTTTTCTAATTTTTTCAATTCTAATTTTTGTTTTTACCACCATTATTATTATAATTTGTTACAGTACCCCAAATTGTCAACCCTCAATTGTACCCCAATGGGTTTCAATATATATATATATATATATATATATATATATATATATATATATATATATATATATATATATATATATATATATATATATATATATATATATATATATATATATATATATATATATATATATATATATATATATATATATATATCAGATTGGAAGACCACTTTTTTGTTCAAGATTCAGGAGCGGCCTAAACTCTGCTATAATGTCTTTAAGTAATAAGTTTTTTGGTGAGTAGTTTCGTCCAATATTTTTTTTTTCCGTAAAAATTCATAAAAATAGGCTCTCACATCATCGCATGCTCCTTCGGCCAGAGAGGATGAATACTTTTTCCTTTTGTTATCTTATTGCCCAAGGATAGCTTTATTGATGAATTGAAATAGATTATTCTCATTTTATACAGGAGTGACTCAAAAAAATTATTGAATATTGTAATTTTAAAAATATCATATCTTGATTTTTTCAAATGGAACACCCTGTATTTTATTATTCATGTCAACGCATAAAATATTGTGCAATATTTTGGCAGAAGTAACTTTATCTTTATCTTCGATCATTTTCAGAATATTCGATTATCTGTGAAAATTTTTGATGAAAATTCTACAAACCGTATCAAACTCATCAACATGCATCATTATTCGCACAGAAGTTTTTTTTCTGTAATGATTCAAGTAGTAAAAAATAAAACCTAAACAAGATAATTCTTTAAACGAATGATAAAATCAAGATGATTTCTGCCTTCTGTCAGGAGTCCGGACATAACATATTCTGCATTTTACATGGTGAAGTTATCAGTATTTCGTTATTAAGCATTGTTGTTAAAGTGAGGTTTGAACCCAATTTTCTCAATTGACTGCCATGAAGTTCTCCAAAGAAGAAATGGTTGATATGATTTTTATTCTGGGTGAGTGTGATAGAAATTTTGTGTTGACAAGTAGAGTTTATGCACAAAGGTTTCCCGATAAGAGGCATCCTGATGCAAGATGCTTTGAAAAACTTCTAATAAGATTTATCGAAACAGGTAATATTTTCTATAAAAAAATCTTTGGTGGTTTTTTCAGATTGGAAGAACACTTTTTTATTCAAGATTCTGGAGCGGCCTAAACTCTGCTATAATATCTTTAAGTAATACGTTTTTTTGGTGAGTAGTTTCGTCACAATATTTTTTTTCCGTAAAAATTCGAAACGGGTAATATCGCTTAAAAACAACATGAAAAAGCAAAAACTGCTGCAGCTGATGACAACCAGTTATCAGTTTTGTTGACAGTGACAGAGGACCCATATGAAAGCCAAAGAGATTTCTCAGTTAACAGATATAAATCAAACTTCTGTCCAGAGAATCTTGAAAGTGAATAAATTTCATGCATATCATGTACAGCTGCACCAGGAACTGAACAATCAAGACTATGAAAATCGAATCAATTTTTGCAATTGGGCAAGTGACAAAGTAGCGGAAAATCCAAATATGTTTAACAGAGTTCTTTTCTCGGACATGGCAACTTTCCACAAGAATGGGCTAGTCAACAGGTACAACTTTCATTATTACGCCACGGAAAATCCACACCTCATGACACAAATAGATCACCAGCATCGTTGGTCCTCGAATACATGGGCCGCTATAGTAGATGGATATCTAATTGGGTAGCACTTTTTCTACGGGCATCTCAATAGTGAAATGTATTTAGATTTTCTGCAGAATCATCTACCAATGTTACTTGCCGTTACCAGAGCATATAAGACAAGATTTGTGGTTTCAACAGGATGGAGCACCGGCACATCAGGTTAGGGAGCATTTGCATCATGTATTTCCAAACAAATGGATAGGACGTGGTGGTCCTGTTAGATGGCCAGCTAGGTCTCCGGACCTTACAAGTCTAGATCTTGTCTTGTAGGGTTATATTAAGGGCATCGTTTACCAGATTCCTTCTACAACACAGTTGGCTATGAGACAGAGAATAGTCGAAGCTTTTCAGTCAGTTAACCCGCAAATGTTCTCGAGAGTTCAACGGTCTTTCCTCAGAAGGATTGAGTTTTGTCTACAAAGAAACGGGCAACATTTCGAACACTTATTGAAATAGTTCAACACCTTGTAGATCATCTCACCAAAAACCAATCTATTACGTATTTCATACACGACTACCTTAAAATATCTCCATTTCTCTGATCAAGTATAATGATATTTACTAATAAACTCTTCTTTCGCAACCTCTGATTTTATTATTTTAGTTTATTTTTTTTTATTTCGAAAATGGTCGAAGATAAAGATAAGGTTACTTCTGCAAAAAAATATGGCACAATATTTTATGCGTTCACATGAATAAAAGAATACATGATGTTCCATTTGAAAAATCAAGATATGATATTTTTAAAATTACAGTACTCAATAATTTTTTTGAGTCATTCCTGTATAAAATGAGGATAATCTATTTATATTCATCAATAAAGCTATCCTTGGGCAATAAGAAAACGAAAGGAAAGAAGTATTCATCCCCTCTGGCCGAAGGAGCATGCGATGATGTGAGATCCTATTTTCATGAATATTGTGACGAAACTACTCACCAAAAAAACTTATTACTCAAAATTTCCAATTTGAAAAAACCTCCCAAGATTTTTTTATAGAAAATTGGGACACCCTGTTTACTTCAAAATAAATTTCTGAAGTAGATTTTTACTTTCTGAATACAATACTGTTCGAACAAAAATGAAATCTTCAAGAGTGTACGAGCTATAGAGCACCGCGCCACTGGTGAATCACCCAGTATATTACTTATATTTTATTACCGTTATGTATTACTAGGTATTTATTACATTGATAAATTGAATAAATGATGTTTAAATAAAATTTTTAGTTATTGTTTTCCTCTCAAAATTATCATGGAGGGCTATAATACGAAAGATGCTAAAAAGAGGCAGTTTCGTTTTTTTTTACTCTTCGCCATGGGGTAATATCAACTCACACAAACATATTTTGGGGTAATGATTTAAAAAGTTCCCCGACCGCTGATGTAAATGGTCATGTATCTGAACCGATTGATGTTCTATCGGGATTATAGCAGGGGACCCATTTGGGACATATCCTATTTCTTTTATTCATCAATGATGTAAAATTCATTTTCAGATAAAGCAAATTCCTTTTATTTGCTGACGATTGCAAAATATTCAAACGTATAGAAACAGTAGATAGTAGAAGATGAACTACACTTTCAAACGTCATCTTAATATCGCAAAATGTAAACACATCAGATTTTCAAGGCAAAAAGACCCTTGGAGTCGGTCATATGGCTTCAACTGTGCATTGATCGAATAAGTAACAAATTACAAAGATTTGGGAATTCTCGTGGATAATAAATTATCTTTCAACCTACACATTGACTATCTGATTAAGAGACCAAATAAAAAGCTTGGATTTCTAGAACGAAATACCAAAGAATTCGTAAATATCAGATGTTTGATAATCCGTTATATAACAATAGTCATGGAATGATTCTCTAATTTGGGCCCCCGTATACGCAACACACATCGGGCGACTTGAAAGAATACAAAAAAAAATCATTGAGTTTGTTTCGAAAGTTGCATCGAGTTCGAGTCACACACCTACGAATATCATCTGACATTATTTACAATTCCCCATCTTATCAGCCGTATGTCCTACCTCCGTACAATATTTGCATTTAAAGTTCTGAATGGTGTCATCAACAGCTCTGATGTCTTGAATTTATTCCCTTTACATGTTCCCTCAAGGAGCATTAGAGGGAAACATCTGTTATCCTGTGAATATCATAGAACAAATCATGGAATTCATTCTCCGTTAGCTTAAATTGTTTCAGAACTAAGCCGAGACACTACCTGTATTGAGCCAACGTTATCGTATTGCAAAACTGTGTTTTTTAGTTTCACTGTTCATGTTATAAGCTACTTGTAAAAGGTTTTCCGTTTATATAGATATTCTTCTATTCTGAAACATTTTTTCAGACACTTTTTCCGGAATCGACTGCAGTTCTCACCGCGAATTCTCTTTTATGTTTTCTATCGATTCAAAACGATTCAATAACATTTTCAAGTAAAAATTCAATGTATAATCAATTCATAGAGAATTGGTAATATTGTTAGATCTCGCTGACTTGCAAGCATAAAGAAAATCACTATAGAGTTCCTTTTCTTTTATTGTGTGAACATCGATCTTTTTGAATATTATTGTGTTTGAAAACTAAATAATTTTTTGTTTAAAACTATCTCGCCACAGGTTCTTCAACCTTCGCGAGTGTTCTTTTTCGTTTTGAATCTTTAGTCGTATGAATATGTAGGTATAATGTGAGTGAATTTTCGGAAACACAAATTTGAAATTGTTGTTTCAAAAACTGCTTGTATTGCTTTTTGGAATACGCGATTAAAGATTATTGTTATTATTATTATCGTGGAGTTATGCACTATCTCAGCTGTTAGCTGGATATAATTTACCTTTCCCAGATTCAGCAATCAAAGGGAATAGGCTCGATTACAATATACTTTCTCATTATTCTACATGTATTAAGAATTACAGCTTTTTGCATTTCTATATAGGTATTCTTATGCAATTCTAATTTCTTAAGGCTATCATGCAAAGTTTTGGGTATTAAACCAGTCGAGGATACGATGACAGGAACAATATCTATTTTATCGAGGTGCCACATCTGCTTGATCTCAATAGCAAGGTGTATTGGACTTTTTCTCCTGGAACTTGTTCAGCACGTTGTTATTTTTCGGTCTGTCGACATCCACCAGCATTGCTGTTCTGGCTCTCTATCATACACCGCTATGTCCGGCCTATTATTCGTCACCATTCTGTCAGTGATAACAGGCCTATCGTAGTATAATCTGATGATCTGAGTCATTTTCTAATACGGGCGCCGGTTGATACTTGTAATATGGCTGGAAGTTATTCAGAAGTCCGTACTTGAGTGCAAGTTTCTGATGGATAATTTTGCACACTTGATTATGCCTGTGAAGATAATCCGTATAGGCCAATTGTTCGCAGCCGGACGTAATATGCTGTATAGTCTCCGATCTTATATGGCATTTTCTGCACTTATCTGTTTGTAATGTTCCGTCCTTAATAATAAATTTTTTGTAGTTGTTTGTAGCGATCACTTGGTCTTAAATGGCCATAAGGAATTCTTCTGTTTCCGCGAATAATTCTGCTTTCATCAACCATTTGTTGGAGGCTTCTTTGTCGATGTGTGGTTGATTAATCTCATGGTGATGTCGTCCATACAATTCCTTTCTTGCCATTGCTCTTGTTTTTCAGTATCTGATAGAAACGGTAGATTCAGCAGGTCATCTCTGATAGCAAGATTTAGAGGTGTATATCCCTTATCAGCCAACGTTACCACTCTATGGAGGTCAAAAGTGAGAGCTTTTGCAGAGAAGAGTTCAACATTGATATCAGCACATTCTTCAGACGCTGACTGTATTCTGAACGAAACTTCTCCTTTGATTGTTTTTGGTCTAGCAATCTGGCTTGTTGGTATCCTAGATATTTGTATGTTTCGCCATCCCTCATGCACTTTATAATATCACCGTTTGAGAGTTGTGTTTCACCATCTATGACTTTCCCTCTTTGAATGTTCAGGGTCTTACATTTTTCAATCCCGAATTTCATATGAACTTCTGCCGAGAACTTACTGACAGTTTTCAGCAGATCATCCAATTGCTTCTTGTTCGAAGCATATAATTTGATGTCATCCATATACAGCAGGTGGGAGATTGTATGATAGTTCCTATCTGTTTTTATCCAAAATCCATATCCTGTTTTATTGAGCATTGAGGTCAATGGGTTCATAGCTAAACAGAACCATAATGGACTCAAAGATTCTCCTTGAAAAATTCCACGACGTATTATTATTATTATAATCGAAAACGGGTACCACGAAGTGCTAATTTGACTTTTGGGAAAGAAAAGTCGGCCGGAGCCATATCAGGTGAATAAGATGGTTGTTCGATGGTATTTGTCGAGTTTTAGGTCATAAATTCATGCACTATGACAGCCTTGTGAGATAGTGCATTATCCTGGTGTAAAATCCATGAGTTTTCTTTCCACAAGTCTGGCTTTTTCGACGAATGTGCTCTCTCAAACGCCGCATAACGCTCAAGTAATATTCTTTATTTACCGTTTGACTTTCTGGCAAGAATTCCGAGTGCACAACACCGCGATAATCAAAGAAAACAGTTAACATTACCTCGACTTTTGATCAACGTTGTTTTTTCGGTTTTGGTTCAGTTGGAAGGCGCCATTCCGAAGCTTGTTGACTATTTTGCATGTCAAACTCATAAACCCATGTCTCATCACTAGTTACAGTGCGTTTTATGAATGTGTGGTCGGAATTGACTCGTTCTAGCAAGTCTTAAGCGACCTTTACGCGATTCAATTTTTTAGCGAAATTCTGGTCTTTTGGAACTAGTCGAGCAGCGACGCGTTTCATGCCCAAACAATCGTTTAAAATTGTACGAATTGATTCGTGAGACACACAAATTTTTTCTTTCTGCACGGCGCCCATATGGGCAGCACTCAGGCCGTTTGTGCTTGCCGTGTTTTGCTGAGTTGTTATTTGTCTTGTAAAAACTTCCTGATGCAGCTTGCAAGACTGTTGTAGGGGGCCTCCTGGATCATCCAGGTGCTGGTTGTTTCAGCGCCCAAGGTGTTCAGTCTGGTTTCCTTATGAGCGGGACATTCGAAGAGTATGTGTTCCGTTGTCTCGTCATTTTCTAGACAACTACGACATTGTGTGGTTTCCGATAGTTTCATGACGTGTAGATGTTTGTTGAGTTGGTGTCCCGTCAATAGGCCCACTACTTTCCCAACAGACTCTTTTTCGAGGGACAGTAGTTCATGTACCCTCTTCTTTGATTGCGGCCCTTTTATGAGCCTTTTTGATTGTCTCAGTCCCGAGATGCCTGCCCAGTAGTTTTGGGTCTTGGTAGTGTTCCAATTTTGAAAGAAAGAGAGCATATGCGTCCATGGGATGGTCAGAATTGGTTTTGGTACCACCGGAGAATAGCAAATATTTCTGCGTGTGTTACGGTGACGTTGTTTCCCAAAGCAATCATAATGTTTGCCTGAACCCATCCCGGTTTTGGACCCATCCGTAAACCAGGTGAGGCCCTGTGGGGTGATCAAGGCGTGGGGTGTGGTTAAAATTTCTTTTGGTGAAATAACGACTTTGTAGGGTTCGTCAAAGTAGCAGGTGGCTCTCGTTTGATCTCCTCTTGTGAGAAGGTCAGGTCGGAGTTCTCTGATTTTGTTCATGGATGTGGAGAGTCCAGAGATTGGATTTCTGTCCCTCCACATACTTCCATCCACAGTCTCAAAGAGGCCCTCATGACCACCTCCTCCACCACTATGTGTAGTGGAGGGATGCCCAGAAGACACTTCAAAGAGGCCGTGGGTGTGGATCTCAAGGCTCCCGTGACTGCCAGACATGCTTGCCTTTAGATTTTGTTCCATTTTATACCATTTTCCAGTGCAGGCCACCATACGATGCCGGCATAGGTCAGGAGCGGTCTTATCACTGTTGTGCATAGCCAACATATTATCTTTGGTTTGAGTCCCCATTTGGGGCCGAATACTCTCCGGCACGTCCAGAGTGTGTTTTGCGCTCTTTGCACTTGTCTTTCGATGTGATTGCCCCATTTTAGTTTGGCAGCAAGCATCACACCTAGGAATTTCACTTGTTTTACTAGTGTTAGTTCCTCGTTGAAAAGAATTTGTGAGAGGTTTTTCTGTATGTATTTCTTCTGAAAGTAATTTCATTCTGTATTCGTAAATATATTTATCAGAAATAAACAACGATAGTAGAAATGTTTTCTGTCCACTTTCCTTCGAACTTGCACATAAAACTTGATATTAGGATCATATGAAGGCAAGGAGGTATATGATCTGGTAACCGGATTAGAAACATGGCGGAGAAATGTTCTTGTGGCAAGTGGTTAACGAGTAGGAAATATGAAGAAGTAAAAGTTTTGCAATTCCATGGTTCTATGAAGTTACTGCGCCCTCTAGTGATGATTGGCTAACATTCATTATATAGGAGTACTTTAATTAATTCGAGGAGGAGTAAAACGGCGGATAAATTTTCATGTAAACAAATAAAAACTTTCAAATTTGCGAATTGACTTATAGAAATTTTGAACAGGATTATAGAAGAGCTAGGAGGTATCTAATATACTAGTTCGGAGTAGATTTGTTCACGCGAAGTTTGCTTCGTCTATCTTGAAACACAAACTTGCACATTTAAATTTTAATATCATCATTTGAACAAAGAATTTGAAAATCGCGAATATTACTCGGATTCGAACCCTAGATCCCAAATTGGTAAATTTTGATTCTGTTCACTAGGCCACTTATGAAAATGATGTCCTCCAAAATATCTTGTATATTTATTTTCGTTTTATATGCAGAATGATAGCTTCTACGAAAAAATATATATTCATCATATTGAAAGCTTTCTTAGAATATATTTTGAATATTATGATTAAGTTATAGAAATGAAAAAGTAATAGAAGTAGAAATGTCCGACTGTGTCAACCATATAACAAGAAGAAAATATCAAGGGTGTACCAGATTTTCTTCCATGGTTTTAGGCTAGTACTGCGTCCTTTAATGATGAGTAGTAAAACTTCATAAAGTAAGGTACTGTAGTGCATTGGAGGAGTTAAATGGCAGATGAATGTCTACTATAATTAATTCTTCAAGATTTAATAAAATTCAGTTAGCTTCAGTGAATCAACGATCTAGCGTATTTTCGAGAGAATTTAATTTGTATGGCATATATGATACGAACTAACTGAAGTCATTCATTTATTTATGATCCATTAATCTAAATTGGATTAATCGAGGAATAACCCCATCTCAACCATTTATGTTTGAGCCACAGTTCAAAATTGGTGGGTAACTAAATACACAAAATTGTAGCTTTTGGGGCGAGGAAAATCTATCATCCGGACAGTTTCCAAAGTTCTCTTTTTAGAAGGCATAAACAAACTGGAGAAGAGCTTGAAAAATGTAGAAATTACTTGAATAAAAAATACACAGTATAATTTTTTCACTATATTTCTTCAAGAACTTATTGAACGACCCTTACTTATTGAACGACCCTTGTATAAAACGTTAATATCTGAAAAGGCACATACAAACATATTATACAAAATTCGTTAAGCTGTATCATTAGGAGTCAGTTCATTGATACCAAAACAGGAAATGTGTATCAACATTTTCCTCTTATCTCGCAATACACATGAGAATCTCAATAATTCCCTAAACCTAGTAACAATTGAATTAAAATGAAATAAAGAATTATTGAAACGATAGAGATGAGGTAAAAATAAATGGATTAAAAATATACCAGAATCACAAAATTAATTGTCTCTGTATGAAATGTAATACGACATGGAGTTTTTAATCTAGAATGCCACAGCTGGATGAACATGGGATGGGACGTATCAATTGAATGGGGAAAATAAACGAGCTCATCATATCTCATTCCAGGAATGAAATATGTTCGCATTTTCTGTAATAAGAGAGGAATTAATGATCAGTATTTTCTATACCGAGTGTCCACAATTATGAGACAACTGATAAGTTCGTTATAACTTTATAAGGGTCAGATGAGCGTACTTGTTCATAATATTGTTTTGCTATAGAATATCTCATCATAGGTGCATTACTCGAATCAAATATACTCAGTTCAATTCCACTTCATCAATTGATGAAATAAAATCAAAGTATCAATCAAGATAAGTGCAAAAAACAATTATTTTCACAACTCCCCAAAATTCCTTTCAGTGTTTAAACATCATAATTGCATCCTTTTTTATATTGTTTCCTGTGATAAGGTTGCATGTCTTCATATCTTCCAAATAAGTTTGTGGTATACCATACACTATGTTTTTAACATATACCCAGTCTGGTGAACGTACTGGCCAAGTTCCATCTTGTTGCCATTACATGTTGTGAAATCTTGACTTATCGCTACAGGATATGAATACTGAGCATCATATTTTCAAACCCAATGAATTCTTATCTTCACTCGAGTCCTTAGGTCGCAGTTCTTGTCAGAACGAATTAATTTTTTTATGATTAATTGATTTCCATTTTTCTCACCGAAGTATGAGGTTAAATATCTACATGTAAATTAATTTCCATTTCCTCACTTCTACTGCGCCAGATGATATTTCATATTCTATTTTTGAGGGAAGGAACCCACCAGTTCTCAGTCTTACATCCACACGAGAAAAATTTCACAAACCAATATTCATGAAAATTTACTAGGTATGCCATATTGAAGAAAAGAGTACTTTTATTTTTCATTTAGATTGAGAAACACTATCTCAAAACAATAGTATGAAGAATCAGGCTCATTCGAACCTTCATTTTTTTCTTTGGCCGTAGTTCAATAACGTTGATCAGCTGTCACAGAAATACTGGAGAACATGTATATATATTTTTAATTGATTTGAAGTTGGACTCCTGATTTATTTTGAATGAATATAATACATAAACCTTTTAACGAGAATTTCAAGGAATATGTAAGGTACCTACTAATGAGATTTGCGTTATTACTATCGCTTTCTAAAAATCGAACTTATAATTACCAACCACTCTATCTTGTATTATTTTTCATATCATATATTAACGCGTTAGAGTTTTATATATAAAACGAATATGCTAAAAATTATATCGTTTAATTTCCATTAGGAATAAATTGGAGAGCATATGGTCAATTTTCCGCTACAAGCTTTCAATAATATCGATTACACCCACCCTAATCGCAGTTTATTGAAATTATCATTAATGGAATGTCAAATTTTGCAATGTGTACCTAATCAATAATGATTAATTGGCTGATTAAAATTGAAAATCAACAAAATATACCACCAAAGTACAAGATACAAATTAAAATAAGCGCTTATCTAAAAATCTAATATTAAAATTGAAAATTTTAAGTTTTCTTATATTATGCACTTTAAGTCTTTCTCAAAGATTACTCTATGACTTTTTCAAAAGAAAACAGCATTTTCATAAGCTTCATCAATATAATTTCCGAATTAGAATGGGAGATTCAATTCCCAAGCTACATTTGAAGATTTCGCAAAGATGCTTTTATTCTCGCAATTTTTGTTCGTTTTTGAAAATTTTGGAAAGATCGCGCAAAGGGCACAATTTTTTATCATTGGTATTAAAGGTGCAGAACAAAAGGAACAGCCAAACCTGTGCTCTTGAAATAAAGGAGGCCTAACCTGCTGTGGGGAATGATCTTGCTACCCCATCCTATTGTGTCCACTCGCCAGCACTTCGTCTTCCGATGACCATGTCTTCTTCTGCTAGTTGCCGAACGTGTTTAGCACTATCATGAACGGCAAAGACTTAGCGAGTTATGTGGGGCATTGGGTTCTTCTGAAAAAGCCCGGTATTGATTTCCCCTTTTATCTGCTACGAGAACGCTGACCTGAAAAACCTTCTGAATATTACACTATGCAGCGTTGCCGATGCCACCAAACCTTCGCCCTTTGCTGATAGGGACTGTGCGCGCGCCGTATTCCATCTACAGGCTCTCTCATAATTCGAGACTTAAGAAGAGTTTGTGTCAAGAAATTTATAGAAAAAATAGAAAAAGCCAATCTTCAACATTGAAAATGGTAAAACTGGAATTTCACATGAATATGAAAACAATAGAGTTAGTGCCAATGAAATATAAATAAACATTTCGCAGTGCAGCTTAGAAGTCAACAACACATTGCAAGGAATTAATCTGCGTCATCAAAATACAGTAGAAAAAATCAGCAAACAGAGCATAACATAGGCAAAACTTTCTACTCTGTGCTCAACAAAAAATCCTGACCCAGCTAGTTTGATTATACATAAAAAAGCTATGTCAACTTTAGCAACCATCAGATAAAATTTGCATCTCTTGCGCAGGACCATTATAGTCATATACGCTTGCGTTAGTAAGAAGTAACTTGGAGAGTACAGTTCATACAGGGTTCCACGGCAATTACTCACTGTAATCAGTGAAAATATCTATGTTTACTGTAGTATTGGGACAGTCCATATAATCAGGGTTACTGCTTACGCTTATTCGTTTGATCAATCAGTGGTGTTACATGTTTGCGAAGCTCTTACCAAGACAGCATTAACATAACTAACAAGTTAAGAAACAGCACAACAAACGGAAGATGCTCAGCAAGATTGATTACCATCAAAGAGATCTTTTGATGGTCGATGTGCTTCAGAGCAGAGCACTCGGATTTCCGAACCTTAGTTGGAGAAAAATGGTGACACAAAAGCAGATATTATAAATCCCCGTATATATAAAATATATTTCCCAAGTGTTGATAATTCAAAATAGTGGCTAATATGTTTTGGAGGCGCTTGTGGTTGCGCGTTGCGAAAATTTTATCCCAAGAATGAGAACATTCGTCTCAGGAGGGCAACAATGGAAAATGTGCCTTGCGCTGGTGGGTTCTTTTTCAAATGCCTTGCAAGCATGCGCGACGCGGTGCTATTAAATTGCAGAGAATCGTTATTAGATTTACACCGCCAAAGCGCTTGCCCTTTTCTCCTTCGAATTTCCGGAAAATTTGCATTTTATCCTTCGGTGCGAATTAGATGTTTTGGGACAAATGGGAATAAAAGCTATTGAATTTCATTATTCTTGAAATATGATGGTAATTGAGTTTTGATGGTTTCAGGTCGGGATAATATTGATTAGAATATAATCATATGGGGGACAGTAATGACTAGCACTTTTGCAGTTGAGATGGTCAGGGAACAACAGTTATAGAATCATTGAGAAATTACAATAGATTATAAAAAGCTTGTGAATGTAGGAAAATTTCTAACAAATATTAATTTTTATGGATTCGCGTTTCTGACACGCGTTTTACTGGATAGTTTATAATACGTTATAATTTTGTTTACGAGAAATACCTGAAAGTACTTGGATTGAGCGGGATGACTTTTTGCTCGCTATCGAACTCATTTGATTCTCTCCTGAATATGTCCAAACGTAAGAACTATATGATATGGTCAAATTTATTCATTAATAATTTTCTTTTCTTAAAAATTTTTTCTATGTGTCTTACAAGCTTGTTGTCATTAACTGGAAAATGCTGGCTTTCAGTGATACTTGACAAGTCCAAACACTGAAATAACCTCGGAAAATGTTGTCACATTAGCTTGACTCTTGAAATACAATTACCCAAAATTAAGCTTATATGTAGTTTTTGTCAATGAAAACTAATCATTACCTGTTGATTGCATCGGAAATTCCACAGGGTTCTTGTCTTGGACTGCTTATTTTTCTTATTGATTCGAATTATATCAAACACTGTTTCTAAACCATTTTCTGTATGATTGATGACCTATTTATACAAAGAGCTCATCAAATAAATATAATTACGAAAGTGTCTCAAGTGATTATGCCTTAATACATTCAAGTAAAATTATCAAATATTGTTATAAAACCTTTATATATTTTTAGAATTTTGTTTTCCGTATCAAGAATAATTTTCACTGAACTAATGTGGCGATTTCATATTTGAATTAGGTAGGGAGGATAAAATAAAACAGAGAATCCACAGATAATATTATAATGTCAATTTTAATGAGTATACCTTTTACGTAATATTTCTAGACAATAATATATTTCACAGCTTCTCTGCACTATAAATAAACGACACGTAACATTGAGACTCACATTATATACGAAAATATTTAAAATTGCAAAAATCGAATTAAAACTTATTTTTAAGTGTCACTCCTTTTATAAGGCATCAAGAAATCTGGTTAAACGTGGAAATATTCAGAGTTCAAAAACGATTTACGATGTGAACTATACATTAAAAATTGATAATAATAAAGGTATTCGATGATTATTATTAGACCTTATTTGTTTGTGCCACGAAATTTGTAAATATGGTACTTGGGAGTATCATTTTTTTCAGTCCATATCCTTGAGAGAGGATATTTTGATTTAATGATAATTGTGCGAAAATGTAACTTCCCTTCTGACTACTCAACCCTGTATAAAATACCATTCCATCCAAAATGAGCAATTCAAATTGAAATTTTTTGAAAATACGGACGTGGGCACTTTAAGACTTTGACATTTTTTAAAACCCTGTCTAAAACACTTCTCCACTAATGTTGCTATATAATATCAGTCTTAAAATTAATTTCTCAATAAAATATACAAAACTAGAACCTACGAACTATGAAAAAATTGGGAATAAATAACATTCTAAGGTAATTAGTTTTAATTATCGGCAATTTCGTTTTGTATTGAGATTTCATTGGAAAAACTACGTATATATTGTCACAAATATTACCATTATTGAAACTTTGGTTACTGAAGTGATCACAACATGCACAAGCTTAAAATTTTTATATAATAAACAAAAACATTAGTAAAAAAGCACCATTGTCAACACATATTTTAAATTCATTACATAAAAATATACATTGTTACGTATAAATAGAATGAGGCCTGATGAAAAAGCCATAAAATGGCTAAAATCTATATAAAGCTATATATTCAGAGTATTGTGTCTAAGGATAAACATTCATATCATGTGTGCATGTATATCTTTTTAAATATCTTGATGCATTAGTTTAGGAAGATATAAATACCAAAAATTATGGAATACGATAATAATTTTGTTTCATGACCCACTTAATACACAGTGCTTGAAAACTCTACAAAATACAGTATGACCCACACAAACCATCAATAAGAATAATACTTATGTGAATTTTCAATCTATAAAATAAGAGGCAACTATATTTTAGCCTGAATTAGTTTTTTTTAATTCAAAGAATATTTTCTACTTTGCATAATACAATTTCTTACTATAATTACATAACCTACAATCAATGGTTTCTGTGAGCCACTCAATTGGTAAAGTTTTCATATGAATAAAATTTTTCTACCCAGTTATTTCTCATAGTTTGAACTAATTTTCCATTTTCAAATACCTATATCAAAAATTTTAGTAAGTTTCATTGAACTATGAAAAATAACAGACAGAAAAGTACTTCCTCTAAACTTTCTCGTTAATTGTTCAGTTGAAAAATTACATATCGCATTTTGGCATGAATGTTGGCAATATAAGCGTGAAAACATCTAAACTGAACTCAACTCGAATAAAATGTTATTTGCCCATAAGCTTCTCAAAAATTATTGATTCATATTGTCTCAATTATTTTCCTCATTCTCGTTTCCATAAACTAAATGTAAATCTCATTATTATAAAAATATCAAATATACGAATTCGAACAGTAGAAAATTAATTCACGGAAATTTTTCCCAGTTGGTAAAAAAGTGGCAATTGATTTGGTCCACACAAAATCCACCCCTTCGCTTGAAGAAACCAATAACTGATTTCGTGGTTTCCGAATTGAAATTCCTTTTCAAGAGAAAAATGTTGAAACTTTAAAATCCAGATACCTGCGACTACAAAGTTCAATTCGAAAGAACTCAATCGAAATCAATTGACGTTGTTTAATAAATACACCTCAAAATGGTGTACCTTTGAAGTGTACCAATTAAGATTAAGGCCGAGGATTTTATCACTATACCTACCCTATTCAAGTAGGATTGGTCTCCTTACCGCCAACATCGGCAGCTAGAGCTGGTAGAGGTACTGCAAAAACGGGTTTTTTCAAAACTGGGGGTTTATTTTTTATTTGCGGTTTAAAAGTTGACGCAAGATTACCCGAAATTGTTGAATATTTCCTATCAGGCATAGGACTTGTAATAGTTATTACATCTGAATCGTCGATATGAACTTTAGTGTTCTTTTTTAGTGTACACTGATTTTGTTTTGCAAATCTCTCAGCGGCAGTTTGCATCTCTGGGCTGTCTAAAGATGGCGGACTGTCGCTAGTTTTCTCACTCTCTGACATATCAGAATAAAGATTCGTAGAAACATAAACAGATTTCTTAGTAATTTCCTTCGGGCTACAATTTCCTGTCAACGGTAAGTCCATAACTAAGTCAGGGGTGTGATTTTGGCGTTGTGCATAAGACTCAGAGTGTCGATTCGTCTTCAAATTACTTGGAATTTGTATGTTCGACTGTGAATTGGCTCTTCTTTGCCACTGTTCGCGGTTTTGAGAGAAATTCACGTCACTCTTATCAATTTCGCCCTCTACTTTTTCGCGCAAAGTGACCGTGTCTTCGATTTTGTGCTCTCTACTGTCTACTGCATCGGTTTTTGTTACTGGAACCGTTGAACCATTTATTGTAATTGTCTGAGATTGCGTTTGTGCCTGATTTACGTTTATAGTTGTGTGATGTACTATACATTCTTCGGTTTTAGTCAATACTTGAGATTCCGTATTTTCTGACGAATTCAGTCTCTTATGTCCCTTCTGAAACAAATGGTCCAGCGTTAAAATATTGAAGATATAATATGTAGAGGACGTCAAGAAAATGCAGAAATGCGGAAGAAATATCCCATATGTACAATGAGTCTTCATTGGTTCACATTAACAGACATTGACTTCAAACACCTCATGCCCCTCCATGCAAAATGAAATTTAACAGCTTGGAAGGAAAGCCAGAACAGCTTAGAATGTTTCAGGAAGAAATAGAACTAAATTTTCAATTGAGCTGTTTGAACTACCAGGTGTCCAGAAAAAGAATTATGCCTCAACTCAATATTTCCATGAATTAATTTATTTGATATATTCAGACACAAAACTACCAGCCACATCTGAAACAGGATTTTTGCTAATCAAGAGAATAACTGCATTCATTTTTTCAGGCACCTGGTTTCTATACTTATACTTACTCCCATGAACGTAAACGTCAAGATCTAATTACAATTTGTAAAACTCTATTTTGGAAAAAAAAGTAACCTTATTCAAATTAGGTCTATTTCACAACCAAACAGATAACATTAAGTTAGATACTTAACTCGATACGATTATTTGAACATAAAACTTGAACAAAGCAGAAAAGCACCCAAGAATGTTAGTCAAGTGTGAAACAAATATGTTATATTTACATTCAATTTTCCACATACCACTATTTGTGATTTTTCCAAGTCCCATTGTGAAATGGTTAAATATTCGACAAAATGCAACACTTCAAAAACTAAGTAGTTGGTCCGCTAACATCCTGAAAGAGAAACTCAAAATGGACTCGAGGACATTTGCAACATTTGACCTTTTTTGCGACATTCAATGTACATATGAGACGAAAAAACAACACTAAAGTACTCACGTAAATGCAAAAATGCATAACGTTAATTATTTTCTAGGCAAAAAAAAACAAAACTAATGAACACAGCACATACAGTCAAAACTCGTGCACTAAACTGTAGTTTCCAATACCTCTCTCGACTGGGATAGGATCATTGTAGTATTGGAATCAGCAGATATAGTTTCTGACAAGTCCGAGACGTTCGTCCAAGTTATTGGTGCAGATTGGATTAGCGGCGAATTCGTTGCAGACATCGAACTTTCCGAAAGCACTGAATCATTAGAACTTGAGGCCCTCCTTCGCATCGATTCTTCAGATGAACTCGATTTCAAGTTGTCTAGTTTATCACGATCATCGTCTCTGCAATTGTAAGTACTTATTTATGTGTGTCAACGAACTTTGATAAAAAGTACATATTGTACATGTGTCTGAAGATGGACACAAGTTCTACATCATGCATTTGCGTACAGTATAAAAAGTAATACTATAATTTTGGTGAAAATCTAAACAATTTCCTGTTTTATATTAATTCAACTTCACTTACTTCATTTTTAAAGAGATATATTTGTCTGGGATAAGACCTTCATGTCCGTTGACGCTACCCCTCCACCAATCATTAGACACCTGACAATATAAGGTCACTATATCGCCTTTTTTAAGAGACAATTCCCTATTTGACCTTGCTATAAAATCGAACTGTGCTGTGGCCTCCATATTCTCAGAATCTGAAATGAAAATTTTTCTCTAATTGGTTGAATTTGACTTGATCGAAAATTATATCACACTTCAATGTAAGATAAGTTTGACAGTTAAAGATCCTTCGATGCACAAAGACAACAAATCAAAAATCTTCAGAACCACCAGATCCAATGGAAATTATTAATCTTCTAAATAATGTTGTGTTTTGGTGATGATGAGATACCGCTCTGCCTTTTGAAAAAATTCTCACCTCTTATCCCCTGGTCCTTTAAGTCATAATTTGAATCCTATGATGCTCAAAGAGGTATATCCTAACCAACTAAAGATATCACTAATTAAACCAATATATAAACAGTTATACACATATCTTTGCTTTCAAATGTTGGTAAGATTTTTAAGAGAGCGATATATAAGAGAATCATGTCCTTTCTGGGTAAGGAGCTTATCTTAAGACAACTAGAATGGGTTTATGAATGGAAAGTCCAAGGTATGTGCAGTCTATAAGGTGTTATTGACTGCATTAGAGTCTCTCAATGACAATAAAGCAACTGCTGTAGTTTGTTTGGACCTATTAAAAGCCTTTGATAGTGTTGACCATGGACTGCTTTTATGAAAAATGGCGAATAAGGGAACCGGGGACTCGCTTTCGACTTTCTCAAACCCTACCTGACAGATATAACTGGCCCTTTAATAAGTCCTGAGACTAACAACGAAAACAACATATTTTTTTCAAAAATCATTTTTATTCATCAATATAATCTCCTTTTAGAGCGAGAAAATCTTTCTAACGCCTTTCCAACATTTCTATACCATGTTTATAGAAGGATTCATCCTTTGCTTCAAAATAGGCTTCAGTTTCGGCAATGACCTCCTCATTCGAGCCACGTTTAAACACAGTATACCACCGACGAATCGTTGGTTTGGATGGAGAGGAGTCCGGGTAATGTTTTTCAAGCCATTGCTGGGCTTCTACGGTGTTTTAACCATTAAAAAACAATGTTTTATTAAAACGCGAAACTCGCTTTTTTCCATTTCTCAAACAAATTACAAAGTGACTTTACTCTAACCTCGATAACTCTGCTGTTTATGGTCCGATCGACGTGAAAACATAAAAAAAACAAAGTCTTAAAATTGTTATACAAAACACAGAAGTGTGATGCAGTGTTCTCTCTCGAAGATCTCACGGTACCACACCAGTCCAAGATGGTTCTCTTAGGGACAAATATTAACAGTAGTCCAGACTGGAAATGCCACATAGACAAGGTTGCGAAAAGTTTGTCGAGCTACAGCTATGCCCTATCGGTTTTAACAAGAGTGGTGGGCCTGAGTGCTGCACACTCTTTCTATTATGCAAGTGGCAATTCGAGTATGAGGTATGTTGTACTCTTTTGGGGCAATTCTAGAATTTTTATTACAGGAAAAATGTCTGAGGAGTGTATTTAGTATAAAACAGACTAACTTCTGCAGACCTTATTTTATGCAATATCATATACTTATTTTGCTCTCAACTCTAATCCTAATTAAGTGTCTTCTGTTTTAAATAATAAAGACATTTTCGGCGCATATAATCGAGAACATTTTCATAACAACTGACAGAGGAAAAATACAATATTCAAGTAAATAATTAATTCAAAAATTATAAGTATTTTTGGGGGAAAAGGCGCATTACAGCGTTTCTGAATTTATGATTGATTACATCAATTTTTACTGCTCCTGCTTTATTGTTGTTTCTCTACATTTGTTTTCTTTTAAATTCTCTTGGCAAGCTCTATCACAGTCTACTGGGTTTCATGTTTGGAATGTACCGCTTATTTGAAAATTTTAATGTTAATCTTAAGTTCTTTTATAGTTTCATATAATTTTACATTGTAGCATGATGTGAGTGAATGAATAAATGTATCTTATCTTACACTACTTACCATCTTCAGATGGGTACACTTCAGAATACATATCTTCTTGTGCTTGATCTAAAGGAGAATCGCCTACGTCACTACAAAAAGTTGCTTTATCAAATAAATGTTCTACCAAAAGTTACGAAAATCCAACTTACTGATCATCTGGTTCGGGCGAGATATATTTTTCATATACAATTCCATCATCATTAGGAAATATATCTTCGTTATACATAATTATATTTTTAATAAGTTCGTTGACTTGGTTTTGATATTGCACTTGATCCTTGTCATCAGGCACTGGTACCAATGTAGGTCCGAAACATATCGCCAAATTGTAAGGATCCATCATGTTCTCATCAGAAAATTCGGATAAACTGAAAGAATTTAATATTAATAGTATTTATAACATTCATTTGTTGCAAATTACTTACTGGTTCAGAAAAGCGAATAAATATCTCATTACAATCATTACGCTTCTTGGTAGGCTCAATATAAGTTCTCTCATTCTGTTGATGAATTCTCTTTTAGATTCTAATTCTGAAAATGATAAACCTGAATCTGAACTTCACTGAATTTTGTTTAATATTAAAATTTGAATTTTCTACTGCCTTGAACATTTTAGCTTGTAGTAAGTACCCAAGGTTATACTTTTTAGTTTAGTGTTTATTGAGTCATTCTTTAGTCTGCTTGTACAAAACACGGTGTGTATCAGCCAAATGGAATAAATTCGATAATTGATCGAACACATCGATTGGTTAAAAGACCAGCTCCAAGGACTATCTACTTGAGGGTCCCCGTTGGTACACGGACGGCTCAAAAATTGCAAAAGGAATCTACGGTCGAGGTGCTGCCGAGGAACAGTCGATCTGTCTTGGCGGACTTGCAACTGTTTTTCAAGCAGAAATATTCGACATTGACCACTGTGCTAACCACTTGCTTGGGAGAGGAGGATTAACAAATAGGTCAATTAAAATAATCACCAATAGCCAAGCTGCACTGAAGGCATTGGCATCCGATACCTGTACGTCACTTATGGTGCAGGAATGTCGCTCCACCCTAGCCAAACTAGGAGAACGGAGCAGGCTCCGTCTGATATGAGTACTCGGACATTCGGGCATTGAGGGGAATGAGAAGGCTTGGGATTCGTCGAACCGGAGCCTAGGCTCGGAATTCCCCTGGAGACTGCAAGGATGGAAAATAACCGATGGTTGGACCTGAGGGTACGTGAGCACTGGATGAGTCTCTCAGATCTCACACTCGATCGATTTGCCATCAGTGGACCTTCCACTGCGAGAGCCAAGGCTTGGCTTAAACTCTCTAGGTTGAACTTGAGAGTTCTAACCGCCATACTAACGGTATATTGTCGCCTCAGAAATCACCTAAACAAGTTAGGATTGATTCAGGATCTTTCATGTAGGCTATGTGAAGATATAGAATCAATGGAACATGTTATGTGCGAGTGCCCAGCTGAGGACAGAGTCAGGATGGAAGAACTTGGATGTTACAAACTGAAGCTGACTGAGCTCTCACCCACAAGGCTCATATAGTTTACAAGGATGGAGCTCGTGGATGAAATTTAGGACAGAGTATGTCACAAAAGACCACTGGGTCATCTATCCAATTACCTAAAATTATACTTTTTAGTTCAAGGTTTTTATTGAGGCATTCTTTAGTCTGCTTGAAGAAAACACGGTGTGTATCAGCCAAACGGAATAAATTCGATAATGAATACTTGGGGGATTGTCGGAACACATCGATTGGTTAATTACCAGATCTACGGAATCATGGAATAGTCATACAATCCAATTTGATGTTATAAATAGGAGCACATTATTAAAGTAAAATTATACACTTTGGTGTGATTTCAACAACGTTTATTTTTGATACACACAACTGGTTTTGACAGTAACGTCATTTTGAAGTGACTAAAGCTAACAGTTGTGATAACGTGCTAACTATACCTATTTTAAAAGTTTAGTAGTGGAGAGTTATTCATTTCTAGTTGACAATTGAGCGGTGAATTTTTAATTTGTACAAAGTTTGTTAATTTTCGACAGATTCATTGTAGATCCTATATTGCATCTGTGGAGAATTTAAAAATTTTCTAATGTAATAATGTGATTTGTAGACTGAATATGTTCAAAAACTGCGGATTTGTTATCTGCGAAGAGATTTTCCTTGTTTGAATTAATTAGTTTCCTGTTTGCATTGAATAGTAATTTGCTTATTTTGGGACTAACCACCACTAAACTTTTCAATAATCTCACCTACAACATATATAGGAAAAAAAAACATTTACAGACTCTACAATCCCAATGGTTTCTATTAACCATATTACACATAAATTAGCCGTTTATAATTCAATAATTCATACAGAAGCCTATTTCATTTCTTCAATACGGAAATCAGTATCATTAAAAAAATTGCATCAAATAATAATATTCTAGTGTCACACATACCTTATGTCCAACAATTTCCAGTACTTTTTAAATCTAACACAAAATATTCATTCTTCATCCAAATTTATTTCCTCCTTCGAAATAATCACCAGTAGAAGCGATACACATATACCAACGTTTTTTCCATTCTTCGAACGCCCCCGCAAATGCCTCTTTGGAATGCCCTTCAGCTCACGCAGCGAATTTGTTTTGGTATTTTCTATGGTGTCGAAACGAGTTCAACGAAGTAGTCATTTGAGCAGTGGGGGCAGTTAGAAGTCACACGGTGTCAAATCGGACGAATACGGTGTTTGTGGGGCGATATTGGTACAATTTCTTGCCAAAAACTTACGTACAAGCATTGAAGTGTGTGCAGGCGCATTGTCATGATGCAAAAGCAAATCTGGCCTTTTTCTGCGTATAGCCTCACGCATAACGGCTGAATAATGTTTGTTGACTGTTTGGCCGTCAGGTAAAAATTCCTGATGCACTACACTTCGAAAATCAAAGAACAGTCGACAAAACCTTGATTTTCGATCGACTTTGGCACTCTCTTTTCGGATTTGATTCGCTCTCAAAGCGCCATTCTGATGATTGTTGGTCGGTTTCCATGTCAAACTCATACACCTAACTCTCTTCACCAGTAATGATGCGTTCGAGGAAGGGCGGTCGTCTCATTCGGTTGAAATAATCTCTTCAGCAACACGAATGCTTTTTGTTCAAATGAGTGCTGCCTCGGCACCAATCGAGCTGACACGCGTCTTATGCACAAATGTTCCAATAAAATGGTATGAGCGCTCAAATAAGAGATGTGGAGTTCACATGCCAACTCTCTGACGCTTAAACGACGGTTTGCAAGCACTAATTCGTTGGCTTTTTAACCTTAAATGCGTCTATCGATGATGATGGCCGTCTGGTATTCGGATCGTTTTCAACGTCAACACGGCCATCTTTGAACCTTCTATGCCACTCAAATACTGGGTTACGCGACATATGATTATCGGGAAATCCTTTTTGCACCATTTCAAACGTTCTGGAAGCGTTAAATCCGTTCAAAACGCAGAATTTAATGCAAATTCTCTGATCGATATTTCTCGACATGATGAAAATCGCCGTAAGACACAAAAAAGCGTCTAAACTCAGCTCAATATTTTTTTTACTAATGTGTCAAATGTCATAACACTCTCTCCAGAGATGGCAGACAGTAGTAGCACCTACATGAAAAAAAGTTTTGAAAATTCGTTAAGCGGGAAAATTTAAAATGAAAAAGTACTGAAAATTCTTGGACAGAAGGTAAACAGTATTATTATAAGAAGAAAAAAACAAGTTTCTCAATTATTATATATCATTATAAAAAAAAGCAGAAAATAAATACACATGTCTGAATTACATTGGTCCCTTCTCTAATGACATCAGCAATTAAACAACCTCCTTCTCCAGAGGTCCCAACTTAAGCCAATTACTATTCAATGTCAAACGAAAACTGATTGATTCAAATAGACTGAAATATACAGAATTGAATGCAATAAATGCCCAATATCTTACGTACGACAAAAGGTCGAAATTTTGAATCAAGATTCAAAAAACATCTCTTCGCAAAAAACAAACTAGCAGTTTTTGAACATATTAAATCTACAATCTGATTTACATTAGATAAATTCAAACTTCTCCAAAAATGCAATGAAGGTATGACAATGAATCTGTTGGAAAGTTTGGTTAGATTTGGAAATCAACGAACTTTGTAAAAATCCAAAAATTACCACTCTCAATAGTCAACTAGAATTCAATCACTCTCTACAACTCAACATCTGAGATAGGTATAGTTAGCACATTCTTTCTCACAACTGTTAACTCTAGACCCTTGAAAAAGACGTTACTATCAAAAATAAACATTGTGGAAATCAGACAAAAGTGTATCATTTGTTTAAATTGAAATGAATTTCCATAAAATAAATCCATTAACAATATCAACTATTTATGTTATTCCTGTTCATGATATCCGACTCGATTGTACAACTACTATGGTGGCTTTGGTTGCTGAAGATCATGATGAGTATATCAAAGAACTAGCTCTTAAAAGACGTTACTATCAAAAATAAACATTGTGGAAATCAGACAAAAGTGTATCATTTGTTTAAATTGAAATGAATTTCCATAAAATAAATCCATTAACAATATCAACTATTTATGTTATTCCTGTTCATGATATCCGACTCGATTGTACAACTACTATGGTGGCTTTGGTTGCTGAAGATCATGATGAGTATATCAAAGAACTAGCTCTTAAAAGATGGATATTTAATATTCTATGGAAAGTTGAATATTGCTCCTTCGATACGTTTTACACATAAAACGATGCATATTGCTTTAATTTTGATATTGGGATATAATGTATATCGATTGGTATTTATTTCTGCAAAGTATATTTCCGCTTCCTTTCTCATTATGGAGATCTAATATAGTAATTTTTAGTGTTGTTTCATAGCAATTTCGGTAACCAAATAATTTTATTTATTTAATGTTGACCTTTTCAATAAATCGCTAGAATGCTAAATATTCCCAAAATCGCTGAAAATAGAACCTTCTACATGAACTATGTCTAGAATTCTCACACTATATAAGACAAACATGCGCAAGGCGACATTCGCTCTCTCAAAAACAACTGCTACTCACGTGCTAACTCCATGAACTGTTCAAAGTATAGTATAGGAAACAGAGGCTCCCTCAATTCTCTGAGATATAATTTCAACACTCCGGCTACACTGTTAATATCAGAGGCATCTGTCATATCGGCAAGAGGATCATCGCCTCTCTCAAACCATTCTCTGAAATTGTTGATTTCTACTTGAGAGCCAGATACCCTGAATATGCCTTGATGATGTAGACCTGAAAGATATCGAGATTAAACATCAACTCATGAAAGTTTCCAACCTTTTTTTACCATATAAATTGATCACTCTTATACAAGACTTCATTATAATTGGTATTTCTTGGTTTGTTGCTTCCAAATATTCTTCCAGAGAACCTCCAAATAATTTAGGTTGTCCGTTCATTTGTAATCTACCTATCCTTTTCCTCCTAGGCGTTTTGTTAACAGGTTTCAAGGTATTACAAAAATCAGGGGCTTCTAATAGTAAAGAATTTCGTATATGCTCTTGCTTGGAATCTAATCTTGCTATTCTTGTAGATCCTAATAAATATTCTCTAAATTTCTGCAAGAGAAATCATTAATAACACAATTTATAAAATATAGTTATTACAAATTACTGTGAGGTAAAATTCTTCTGTTTCTTGTCTATCAGAACGTTGTTTGATTGATAATGTTTCTGGTGGTTTACTAGTTGGTATGGCATTGTCACCAAAATATCCACTGCAATCATAGTCTTTAGCGTTCAACATTTCTAATAAGGTTGACTCTGCCGTTTCCAAAGTTTTCCAAACCTCTTCAGATTCCGCACGCAGCGAAGTCACCCGTTTTTGTAACTGAGACAATCTGCTTTCCATTTCTTGATGCAAAACTTTCTGTATTTCTGGTTCTGGTGGCTATGAACCGAAATTATTCATAAAAAATTTATCAATTGAAAAAACATATATTTTCACACTTACATCGTCCGTTTTCTGACCTTGGAATTCCAATTTTTTCGGGATCATAAAAGCACTATGATTATATTCCAGAAATTTCTGTTTATCCAGTCTGGAATCTAATGAATTTATGCAGTTCGTTAGTTGATCCAATCCATGTTGCACGGATCTTTGCCGCCCCTCTTCTGCTGTCACGTGCATCATGAGGGCTCTTGAAATACAATTATGGAATCCAAAATCCATACACTAAAATGCAAAAAAATCAATATCACATTTCATTATATGAGAGATTAGTGGGATATGCCAAACATGTATATGGAATTGTTTTGCAAGACTCATTCTCTGATTCAGTGCAACTGGAACTCCCATTCAAAGACTGACCAATCGAAAGTAACTCAAGCTCGTAGCGAATTTTCGAAAATGGAAAAAATGCTATATTCAAATACTCGAACGTCTGAGATGTTTAAGAAGATGGTTTAGTTCGATGCCCAAGTCATGCTTGCCAAACATCTTCATTTTCAATGTCGTTCGGGACTTCCGATGCATTATCATATTCAACTTCTTGATAAAACTACCTACATAGCAGGTAATTTGACTTTCAGAGAAAAAAATAACGCTTTGGAATATTCCAGTAAAATGTAAGTGGTCCGGTGATTTCTTGGAGTAGTATATATAAAGGCCGACGCAATGCATGAAACTGAAACAAAGTTTATGAGGCGAACTTGCAAGAAGTGCATTTTATACAGTGATAAAGTTTTAAATAAGTGCGTGAATTGTAAGTTTATTTGAAACTAATAAAAGTAGTGAGCTTATTTGTCGGCGTATTATTCGAGTCCCGAGTTTATAATAATAGTTCAGTAATTTGCTCGGACACGAAACGTTCGTTACTTAACAACGAATCTACAATTCGGGATAAGTAGGTTACTATACCCGGTATCTCCCATGTCATGAACAAACAGCACACTTTTCGGACACCTTGTACATATTTTTAAAACTCCGGTAATCCGAGATAACAAAACGGATATTTCTAGCGATGCTACAATTAGTTTCAGAAGAAAGCGAAACTTCACGAACACACATTTGTTTATTTGCCAATTTAATCACGATGTTTTCGAAAACGAAATACATTGTATACTTTTCTCCTATTGTATCCCTGAATTGAGAATTTACTTACATCAATGAGATCAGATAAGTCGTCAACGAAATATTTATGGATTGTTGTATTCGACGCTTCCAAACATAATATGTATTCATTCCTCGCTTTCAGCGCCTTCACCTTGGCGTCTGTATATTTACTTTTACGCTGGAAAAAAAATCATTTTTAAATAAACAATAAATCAATTGTGCACAAGCTTGATATCAATCATCGTTTCAATGTTGGAAAGGAATTTGTTTATCCAAAGAAATGTGGTTTTTGAAAAACTGTTTTGAAGGAATATTAGGTTTTCACACAGTTTGATTTCATTATTTCCCTCGGAACACCTCAAAAAGATCTACAAATATCACTAAATTCTGTGTGAAAAGTTTCAGTTCAAAGAAATTCTTGTCTCTAAAAATATTGAAATTAAGTATTTGAAGAAGATCAATGTCTTAAAAGATTACTTATGAAGAAATTCGAAATTTCAGGCATGGAGAAATATTATACAAAAAAAATTTGAAGAAAAAATATTCATAAAAAGTTGAACAACGAAACAGTTGGATATTTTCAGTATATAAAATCCACCACTGTTATTGATGAAACTTTTGGCAACGTCTCGGCAAACATAAGATCAATTTAGCATTAAAATTTTGAGCTAATTCATTACCATTCATAAACCATAATAATCATATTAAATATAAAAATGATCCCATTCAGAACCCCCTCAAGTACCTCGCTCTGATCCTTGAAACGTAATAAATTCACAGCAATTTTTACCTTTTGAACCTCTTTCTCCATGAGCTTGTACTTCTTCGACCTGTCGAGTTTGTCCTGAGTGAGAGATTGTTCAAGTTTGTTTCTCTGATTCTCTGCAAGTCTGAGCTTCGCCTCGGCCTGCCTGAGCTCTGATTGATAACTATGATATGTTTTCATCGTCGTGTGCAATTCGTGAAGTACTCGTAGAATTTCTTCGTGTGTTTCGTAGCCGATTTCCCGGCACTGTCAAAGAAGTGAAAATAATAACTAACCATAATACAAGACACTAAATCAACAGAATTATTGAGAGAATTACTGTTAGAAGTATTATTCTGTTTATGTAAAAATTAATGTTTTTGAAGGTTACATTCCATTTCAACTCGCCTTAGATGGCGCCAGAGTGCATCAACTTCCACACCATTCAGAGCCAATCACCATGAAAATCCCTATAAATACATATCAAAATGCAGAGAGAATGGTCTTAAGATATCTTCGAGCTAATAGAAACCTCATTTTTCGTCCTTTAAGATTGGTTGGAATTCAAGTATTTAATTTTTTCAGCTGCACTGTTTTGTAAACTGGTTTACTTGCGTGTGACATCATAAACAATATTATAAAACCAGCATTTTTTGAGCAGTTTTGAAAATTTAAACTTTAACAATGATTTTTATTATCAATACAGTAGACTTCTCGGATAGCAGGTTGGTTTGTGTATAATTGTAACGTTGAGGCGCTGCGATATTAGTAAAATAGTTTGCTAATACTGGAATATTATTGAAACAACGACCTGAATTAGAAGAATCCCTGGTCTGACGAAGACAAAAGAAACCATTCGACTCGCTTATGACATCAGTTCTTCGTCGGGTCGAGTATGATATACCAAATTATAACCCTTATAAACAATGAGATTCATGCATAATAATAATAGCAATAACTTTCATGGTTATACTATCTTTGAAACAGTAACATTTTCAATAATTCCACTCTTATTTCTACAACCTACTATACCTTTTTATATATTCGCTGAACATCTTCCATAACCTGAGAAAGTCTGGCAACTAAATGAGTTGAATAAACCTCTGATAAGGCTACATGGTCCTTGCTCAAATTTTTCGTCTGGTCCACCAGTTGTTGCCAACATGTATAACTCGAAAACAAAGGCCACTGTTCCCTTCTGCAAGATATTGTTTTATATAACTCAATAAACATAAAAAACCTAGTTGAATTATATGCGGAATTATTGCATCTACTTGTTCTATGTTTATTTCAATGAAAATTTAACCACGTCCCAATTTTTGATTCGTTTGGGACCCTTTTTAAGGTTGATTCGGAGCCTGTGAAACCCCCCTTCCCAGCCCCACTGAAAATCCCCCACCTATAAGGAAATGGATCGAGTTACAATTCGCTGAAAAGCTCTTTCGATTCTATATTCAAACACGTTATTTCAGAACAACTCGAATCTACATTTGGGAAGGATCAAATTTTCTTTCAAACAGTATAATAAAAATATGTTTTTGATAAACCCCCTATATCTTAAAAATGGTTTGTGATCATCTGTCCTTAACGTAACAAAAGGAGGGGTTTTACTAAACAATATGATGCATCAGTTGAAGTGCTAACCACTTACACGTCTTAACCTGCATGATTAATAAGCAGAACAGTGTTATAGTACACTTGATACCCTATAGATAGCAACAGGGTGGATATCTTGCACTATTATACCGAGATAATTTGGATGAGTGCTCATGCAACAACTCCATCATTAAATACCTACAGTGTCGTATTACCAACGCCCCAACCCTACCACTCACTTTTGTTTTTGTTCCCTGTGTCGCAATTGTATGCTCTTAACTAACTTATCCAAATTTTTCGAGTAATCTAATTCTAATTCTCCTCTTCTTCGAAAAAATTCTTGTAGTTCGGTTACAAGAGCCACTTGGGCCTCCATGCGCAAGTCCAAACATCTTAGCTGTTCGTTCAATTGTAGTCTGATATCTGAAACAATATAAACATTTTTGAGCTCGGTTACAAGGTTACGGTAATATCCAATGTCTAATACAAGAATACACAGCGAACCTGAGAACATCTATTATTAGTTTAATTAATATAACGAATAAGCGATCCTTCCCGCTGGATGAGCATTTATCAACAAGTTGCGGTGCTCACGGCTAAATCACTTTTTGTTGTTGCTATTCAACTGAAACGCAGTTTTTTCAATTAATACCTTGCACACTAGTAAAAGATACGGTTCGATGAACCCGCATGTACTTGTAAGCAAGAGAAACAAGAAAATTATTCGATATATCGGAAGGTGTAAGCACAAGTATAAACAAAGAGGGCGCTACAACAAACCCTGTGATTTTTGTCACCTACCATACTTCAAACACGCCTTGACAAAATTTAAACACAATGCGTTTATTACTACAAAGAAGAAGTTTAGAGAACAGAGACAAAATATACAAAAACGGCTAAGTGCCAAAGTGAAAGCTGCAAAAACAAGAGGAAGAACAAGACTCCGGTGGATGGAACTAAAGTTAACATGAAGGCGAATTGTGGACGAGAACAAGGCCCATAACGTGCTGTAACGGTTATTGGCAAGATGAATTAAGTGTTCAAAAGAAATTGCACCACCCACAACTCTGAATATGACAGCCCCAAAATCTAGCGTTTATGACTTTTTGAAATGACAGAAATACTTTTGTATGTATACGCCTCATTGAGTAACTAATTCTTTTGGAGAATGCCAGATAAATTTTTCGACGTCAAAATATAGGGCGGCAGACGAGAAAGCGTTTTCGAAAAAAAAACTTACTTGCAACATCCCCCACAAGTGGTTCCCTGTATTATATCTAATTGTTGCTTCGTCATTCATCCCATAAACTGAATTATCATCCAAGACAACTTTTCTCCCAAGCCATTCGAGACTTGACCCTAATTCTGTTTCCAGACGGCTGGAATGATGAGAACTGTTTGAACCGCCCGTTTCCTTAGAAGATAACGTTACAACGGTTTAGTCTTCATACATAATAAAATGAAACAGTTCGAAGAAATCTTCACGCATTATTTAAATCAGAATCGAGATTGGTCATCTTTATCCGTCATTAATTTTATAACGATATACGCTTTCTCGGTAAATTTCTACTATCAACATTGTTACGTTTAATATTTAAGTTATTCGAAATACCAACTACATTATATACAGGCTGCGTCTTATCAAACAAACAGATTCAACGAACTTGAGATGATTTAAATCATCGTAACGTGAGGCTGCCTGTTTCAAAAGCCAAATTTCCATCGACAACTGAAGTTTTTTCATTTCAATAATATGTCAACTATTAAACAACAAAGTTTTAACCAGGAGAAAATGACAATAGAAAAGGTTCAATTGTGTATTCCTGTATGGAGCGATACACTATAAAATAATATCACAAAACTACATCTCTGTACAAATGAACTTTTGATAATAAGATTAAGCATGATGAAACTAATTCTACTAAAAAAATCACGAAGTGGCCAAAGAATCCCTTTCATTCAATCATCTCGTGACCGTGTTTTTCGACTAAAGATACGATAAAGCGGCCGCAGCTGTAGTCAACGGTATCGTATGCAATAGGTTTTTCCTTGCGTTATAAATATCCATTCACCAAAATAGATTCGTGAGATGCGAGTTGTGGGAATCGCCCTTGCCCATGACAAAGCGGAAGGACGGCGACACACGATGCGTCTAGTGATACCCCTCCCCCTCAACTGTCTACACCATGTTGAGCACCCCCGATAAATATATAATTCTTGAAAATTAATAACGAACCGTGAGTCATTTCAGTGTTGTCACTCTCAAATATAAAATTCTTTGTATAGTAATTTAGATATTTTCAAACAGAAAACATTATTTTATACTTAAACCGCATTGTCATATTTTGACAGTTCGTTTGATTCTGCGCAATAGTGTTATCTTATGTGTCATATGGAGAGTCGAAAGCAGCGCTTGGATTATTTTCTTCACTAATATAAAAATGCAGTTTGAAGAAATATAAATAGAGGAAACTCACTTCTCCAAGAAATAAACGCACACTTACATGTTGCCGAATCATCTGAAAGCAGCAGTGGTGATTAAAAGTGAGGATGCGAGACGGGGTTTATAACCAATTTAATTTGTTACATCCTGAAATCATTATCACGTCGCGCTCTTAAATGAACCCGTCTATATATCACTTAAGGAAATAATATATCCATTTTTCCATCTAGATATGTCACAAGATCCTACACAACTTTTACCTGATTGATTAGATATATAGAGCAAGTTATATGTCAATATGTAAATTATCAAAAACACTCATAAAATACAGGGAGACATAAGGAAAATATGTGGATATTCAAATCAAATGATTTCTGGCATCTTTTTTCACTAAGTCAAAGCAGTTGTTATTTGATTAATGTAGTCGGGTCAACTGGATGAATAGCTTAACAACGTCTACCACATAATAAGTTAGCAGATTGTGAGAAACATACTGCATGCCAGACGTTCATTGAACACTGCACTCCTGTCCTGTGAATCCAGATTCTGTTTACGTCCAAACTCAAGATATAATCACGTATGGAGACAGTCTCCGAGGTTCCCTTTGTTGGAATTCGATATAGGATGTTGAACACAACAACATAAACAACTAGTCAAATGTCACCCAATGATATGTATTAAAAATTGCATTCACAGCCTGCTGGTTTTCCAGATTTTGCTTCAATGGACGGTATTGGAAACTTCAGCTTAGTGTTTAGAAAATCCGAATTAAATTGAGTCTAGTTTGACGATTAATTGCCTAAAATTAAACGTTCAAGGCTCCAAGACAAGAATAACAAACAATACAGATATTGGAAAAAGAATTTTTCTTCATTTAAAAGGAACACTTAGATAAAAGCATAATACGAAATGACCCCAAGTACGCCACTGTTGACCGATTCAACTCAAATGTTGACCTCATATCAACTTGAAGAGCGATTTTGCACGGAAGTCACATGTTCAGTTTGTTGTTCTGTATTCAGTTCTATACATGCATCACCAAGTTCAATTTTAAGAGACGAAAACAATTACTACAATTGTTTTGATGGTCTGATGGGATCATCTGGATATGATCTAAAATTGAACCACGAAGAATTTCAAATTGCATTCGACGCATTTTTCTATTTCTACGGACGGAAAACTGTAAGACATTGAAAAGACTAATTTTGAAATTAACCACATCTTCAATGACTACTACATTCTACTAGAAAAATGGAGGATCTTATATACTGGTTGATTCTAGCAGCTAACAATTTTTGATGTGAGGGGGAACGTTTTGAGGGTTACATTTGAGCATATAATATCAATACATCCCCTAAATCAAAGGTCATTATAGGGAAATTGGGTCGAATTGCACTTCATTGAAAAGATTCCCTACTGGAACACGCTATTTCAAAATGTTCAGCTCAATTGATTCAGAACAACTTAGCGATAGGCATTTTGATGATACAATGAAAGGACGAGACGATAGAAGCAACGTTTTACCTTTTTTTTACCTTGAAACAAACTTACTTCAACTTTCTAACATTCTTGATAAAGGAAACCCAAGAAGGATACTCAAAATATTCACGTAATAGAGAATCATAACACCTCCTCAAAATGACTTCCTCAATCCTTTACTCCAGCATTTTGTCTACGTAGTATATTCATGTTCTACCTCCTTGAGACAATGTAAAATACCTGAACGATTGCAGTTGATATACCAGTAGCCTCAAGTACACTCCCCACAAAAATTGTCGCATCACCCTACTTTTACGACAATACTATATAAACTTTTAGGTTGATTATTCAAGAGTCGCTTATTAACTTTCAGAAGTGTAAAATAAGAAGATATCATTCAAAAGAGATGAGTTTATGATGGAAAATATCAACAATTTTCGAGTTAATGAAAAATTAAAAAATTCTACCATCTTGGTTGCTAAACATTTTCAAAATCGAGTGTTTCCTCCCCGGGCCCTAATTACTGCCAGTATACGTCTCGGAAGCCCCTCAAACAAATTTTGGATGTACTCTTGAGTCACTGAGTTCCAAATTTCAGGAAGCAGATTTTCTAGTTGTTGGAGTATTCTACAAGGCATACTACGTTGCTGAATTTGCCACCCCATGTTGTCCCAAACATGTTCTATGGGATTCAAGTCGGTACTTCTGGTTGGCCATCTTAAAATATCAATTTCGGCATTTTGCAAAAATTCTGTAACTACTCTAGCTGCATGCGGCCGAGCATTATCATGCATATAAATGAAGTTTTTGCCAATCAATGGGCCAAAGGGTACAACATGGGGTTCAAGGATATCTGCGATGTATTTGGCCGCTGTCATTCTTCCATTATTCACTAGGACTAACTCAGTTCGACCATGGAAAGAAAAGCCTCCCCACACCATTACTGAGTCCCCTCCGAAGTTTTCGGTTTGATGGATATTGCATTGTTGATGCCGTTCCCCAGGTCGTCTGTATACAGGCATGCGTCTATCATTTGATACTAGACAGAACCTGGACTCGTCGACCATTCTGGAATACCCCAATTTGCATGTTCCCTCGCAAACTGAAGTCTCGATGCTCTCTGGTGAGACGCGGGCCGGTAGAAGCCACACTTGGTCTGATATCGTCTTCTCTGAGCCTGTTCCTAACAGTTTGCAATGAAATATGCACATTCCTGGAAAGTGCAAGTTCATTTTGTAGCATTCTAGCCGTACAGTGCCGAACTCTTAGTGCAGTTAAACGAAACCAACGATCATCAACTGGTGTTGTTATCCGATTTCTCCCCTGTCCGGCCCTTCTTCCATATTCCCCTGTTTTGTGGTACCGATTGATTGCTCTTGAAATAGTGCTTTGGTTAACATTCAACGAGTAAGCCACGTAACGTTGGCTTCGCCCCTCCTCTAGAAATGTTACAATTCTTACCACTTCATGATTACTCAAATAGCGTCCAGGACGTTCAGCAGCATTTAAATAAATTCAAAGATTCGAAAATCAACAAGAAACACAGAAAACTTGCATTAATTTAGTATGAAAACTGAAGATAAATTGAATGAATACTGATAGTCAAATAAACTCATTTTTGTTTCAGACGTGTTTGAGATCATATGGAAACAAATGTTACTACATATATAAGATTTTTTCCCCCCATATGTCCAAGAACATATGTTGACAGAGAAACTGCGATCGAGCTGCTTAATCGATTGTGGACAATTTTTGTGGTGTGTGTATTTCAGTCACTTTCATCTCGCTCATCTGCTACTCTTTGTATATTTTCGATCATTTTGACAAACCACTGTTTGACTATTTGTTTTTTTGTTTCATCTTTTTACGATGTTGCTCGGGAACTTAGCCCATCTACACAGGTGGACGTACAGCTTATAATGGATTCCGAACCACTCTCCTAGACCCTACAATGATAACTACCACCACATGGATTACAAGTTATCTAGTCTTCGAAAGTTTATGCCCTCTTTAGGCGACTCTTGCAAGTGTTACTTTTTTGTTCAAGAACAACATCCATAACTTGAACCCGGATTCGAAAGGGCACCTCGGCTAAGCAGTTCCAATATGCTTGCGCAATAACCGTGCAGCTACCGAGGCGGTTAAGTTTGACTATCTCTATCTCTATCTCTAGTAGCAAAGTACAATGAGAAATAAATGTGTAGCTCAAAATTAGTATGCCAATTTTTTATGGTAATGGTAGCACAAAGTTATTTTCTAATAAAATATTGATTAAAGAATATTCAGCATATAATTGAAAACTCTTGTGCTAACGAAATAGTTCATTCAAAACACTAGTGAAAATAGTGATTAACGTATACGCCATACTCCAAGTAGAATAGAATACATTTTCTATTTAATAACACCTATATACATTCTCCTTGTTTATATAGCTTCAATAATAATATGAGAGGTGAAAGATACTTTCGCCAGATTATTAGCATCAAATTTCAATAAGATTCCTCATGTTCATTGACATTCATCCTATCGCTGCGGAGTTTTTACATAAATAAACATAATTTTTATGAAAATTGGAATCTTCATTCTCTGAATCTTACGAAATTCATAAATGAATATCTTAACTTTGTGACTGATAATAAGATCTAATCTATATGTGCTAATTAAAAATATTGAGTTTATTGGTGAATAGAAACTAGATTTAGTGAATATGCAAGCAAAATAATTTTCTGCCAGATTGTATTCAGATCCAAAATGTATTTGGCCTGTTTCATTGTTCCCAATATAAGATAACCAACATGTTTGAATTTCCATTTGACATTTTCTGGCCTGATATGAACTTGGCAATGATAAGCAATTACAAATTTTAACTTTCTTCGATCTACCACAAAAAAACGCATTGAAACAAGCTTTCAGTTCTAGATTCTGCTGAAAATATTCTTAGCTTAATGACATAAACAACAAAATCATAATAAAAACAAACATACATTAGCTACTAGCTTCTTTTAGTTGTTCTAATTAATGAATGAAGAGTCTCAAAATTCACAGAATTTCCAGAATCCTTTGAAATGGGAATTGGGGCATATCAATTATCTTCAATGGGGAAAATGAAGCAAAACATAAGGCTTAAAAAAGAAAATATTCAAGAGAATTACGCAAAGTAATATGTTCTGTGATTAAAACACAGATGTTTACGTCAACTTGCTATTTAGTATAATTGCAAAAGGCATAGAGCTTGACACTTACTTGTGGCCTACCACTATAAAAATTTACCTATACCACATAATGTTCAATATGTAACTTCTCAGAAATTAAACTTATCCTAGCAAACAAATGTGCGTAAAGAACGAAGACAATTCTTAATTTTTGAATAAATCCACAAACCTGGAAACACATCCTTAACTTCTGCGTGAATCCAGCCATTCTTTTGCTGTATAATGCACTGGAACATCGCACTACTAATATGCACAAATCGCTACATCTGTTTACACCTCAAATTGTGTGTTGCATATATGAACGGATATTCTGTTTATAAATAAATGCCTGTCGGTGTACCGGCGGCACGTGTTACGTTACGGTTTGTTGGAGAGTGAAAAAAATTGTATATCCCGGTGTACTTTTCACATAACTATCGTTTACGTGACGTTCTTCGACGGAACGAACTAGCGAATGAATTTCTGATTTAATACGGGCACAAATCCTATGAAAACCATCGAAGACGGTGAAACGCATTCGATTCGAGTTGGGTTGGGTTGCGATAGCTTTACCGGATGACCCTCTGTTCCGCTGCCACTGGACTGGACCGCACTTAGGGGGGGTCAGTGATAAACGGCAATAACATTTTATAAAAAAGTTTTTCGATAAAAGTTCGCCATGAAAAACATGAAATGGCTTTCTGCCAACAGCTGACTATCATTCAATCCGAATTGAGGTTAGAATCTATTTGAGAAATTTCGCATACATATCATATTTCCTGAATTTTTTAAATAGTTATCGTTTTTGATTACAGTATCATTTTTATTCAATAAAGAACGTGCCTAATAGTTTGGGAGAATACCTTGAACCGTGACTTCCACAGATAATTATACACAGAACAATCTTTAATAATTATGACGAAATCTAACTGCTGATGAAGTCAACACACTAATCGGTATGATTCAGGAGTGTCGATTTCAGATTGATGTAGCTAATTGTATTCCATTTGATATGTTAACGCCAATTACTAGTATGAGGAAATCTTTGAGTAGAGCTTGCATATAAATGGCTTCAAGCGGTTTTTCGAACTTAGCTTTGCAAAACATCGCAATTGAAGATTGTCCACCTAGAAGCAGAAATCCTCTCTGCGCGGATATATTTGCTTGCACATCTCTTATGCGCACGCTCGAGAATTGAGTTCACTACAACAATCATGGATCTCTGCAATATACCTCCTTGCGCACATTGGTTCAAGTACGAGAAAGAAATGTTGACGTACTGATTTTCTGTATATATTATTTTGCTTCCTGTAGTAACCACCACTTAAATTTTTAATTTTTGTTTTTATAGTTGATAATTTGCAGTCAAATGTACCATAAACATGCTGAACAACTCTTGAAATGCATAATTTCTTGCTAAATTTTTTCTGTATTGTGTGAAAATATTCTTTGCTTCTTGAATTCACAAATTTTATTATTTTTTCGTCTACAGATTGAGACATTCAAGCACAAAGTCATACTTTTCTGAATTAAAATAAACTAGTATAGGAAGACTTTCGACTGATACTGTTTCAACGATTGTACTTAGCCTGTCTCACAGCATTTTTCATGAATTTTAGAAAATGTCACCAGATCTCAAAAATCGGATTGTGAAACTATTAGAGAAATATTTTTCATTTCAATGGGAAAACCTCAAATAGGTACCTTATATTGACTATAGCTATCCTTCATGTACAGGAAACAAAATTAGTTCTGGAAAACCATGAAGTGCTTATATAAGAAAAGGAAAATGTTTTCTTCTTGTGGTACTAAGTAACAAACATTTACCTTTACCGTAACAACCTAATTGCATTTCAGTACAACTTTGAATAGTATTATTAGGAATTTTATAAATATACGTCTGAAAAATACCACTTAGAATTCCAGAGCTTAGTATTGAACAATGCAGAGGATTTTGAAATTTTTATGTAAAAAAAATTCCAAGCTTATATTTGTATCTCCAAAATTTGTAGTTACAGGATATATTGTGCGGACTCGTCGTTCCCAAAGACCAAAAAACTCATTTACGTTCAGTTTCAAGAAGCCTTATTACTCTGCGACGGAAGAACATCTCCGCGAAAATAAATATAATAGGAAATATCGCAGGTTAAGTACTTTTTGATTATCTCTTTAGTCTTTTTTATGGCCTTGCTTGCTATGTAAAATCTTTTCTTAAATTCAAGTGTGTTTAGACATATATAAGAGTCAGGTATGATTGTTGAAATATTTTTCTGTTGGTTTTCTTTTTTCATTGTTACAGCTTCCTGTCCCAAACCCCCTTCCTTTCCCCCTCGTCTTCGTCTGGAAATCATGGAGTGCAACATGAGAATTGAAGCTGCTAAGTAGAAAAATCTTTGGTACTCTTTATGTACACACGACACTAACACGACATAAACAGACAAGCTATTGCTAGCGCAATAGCGACAAGAAAACGAGTTTTTTCCTCGGGTTTTTCTTCACTCGTTTATTGAATCATACGCAAGATAGTATGGTTCCTCTGTTACATTTTCCTGAGCTCACACTTGTGTTTTTCTGACACACCAAAATTATAGATATAAGCATTTATTGTAAATCCAATTATTCGAATTTTTGTAAATCCTCTCTTTTCAGGAGAATATATATATATATATATATATATATATATATATATATATATATATATATATATATATATATATATATATATATATATATACTAACACTTTAGGCATTTCAGGCAATATTATCTTCAAAATGTGCAATTTGCTTAACCGTAACAAATCAAGAACGATATCAAAACAATAATCAACTTTCAATTTAGAGAATCTGCGGACCCTAAAACTCATATCAAATGGATATATGTAAATCCTACATCATTACCAGCTACATTATAAAAAAAGTAGACATAAATACAAATTATTATCTTATAGTTCTGATTAAGAAGTCACTGAATAAATGTTATACAATAAATATCTTATAAAACCTAAACTGAGTACGTTCCTGCGAACCGGATGGTGGGCACAGAGGGGTAAAATGAAAGCTGTGGCGCTTGCGTACTTCTACGTTTCTTACAAAGTATATTGTAAAAAATGAACTAATGTTGTAGCGTGTAACACTGGGACAATCAACAAGCGAACAAACCAGACTGATTTAGTTCAAATCTTAGTCGAAGATTTACATTTCTCAATTCGTTTGCGATCCGCAATAGTCCAAACTTGCACTCGAATGCCAACAGTGGCGTAGGGCTTTCCCGAAATAAATCGATAAGCAATTAATGTATGAAAAAAATAGAATCTAACGCAAGATAGGACTATTGGAGAAATTGTCATTCGGAAGTTTTCCAATTTACATATTTGTACTTCACATTTTCTACCATACTAAAACAATCTCTCAGACTTGTATATTAATACAGGAAGCACCACTTTTTTAATACATCTGGAATAGGTTTAACAATTTGCATAAAGGATATAAAGCGCTCATACCGAATAGTTAGTCGCATTTCGATTTTAAGAACGGATAACACCCAAACGCAAAGAGCTACACTATGCTAAATATCTCGTGAAAATTCATGTAAAAAAATATATTTTGTACTGTCTGAAGCAATTATAAACTTTAGGAATAGACCTGTGGATGATGTAATAATCAGGTCAATTTCAAAAGGACTCCTAACGTAACTTCTTTCCTTACATCTATTTCGAAAATCACCCCATTTCGGGACTTCGATTTCTGAGTCTGTCGTTTATTGATAGGATCTAAGAACTCTTACAATGTCCTAGTCACCGAAAGGCATGTCGCCAGTGTACAAATCGTACTTCTGAATTTTGTACACCGAAATAGAAGGTGGCCTGTGACAGCGCGAAGAACTGCAAGCTAGTAGACTTCGATGTGTAAAAGATAATGTTGAATGATTGAAAGATGATGATGTATAAGATCACTTTTTGGGTCCACACTAAAGATTATCAGATAAAAGTAAATAAATATGAAGGAGAATGAAATAGTAACAGGAAGTAAACTATGATGTTCACTGTGCACTGCACATATTGATCTATGAACTATGATGAAAGGCATATTTTCATTATAAAAACATTTAAGAATGCATTTTGAAGTTTCTTTTTTTATATAAGATTTCGTTCATATTCATTCTACAATCTACACTTATTCATTACATCTCAATAAAATACTAGTCCTCTGATAACGACACTAAAACTCCCTGTGTTTTTCCCTAACTATTTTTTCAATTTTTCCTGACTGTATTAACTATATTAATTTTGAAAAATGGTAAAGTACAATATATATTTATGAAACAAATGCTAATATATCAGTAGCTTTATAATTTAACTTATTGCAGAAGAAAAATGGAATTCTAAGAAAATAACAGTTCAAGGATGTCGAATAAAAACTAGTCCTATAGCTAGGAAAATGGTGTATTTTAAATAAAAATATATTTACAAATATCAGAAAAAAGGAGAAATATTATATCCTTTTTCTTTAACTATATAGCTGTTACTAACATTTCCAAAACCATGAGTTCTTTTTCCTTTTGAATTTGAATGTTTTTCACAGTTTTCAACTGTTCGTAAAAGATTTTGTGATTGTGGGATGCTTCAACAGTCTGGACTTGTAGCATTCGTAAACAATACCTTTAAGTTTTAATGAAAACGCAAAATTTCAGAAGTGGGTGTTGCCAAATTTGGAAGTTCGGAGGATCAGACTAGAGCATGAATTGATTACATGCCTCATTTAACAGTCACTGGGAAAGTTTGGAATGCATCCGTTTGAATCTCCTTCATTCCTGACTTTCCAGTTGGCCCTTGAATTCACTGACTTTCCCCGACAATTTTGAGCTTTCCTGTTTGTACTTGATTTTTTTGACTTCCCAGATTATAGATACTCTAGTATCTATGAGGAGGGGTCGCACATGTGTAGGATACAGTGAGAAAGCTCGCCTCTGAAATCTATTCCATTTGACGAGTTCGCGACATTCTGGACAAGGATGTGGCACTCATGACATACCACGCTCATTTCCATAGTTACGGAATATTGCTGTGGGATTCATCATCCATCGCCCACAGAATATTCCTTCAGCAAAAAAAGGGCAATTAGGGCGATGGTGGGGGTGCCACAGACGCATAGCACTCTTCAGGACATATAAGATACTCTCCATTTCTCAACCTTCATACTTCATGCTCTATGCTATATATATCAGCACCAGCATGAGTATCAGACACACACAGTGGTTCACCTACATGACATCCCAAGGGTAACAACATAACTCTTCCAAAACGCAGGAAGACTTGTACACAGAATGGCTTCGAATATGTTGGAATGAAGTTATATAACGGACTACCAGAAAGTTCGAAAAAGAAGGATATCAATTACTTCAGAGCGGAACTGAGGTGTGTACTCGTCAGGGAGGTCTGTTACTCAGTGGAGCAGTTCTTGGGTATAGTTTCGTGCCCTTTTTCAAATGTGTATACTGTGTGTTGTTTTTTTCTGGAGTTTTTTACATTTTAAAATTGATATTTTGTATTATATTATTTATTGACGCACCATGTAACATGTTGATGGCTAATATATTTGATTTGATTTGATAGAGTAAAATATTGAACTGCCTAAAGCATAAAAACCAGTGTTTCTGTTAAAGAGAATGGACATTTTGATATGAAACTTCGTTATAAATAAACATAGCAACAAATAAAGTAGTATTTTTGTTTGATCTTTATATAATATAATTTGTGTGACTTTATACACTATACTTTTTCAATGAAGAATATGAAACATTATATCTATTCATACTTCAATTTATATTAATAAACCATGATAAACTTCCTCTTTCTCCAAGTTATCTCAAAACTGTTGGCTGCTTCGTCTTTCAATGGAAGTGATATGAATAATAATTGGTGATTTTGTAATCATGTAGATAATGGAAGGAAGTAAAGAAATAAATGCAATATGTTGAATGTAAATGAAACAATAATACATTGTACATTATTAGATATTAAGTACTATCCTGTTCTTACTATATTTAAATTTCATATATATGCAACTTTACACAAAAATCACTTTAAATGTAAGCATAATTTTTCACTGACGTGAGTGACAGAGAAGATATATAATTCCATGAATATTTTTAAGGAATACTTCAATTCACTTATATTTTCCTTGCCCCATTACCACTCCTTCGGATCAGTGGAATCTACTTTTGCATGATAAATTTCAAACTCTGTACAGTAATCCAAAAAATTAGAACTGTAAACCAAAATAAAGGAATTTACCGAATGGTTTTACAAGATTTCTTCTAAAAGTGTAACAATTAAAACTCAAAATTTACACCTACATAGTCAGGGTGAACAGTCTTTATATTTCATTATCGCTGGATTAACATCCTCATAATACATTTACACGCTAATTTAGTTGATATTCTTATCGCAAAATTGTCTACCTACATTAATTCTACGAATAATACAATTAAGGAAGTAAGAAAACCACTAGTATGATTAAAGTATCCAGCACAAAGAAAATAACATCCTAACCTTACATAAAAACCTAATAACTTCATCCCAAACTGAGTCTTTCCTCAACTCAAATATAATCATGGAAATTCACATTGCATGCCTATGACTACAAATTTAATTGGCAAAGCTTGCAATTCTGATTATAGCATAGTAACATAAATCTAATAATTATTTATTCTGAATTCAAATAATCTAACGACATTCAAACCTGATTTTTAACGTATATTCCCTGAGAATTTCTGTAATACTCACTGTTGAATACAAGGAGTTTCCTTGTGGATCCAAGCCTTTTAATCGGAGATTTCAATTCTTGCTCATTTTCATCCATTTTCATGGAAAACTTATTTATCTTATACTTATATGTATTATTTATACAAACAAAATTATTTTTATCACTTCATTAAATCATTAAAAGTCTAACGGATACACTTATAGTTGAATTCAAACAAATCAAGTAATTAATTTAGATTCGATTTCTTAGTGATATTAGAGATTTCAAATAAAATTAAGTCGAGATAGCATTAGATTTCTTTGAACCGAACTACCTTACACACACAACACCCACGACAACAACATCAAACCATTTGTGTTTTCTTGGAAGTGGAAGCAAATTTCAAGACTTGAATACAAGTCCACAGAAATATCACAGATCATAACAAAGAAAACAACTGAAAATAGACATGAACAGCGGAATGTGCATCAAATAACGTAAACCGTGATACGATCATTATTACCTAGGTCTGAGGTAAGCACGGTATTAAAAACTTGCAAATAATTTCTTCACGGAGAGCCCCAATTAGTACATGAATTATTATAACTTATAAATTATTATCTATAAAGATAGAACCATTTCCATGGTATACTCCTGCTTCAAAATTCATTCAAACTAATGATATCCTAATTGACTAGTGGCTTCAGTATTTCGATACAACAAACACAATATCATTAAATAGAGAAGCAAATTTCTAATCAACTCATGAGCTTATCGCACAGCATAAACAGAAAATGCAGTATAAGATGACCATCTACTCAAAATATCTTTTTCTTTCCGTCAAAGATTAGAAATTAGTTAGTTATAAAAATTATTACTCAACTTGTTTAGCATGTTTCAAATAATTTCTCATTCTGTAGTATTGATAATTATTTGATGTTCTTAATATCCAAGACTAGTTCATACATGGAATAATCTTTTCTTCCTTTTATATATCCTCGGTTACTTTGACTTTCTTTATAAACTTTCGATACATTCATATATAATATAAATATATATACATTTTTATCTAACAAGCACAACACATATACCTCTGTATTTATGGTCGTCGTACCAACGTACATAGATATAAAGTTTTGATATTGCATTTCTATGTTAGTAGAAGACTGTGGTCTGGTGGGAGTGTGGATGGAAAGAACGTGACCGTGCTCATGAATACTTCCATGCCATGACAAAAATGAGAAATGAGTTAAAATAGAAAGTAAACAAAGCATGTACGAAAGAATATTCAAATATAATAATCATCGCCAACGAACAACATAACAAAGGCACTCTGGAAGAAATTTATACAGGTAAATTGGTTTAAATACAATGTTATAATTGGTAGAAAAATTTATACTTATTTTAGTTCCATGGAAGGGTTTGATGCTATTTACTATGAAGAGGAGGAGGAAATTGTAGAAGAAATTGAACCAGCTGATGTTTCTCTAGTACCTGATCCTGTAATTATTCGAGGGGCAGGCAATATGACAGTGTAAGTGCTCAAACCACTCGAAAATGTTTATTTAAATGAATGCAAACATTTCAAGGATTAATTCCAAAGTCACCAAGTCTGGACTGTTGACGTTTTTTAAGAAGTTTTTCATTCTTGAAAGCATTTGTCCATTGAATAAATGGAACATATTTAATACTATGGATATTTTTATTATTACTCAATTACTCATGTCAATCAAATAGAAGAGATTAAACCCTTATCTCAATTGCAATATTATGAATATTCTATTTCATAACATATGACATCATGAAAACATGGTAATACTTGTATGAAAAAACTTTTACAAATTATAGATAGAAAAAAATTAATGCTTTATGCTTAATGAAAAATCTATATCAAAATTCATATTGTATTAAATTTTTGATTTTCATTACAGATTTGGCCTAAGCAATCGTTTTAGCACTGATTTTCCTGCAGGTTTAGTGTCTAGGGTAGCTCCTGAAGAGTTCAAAGAAACAGTAATGAGGATTAACACTATATTGAAAAAAACGTTACCTGTTAATGTAAAATGGCTTTTTTGTGGTTGTTTATGTTGTTGCTGTACTCTTGGATGTTCCTTATGGCCTGTTATTTGTCTAAGTAAAAGGGTAAGTGAATATCAATAATTGAAATCAAGGTAATCCTGTCTTTGGTGGTGACCACTTCTGCATACCCATAACGAGTCAGTCAGCTGTTTGCCGAATGCTTTTGAATTTTATACAGTGTTGTCAGATTACTAACAAAATAATATTTGGATGCACTGGTTCGTCAGTATGCGAACACAATAATCAAACTCTAGTAGACCGTTTTTCTTTTCTAGTTTCTAGTCATATTCTTGATACTATACAAAACAAAGTATACAGGATAAATAATTAATTGAATATAAGAAAAGAGACAAATCCAAAGTATTTTATTAAACCTCACTAATACTTTATCAATCAAACTCAGCTCTTTCAATTTGTTAATGAATGTGGGGAATGGAGTTTTTCTTCTCAAAATGGTAATTATACAGTATAGTGTCGATAGTTAGAATTCACTGAAAAATGTTTACTTACTATTTTTGGGGCCCAGAATCCAAATCTGGAATCGTTTTGCCCCAAGAGGCTATCGTTCAAGAAAAAAAAAAACAGACGTACAGCTCAAAACATTGCATGAAAGAGATAGAAGTACTCACTGTCTCTCTCGTTCATAACTGAGACCGAAATTCAAATGGGAATATTTCTAAACCTAACCTAACTAACCTAATTTTACCTAAAACTTAACCTCCTAACCTATTTAATTCAATATTATAAATTTAAATTAGGTTTAAGGTCCAGTTAGGTTAGTTAGGTTTGGTTTGAACAGATTTCCATTTGAATATCCCTCTCTGTTATGACGGGAGATGGCGAGTACGTCACTATTGTCAGGATGTCACATAGGTCTGATTCGAATACCATTACACTGCCAAATTATTACAGTATATGGTAACACCAGCTTCGGTGTTTTCTATTTTTAAGTAAGTAATGGTGAAAACGTTAATTGATCAAATATTGAATCTAGACCATTTTTGGGAAAGTATGGACAGCTATTATAAACTGTAAGTGAAAATTTCTTATTCTGTTAAATTGTCATATACCTACTAGAAATGGATTGTTATGCTCTATTCCTCTATTCTAATTTGTTAGAAATATAGATAACGAAATGACGCTTATGATTCTAATGACAAGATGAGAATAATTCTAATCGAATAAGAATATGTAATGAATCTGACAACACTGTATAAAATTCAAATGCATTTGGCAAATAGCTGACTGACTCGTTACGGGTGCGCAAAAGTGATCACCATTAAAGACAGGATTATCGAAATCAATTTTCAAATTTCATATTCTCTTGTGATTTATTTTTAATCTGGGGAGTTATTCACTATTTGTTGAAGTCTAATATGCTAAAAACTTTTTTAATACATTAAATTTTATAATTTTCTTACAGACACAGCACTCATTGAATAAATTGTTAGAATGGGAGAATAGTTATTTGTACAATAAATTAGGACTTCATTGGCGTTTATCGAAGCAACAGTGTGACTCATCATCAATGATGGAGTATGTTATACTCATAGAATTTTTGCCAAAAATTCCGATATACCGACCTGACTAGTTAATAGAAATTACGTAATTTTGTATATATTTCGTTATAGGAAAATTGTTTACTTACCTATATAATGAATCTCATATTTGCAATGTTATTTGTAAATATTAAATATTTGTGATAATAGAAAATGTTAAAACTATTAATTAAGTTACTAATTGAAGACATTTTCAGGTAGGTTATTGCAATAAACCGAAATTTTCTGAAAAGAGTTTTCATACTAGTTTAGTGCCTTGTAGAAACTTGAGTGGTGTTGATTCAATATCTCTTTTGGTCTTGAAAACGTAATTCTTCTCACAATACCTGCATTGAGTGTCAATCTAACTGACAATGATTTCTTGTGACTACGAAAATAGTTTAATGTGACTAGAAACGTATTTTATAGTGACTTTTTGGTCTAAATTATCACTTACACTTCAAGGTCTAAAGCAAAATATTTTAATAGAAATTTTACCGTTGTTACTGAGAATATTCATATGTTGAGATGTTTGTTTCTTGTGACAGCAAAAGTATGTTAAAGTAAATGCAAAATTATCTTTTGTGATCGACCTTCATTTATTCTAACTGCAAGATTGGTGAATTTCAATTATTATAACTAGAATTTCAAAATAGTAGCCCACAATATAAAATGATCATCTCAATTTCCTTTCACCTTACACTTCAGTTCAAAGTAATGATTTTGATGGAAAATTTCAAAAAGAATTATTACAATCTATGTTATGTAATAAACTACAGCAAGTAGAAGTTGAAAAAAAACAATACTTTCTGATGATTTATTTTGAAATATGATACAGAAATATGTCCAGTATAAGATATACATATATACAATACAAAAATATAATAACTATTAATCTGGCCTTTTAAGGCACCCAAGTATCACATTTGAGAATACTATTTAGAATCTATATCAGCCCTGTGTCAGAATAACATAAAATAATCAACAAATTAATAAAATTATCTAACTAAAAATTATATCAATCTATTCACTGTTCATTGATAAAAGTAAGGAGAATTACCTATTTAGTTTTGATATTCAAATTACCTTAATAAATTCTGTAAATGAATATTATTCCTCGAAAAGATTGTAGAATCCAAAGGACGGAATATGTTAAGACTTTTTAGATTCAGATTTTAACAGTTAATCTGTTAAAATTAAACAAAAACCAAATGATAAACTAAAGACCCTGAAACTCCATAATTGTGGTACTGTATAAAATATCTCAATTTCATGATGAACAAATTTTTGTTGAAATCTAAAATTAGATTTATAAATAAGTTTAATGGCCAAAATCTATTACTTCACTGTTATGGCGCATATAGCTTGTGCTAGTGAAACTCCCAGTAAATTTTATATTCTACAAATATAAAAATTTGCCATCCATGACATCATTAGTTAAAAAGGATATTTCATTCATCTCAGATCTTCTGGTAGAGGGTTGATTACATTTATAAAATTTTCTGGAAACATTCCTTCTCGATCCCCAACTTGTCCATACAGCCACTCTTGATTTACTCTTCTAATTAAAATTACAACGTCATCCACCTGAAATTTTCATAATTCATGTCTATATCTCATCTTAAGTAAATATTTACCTCTAACGCCAAGTCGCCTGCTTGTGTCGCAGGAAATGGATATAAAGCGATCCCATAAGGGGTTATAACTTCAGCTGCACATTTTGGAGGACTTGGTGGGGGACCTGTTGGCATAGGTAACGAAGGAGAACTGTATGAAGTTCCAGGTAATTCAGGTCTAGGTTTCTTTTTTTGCCTTGGTCTTATTATTGTTGGGCCAAATAATGAAGCTGAAGATGTAGTATTAAGGCTATTATTTTCGTTTATTCTCAAATGATTAGTAGCACAATTATTGTTACGCACTGTTGTCTCAACTAGAGTTGTAGAAATATTATTCTGTACTGTATTTGATCCCCATATAGCAGTAGAAAAACTTGTTGGCAGAAGGCCTTCATAATCTGTACTCTTTTTTATTGACGCCAAACTGCTTGTACTACTACTAAAGGAACTTGATACACTCCCCCCAAATTTGGGCATAGATTCGCTTCTGGGAGAATTTGGAGGGCTCCAATCGATTAAATTCAAACTGTCCAATTTCCTTTGAATATTATGGGTTGATTTACTCTTTACCTTGTTCAAATTCGGAGGAGGAGGCCTTGGAGGAGGTTTTTTCTTACTTCGCTGCGATGATTCAACCTTGAAAGGCATTCTAACAACACGCCAAACTGCGATCAAATAATTTGTAAAAGAAAATTCTATATTAACATTAATTATAAAACTTGGCAATGACAAATGACAGATAATTTTAACCACAGAAAATTGATAATTTTTCCCGTGTGCAAGTTCTTGGATGTGCTCTGCACGCAACTATATAGAATTTAATTCCAATTGCATTCCTGTACTATTTTCAAATGGATTAGATTATTTTTAGTTTTCATTTCATTCTTTTCTTTCGGTAATTGATTCAATGATATATTTACAAATTGGAGTTTTCAAAGTACATAGAAAATAAAGTTTGTGATGACAATTTGTCAAACGTCATTGTGTTATGGGTGATTGTTTTGTTTGAAATTTTGATCTAGGTTTTCTTAACTTTGGTTGTTTTGTAAATATTATCAACTTTATGTATATGTAAAATTACAATTTGAATAATTTTGTATGATCGATTGAATTATTGAAAACTATCAATCGTTCAATATCAAGTGTGAAATGAGCTAATTTTTTCAAAATAAAATAGAATAGGATATACACTTCCAAGAAAATATTATGGCAAAAATGAATTCCGTTAGTCTCTATGTTACGACAAATCAAATAATTCTCAAAGCAGACCCAAAGGATCCAAGTTCTTGGCAAGACTTATATCGTCTATTACCATATCTGAGGAATTCTTTAAGTTGTGTAGTGTGTAGTAACTTATTAGTAAACCCTCAAACCCCTGCAGGCGGGCGATGTAACCATTATATATGTAGGAAGTGTAAAGGAGGTCGTAAAAAATTGAAACCAACTTGTTCATGGTGCCGCAATTGTATGGAATACACTGAAAACAAAAACTTGAAAATTCTTCTACAATGTTATCAACAAATGTGTCTTCATCTTACACGAAATGGTATTTATGCAGGTAAGAACTATTTTTTCAGAAACTTTCAGAATATCATAAGAATTAAATTTATTGAAGGTTTAATGGAGCAAGCTTCTAGAATTACTTCCATTACATCTATTGAAAGAGGGGCAAACAATCTTCTTGCACTTATAAAAGAAGGTTCAGAATTTCAAGATGATTACCAAAGTGAGGGAGGCATTCCTAAATCAACATATAATATTCTTCCATGTGTTTATACAAACTCTTCCACACAAACTCTACAGATGACACCTATTGAAAGCAATACTGTACCTCCTACAACAAATGTGATAAGTTTAGTAAACACATCTAATCTCGGAAACGTTCCAACTAGATCAAATATTGGATCAAACCTTTATTCTGTCATGTATCCGGGAGCCATAAATAAAATAACTATAAAGAGAAAAACAAAAGACTTAAATGAAATGAAACCAAAAACAATTCCTGTGATGAAAAAAGACCCTATTGAAAAGGTATCTACAAACAAAATCCCTAACTTGTTTTGCATGATGTAGGTATATTACTTTTTAGGCATCAGTGTTCAAGAGACCTGTGAACAAATGTGTATTACAACCGAAGAAAGGATGTCGATGTGGAAATGCTACAGCCACACCTGGAAAGCTAACATGTTGTGGACAGCGGTGTCCATGTTATGTTAAGAGTAAATCATGCATTGACTGTAGATGTAGAGGATGTAGAAATCCCCACAGACCTGATGGCCTTAAGGTATGCAATGTTGATCTTCATCAGTATTAAGACATATGTCTAATACTCTTCTTCTTCTTAATTTAGACCTTGAGGTCTGTTTTTTCCAGGAGATCCCTCTACTATTGTTCTTATGAGATGGACTGCCAACTATCTTTCCAGCGTTTGGGGGCCTTCCCGTTACCTGACGTGCTGCTATTGGTTTTCCGTCTCCTACAATACGTGCTAATCTGTGTTCTTCCATCCTGTCTACATGTTCATTCATTCCTCGTCTGCGTTTTCTTGCCCATCGTACAATATCTTCAATGTTACATGTTTCTCGTATAACCTCGTTCAACAGCCTCGGTAGCTGCACGGTTAGTGCGCAAGCATATTGGAAATGCTAAGTCGAGGCTCCTGGTTCGAATACGGGGTCAGGTTATGAATGTTGTCCTTGAACAAAAAGTGCTGAATTTGAAAGAGTCGCCTAAAGAGGGCATAAACTTCCAACAACCAGATAACTTGTAATCCTTGTGGTGGCAGTTATCATTGCACGGTCTGGGAGAGTGGTTCGGAATCCACTATAAACTGTAGGTCCAGCTGTGTAAATGGGCTAAGTTCCCGATCACATTGTTAAAAGATGCAAGCAAGCAAGCAATAACCTCGTTCCTAATTCTATCTCTGAGCGATTTTCCCGATATTTGCCTTAGCGTCTTCATTTCTGACGTTCTTAGAATTTTTTTGGTTTTGAAGGTATTGGCCCTAGTTTCTATTGTATAGGTGGCGATAGGTCGTACACACGCTTTGTAAATCCTCGTTTTGCACTCAATGCTCATATGCTTGTTCTTCCATACGACATCTCTTAGATATCCGGAAATCGCTGCTGCTTTATTCACCTGCTCACGGACCTCTCTCGCTAAATCCCCGTTACTAGTTATTTGCACCCCAAGGTATTTGAAGGACATTACCTGTTCTACAGTTTTATCATTAATTGCGAGCTTACACCCTCTTGGCTCCTTTGATATCACCATGCTCTTTGTTTTTTCGGTAGCTGTCTTACATGTTGTAATTTTCAGCTTCGGATTTGAAAGCAATCAGGAGTCTTTGAGGATTATCTTCATTTTCCGCCATTATTGCCGCATCGTCCGCGTAGCATACTATTTTTATTTCTCCCGTACTCGTCCTGTGTCAGTTTCCTACTGATTTTACTTTGTTGATGATTCTGCCCATTATTAAATTGAACAGAAGAGGGCTGAGACTATCTCCTTGTCTTATGTCCGCAGCGACAGGTATTTCTGACATAAGGCTACCTTGAGATTTTATTTTCGTGGTGTTGCTGTTCAGGTCTTCGATAATTTTAGGATTGATTCTGTTCGTCTCTCAGTATTTGCAGCACATCTTTCACTCTTACACAATCGAAGGCTTTTGTGAGGTCAATGAAGCAGATGTATAAGGGTTTGTTGTATTCCAGAGATTTGTCTACTACTTGTTGTACTATGATGTTTGCATTTGTTGTTCTGTTCCTCCTAAATCCTTGTTGTTCTTCGTTGATTTCTATAATTTCTGTTATTTTGTCTCGTAGAATTCCGGTAAAGAGCTTGGTTAGTGCCCCTGCAGAGTTATTGTTCTGTAATTTGAGGGGGTCTTTTTGTCGCCCTTCTTGTATATAGGTACAGAAAAGCTCTCTCTAGGCACACTGGTATTGTCTAGGATTTTTTCAAATAAAGCCGTGATTTCGAGTGTTTTTTCCATATTTAATCATTTCGTTAGTGATGTTGTCTATTCCTGGTGCTTTTCGATTTTTGAGTTTTTGAATGGCCCTAGTTATCGACTCGTTGGAGATCACAACAACGACAATTTCTTCCTCCTCAAGCTGATCTGCTTGTCTCTCACTATCGTTTTCGCTCTCTTCGTTATTATAGAGTTCTGTGGGGTATTGTTCCGATTGTTTCGCGCTTACTTGATTCAGTTGGACATATTCATTTACTGGTTTTTTCCTTGCACGAAGCATATTCCATATTCTCCTCTGAGTTCCGTACATATCGTTCCCTATATCCTTGCTAAATTTTCTCCAATGTTCTCTCTTTATCTACCTGATTTGTCTGTTCACTCTGTTCCGTTCCTCCACGTATTTTCTGTGTTGTCTTCATACTTCTGTATCTCAAATATTCTTCTCTTTTTTCCTTTGCTAAAGCTTTTACCTCCTCTGTAAACCATGGTGTCGATTTGTGCTTTGTGGCGTTTCCAACTATTCTCGTCCCAAGCGCTTCCTTTGCAGCCTCCAGAATGTTTGTTTTTATCGTGTTCCAGATATCATCATTTTGTTCATTTTTTATTGGATTGTCTGTAATTTTGGTCTTGAGTCTTTCGTTGAACAGCCATTGAGTCGTTGTGTCCTGGAGTGCGTCTGTATTGAAGAACAGAACCATATTATGGTCTGAACCGATGTTGGGAGATGTCAGAGCATGTACATCCATTATCTGACTTGGATGGAATTCCTTATTTGTCAGTATGTAATCTATAGTTGATCGATGTCCTTGGGTATTAGACCAAGTAAACTTATGTTGTTCCTTGTGATCGTAGGTGTTGTTAATCCGTAGTTCGTTGAAGGCGCAGAATTCCGTTAGTAAATCCCCATTTTCGTTGGTCACTCCTTCGTTAAAACGTTGTTTTATTCCATTTATAACTTGATCTCCAATTCTTGCATTTAAGTCTCCCAATATTATGACTTTGTCGGATGTGGGTATTTGATGATAGGTGTTCTGTAACGCTTCGTAGAAATTCGCCGATTCTTCTCTAGGCTTGGTTATATCTGGTGCGTAAAATGATATTACTTGCAAGGAAGTATTTTTCAACTTGATTTGAACTCTGAGGATTCTGTCATTGATATATTGTATATCGTCTATATCCTGTTCGAACTTCTCATGGTTCAGTATTCCCACTCCAGACGCGGCGCGTCCTTCTTTCTTTTTTGCCGCTCTTATATCGACTTGTTTGTTAGTCCTTTTTTTAGTCTCCGATATCGCGCAGAGGTCTATCTTATGTTGGTTCATTTCAATAATGATTTCTTGATCTTTGTTATTTCAAGAGGCTACGTTCCAGCATGCAATCCTGATTGTGTTTTTTCTCCAATAATCTTTTTTCATATTCCGTGCATTGGTCATCATCGTTGTAGGCAGTCCATTTTCCGAAATTTTGACTTTTTTTTAAGCCATTAGGGGAAAGTGTTCATCATACGTTCATGGGGCACCTTCGTACAGTTAGTATAACAGAAAAACTAAACGGCACACAAACACGCCTTTGCTTGTGTGTAATACGAAATATTTTTATCCAATAAACCCTATAATTAGTATTTTATTGCAGAATCATGGTGCGAAAATATAAAAAAGGTACTCATACTTAAGAAGTGGATGAAGAGTCAATGAAATTAGCAATTGATGATGTAATACAAGTCATTTAGAAAAGCCGCGTTAAAATACAACATCAAAACATCAACGCTGAAAAGTAGATTCAAGAAATTTAAAGGTTCTAACGCAGATGAACCCTCACGAACTTTTCATTCAAAATTAACGAGTTTACAAGTCTTCTCCTTGGAAGAAGAGACACGCTTAAATGACTACATTACTAATTGCTGCAAAATGCATTATGGGTTAACGATAGTACAAATTCAGAAACTTGCCTACTAATACGCGAAAACATTAAATTTAAAAGACCCAGCGAAGTGGGACGAAAATCAAATGGCCGGCTTAGAGTGGATGCGTAAATACAGGGAACGAAACGCCAATCTCAGTCTGCGAAAGCCAGAAAACACTAGCGCTGCTCGATCGTTCGCGTTTAATAAGACTACAGTCCAGGAGTTCTAAAATAATTTTGATGTGATGCAGCGATATAATTTTACCGTCGACAGCGTGTCTACTATTTTCGAAACTCCTAAAATTTTGGCTCCTAAATCACAGACACAAGTGTGTCATCGAAGAGAGGCGAACTGATAACATTTGGTTAGGTTAGGTTAGACCTGCAAGCGGAAATACTATCGCTCCGCTATTTGTCTTTCCACGTGTACACTACAAAGACCGTTTTCTTGAAGGTGCGTCTGAAGGAAGCCTCGGAGCTGCTGATAGAAGTGGTTGGATTAATGCTGACATATTTTTTTCAGTATTAAAACACATTCAGAAACACACACTGAGCTCTTAAGAGCATCAGTTGTTACTGTTATGTGATAATCACTAAAGCCACATCGGCTTACAGGCTATAACATGTGCTCGAGATAATGGCATAATTTTTCTGTCTTTTCCCCCACACACAAGTCATCGATTGTAACCTTTAGACGTTGACGTGTTCGGCCCATTCAAGGCAAAATTGAAAATGCGTTCCAGAGCTAGAGCTAAATCAGTGAAACGTAGTTTGACAGAACTTAATTCAAGACAAAAGAAAAAGAAAGCTAAGAAAATAGAAAGTGATGAAGATTCTAAGGAATCTGCAGGATCGCAATTTAGCTTGCGGGAGAGTTTAACATCTCCATTTGATTTAGAAACGGACGAAGAGACTGAAGATCGTAGTATCAATTATAACTTAAATATGACACCAGAGAAAATCAATGATAATTGTTGTTTTGGTAAAATTTGAAAAAAAGACTTCTGTTGTATATTTCGTCGGAAAAGTTCTCGGTCATTATTCGAGTACAGAGCTAGAAATATCTTATCTTCGGAAGAAACCGGGATTATCATGGTAATTCTTTTTCCCTGATATAGAATACATACACACTCTATATATCAGCGACATCGCCATGATCCTCCCTGATCCTCAACCACGAGCGGGCAAGAATTACTAGACTTTTTATTTTTGCTGTTAATTTGAATAATTTTAATGTGCAATAAGTTCCAAACTAACGACCAAATGTATAGTTACCTACTTTAAGTTCAAATTTTATTGTCGAGGACTTAACAACGATCTCATTTAGATTGGTCATAAGGCTTAGAATTATCAATAAGTAAAGTAAAGAGTAAATTTTATTTACTTTTTCAATTACCCTGTCTGAATCTACCCCATGGCTTATGAAAGTACCCCATCTACTGTACGAAAGTACAAATACCTTATCGTAGAAAATTGCTATAACCCTTTAACCTTAATAGTTTTGGACTTTTTGTTAACGAACTACAATATATTGGTTACACTTAGGTACATAAACTAGCTAAATTCGACAATTAAACATAGAGTAAAACAATAAAATCTAAAAAGTGTACGAAGGGTAACCACTTTCCCTAATATTAAAAGTAAGAACACAAAATTCTCTATTTATATCTTGACAATGTTTCACAATTGAATGGTTTGCGTTCTGAAACTCATTTGCCAGTGATATTATTAAAAGTATTACATTCCAGGTTAGGCCTATCATTCCTGAAATTCACCCAGTGCCCTACCAGATGTCCTCTGGTCCGCAAATTATAGAACCACAAATTCTACATCATTCATCAATGAAATTAGGAAATATAGATCTGGATCCTCACTTCACTTTTGATCCTATAGGTATAAAAACTTATAAAGGTAAAACACATTATTTATATATTTTCTTTCCTTCTATTATCGAATATGGTAATGAAATTTCAAAAACGACACCACAACCACTTTTTATAATGGCGTTGATATAAATAACGTGTGACGTCACACGCTAGTAAACAAATAACTAAAACTTTGAAGTAGATGTGACTTTCTCCTTAAAATTATTGTGTTGATCAGTCGATTCAATGAAAAGATAGATGGCAATGCCAGATGAGGCTGTGCAAGTTGAATTTCATTATCATCACTAAAAACATACATGAAATTTTAGCGATGTATGCCTCGTTTATATTTATGTTATCAATCGTGAATTAAATTTTATTGAAAATATTATTCGAATAATTTTCCAGTTGTTACAGGTAGTTTTAGCGGCGTGCCAATTTCAACCAACTTACTAATGAATGCACCATCTATTATGAAAGAGGATATCAACCTGGATGTATGACATTGAGTTTTTCGGAGATTTGCCTTAATTTCAATGACAGGAAATGTTATTGAAATAATAAATCTAACCAATTTTGTTCAAGCAATAAAATAGAACTTATCAGATCTATTTCATGAAATGAAATCCAGACTCTTCAAATTGTAACTATATTTATATGTGATTACTGACCATCCAGAAAAAAAATAAATTTTCGTGAGGTGTGTTTTTGTATGTAATTATTATGCATTAATGATGTTGAGTCGGCCAAAACTAAGTGATATTTGTAGACACATTGAAGAATTTTATTCAAGGAACAATATTCAACATTCCGTAGAATGATAAATATCCTTCCCTGAAGGCACTGGTTTTTCGATGCACCCTTCATAATCACCGTCAACCAGGGCCACACGGCAGTGATACAGCTCGATCAAATGTCATGAATAGGAGCAATAGTTAGCAGTTTCAGTCTCATTTGACCTAGTCAGTATTTCATACACATTCACAACATCAGGCCAGAGTGCCACCTCATCTCAATCCGTTGCAGCGTAACGAAACAGATCGCTTTCTTGCAGCCATAGTGGTTAGCGTTACGTTGAATAGTCGAACTATTATGGCTTCTTGAAGTCTTTTCTTTCGTACCTACTTGTTTTCAAGGTTTTCCGGTGGCGATGGTAAGTGACCTCTGTGTCAGTTCGTTGGAGAGTGATAATACATTTACATGTCTTAATGCGCTCCAACGGATTGAGATGAGTAAGTGGCAGTCTGGCCTGATGTTGTGAATTGTTATTTAATACTGACGAGGTTCAAATGAAGCCGAAACTGCAGTCTATTGCTCCTTTTCATGACATCTGACTGAGTTGTACCACTGATGTGTGACCTTGGTTGACGATGATTATAAAGGGTGGATCAGAAAACCAGCTCCTTCGGGGAAGGATATTTGACATTCTACAGAAGGTTGAATATTGTTCCTTGAATAAGCGATCATTTTGCAGGTTATCATTGATGAGATGAGTGATATTTGATCATTATTCAGTGATTTTGGTTTACTTTATAAAGAATATCACAAAAATAGGTGGAAAATATCTAAATAACAAACGTGATAACTATTTCGATATTTCTATCATCATCAGACGTTTACAAATTGTGAGTTAAAACCAAGATACAGTTGTACAATTTGTCTTGAATATATGCTTAAGACAAAACTCACTAATTAGACAATTCAGGAGTATACGGACTGTGTTGTCCTGATTGTAACGGTGTATACATAGGTCAGACATCATTCTTCCTTTTGTAAAAACAAAAGTGACCCAACTATCGCACAGCATTGCCTAGATAACAACCACCACTTCCCTAGTATAGATAATCTTAACATTATTCATCATGCCCCGAAAAGCAATAAACTCAATTACCTAAAATCTCTGGAAATTTTCCAAGCTAAATATAATAGAAACAATCTTACTCTCTTAAAGACAACACAGACCTATATTATTCCCTAATATTTGGGATTTTCAAGTAATTATGAATGTACCTTTGAATACCTACCTACATTCCAATAGTAGAAACTTGTTTCTCTCAATCTTTATAATTCATACCTATTTTTCTATATTTAAGACTAATTGTAGAACTGTATCTTAGTTTTAACTCACAATTTGAAAACGTCTGATGATGATAGAAATATCCAAATAGCTATCACGTTTGTTAATTTAATATTCTCCACCTATTTTTGTGATATTCTTTAAAGTAAACCAAAATCACCGTATGATTTTGTGAAAAGTATGGAAAAGGCTAAGAGAATCAAAGAAATTGGTTAATTCAATCAATTTCTGAACTCATTGAAAAACCAAAGGAAATGACTTACTGTTAATAATAATTGATATGCCTAAAGAAAATATTACATATAATCACATAAAACCCACGTCCTTTATAACACGCCACACCCTAATTTTTTGTTCTCAAGGAAATTAAAGATTGAAAAGTTGTATGAATTTATTTACTTCATAAGATAATGGACTTTTTAACAATCTCAAGGAAAAAAGTTTCAAATTGCATTATAATTTTCAAACATTAATGTTGCACAAAAATTATTTTAATTTAGAAAGTTTGATCATACGTTCAAATTTAAAAGGTTTATAACTATTGCAGAACTTTGATGGCAAGTTTCTTAGTAAATGTTTCTCTATATGGGTCCATTTATTTAACCTACTCAATTCTATCAATTTTTCTTCGACATCTCTGTTCATTTTGTCTTCTTGAAGTTTCCATAAATACTTAAACGCCTTACCATACATCTTGTTAGCATAATAGTACCAGATTAAAAAGTACAACACGTTTGCGGCCAAGGAAGTAGACTGAAAAAAAATTGAAATACAATTCTAAAAATCATCGGCAAAGCAATTCTTCGAGTATTATGTAAGCATCAAAGGGGAATGGGAGGATTTGTGATGACATGGAGAAGTCTACTTGGTAAGTAATTTTTATTTATTCATATGCAAAACGTAGTAGATTCTTATTTAAACTGATAAGACGTGATTCATCAATGCTTGGTGCCGGACGCTCCTAATACCGCTCGCTACTTATATACTAGGGTGGGTAAAAAAAAAGCGAATATTTTTTTTCGGTTGGTACTCTGAAAAAAAGGTTCCTAGACACCTCTAAGGAAGTCTCTCCAAGTATGAGCTCTTAATTGTTACGAGAAGGCCCTCCGCCTTACAGTTTTCTATTTTTTCTTATTATCACAAAGAAAAATTGATATCTCGCTTCCAACTATTTGAAAAAATATATCGTTCTATAGATTTCGTAGGAAATTGAATGTTCTACAAAAAAAAGCCGTTTAATAGATATAAACCCGATGAAAAAATCATATATCATAAAACTCATAGTTATATATATAATTTTTCGATTGAGTTAAGCGTTTATGAGACATTCATCGTCAAACATCTATGCCTATCAATTTTTCCAGTTTTTGATCAATAATTCGAAAAATTTTAATTGAATTTGAGTTTTGGGGGAATTTACACAAATTTGAGTTTTTAGGAACAGAAAAATGTTATGACATGAGCATGTTGGGTTAGGTTAGATGTGTATAGGTATACCGATAAAACTGATTTATTTAATCATTGTAGGTTAATTAATGATGAATAAATTTATGTGATGAATATAAGACTTATTTGGAATGAATTATTTTATTACGTATGGAAGATGATCAGTTTCAGCATAACTGAAAATACGGTATGAAAAGGGTAGACTCTGAAGATATTTGAAAGTAAAAAACATAGATGGTGTTAGCTTCAGAAGACAAACAGAAGAAGTAATGCACTTCAAAATAAAAATCCCAACGAAAAAATTTTATGTATATTTTGTGGAAAATATTTTAAAATATGCACTGAACAAACGTCATAATAATAAATAACAACACAACTAAGATTTGGAATTGTTCAAGATAAAATTGAAAAAAAAATAATTATTAGAATGAAATAAACAAATGAATTTTTGAACATAAAAACTTCTGTAAGAGTTACTTTTATAATGAAAACTCAAATTTGTGTAAATTTCCCCAAAACTCATAAATCAAATTCGAATTTTTCGAATTATTGATCAAAACTGGAAAAAGTGCTAGCCATTGATGTTTAATAATAATAATAATATTAATATTGTTTATTTTCCTATACAATTTTGTGTGTACATAAGGTGTGAAACCTAGGTTGTTGACAATAAACTCAGAAAATAAACATAAAACTGCAAAGTCATATGACTGTCTGCAGTGTACTATTCTAATTTTTTCCTTCAATAAACCTAATACACCGACACTGATCCGTTAAACAAAATAAGGAGTGAAAACAAAACTCAAACAGAAAAACTCAGATTCAACAAAAAATATATTAATTTCTGAACTCTATGATGTTACGAATTTTATCCCTACCATAACAAAGGATAATCTTCTTCAGCTCAAATTTAAACTTCCTCATGTCAGTAACATTTCTTATTGACAATGCCAAAGCCTTAAACAGTCTAGGCCCAAGAAAGAAAAAATTAACTGGCCAATGGATTTATCTGCACGAGGTGTCTCATAAAATTTATGTTCCCGTCTGGTATTATAGGTATGATGAAACTCCTCCAGTAAATATGCATTCCGATACAAATGGATATCTCGTAAACGCTTAACTCGATCGAAAAATTATAGGCTGATGATACCCATCGAGTCGGATCTACGAAACTCTGCGCTCATAGATTTCCTCTACTGAAACGTCCCACCAAACTGAACCATACATTTTCCTTGCCAAATCTAATTTATCTTCGAAACACATCAACGCACGATCGTTGCTCCATTTACAAAGAAATTCTATTTTTGAAGAAAAGCTTCTAAATATTCCGTAGCCGATTTTGGAAAAGTAATATCAATAGCAGGATGGAATTCTTATTGAAAAGTGAGACCTGGTATTTAGGAATGTCTACGATTGAACTGGTTCATCGTCTTCGTTTCTATCAGTTGAAGAATAATCATCCTCACTGATGGAATCACCGGATTCTTCATAATTATCATAATCTGAATACGCATCGGATAGGGAGCTTTCTCTATCGGAACAACACATGATGTGAACAAGTGTAAAAGATCACCTCATAACTTATTACAAATCAAAACTTAACCGCCACCCTGTGCCAATAGGTCCGAATAGACACCACCACACTATGTGGGCGTGGTTTCTATAATTTACATACGTATCTATTGTCTTATATTTCGATATAAACAGCATGATGCATGTTGAGAGTGAACAGAAGATATTTCTTACATGAGCACATGAATACTATTTCCATGTCTGAATTAAAACAGTAGAATCGCATTAAGCATATCACATTTCCAACATACAAACCTTAGAATCGCTAAGATCCACAAATCTTCCAATAGATACCCAAATTTCTGTTATTTTTTCCAGATCTTCTGGCGAAGGAGTTCCTTTTGAAGTATACAAGCGACATAAAATAATTCCTTTATGAATTAGAGCTTCCAACAGTCCAGATTTTTGCTGATCCATGGTACTGAAAAATATTTTAATACATATATACAAACATTCTAGAAATTTTTATATATTCAATCAGGACCGTCTTCAAACTATTTGAGGCCCTGGGCACAGTAGGATAATGGGGCCTCTATGACCTTGACAAAGCATTATTTAGTTAGAATAGATAAAGAAAGTAGACAAACAAGGTTCTTAATTTATTTTAATGTAGTTACTAACTATTAAATAATAGGAAATATAAAATATAATCGAGAAAAGTAACTGGTTTATCATTAAATCTATGTTGATTGCAAAGGTATCCTTCTAGATTTAAGATGGGCAAAACCGTTAATCACTTCTTCATAATCTATGGTATTGAAAATATAACATGGACATCAGCTACAAACTGGTTACTCTCTCTTGAAGCATTGTACTTCTTAATTCGTTTTTTATTCGTTTCAATTTGGAGAAGGAGCGTTCTCCGCTGGAGTTAGGTTAGGTTAGATTACCATCTTACTTAAAAATATACTCAATGCATTTTCTACGTTAGGAAATGTGTCCTCAATTTCGCTTTGGTTCAAAAGATTATATACATCCTGTATACTGGTCTCATACTAACTTAGTCGCTGTTTTAGATGAACATTCAAGGTACCGATTATTGGGAGAAAGGTTTCTACGTTGTATCGCTCTTTTCCATTCAGTTGGACTGATGGCGCGACGCCATAAAAAACTGACGTAAGCTTCTACTTGTTCTTTGGAAAGATCCTTGTAGTCAGATTCTGTTTTTTTTTCTTTGGCGGATGATTCGAAGTATAAGTTTATTCGTGAGGTTAGTAATACAATCATAAAGTGAAGTGAACAAATTGGTTGCAAGTCCAGTATTATTGTTTTTTCTGAAGATAATTACTTCTTTTGTCTATTCTTTCCAATATAGAGCTCTAGATGTTGTCACGTTTTATTTTTCCTACTATACTTAATAAACTGATCTTTAAGTAACTATGAATAAAATAAACCCAATGTAACGTTCCGCCGCTGGTCAAACTTTTCATCCCTTTCGTTAGAATTAAATTTGAAACTCGCATGAATGCTGTACGCTGTAAACGTCTTATTTATAAGTACCGTTTTTTGCGCCTACCTCTTCTAATAAGAACAACCTGCTGCAAGGAAGTTGATCGCGTAAATCACTTGTTGGTTGACTTCTTCGACGTGATTATATTATGTTTTTCGCTAAGCAGATTTTTTAAGTTGAAGAAGTACATGTGTATTATGAGAATAGTGCGTTAATATATGTTTCGTTTTTTCGCCGCCTATTCGAAATATGACTTTGATACGTCGGATTTTGCACAAAAGAAAACCACTCGATTGGCTCGCATAACATCATGTAAGTCAACTCCGCCAACAAAAAAAAAGAAAATCAACTTTTCCTTAATCCACGTGTTCGTATCATTTACAGAGGGGCTTCATTCGACTCTATTCAACTCTCTACAGAAATCATTTGTCTTATCTTTCTTCCGACAGGTGAACCCCACATATTACGCCATCGATTTTGTTCGTTAACGGAATCTACGCTACCAGAGTTGTCATATTTTTTTTGGTTGATATTTCATAAATTCATCAGTTCTCTCATATACCTTCGAAATACGTTTTTATATAAGGATTATTTAACTCTTCTTCCTTTTTGCTTACTTTTTCTGGAAATAACTGCACAGTATTGTAACATCATAACTGTTTAACCAATGTAAATGCATATAAAGTTATACGCAAGCCCTGAATAACTTTTTGTGTGAATTTAAATTTGAGTTTAAATAGTTTTCCATATTATTGCGACCAAATTTTTACTGTTCATTCATTATCTGATTTGAATATATATTTCTTGATTGAGAATTTGCGTCCCTTCTTTTTATTACCTTTCCGAAATTTAGTAATTTGTTTTCTGACAGGTCATATCTGTTTATAGCTAGGTAAAATTACTTGGTGCTCACAGATAATTTCTCTAAGCCCACCCCACTTTCCACTGACAGGCTTCCTAGTTATAAAACTGTGCAAATTCAGAGAAAGATTGACCACATCAGTTTTTCTCTCATTCAAAACTACCGATTTCAAACTGTAATAATGTCCGTTAGTATAATAAATTCTAGATTTCCCATTTTTCTAGACAGACTAAGGGCTTCATCTCTAGTTTCTCGTGCCTGTTCAGTATCGTTTTCGATGGTGAATAAGGCTTCTATTATTTGTTATAACCTCCACGCAAAGCGGTTACTGCATCGGCTCCGGCTGACCATCTGGTTTGTGAAAGGCTTTTAACAACATCTTCAGGACCTAAATTTTCTGTTAATATATTCCATCGATGGGTAGAGCCCGAAAAAAAGTACACACCCAGCAGCATAGACACCTACCAAGTTTAGTGAATGTCCCGCAAATGGTACATAGGTAGCAAATTCATATTTTTCCTTGATTCTTGTTTGTAGACCACTATAATTTCCGACATATTTGAAGCATTGTCGTAGCTTTATGCTCTTCAATAGGTATAAATTTAAAAAACATTTCAACAGGAACACAGTCTTTTACGTATCGAATGATAAAAGTTAGCTGGTCAACATGAGACAGATCGGGCGTACTATCAACACTTATGGAAAAATATTTTGCTGATTTAACTTCATTTACAATTTTTTTTAGAACCTGTTTTCCCATCACTTCAATAAACTGATTACAGATATTTGCTGATAAATAAGAAATGTTACACTTTCTAGGATTCCCAAATTTTTTTAACTGATCTACAAGAAATGGATCAAATTCACTCAATAATTCCATACATCCCAAATAATTTCCATTGTTGGTAGATCCTAAGATTTCATTGTCACTGCGAAATGGAAGCCCCCTCCATGCCAAAAATTTTACAACAGCCACAATCCGATTAAGTACGTTTCTTCAGTAATCCACTTCTTTTTGATGTTGAGATAATAAGTCTATATCTAGTCTACCAACTGCTCTACTTCATGCCAAATAAAGTCATCATAGATTGCTTGTACGCTGGGCTATTTTCATGCTTTAAAATGATGTGATTAATATGCTTCCAATCATTATATCAACTCCGAGAGCAAAGATTAACATCAGTTTAATAAGCAGCATGAAAAACAAAATACAGAGCACTTGGAAGTCGAGTACAGCAACCATTTTCTTTCGACGCTTTCATTGTTCTTCAATTTGCTAATAAATAATGCTTTGTTGAAATATCTCGTTAATTTATTACCATCTTTGTAAGTTCTAAATGCCTCGGAAAAATCAGAATCTTTATTTTGAAAATATACTGATCCCTTACGAATTAAAATTTCGCGATTTATTTCATTAAACTTTCGTGAAAATAATCGGCGGGGTCGTGTGATATCAATTCTTCCGTGTTGGAAAACTGCTGTTCAATTGACACAGTTGTCGGTTTTAGTGAAGTCACTGAAGTTGTTGCACTTTCGTCACACACACGGACAGTCGCTTTCTGGTTCAATCTCTTTTTCAAAATTGGTAGAAATTAGAGTAGAACATGAAGTTTCAGAAATTCCCGCAATTTGTGATTGAGCTGGCTCATCATGTAGAAGGTTTATTATTTGATTTCTACTTACAGAAGTTTCTCCAAGATTAGTGGTTAAATAAGACGTTAAGTTTGATAATTTTTCAATTACTTCTTTCCGATGTAGAGCTTTTTTTATTTTTTCATATCCACTAGGATATGACCGTTTCGACATTTTATATTATAATTCAGTATTTAATTATTTTCATAACGAAAATAGGCAAACGACGATTTAATCACCGCAGACAAATAGAGGGGAATTCCCGTCCGTCAAGTCAAACGACGATCGGAGTTTGGAAATTCCCCTTTCTTCGTCTGTGGTATTATGTATGACGTTCGCATAGGTTTATTTTAGACATATACCAAACCGCATCAAATTGTATTATTATACCTATAGGTATTTAAATTGACCTGAACATAACTAATATCGGAAAACCTGATTTTCGAGCGAGAGTACCGTAAAACGTGGTGAATAGATATCACTGGGCGAATAGAAAAAAACCAAGAAACATTTCAAATGCGTATTTGAGTAGAAACTGCATCAAAGATGAAAGATATGTTTTTTGCTTATGTATGGTGACTATATTTTGTGAATGCTCCAACAGTTATGGTCCCTTACAAAAAACATTCTCAAAGTGATCAAGTCGAGAGAGAGACAGCGTATAAAAAGTATGAATTGTATTTAGCGGTAAAAGAATGCAATTACATAAAAAAACGAAAAATGAAGCTTTTAAGAAAGTTCTTTTAATTATTTATTTTTTACATAGCCTTTTAAAATTAGAGAACTGCAAAAAGTCATAACTCTAGCAGATTTTTCTAATCACCCCATATGGCGTTTCTATTCACTGGAGGAGAATAGAAAACATGCACAATTTCGTAATTTACTCGGCAGATATAGTAAATGTGACTTAACTATATTTTTACCCTTGATTCACCAAATAGAAGACTTAAATCAAAAATTGGTTTATTACATAGTATGATCAGGGACTGGAAACAGTAAGAATACATAATGTAGTTTGAAATTGTGCCTATTCACCCCGTTTCACGATATTTAGCCATGCGCATGCAGCAAGCTAAAGCTAATAAGCAAGTAGGTATTGCCTAAATATCGGTTATCATTTGGTAATCTGGCAGGAACCAGGGGGCCCTGGGAACGTACTCATAATGCCCAGTGGAAAAGAGAGGCTTGTATTCAATATCAGTTGGAAAAATTTTACACAAACCTCTTTATTTTGCTAGCATCAGGTCTGACATCTGTTTTGATGGCAAAATAAGCTAGGACAGCATCTGCGTTCACTTTACTTATTATTTTGTCGCAAATGGCCAGCACTTTTTTCACATTATCCTCATTTGGTGGAACTTTGACAGCATTCTCAAAATTAGGAAGAGTTTTTGGTTCCAAAGGATCTATTGCAAGTAAATGAGCAGAATACAGATGTATACTGTTCTCAAAATCTTTGCAAAGCTCTTCAAATATTTTCTCCGAGTTAGAAATATCTGTAAAAATATGTTTCAACATTGACGGAACTACTTAGGATAAAATGCAATTTACCTAATTTAGAAAGCCATTGAATCTTCAAATCTCTGATTGCCTCATTGAATTCATCTAATTTCGTCTTTTCAGAAGGCGAAGAAGAACTATTCGTAGTTTTTTTGGCAGCACCTTCAACTAAAATATATTTGAAGGGGTAGTTATCTACCTTTTTCCCAGTATCGTCTTTAGCATAAGTAATATAACCAGTTAAAAATTGAGCTGGATTATTAGATTTTGAGGGAAATCTAAAATGAAATATTAATTGTACACTTTCTGTTGGTTTCAATAAGTGTCTGAGACGCTTTTTGATCAAAATGGTCTTGAAATACTGATAAATATTTCCACTTACTTATCGAGAGGCAATGGAGCAATATAAAAAGGAATTACAGCAGAATTAGTGTTATGTATGGTTCCCGCCTTTTTTCCACCAACAATAGCATGCTGATAAGACGAGAAAACATCTAATGTTATTGAACTGCTGAGCTTCTGTTGTATAAGAATGGGAGTGTCAGTTAATTTATCTAAATATTCCTTCTTCTCGTGCCTAATTTGAACTCGCAGAACATAATCTCCTTTCTCCAATTTCACAGAATACTTGAAAAATAAAGACAATTAATGTGAATTTTCTTGTAGCATCCAGCGAAATCTACCTTTGATGGATACGCATCACCGCATCCCAATAACTGTTTGTTATTATCATACAACATCCAAAATTGTGATTCAAATTCAGACTCGTACAGTACGTCACTTAGGATGGCTAAATTAGGTGTTATCTCAGTTCCTTTACTTAATGTAAAATTGTAAGTCATGATTAGTTCGTATATTCTTCGAGAGGGAGGTATAACATCACGAGGACTTAAGGCAGAAACCTTTGATTCACTTGGCCTGAAAAGATAGAAAAGGTGAAAGTTTACAGCCAGAATGAATTTAAAAAGATATTTTTACTGTTTCTATCATTTATGGTTATGTGCATAACCATATTTATAATGAGTACTTTTTAATTCGTTTTAATTGTATGCAACATCTAGTAACAAGAACAGTTCAGTAATAGGAATCTACAATCTTCATTTTTGAAATCTATAGAAACTTATTTTACATTTTTCACTTATCTACATCATTTCAAAATATGTTATTTTTGTGTTTGTTTCTCATTCATTTTGAAAGAATTATAATCCACACCAAGTTGTACTATGTACACCCCCAAGATTCTGGAGAGAAAACACCACCTCCAACAGAAGAACTACAGGAATTTGTGAACTACTGTAAAGCACAAGACTGGTCACTCGTCTTTGGCTTCTATGGGGAAGCCGGGGCAACAACATCAGAGAAGAGAAGCTAGTCGAATATCTCTACAGCACAAACCTTACACTTCTCAACAAAGGAAATGAACCAACTTTCATCACATCGAATAGAGAAGAAGTCTTGGATCTGACTTTATGCAGTGAACAATTCACCCCAAAAATTCGAAACTGGAGAGTGGCCACAGAAGTAGTATTATCTCTCCAACCATCGACATATTTGTTTCGACATCATAAATGTACCGAAACAACTACCAGTGCCTTACAGGAGCCCCAAGAGAACCGATACCGGGAACAACTATCGGAAATGGTGGAACCGACAGCAACCGAGAAACATCAAGGATCTGGAAGCTGCCGTTGTAAACTGCAAACCAGCATCACCATGGCGTACAATAACAGTTGCCCTATACAATACAATAGAGGCAGCAAGAAAATCCTAGGATGAACAGCAGAACTCACTGCCCGAAGGATGAAAAGCAGGCGCCTCGTAAATAAAGCGATGCGGTCTAGCACAAAAAGCGATTGGGACAACTACAAAGAGACCCAAAGAGCATACAAAGGATTGATCAAAAAATCCAAAAAAAGAAGCATGGAAATCCAACTGCGAGGAAATAGAGGGTGTACCGGAGGCAAATAGTCTTCGACGCATCCTCTCTGCAGCAGGACGGACGGACATCCAAAGTCTTGATACACCGGAAGGAGTAAAAACACAGATGAAGGATGAAACACTGAGACACCTGGCGGAAGTTCACTTTCCGGGATTCCTCATCGACAACACAGCAATCCAGAAGTCAAATGGATACGCTGACAACGCAAACTGGAACACACCCTCAATGGTAATTACAGTGGAAAAAGTTCGATGGGCAGTAACTATCTTTCAACCATATAAAGCACCAGGAGCAGATGGTATATACCCTGCACACTTAATCAAAGGAATATACCAAATTGTTATGCATTTAATCCACATCTTCAGATCCTGCCTAGCCTTGGGATACGTTCTGGGCCCCTGGAAAAGGGTTCGGATTGTCTTCATTCCCAAGCCGGGCAACATCGTAAATGAAATCGCCAAAGATTTTAGACCAATTAATCTCACCTCCTTCCTACTGAAGACTATGGAGAGACCAATAGAAAGATATCTTAGGAAGAATAACCTAGCGGAGCGCCTCGTACTTATTAATCAGCACTACAGTCTGTAGGAGTGTATATTGAGAAAGGACAGGAAAAAGGCGAAGTCACTCTAGGAATATTCCAAGACATAGAGGGAGCTTTCGACAATACACTTTATAAGTCGATAGATGAAGCTATTGTTAATAGAGGAGTAGAAAACACCATAGCAAGGTGGCTGGGACGTCTGCTGTCGACCGAGCCCATCGAGGCTCACCTCGGCGTGTCGACCGCCAGCAGGAGATGTTCTCAGGGGGGAGTACTATCTCCTCTCCTCTGGAATCTCGTGCTGGATGGGCTCCTGGAGGGCTTGCCGATGGTGGACACTTTGCGGTGGGTTATGCCGATGATCTCGTCCTCCTTGTTCGTGGAAAAAAACCTCAGCACCATATGTGAAGTTGTGTAGAACGCTCTGCAAATGACTGAAAAATGGTGCAGAGTGAACGGCCTGTCTGTTGATCCAAACAAAACAGCCATGATTCTATTCACTCTCACTGAAATATCTAAGTGTGATGCTTGACGCCAAATTAAAGCGGGTCAATCACAGACAAGCGTAAAACATACCCTGGGCTGCCGGAGATTATTCGGCCCCAGCTGGGGACTAAAACTAAACATAATAGATTGGTTATACACGACAGTGATAAGACCGCTTCTGGCCTATGCGGCCATCTTATGGTGGCCTGCACTAGACAAGGAGATAAAACGGAACAAAATAAATAAGATCCAAAGGCGCTGTAACACCTAGCGCCTGGATGATACAGGAGGCACCCTACAACAGTCTTGCAAACTTCATCAAAAAATTTTTGCAAGACTGATAACAAAATGACACAACACGGCAAGCACAATGAGCCAAATGGCCCGAATGCTGCCCATGAAGGAGCCGTGCAGGAAGAAGAAAGAAGTTGTACTCTGTATTTTTCTCAATGTATTTAGAATCATTGAGTACTTTCTAATGTAAGATATCCAATCAATTTCCTAGTAAAGTATTTGTTTTGTATTTACCTCCGAGTTCAGTCTAAAAGATAGTCGCTAGCTTGCCTAGACTTATGGACAGTCCTATGAACGCATACCCCAATTCCATCTCATGTTGGTTTTTGGGGATGGATATGTTATTTAACGTAAAAGTTACAAAATCGCCAACATTGTTAAGATAGTTTCGATGAGCGTTGCAATAGTTATTTCATCACACGAATAAGTATATCAAATTCTTACCTGATGATTTGTACAGAATGCTTGAGAACGACTGATGGTGACACCTCTTCCCATTGTAATGTTGATACTTCGATGCAATGAACGCCATCTGCAGCATGCATGGTAATACTTGATTGGTTGGGTTTAACTCCTCGAAATTTGAAAGTGTAATCCACTTTCACATCTCCAATGTGTGCCCAGTACTTTGCTATAACTACCTCAACTGTGTTTTCACTTCGAACTTTAAATCCAAGTATGGCATCACTATTTGCGTTTATATTAACAGTTTTCGAAAAATCTAATGTTTTGCAAGAATGCCTAGGAACAATTTGCATAACGTGAATTACAAACTTCCCAACTTCTTCATCTTTTGTGGACAATCGTAAATTGAACCAAGTAGCTTTTGCAGGAACATGTATAAAATGTCTTTTGATAGTGTTTGACTTAAAAATCACATCATTATATATGAGGTCATACTTTGGATCTTGCAACTCCAATGGAATAATAACTGTGACTGGTATTTTGAATAAATACCCTTTTTCAACATTACTTACATCATATGCTTTGATGAAGGTGTTGTGAACACCCGTTTCTAACCCTGAAGTATCAATTTTAATAGAGAATAATCTTATTGCATTAGAAAGATCTAAATGAGTAGGTATTCTAACAAAATCACCATCACATATTAAAGCTAACTTTAAATTAAAGTTTATCTTAACTTCAGCAGGTACGTTGTCAGAATCTAAGAAATGAGGTTCGACAGTAATATTAATAGAATGACTGTATTGGGTACTCTTTGACCGTATGAACACTCCTTTTCCACTTGCAGGTCCACAAGCAATATGAAATCGGACGTTTAATTCCTTCGCACTATGATATTGAATTAAATGATCAAATGTTTTCTCAACATTCAGAAGTCCACTACCTTGAACAAAAACTTCTACATTTGGTAAATGAGTAGCAGATACTTCGATAGCACGCTTTATACTATAAGGAGAATAAGGTACTTTTTTATCTATAAGTCCTGAGATTAAGAGGCTCACTGTGCCAGCTGTATGCGGTGAAGACATGGAAGTACCGTTACATAACTGAGAGTATCGCAGTGTGAAGTTGGGGGATGAGGTTACTGCGCCACCCGGCGCGCAAACTGTCACACCTATGCCTCCATCGATCGTTGGACCTCTGGAAGACCAAGTATAAGGCATTCCTGAAAATTATATTATAATATTTCAGTCAATATAACACCTTAAACATATTGTACTTATTAAATAGTTAGCATAACTGAGAAACTATCAAACCAGCTGTTCCTTTTTCAACAAAAAGTAACCAGAGTCGAAAAAAACCAGCTCGAAGAGCCAAATAATTTGTAATTTATTTAAATTATTCAAACCTTCCTACATAGACACTATTTACATTATCTGTGTAAATTGATAATTACTAAGTCTTATGCAAGATCTAGCTATTGAAATAAAAGATCTTTGTATTTTAATATAAATTTGAAGATTGTTTTTTATCTCATTAGAATAATAAATTATTCTCTAACGCAGCATATCTCTATTTATTCTCTAACCGTTTAGCACAAATGTGGTGGGGGACCATCATGCATTAACCACATAAGGTGTCAAAAAAGCTTAACATCTTGCGAAATATTACCTTTTTTCTTTAATCGGCGATACACATTCACAAAAGTATGCCAATTAGACACTAAACTATACAGACAAAATCATAGATGGAAAATTTTTCATTGTTTTGATATTTGACAGCTCACGAATTTAATTTTTCGTATCTATCAAATACATAAGATAATCAAAACATGGAATTTACATTCGAAGAATATACAGATATGCATTTAATGTTTGGTCTAGCATCTGGTAATGCTTCGCGGGTTAGAAGACTTTATTTGGAACCGACTACCAAATTGGCGTACTTTTATGAATGTAGATCGTCGATTAAGGAAAACGGGTAATTATTTGCAGGATATTATTAACATTTTTTGTATGAAATCTTATTCAGGTACATTTAAGAAAAATGCAAGTAATAAGGTTGTGTTGTCACTTCGTTTAAATGGCGCAAGTTATTCCGACTTTCTTTCAAATAACTTGCCAGAACTTGAAGGATATTCCACTGGCCGGTCGGCAGAATATGTGATTTATGCACGATGGTGCCCCACCACATTTTAGTTTATCAGTTGGAGATCATCTAAATGTAACCCATTCCAATCGATGAATAGGACAAGATCGACCTATCGCATGGCCACTTTGGTGACCAGACCTAAATCCTTTAGATTTTCATTTCCGAGGCCATCTAAAACGCCAAATTTCTGCTGTATCCATAAGAGATAGAGATATGCTGCTTGAGAGAATAATTTATTACTCTAATATGATAAAAACAATTTTCAAATTTATATTAAAATACTAAGATCTCTTGTATCGAGCGTTAGATCTTGCATAAGAGTTGGTGGTTATCAATTTGAACAGATAATGTGAAAAGTATCTATGTAGTAAAGTTTGAATAAATAAAAATATTTTTATTGAAAATATCGCTGCTCTTTGAGTCCGTTTTTCTCTTTACTGGTTCATTTTTTCGAGATCTAACAAGTGTAGCTTTCTACTCAGAAAACTCCAATCTAAACATTTTATTAGCTCTGTAAAACCCTCGTACCCTAAAAACTTAGAGGGTGAAAAGTGTTAGGGGTAGTTCACCCTGAGCGCATATGGAGGAAATTAAAAAACTGTCTTGAATTCCAGAAAATTCCGCTGAAAGACACAGATTTTATCGTAAAAACTATTGTGAAAATATGCGAAATTCTTACAATTTCATTTCCATATACCTATTTGTTCTTGATGAGAATTCACAGGAACTTTTCATGAATAAGTGAAAATATTACGACAATATCAGTAGCAATCTTTAAATTATGCGAAGAAAACACATTTTTATTTCCAACAACTTTCTTACCGAAAGATAACCATGAGAAGAGCCATGACGAATTTCTGAAGAGCTTTGTAATGTGGTATAACATTAGAATTAAGAAGTGTCTGCGCCAAATAAATTCATTGCAAATCAGTCGTTTCTTTCTTACTCAAAGAGATAGTTATAGACATTATTGGTAAAAACTATGCTAACTAATATGGTATAAGCTCCAGTCATATAAGACTCAATAAACAACAATTTGCATAGACCTCCTAGAAAAAGAGATTTGAATCTATTTTCATTGTGCTTAATCTGTAACTATCAGTTTTTATTTTGAATTCAGTATTGTGTTGGGTGAGAAACATGAATTAATCTGTTTCCTCCGTGAATACTCTCATCTTCAGATCACTAGAATATAACAAGATTCTACATACCTCCACATGGCAAAAATATATCCAAATGAAGAACTCTGAAATATAGTCGGAAAACTTTGGTTGATTAAAATATTATCCGTTCGATTTCATTCCGTAAAACTAAGAGGGAAAGAATTCAATGAGAAATTTTTGAAATTGAAAAAAGAGTTCGAAAATCAATTAGGTTTTTTTTTTCATGCAGTGGGAAAAAGGTAAATGTGGACTAAACATTTTTGCTGGCCACTTGGGGGGAATTGATTCCATAGAAAGAAAATTAATTTTTTAAGATACAAAAACCGTTGCCCAAACTATTGACGAGCAGAGTCTCTTAGACCAACAGATCGGGGACTGTCAAGATATTTCGTGAACCTTTTTCGTAATAGCGAAAAATTATTATCAGACGATTTCGTATCGGAGAACAGAAAAACTTGTCGCATCAAAGCTACCGCAGTCCGATGTCTAAATAAAGGATTGAGTGCAAAATTTTTTTTTATCCATTTCTTCTTTGGACATTCTGCTTCCTTTAGTCGGTTATTATTCACATTTTAAAATGTTCAAGGATAATACAGTTTCGTTAACATTCAGATATTTCAACATTTTCTGCATGTATTACTTCTCTGAGGATGAAACTAGTTTTTGCAGGTTCTTCTGCTGTCAATGAATAAACTATGCGGAAAACGAACAGTCATTTATCTAGATACCTGCAAAGACAAGCAGTTGAAAATTAATGGTTCCAAAATCGGGTTCAATCGAAAAAATTTCATCATAAAAATGATTTCTGAGATTATAACATCTTGTTAAATTTCGTAAATCTCACGAGAAAAGAAAAGATTTCTGAACCTGTTATCTCATAGCAAAATAGTTTTTAAGAAGTTCTCCAAAAGTCGTAGAGTTGGACTAGTTTGTAAAATATTAATCCTTTAAATCACACTGAAATTTGAATAACCTAACGTTATTGAAGCAGTTCAAATTTTGAAAATACAACAAAGTGTCCTGAATTTTTACGGTAGTTCATGTTGAAACTTTTCATTCGGCAACCAAGCAAGAATAATATTAGCAATTTTTTGAAGATAATCACTTTCTTTACTTTTAAGTTTCTTCTAGGATTACTCCTCAAAGAAATTGGTGAAAACAAACATCGCTAAGGAGCCGATTTGAAAAGCTAAATAAGCTCCGCGCTCATCATACCGAGAAAAACACTCGGTATAAAGCGCAGTCATTCTCTGGTTTCTTGATGAAAAAATACCATATGGATAGTCACAGTCCTGTGCGATTGTTTGAAAAATCATTTTCAATTTTACTAAAAAATTATGCAAATAAATTAAAATGAAACACATGTTTTCTGTGACGAAATATCTAAAATTTTCCGATATGGTTCTTCGCAATGCCACAGTCATTATCTTGATTTCTTCTCAATCTTTCTTGTCAGGAAGTTCGAATCAAGATAAAAATCTTTAAGATGTCGCCCTTCTACCTAACTTGTGTGACAGCATATTGAGTTCAATATTCCTAAGAAACTTCAATCAGATTCTTCCTTTGACAGGTTGCACGTTTTAGAAGATTTTTCTGTTCCTGGTCATAAAACGTGAGCAATTGTTTGTGAAGAATTAAGTATAGATATGTACTTTGGGGGTTGCCCTTGGTTGCGAAAGCGAACTTGACCTATGTCAATCTCCCCCCTCTTCTGCAAATTTTCTCTATACATGGAGACTATAGCCTACGAGCTAGAACTCCAAGAGGAGGGTTTTTGTTCTGGGCTGCATCTTCTCGAAGATTTTCCTCCTCTTTGCCAAAAAAAAATTTGCTTTTTCATCATTTGAAATGCTAAATATATAAATACTGTTGCTACAAAGACTGAATTATCCCGCCCTTTTTCTCCGTAATATATAAATTAATAACCTCAAATTCGTCCTGATCTTTCCTTCGAGCCGACAATATACAGGGTGGGGCGTAATGAAAGGGCGTTTTTGAAATGAGAATAACTCAGCTGGTTTTCATCGTAGAACATTTTTAATTACGTAAAATGAAAGCTTGAATGTTACCATTCAGTGTAGAAAAGTGAAAAAATCATGTTCTGAAAATGACATCAGGCAGATGACTTCCGTGTTCCGCAATGCATTGCTGTAGTCGATTCTCAAAGTTCAGCATCACCAGCTCTAACATATTGGTGTTGATTACCCAACTTCTCTTGTGATGGCTTCTTTCAACTCTTGAAGATTTCGAGGTTTATCGACGTAGACCTTAGCCTTCATGTTTTCCCACTAAAAATAATCACAAGCAGTGAGATCCGGTGAACGATGGGGCCACGGCACATCACCAAAACGAGATATTACAATACAAGGAAAAATGCGACGTACAACTTCCATAGAGGCTTTGCCTGTATGTGTCGTGGTACCATCCTTTTGGAACCAAACATTTCTTCTGTTCATTTTTTGTCGCCGCAATTCTGGGATAAAAAAGTTCTTCAGCGTGAAAACATATCGCTTAGAGTTTACAGTTACGGTTGCCCTTCTCTCATCCCCGAAAAAATACGGTCCAACCACCCCAAGACGGCACATAGCGCACCAAACGGTGACTTTCTCACTGTGAAGTAGAGATTGATGCAGTTCGTGGGGGGTTTCTGCTGCCAAATATCGGCAGTTGTTTATTAACCGAACCGTTCAAATGAAAATGAGCCTAATCGCTCATCATTATCACTGATTCATTTTTTACAGCGATAATCAATTGCATGGCAAACTGCTGGCGTGCGAAAAACCCTTCATTCAGGTGCTTGACAACCTTGAGCTTATAGGGGTTAAAGCGGGGGTCTTGTTGAAAAATTCTGCGAACAGTTCGACTACTCATTTGGAGTGCTGCAGCTCGTTTTCCGACGGAGCGCCCTGGGCTTTGTCTCACTCTTTCCATGGAAGCTGGTGTCCTTACACTTCGGGGACGACCTTGAGGGTTCGTATTCATTGCTGATGCAGTCGTTTTGAAATTCTGTACCCATCGGATGATTGTGTCACGTTTCGGAACTGAAGCACGACAACGACAGACTCTCCAGATTTTGAATATTCTTCAACTGCGAACGCTCTCTGATTCAAATAACCATTGTGAACTAAATGGTAACTCCTCCTGATAAGCCCGCCTAAACCTATTGTTAAGAAGAATCCCCCTTTAGTAGACGTAGAATCTAGTGAATATCAACCCCCAAAGTGACCCATTCGGTCAATACTTACAATAATAGTAAATCTCCCTTATTCCCAAACCACAGCACAGTGGCTACACAAACAATACCCGCTTTATTTTCCCCCAAATCAGAAATTTTCAGAAAAAATACACACGTAAATAATTCTTCCATTTCAGAGGCGAATAATAAAGTTCTTAATAATATAAATAATAATAAAAAAATTCTTTACAATACGACAATCATATTGTAGGATTAGATAATGGTACGAGTGTTTTAGAATTTGGGGAAGTGGAGAAGGATTTATTCTCAGTATGTGAAGACTATTTACTTATTCACCAGAAAGAAAAAGATTTATGGACCTGTTATCTCATAGCAAAATCTTTTTTAAGAAGTTCTCCAAAAGTCGTAGGGATGGACAGCTAGTTTGTAGTATACACATTACTCTGATTTTTTCTGTTTACCTGGTAACTTTTGTTGCATAGAGTACTCGGCGACCATCATTTCAGGAGATACATATGCTCCTACACCTATCAAAATGTCTTGACTAATATCTGGAGGAGTTCCAATAGTATTCAAAGCCGGACCGTGGTTTCCCGCTGATGCAACCCATGTAACACCATACTTATTGACAACCTCACTGATCAACTCACCAACACGTCTAAAATATAATTTTTCAAAATTAATGAAAGATTCTATACATTTTTCAAATTCCTTATGAAAAATACAATGGATAAAATCTTACCCAGAGTCAGACCAATGAGAATGTTCTCCATAGCTCATATTTATTACATCAATTTTTTGAGTTTTGGACAGTTCCATCACTTTGATCATGGCTCGTATTAAAGCAGTACCTGTTTCCATAGAACCCAATCTACCATCTCCTATAGACAATGAAATTATTTGAGCACCAGGTGCAACACCATTCTCTTCTGGACTATCAGGAAAGCAAGCTGCAGCAATTGCAGCCACCAAAGTACCATGCACAGCTGAAATATCAAAGAACTTTATCACATCGATTCACAAAAATACAAAATATTACTCACAGCACAATCCAACAAGTTCGAGAGTATTTCCATCATCATGTACATTGAAACTAAAGTTTAAGTTGCAATCCTTTGTGAGGGGAGCATAATCTCCAGTTACACTATATTCTCCCAATAATGGAACATCTTTCAAATCACCATTTTCAGATGTATCCACACAACATTTCCACATATTCCCATCATGAAATATAATGCAATCATAAACAGGTCCAACATCACTATATTTTTTCTCAAAACTGTTCAAAATTTCAATCTTAGCTTCCAAATTCTCTTTTATCAACTTATCAGATTCTGATAGTGTGCCATCTGAAGTTAGAGAAAAATTATAAAAAAGCAGAGTCAATAATGAAGAGTTAATATAATTTATTTGTTTATTTATCACATAGACAGTAAACGGGAAACCCAGAATAATTTTTAAGAAAAAACAGTGTATAATAAGTATGGTGTACATACGAGCATCCCCACCTAAATTACTCTCCTTACCTCCATCCTAAACCCGGCCAATGATACACCAAACAAGTCTAAACTTCTCCCTAGTTCTCCCAACAGAGATACACAGCGATTAATGAGAAAATGTTGACTGTGGTTAGTAATACAACTTTTAGCCCTGAACAGTGGTGTGTATCCCATCACTCTTTGAGGAAAATTGAAATTAATTAAACCCAAAAGTGTTGGGCAGTCCAACATATCATTAATTAGTTTGTAAGAAAACATAAATCAAATACAGTTCTATGCCTTTGTAGAGAATCCATGTCAAACCTAGCCCTTACTGAATATATGTCCTGATCATAGAGATTCATGTTGAATGCCAGATAACGTAGAAATTTGCATTGAACTCTTTCCAGACAGTCAATGTCGCATTTATGACGAGGAGACCAGATGCAGGTTCCATACTCGTGAATTGATATCACAAACGTACAGTAAAGAATATTGACTGTACTTGGACCAAAGTCCCTTGAATTCCGAATAATGAAACCCAGCATCTGGTATGCTCTAGCTTTCGTTTTGAGAATATGTTCCTTGAAATTTAAATGACCGTCAATGTTCACTCCGAGGTCCTTTATATCATTAAACCTCCTCAACCGTTCATCGTCCATTACATAGTCGTGTCCGATTGGGTTTTTGGTTTTATGAAATGTGGTCACGCAACATTTATCGAAATTCAGTTTTAACAAATTTGAAGTTGACCAGTTTATCAGTGCATCAATCTGCTTCTGCAGAAAATGTACATCCTTAACATCTGCAAGCAAGTGTATTAGTGAACAACAAGTAGAAAATTAGTCTGAGCGAATTCAAAATATTCAATGGAAAAGTTGTGAATAAAAACATGTGTTATATCAAAATACTGCTTGAAAATTTTCTGGGAGCGTTTTTTATTTCTTTAACCGTCAATTTCCGTGTTCAAAATGTTTGAATATCGCTGGGAATGGTTTTAAATAATTCTTAAAGAGCTACAAAAATTTCATTGTAAATTTATTCCCATATGTTTAATGGATATGGCAACCTGTTTTTACTGCAAAAAAAACAGTGATAAAGAAGATTATCATCTATGATATATGCATGCACGTAATTGAGATTCCGTCTAACGAGAACGAATTTATGAAACCAAGATTGGATTCGGCATCAGAAACTCCCAAAAATAACCAAATTGAAGATAAAAAATATCAAGGAAAATCTTGAATTGAAGGACACCATTCGCTCATTAGAAACAAAAGTAAAGAGGCTGGGTGACCCAAACTTCAACAAACCACAATACCCTGTTATAGTGAAGAGGATATAGATGAAAAATTCAAACTACAGTGAAATCATTAGCATCAGGGATGATAAGAAGAAAGGAATTAATGTCACTAGAGATTCCAAAACTGATAATGAACCATCATTATCAAAAAAGGAAAAAACTTATGCCAGTATAGTGAATCAACAATCTATTCCAAATACAAATCAACTAGAAGAAAAACATTCAAAAATAATGAATGCTGTTATCAATATAAGAAGACCTGATATAAAATAACTGGAAAGCATGAAACAATTTCCAAGAATAATATCCTTGTATCTGCAAACCATAAAAATAACATGATAATTGGTAAAACGTCAACTGATAACGAAAAAGGATTTTCAGGAAGGGGCCAATGAGAAAGACATAAAAAATTATTTGGTGAACAAACTAAATTGCAACGACATCGATATCGAAAATTTGAAGTCGAAAACCGAATATCATGAATCTTTTAAAATCAGAACAGATCTGGATAAAGTAACTAATATAATGGATCCAGAAATACAGGTTTTTTCGACAGACATACACAGATCCACCTAACACTATCCTTGGTAAACAATAAACAAAACTTTGATCCAAACCAAAAAAAAAACACAAAATTCAGAAAAAATCTTGTTGGTGTAGTCTTAACATCACCTACGTCTCATAGACTTAAATTAATGCAACTGAATGTACAGTGCCTTACCAATGAAATTAACAACTTAGATGTATTACTTGCTCAAGTGAAACCTGATATCTTTAGCATAGCAGAACCCTGGTGCACTTTTGATAACCTTAGAGTAATGTCTCTTCGAAATTATGTACAGGCTGCCTCTTTCTGCCGCCCTTCTCGTGGACACGGATATGTGGTTCTTTATGTTAGGTCCAATCTTCAGGTCGATGATGTTGGGATTTCTGATCTTTCCAAGGAGATGGAATTCGAGTTTGTTGCGGTGAAATTTATTTTAAGTGGTGTTGAAATAATTGTTGTTAGTGCATATAGACCGCCTTCTGGTGACTTTCAGGTTTTCTCTCTTGTTCCTACTAGAGTCTATACGAATGTGGGTGGTTCCACTTCCTCGTCCAAGAATGACTATATTCTGACAAATGCTGACATCGATAGTTATGAAACTAAAGTGTTCGAGGCACATATTGGTGATCATAAAGCACTATCCCTAGTTTATTGCTTTAAAAATTCTATAAATAAAAATTCTCCTGTAGTCAAGTTGATGAAAACTAGAAATATTACTCCTCGAAGCCTTGATCGACTCGTCGATGCTGTATCAAATGTCTCGTTTGAACACATTTATGCAAGCTCTGACGTGGATTTTAGTTTTCAAAGTTTCATTGACATCGTAAAGGCGTCAATAACGTATTGCTGTCTTGCAAAATTTACCAGATATACCACTAACCTCGCAAAGAATTGGATATCTGGGGAGGTTAAACAGGCTAGTGTCGAACTAAAAAAATTATACTAGCTGAAAACAACCTTAAAAACGGTGAACTCTTCGGAAGTGTATAGTAGAGCTAAGCTCAACTATAGGCATCTACTCAGGGAAGCTGAACTTAAATATTACGAGGACCTAGTAGCATCTTCCGTGAATAAAAAGAAAACTGTATGGGAAATCGTTAACCGGGAAACAGGCAGGAAAATCGAGTCGCATCAGTCTATCACTCTTTAACTTTGATGGAACCGTCTGCTCCGAGCCATCTAGAATTGTTACGGCTTTTGCGGAATGCTTCACTGATATTGCCAGTGAAGATTTAAGCAGACACTGTGGTAATATCATCTCAATCCTACACTGTGTCTGCTCTATCAAATGTCATTTTTTTCTTCTTTCCTGTAATCGGAGAAGAGGTTTTCAGTGCAATAATGTCAATTAAGAACAAGGGGGAACTGGGATTTACTCCATTTGTACTAGAGTTTTGAATGTAACTGCACCTTCAATTGTTGATCATTTTGCTTATCTCATTTACCTTTCTATCTCATCGGGGATATTTCCTTCTCTACTCAAAAAGAAGGTCGTGTTGAATAGATTTGGAATCATCACTGAAAGCCAACATGGTTTCAGGGTCGGACGTTCAACTCAAACAACTTCCTTTGATTGTGTTGAGTTTGTCTATGAGAGCTTGGATGGAGGTTTGCTTGTGGCTGGACTTTTTTCGAATTGTCGCGGACGTTTGACTGCCTTGTCATAAGTTTCATAGAACATGGAAAGTAAAATCTATAATTTAGGTTTTAGAGGTGTGTTCCCTGATTAGATACATAGTGCTTTGTCTGTTAAAATTCCGGAAGTTTGGTCTGAGAAATTTGGGATTATGTCAGGGGTTTCTCAGGGCTCCGTGCTGGGACCACTATTATTTCTCCTATTTATTAATGATTTGCCTGATCATATAAATGCAGATAAAATTACAATATTTGCTGATGATACTTTCATAGCGGTCACGCCGCGGACTCCTGCGGAGCTCTCCGAGACTTGTGAGGAGATTGTAAAAGCTTTCAACACAGGATGTTTTGAGAATTCACTCATACTAAATGTGGCTAAAACTGAATGTATATTCTTTGGATTAAGAAATTCCAACACGGTTTCTTTGGTAATCAACTGGAAGGGAAGATAAGTCGGGGTCTAGTAATTGTGTCAGGTTTCTTGGGGTGTATTTGGATGAAGATTTGAGATGGAGTCAACATGTAGATCAGCTATGCAAAAAACTAAACAAATCATATTATGCAATTAGTAGAATAAGGAATTCTCTGGGTATCGACTCTGTGATTAGTGTGTACTACAGCTTTGTCTACAGTCATCTAAATTATAATGTACTTTTATGGGGAAATTCTGTGGAACTCAAATAGCGCTTTTATCTCAGAAAAGAATTATACCCATGATCTGCAAACTTAATCCACGTGAATCATGTAAGCCAGTTTTTATTTCACACAACATTCTCACTTTTCCCTGCATCTACATCTAAAGAAGTCTTCTTCACATAAGAGGTAACGAACATGATTATATTTCACTATCTAGCTTTCATGATCGCTCTACTTGCAGTGAAACCACTTATTATAAAAAAAATTTGAAATTTGAAAATGACGAAATTTGGTAAAACAAAAAAAAATCCTGAACTAATATTTTCGAAACGATATGGAAGCACTTATATTTTTCAGTACCCAGAAGGTCCACCTCTGTTATTTATGACACTTTCGCATCGTCGCGGCATGCTCAATATTGAATTGCCTATTACATTTTGGCCTAAGTCATTCCAAGCCCCCTGAACTGCTAATCCAAGCTCCTGTTCATGATGGAAGACGTTTTGACGCAGGAGATTTCTTGTTAGGGTGTCCCACACATGCTCGATGGGATTCAGATCTGGGGAGCAGGATGTCCACGGTAGAAGATCGATATCATTCTCTTCAAGAACGTTCAAGACAACTCTTGCACGATGAGGAGGGGCATTATCTTGTTGGAAGAGTGGATTTTTACCCATTGTTTGGAGATACGCTACCACTACAGGTAAAACTATCTCATTTGCGTAAGAATTTCCCGTGAGGTTGTTCTGTATGAAAACGAGGTCAGTTCTTCCACCAAGGCGTATACTTCCCCAAAACATCACTGATCCGCCTACCTGTCTAACAACTTCTCGAGCATGCTGGAGACGGTTTTGCTTTCTAGGTTTCCTCCATATTCGAATTCTTTCCGAATCGGGATAATAACTAAATCTAGATTCATCACAGAAGAGAACTGTGGCCCACCTCTCTTGATCCCAGTTTACGTGTTCTTGGCACCAAGCTAAACGAGCAGCGCGATTTCCATGGGTCAGTTGTGGAACTCTTAAAGGACGTCTGGAGTGGAGTTGACCTTCGTGCAGTCGATTTCTCACAGTTTGGTCGGAAATTTGTACATTATGAACTCGTGATAGCTCTTGAGCTAATTGAGATGCTGTGGTAGTACGATCTCTTCTGGCTTGTAAAACCTAAAATCGGTCTTGGGCGACTGTAGTAATCCTGAAACGACCTGTATGGCGTTCTTCTACGCTACCTGTTTCATTGAAACGCGACCATAAACGGTTTAATTCACTTGGGCTACTTCCCAGAACCCTAGATACTTCCCAGCTTGGAGCATGCCAACGGCTCGTAACATCTCTTCTCTAGTCAAATGTCGTCTTTCCATGGTCGAATCACAAAACTTGAATCTTTTATTTATGCTTACAACATAAACAGAGTGCCAACTAACTGATTTCAAACACTGAATACATGAAATGATTATAAAACAGCGTCGCATCTGCTGCATTTTTAGTATTATATAAAAAAAAACTGAAATCTATTGCGGCACTTTACATAATTTGGTGAGAAATTGATGCAGGTGTTCATTTCTTAAAAAAAATCATCCATATCGATTGTTCTGGATACGATATATTGATATTCAGAAGTGTTCCCTAGACTTTTTTGAGGTGTTTACCACGGTAGTTTTTGGTTAGATTTGAAAATTGGAACAATAAAGCTGCGTTTCCACAAATTTGGAAACATATATGAATGAGTTGAATATCGAACAGATCAGATTAAGGTTATAAATAGGCAATAATTGATAATGTAATAATATTACAACCATACCTCCCCTTGAATTCTCAAATTCAGCTAATTCTCTGTTAGCATTAGCAATAAGCTCTCTGTGACTTTCATCCCATTTTTTCTCCTTGTGCTTGTTCTTCATTTGATCTTTCAAACGATCTGGATATAGGTCAAATGCTTGCTTAACTCCTATTCTGTATGACTTAGTAGGATTATTCCAGTTTTTGGGAATCTTAAAATAATAACATTAGCCTAGCAGAATAAATAAGAATTAATCAACTTTATTCGGTCATGTAATTGCAATGATAATGTGCATTAATGGTACTTTTCTTATTATTCAAATGTTTACCTTCAATTTACGCCCTGTCAGACCTGTTATATAATCGTCAGTCGTCTCCACAACAGTAGAAGTAGAAACATCGCCACATCCACTACAATCAAAGCGATGTAATATTTTTCTTTTTCCATCTGAAGTCAACTGTAATCAGAAAACATTAACCTATGAAACAAATAAAAAAAAGGTTCAATTCCTATCAGTTAAAAAATGAAAACGACATATATGAAATTAAGATTACTTACTTGAAGACCAGGGGCCCCGGGATCTACACCAGAATCGAATATTGCTATGGTTGTTCCCCTACCGTCATATTCTGGATACTTCGTTAAAAAAGATATAACTCCAGTTTCTTTTTTAGGTAATAGGGCCCCCACAGGAAACTCATCAACACTTGCCATTTTAAGGCTATGTAAATATCGTCTTCAGTATTAGATCCTCGAAAGTTAAATAGGAATGGAAAACAAGCTTGCTTATTGGATTTAATTGCACAAGATATGTATTGTTTTATTTTAACAAGGTTAAACTTGAGCTTAAATTAAATACAAATATTTGAATATTAATCTTTTATTATTGTAGAAAAGCCAATTCACGTTCGCTAAACTGAAAATTTACTAAGACCATTAAAATTATTAACAATACAGAAATTCTGATTCTTTTTATTTGAGTGAAAAGATTTAACTTTTTCAAGTTTGTTATACAGAAGATTATGGATATTTGAAATTTTCTGATTTTGAAAGAATTTATATTATGTACTTACTGTAATCCATCTTACGATACCATAATTATAAACGTCAAAATGACTTTTTCATTATTTGTTGTAAAGAAATCTCAAAATTAAGTAATTTTTGTTTTATTTTTTAATCACTGTATTAGTTGTAGTTATCATCATGAAAAATAATTCATTCAGGAATTCCTCCTATATGAAAGCTATAAGTATTTTTATTTTGAAAAATTTCACAGTTTCGTTATTTTTATTATGAATTTGTATTTTTTTTTGAAAAAACAATACATTTTGTTGGGATAAAGTTATTTTCTTTTGTAATATAACAATATATTTTAAGTAAGTTTAAGTTAATTTCACAATAGAAAGTATTTTATTACATTTAAATCAAGAAGTCGGGAAAAGCGAGGATATACAGAATAGTTAGCTAACTCAGCTTACTTCTTTCTATAGTGAAAATTGTTTTTGACATGTGTTAGAGTCGGTCATAAAAAATGTAGGAAGTTGGAGTTTACCAGTTTTGGAGTAATTTTCTGTGCCCCTTAAACAACTCGCGAATTTGCACATATACCTTGGTATCAGGATCATATGATGGTAAGGAGTTATCTGGTTGGGTCTAGGCAGATAGTACTATGCTTCAGCTGACTAAAATTAATGAACATGAGAAATCAAGAAAAAAAACAAGAAAAAGATCTAGCGCCCTCTAGTGTTATATGTGAAAAGTGCATATGGTAGAGTACTATAATTTCTTCAAGAAGGAGTAAAATGGCGGATGAATTTTTGATATAATTAAATTTTCATATTCTTTCGAGTGTACACCGTGGTGTAAAAACTTTCTACCGTGTTTCTAGGACTAAGAATTCTCCAATGTCGCGAATGGATACATACAATTGAGTAACAGGATTACAGAAGAGCGAGGAGGAATCTGAAAGGCTGATATCTGTAGTAATACATGCTCTCTCAATTTCTTCATGAATTTCAATTTGGGAATCTGTTGAAAAATTCTAGTCTAGGGGTGCTTGCCTCGCCCTCACATGAAATATATGAATGAATTCAATGAACTGAAATCTCATAGATCTTTGCATAGCACTCGATACGCAAACATCAAATCACCCCGCACTAGCCTAGCCAAACCCAATAGGCGCAATCTGTCTTTATTTGAAGGTCTCACTATGCTGTAGCCCAGGTGTGCTCAAACTTGAACTGCAGGGTTGTCGTACATACACGATACACCCTACCTCCCTACCTACTTACCTAGGTAGGGTGTACCGTAGTATATATAGATATTAGCTTTTAGCACAATATACATTATTTTAGTCAAGGTTTGGGTTAGGTTTAGTTAGGTTCTTCTCTATAATATGAATGAAAAAACTCATACTTATTCAAAATTGCGAGTTTATTGGTTGTTAAAAAACGAAAGAGTTATATATGGTGTTAAACTTAACTAAGGAGTAAGATTGTATGTTGAAGCGTGGCACTGCATGTCCTCTGCATAATTCTCATAACATGGTACATAACCACCGAGTGCTAATTGCAAGCATGAGGACATATGATCGCCAGTTAGTCGATGGCGATATTTTGACTTAATTATTTTCATTTTAGAAAATGCACAAGTAAGTTGACCCAAACATTGCCGTTAGTTGAAGGGCGATTTGCCTTAGATTCGGATATTTATCTTCACCACACCAGAAATATGTATCAGATACTGTAACTTTGAGATGTATATCTGATTTAATCTGCACCAACTCATTTTCAACAGAACATGAGTTCATATTAAACTGACTTGCTATTTCAGTAGCTTATTCCTCAATGTTTTTACATGAAAAAGGATAAATGATGCTATATGCTATATTTACCAATTTACTACAATCATAAAAACGCATTTCGAATTGTCCCAAAATATTTGATAATTCAGCCTCATACGTATCATAATTCAACTGAGGAATCCTTGCTTTCAAAGACGGAAAATGTTTCAGAGCCTTTCTTTTCAGTTGATCTATCATAAGTTGCAATTTACTTTTGAATGCGTTTACTACGCTAATCACCTCAATAATAGTTTCTCCTTTACCTTGAAGCTTGAAGTTGATGGTGTTTAAGTGCATTGTGATGTCAGTCAAAAAGGTCAAATCAGTCAGCCATTTTTCGTTTTTTAACAACTGAGTGTCATCACCTCTTTCGTCTAGAAAAGCTGTTATTTCGAACAATAATTCTTGAAACTCTAGAAATTTTCCGCGACTCAACCACCTGACGTCCGTGTGAAGAACTAAATCAGTGGGTTCAGCTGACTTCCTATCTTCCAACTGCAACTTAAAGAGCCGCCGTTGCAAGCTACTTGCACGGATGGAATTCACAATTTTTGTTGCAATGCCCATAATTTACCCCGTGTTCAAAACTTTTGAACACAAAACTTGTTGATGTATAATGCAATGGAATGTAAAAAATTAAGGGAAATCTTCTTTAGCTCGACACAATGCCACAAAACCGTTTTTGTTTTCAGTCATTGCTGGTGCTCCATCGGTTGTAATGCACGTTAATTTATATATAGGTAGCTTGTAGTTTTTTACAAAACTGAAGTAAACGTCATATATATCTTCGCCACGGGTCTTCCCCTTCAGTGGAGTGATTGTCAAAACATTTTCCATAGCCAACATGTCATTGCATACCATCCGAATAAAAATAAACAGCTGGGCAGTATCTGCCATATCAGTGGATTCGTCGAACTGTAGAGAAAAGTATGTACATTTCATGATATCATGTTTTAGTTTATCTGCTATGTCCTGACTCATGACTTTAATACGCCTTGTGACAGTCGGATGAGATAACTGAAGTTCTCTAATAGTAGACAAGATTTCTGTTTTATTTTTAAAATCTCCAAATAAAGTCTCACCCGCTTCAATAAATGCTTCCTTCACAACCGATCCATCTTCGAATGGTTTCTTGTGTTTCGCCAATATATGAGATATTTTAAATGACGCGATCGTAGCAGCTTTTTATTGTTTGGCTGGTCTCGAGAACATGGTTTGTTCTTTTTTCAAACAAGGTATCAAATCACGTACTATTCGTTTTCTTAATTGACTCTATGGCAGAAAATCCTTTTCATAGTTTTTATTAACCGTTTTATGATGCCTCTCTAAGTTACCATGCTTAGGTATTGTAACTGACGCACGACAAATAAGACAAATGCCCTTATCCTTCACCATACAAAAGAAAAATTCTTCCTCCTCTTGAAATGATAAGTTTAAGATTTCTTCGCTGCACTCATTTTGTACTATTTAATAATAAACTTTGTATCGACGTAGTATTGCCTTCAAGTTACAATTCAGAATGACTCCAATTCCTGCAAGCGCAATATTGATTTCGGTGTGAACGAAAGTCTCGAATGTTCCCGTCAAACGCGCCGCCCGAAATTTCCAGAAAAGCGGCTAGAATAAAAAACGCGGCTTTTTTTTGACAAGTACCGCGCGTTTCTTTGATAAAGCCGCCTTTTGTCGCTAGCAGAGTGTAATTTTATTACGTAATAAATTTTTGTAGTTTAGTTACCTACTTATTAAAATTTTTTTCTTTTTGAGATCTACTCAAAAAACACTCGCGATCGACCGTTTCAGCACCCCTGCTCTAGTCAATTTCCGAAGATCTGCTCTATCTTGAATATTTTTTATTGAATTTCGGTCAGATTTATTTTTTTAATAAATTGCAATTTGGAAAATTTCTGAAGAATTTTGAAAATTTTCAGGTCTACTGATCTAACTCAAACATTTTGTTTAGATTTCAATGATATTAGGCATACAAGTATACATATACACCCCTCTTGTTATGACTTATTCTATCAGTTGTAATCTGCAAAACTCCTGAAGTTTCGAAAACTTTCAGAAGGTTTGTTTACTGATCTAACTGGAACATTTTTTACTAGATTACAATGAAATTTGGAATACAACTACAGTTATATACACTTCTCTTGTTATAAGATATTCATTTTTACCTTTAATTTGAACTTGAAAAATTCTGAAGACTTAATACAGAATATTAAAAAGTAGGTTACCTCTTTGATATTTAAAAATTAGTTCAAAATCTTATCTGTCATAGAATTCTTGTGGATGATATTCAAGTTAGTTTGCACATATCACTTGGTATCAGGATCATAGAAAGGCGAAGAGGTATTTGTTCAAATTACAAAATAAAAATTTACTTGCTTTAGCTGGCTAAAATTTGCGAGGATGAGATATCCAGAGAAGTAAACGTGAACGATTTTCTATGATCCTCAATTGGTACAGCGCCCTGTAGTGTATTGAAGTTTCATTAAGTGTATACCGTGGTGTATGTTCCTTCTGGAAGATTGATAAATGTTTTACCGTGATTCAAATTCAAATTTGCGAATGAAGACATAAAACTGGGTAACAGGATTACAGAAGATCGAGGAGATATCTATCATTGTACACCTGACAGTTCATCACAGAGCAAGATAATTTTACTATGATATAACCTCTAATATCTGACAAAAAATAAATTTGGCAACTTTACGAGAAAAAGTAACGATGGTAGCTAAGTAAAATTCCTCTCTGTTTCGACATTGAACTTAAATACTTAAAATTTAAATTATGTGATAATGATGAATTATCAAGTAAAATATCTTGAATTCTCAACATGATAGCAACGACTGCTCTTGTTTTCTGTCTCATAAAGGAATTCTTAGGACCAAAGCACGTATCAAAAATATTGAAAGTAACAGAAAATTTCATTGCTGTTGATAAAACTTACGATCTAAAAATAAATAGCAATGATCAAAATGAGGTATGTGTTGTTCGACACAATTTTGATAACTGTGCAATGAGTACCATATTTTCAGCTCACACTCCAGACTTTTCTGAAACATAAATTTCCTAAATTACCTCGTGGGAATCTTCATCATGAATTCTATTTTGTACATCGCTTGGATTACTCAACAAGTGGTGTTATGTGTATTCCATTGAACAAGATAACATGTAAAGCTGTAGCTTTAGCTTTTCAAGAACGATACACTGAAAAGTATTATATAGCCATTGTCAGGGGGTGGCTTTCCATTGACTGTTTAGAAATAAATAGCCCAATAGGTATTTTATGTGCATTGAAATTAGGTATTCAATGATTCTTGGTTTCATTATTTTAGGGGAAGATACGCGAGACACTGAAATCCACAAAATGTGCTGTGATAAAAATTTCTATATTAATCCAAAGAAAGCAAGAACTTTTATGATTGTATTAGAGAAGGGAATTTTTAAGGATTATCCTGCAACTAAAATATTGATTCGACCTATAACTGGAAGAAGACATCAAATTAGGGTTCATTGTAATTATTTAGGGCATACTATTGTTGGGGATTATACTTATAGCAACAGGAAAGATGTTGAACCATATCGAACCTATCTCCATTCCTTGCGGTAAATTTAATATTATTCCACCCAGATCTAAATAAATATAAATGAATGCATGAAAAATCACAAGGCAATTAACCTGGTTGGAATGTTTTTGATTTGCCACTTTTTGCTAACCTAATTTTCGAATATTTTCAGATTAGTCATCCCAAGTAATATTGACCACTTTGAAGTCCAAACTGAAGATCCTTTCTTACATGATGAGCAATGGTATTCCATCAGCGTTGTGAATGAATTGAACTGTGATATTTTCGAAAAATTCAAGGTATGGAAAGACTGCACGAAAGTTCCTATTTTCAATTAATTTGAATATATTTTGATCTCCAATGTATCGAATTTCTTTTGTATTGATGTATTAATAAATATCTTGCAGCACTTTCATATTTAGAAGTTTGAATCAGATCATTTGTGATATATTAAACTAAAAGTAAGGGGAATACTAATAGGTGTAAATTTGTAAACAGAAAAATATTATCCAGTATCTAGCCCAAATAATGTTTTCATAGAGTTGATTTCTTGTAACACATGCAAATGATCTGTTGGTTTCACCCTTAAAAGTTCATCCACTTAAACCAACATAAGTTGAAAATACTCCACAAGTCACCTAATCAACATTTTGACGACCTTTGACGGGAAATATGGAATGAAACTCTGCAAGCTAGCGTCTGATGGATTTCCCGTGTAAACGAACTCGGAGCAGCGACATCAATCTATTATGTCATGCAATAAGCAGTATATAAGTAAACTTAAATTTAACAATAAACGATCACAAAATATCTACATTTCTTTCAAGTGGTTACTTTGCCCAAATTATTACAGAATCTCAGTCTCTCATCGCAGATTAAGATTTTCTACAATTTTATCCATCTTAGTCTCCTACCATAGACTAAGATAATTCACAACTACTCAACATTTGAATATTAGGGAAACGAACCCAATATTTACATGGCCCTTCGAACCTTTCACTGAACCAGAGGCGTCGTGATCCATTCAACTACTACCTACTGCCGAAATCTACAGTCCACAAACAACCATGGAGGCACGGAACAAATTGAAACCGGCATGGCCATCAGAAAGCTGTTAACCAATATGAAGAAAGATTCTCTGTCTAGACACAGTGAGCCTTACGTTGAAACACGATCCAACGAACTAGATACACTATGGAATCGATTCTACACTACTCACGAAGAGCTCCTAAACAAACTCACAGAGGACCACATTTACTTAAAAGAAAGCTATTACACAAGCGTCGAAAGTCTCTACCAAGAAGCCATTCTGCTCCTCGACAAAATACAATCAAACCTAAACAAACAGACCAAACAAGAGGCAGCAACTGCGGGATGTGATGGAAAAGTTAATAATGATGGAAGCCAAGTATGATAATATCATACAAAAATATGATGAGCAGGTACACATAAATCAACAACTCCAACAAGAAATAAAAGAGATAAAAGCAGTCATGAAGGCTTCACAAGTGGAGAAGAATAAAGCTGAACAGGAACTTTTAAAAAGAAATGCTGTGATATATGAGATTCCTGTTGAAAGTAAAGATGAAGATGTCCGGAAAATAGTTCAAAAGGTTCTGAAGCACCTCAAAGTAGCAAACTGTGAGTATAAATGCCATAGACTTGGAAAAAATGAAATAGGCTCATCTCCCCATAAAAGTTGAGTTTGAAAGAGAAACAGATAAACTGGAATGTTTCAGAGCGAAAAACCAAAAACATTTCTACTTCTGATCTTGGTTATAGTGAAAACAAAACTATTTATATTGCACATGATCTCACTAAAACAAATCAGGAGATATTTTCCAAAGCTAGGCAATTGAAAAAAGAGAAGGGTATTCATTTGTATGGATCAAAAACGGAATGATTACTTTAAAAAATCTGAACTTAGTAAAATAGAAATAGTAAACACTGTTGAGGATGTGGAAGCTCTTAATAAAAAAAACTAAAAAAGAGCCCAATTAGAGTAATGTATCTGAATATACGTAGTATTAGAAATAAGGTAGATGAAGTTGAAGTTCTGCTACAAAATAGAAGACCTAATATTTTGGTCCTGACAGAAACCTGGTTATATTCCAACGAAACCTCAAATATAAACTTTAGAAACTATGTTGCTGTACATTCTTGTCGTGAAACCCGTGGAGGAGGTGTGGCTATATATTTACAGAAGGAAATAGACAATCATACAATTTTGCATGAAGATGGCGAAAATGATAATAATATACTCATACTGCATTTATGGGACCTGAACCTGAAACTTGGGGTAGTATACAAGCAACCTGAATCAGGTATCCAGCCCTTTCTTGATAAACTAGATAATTTACTCTCTGTTCACAGCACCATGATACTTATAGGCGACATGAATATAAACCTCCTTGCCAGTAATAATACAAAAAAGAATATATGCAGGTCATTAAGTCCAATGGCTATAAAATACATAATAGTATACATGAAGACGCAGCAACACGAGTTGATACTAACAATAATACAAAAACTATAATTGATCATATAATTTCAGACATTAATCTACCAAAAGAGATCCAACTAGAAGACCATCACATCACTGATCATAAAGTGCTGTCTATGATCATACCGGCTCCCTTACAGAAAAGGGAAAAGCAAAAATATAAAACAACCATAATTAACTTCAGAGCTCTAAAGGAAAATTTGAAAAATGAAATTGAGACTACAAGCATAGAAACTTTTGAGGACCTTATCAATACTATGAAAAGACAATTGAAAAGCGCTACTACAACTACAGAAAAAACTTACACTACCAATATAAATGAAGGATGGTATACAAAGGAGCTTGATACTTTGATTAAAAGGAGAGACAAGGCTTATACACTCTATAAGAAAAACCCTTGTCTCACTGTCTGGAGTCAACATTCAAGGATCTTCAGAGGCAAGTCAACAACATGAAAAGTCATAATAAGAAAATTCACAATCAAAGGTTATTCGAGAAAGCCGATGGTTCAATCAAAAACAATTTGATATTATAAGCAAAACGCTCAATCCAAATGATGCAAATAAAAATTCAATTAGGTCAATGAAAGATGAAAATGGAATTGTACACCATGATGCAAGCACTATAGCTAATGTACTTGCGGATTACTTTGTAAAGATTGTTGAAAAAGTAAAATTAATCCAAATCATGCCAATTATCAACAGAAAGTAACAAATAAAATTGCATCTATGTATCTTAGACGAACATCTCCTAAAGAAATCGAAAATATTATTTCTACTTTAAAGTCAGATGCCTCGCAAGGACACGACAATATAAAACCTAAAATTATTAAGGAAGTAAAATCTCTGGTTGCTCCTATAATATCCAAATTGATAAACAAGCATTTGTCGGAAGGAACCTTTCCCAATGTTCTAAAGATAGCAAAAATTGTTCCGATTCATAAGGATGGTCCGAAAACGAGCCAAGTAATTATAGACCCATCTCGGTGCTAACTGCATGTTCGAAGATCTTTGAAATTGTGATGAAAAACAGACTGCTAGAACACCTAAGTAATGTAAATTTTCTGAACACTCATCAAAATGGATTCTTGAGTAAGCGCAGTACACAGACTGCCATAGCCACTATAACAGAATATATATGTGCAGAAATAGACAAGGGAAAAGATGTGATGGCTGTATTTTTGGATTTGTGTAAGGCGTTCGATGTTGTGTGTCACGGTATTTTGTTACAGAAGTTCGATAGCATAGGTATCAACAACGCCGCGTATAAGCTTTTCAAATCGTATCTACAGGAACGAGAGCAGTACACTGTAGTGAACGGATGTGAGGGGAGAGAGAGAGTGACAAGTGGTGTGCCTCAGGGCTCAGTACTTGGCCCGATATTGTTTCTAATATACATTAATGATATATGTGATATAGGACTCAATGGTAAAATAATACTCTATGCCGACGACACGGGACTTTTCTACTCAGGCTCTATACAGGATGTATTCGAGAGGGCACAGGATGACTTGGAAAAAATCTCAAAGTGGACTGATAATAATAGAATAAAACTTAATGAAAAAAAATGTACATATACTGTCTTTAAGTCTATTAAACCAGATAATTTCGAACTTTTCATCAACAGTGTCAAGATAACCGAGAGTACAAAAACTAAGTATTTAGGATTAATGTTAGATAAAAATTTAAATTTTAGTGATCATATAGAACATTTAATAACAAAACTTCATACTTTTTCATACATTCTTAGAAGAAATGCCTTTCTGTTCAACAAGAAAACTAAATACCTGATATACCATGCACATGTTGGATCAATCCTAAATTATCTCGCTGCATTCTGGGGACAGGCAAGAAAGAGGATGTCTATAATCTGCAGGTGGCACAAAACAAGTTGCTAAAAATATTGTTCCACAAATCACCGACAACACATACTGAAGAACTCTACCAAGAGCTTAATCTACTGAACATTGACAAAATAATAAAACTAGACAGTGTTAAGCTTATATATAAAATAAAAAATAATACAGTAAATACAGACATAGACATTTTGTTGAATAGTGACATACATACATACAACACAAGAACAAAACAACACATACATATATTACCTGCAGCGACAAATACAGGACAGAAGAAACTAACATATCAGGCCGCTTTATGGTACAACAAACTTCCACTTTATATCAGAAGTGCTACTTCAAATGAAAAATTTTCAGCTATGGCGAAAGAATTTATTTTGAAAAATGGGCTGTAATTTATCAAGAGTGGTTTATTTTTTTCTTTTCTTCTGTGTGATTTATCTGTGATTTAGAATTAAGGATTTGCTTTTCACTGAAACTTACTTACCTGTTGTAGATTTTTATAATCTTTTGGGTTAAATAAATAAATAAAAAAAAAAAACTCCGTTGATAAAATCCCTACGTATCAATCTTCAAATGCTGAAGGATGAAATAGAAGAAATCAACGAATACCTTTCTACTGACTACTCAATCACCTTCAACGAGATCCGCCAACAATCTCTGAAGAAAAAATGGGAGAAAGTTAAAGAATTATGGCCAGTCCCGAAGTTGCGCAATACAATTCCGAAATCCTAAAGAAGAAGAGGGTCAAATGCCTACAAACTCTGGAAAATTTACACGAAAATTCAAACTTAGTATTTACAGATCTTTTCCTCTTGAAAAAGGAATATGGGATGGTTTTTACTGTTAATCAGTTTTTCTTCGAGTTTTTTCAATTTCATTAACATTTGGAAAAATTAATTGAAGCAATATTCATGATATAATTACCTAACAGCTACTTATTGAAATGTATTCTGATTTGTTAGCAAATTTTCCAATTGAATTTCTCATAGAGTTATTTTTTTTATATATTTGTTTGTTTAACCCCATTCAAAAAATTATTTGAGCGATTCTCAAACCCAACGACTGCCGCCGAAAGGCAACGCCGCCCATCAAATCCGCAAATCGGCTCTTATATTAAACTATTTTCCAACAAATTGTGAAATGGCATTACAAAAAATATTGTGGCGTCAAATCATACAAAGTATCCCACTTGGGGTAGCATAAACATACTCCATTCCAACCACAGCTGTTTCAGGAGTTAACATTATTTTGAAGAAATCTTAATGAAGTCTTTCGTTCGCGTATTATGTTTATGAATAGCACTTCCGAGCATGAATTCCGATTTATAGTTCAGTTTGAAATTCTTTTTCTTTGAAAATTTGTTTGCATTGTTCGAGCTTCAGAAGGCTCCACAATGGCAAAATTTTGAGTTTATTAAAGATAAATTGTGATGTTGTTCTGTAGTCAAAACCAAAGAGTATTTTTATAAATTTTTTTTAAGTTTTTTAAATGTATCAAACATTGCGTCCGAACATGTGCCCCAAATGTTGATTAAATATGTTATGTTGGACAAAAAAAACGCATTGTATGTTAGATACTTGGATTTTTCGTCCAAGAAATCTCTAAATCTGAATGGAGCTCCCAGCATCGGAATCATCTTATCTGCCATATACTCATAATGAGGTATCCAATTGATTTTGTCATCTAAAATAATTCCTAGATACTTTACGTTTTGTACCTTTTATGTTTTCAGAACCTATTTTAAGCACTATGTTTTCACTTTTTTTATTTTCTTGTTTAAAGGGTAGATAATTTGTTTTGTCAGTATTCAGCTTTAGCTTGTTTTTATCTAATCCGGATTTGTACTTTTCTAAATCTTCATTAATTTCTGATTCCAGTTTTTTCAGGTCATCTCCAGTGCACACAAGGCATGTGTCGTCTGCAAATGTAAAATATTTCGCCTTCAAGTTGGCTTTCTTTAGGCTGAGAACATGCAGTGTGTACAACAGGGGACCTAACACAGATCCCTGCGACACCCCACTGCGAACCTTTCTCTTGCCACTTTTGCACCTCTCCGTCTGCACATATTGATCCCTACCTGACAATGATTCCAATAACCGCCCCATCCTACATCTAAAACCCATCCAATGCAATTTGTCCAACAAGTCATCATGAGCGACCACATAGAATTCTTTGCATAAGTCTATCAGGACCATCATCACATATCTTCGTCCAATTTAACTGAGAACAGGTGAACGAGGTCTGTCACCGCGCTCTGCGTACTGCTATCTTCTAAAAATCCGTACTGGATGATATCAATTAAATTAGTGTTTAATACAATTCAGCAGTTTTTTTTTTGACAAGTTTTTCTATGACTTTCGAGAAAAAAGGCAAGACCAATATGGACCTATAGTTACCGGCTAAATTTTGTGGTCCACTCTTGTGAATCAGGACTATTCTAGCTATTTTAAGGGAATGTGAAAACACTCCCGATTCAAATACCTCCTTAATCAACCTGCACGGAATAGGAGCAATTAGACCATTAATACAATTTATTTCCAGCATTTTTATTTCATCATGCTCAACAGAACAGTTCTTGTCAATATCAGAAAGAATTAATTTTTTTATTTCTCATATCTACAAAATGCTTGAGTTCTGAGACAATTGACGAGGGATCCGTTAGAACACGATTATTAATTTGGAAACGTTCATGTTTTTTTTTTGTGTTTTGTTTGGTAGACATTATGACCCCACACCGCTTTTTCAGTACAGTACCAGCCAGTACGAATTCTCTTCTAAAATAATTTTTCTTCAATTTAAGTGATTCATTTTCTATTGTACTTTTAATGTACTCAGCTTTTTGAACTATTTTTGGCTATTGTAAATCTTATCTCCCTCTTAGAATTGTTCAAGAAAATCGTTTGTTATCCATTGTCATTGAATTGAATTGAACAAAACAAATTTACATTAAAATTATTTATTTTGTCACTATTTTTGTTCACATTAGTTTGTACATTCTTGAAAATATCCAATTTACAGCTTATCAACTATAACTTACTTGAGTTTTTCATCGAATTAATACAGATGAAAATTTTCATTCAAATTTTGTGCGAATGATATCTATATATTATATGGTTCAATGAAAAATATGAGAAGCAATGTGGATATTTCTTATGAAAAGAAGAAGATTGTCACCTGTATTAAATGATGTTGAAATTTCTTAGTACTTTTTACATAATTCTGCTAAATCGAGGACCTCCAAACGAGAGAAATAGTTCATCACCTAATTTGTATATAACAGAACACTTGAAGTGACTCCTATTGGAAAATAAAAATAAAGCAAAAAATTTGTTGTTTTAGTACAAGAAGCAAAATAATTTATGAAAAATTTGGAAAGAGGTTGAGGCAGTTGAACCACGTAAGATCCCACCCAAATAAATATATTAAAAGTAGTAAGACTTAACAAGTCCAAATTCATGGACTTATTCATATACATTTTCCTTTTCTTATGTTATAGCAAGTTTTATGCAAGAGTTTTTAATTGATGAGCTTAGATAAAAAAATAAGTTAAAAATTGACTATGAATTCCTTCAGCCAAGTTAAACTGTTAATAAGGAAAAATTTGAGTGTTATGTGTCGTTTGGGTGAAGTAATACAGCTCACGACATCGGATTCATGGGCAAACACACACTATTCATCGAATTTGGCTCCATTTGACTCTGGTTGTTCCCTAAACTCAACAAAAAATTATTGGTGATAAGGTGTATTGGTGGAAAATCAAATAAATTTTGAAGAATAATACATTGATTGCGATTTATTTGAAAAGTCTTGCTACTTTTTGATCAGAGATATATATTTTCTTGACAGTTTCTTCGGATGTACCTTCATTTGATTCACCAACCTAACTATGTATGTTTTTAATACTACAAACAAACTTGAAAATTTTCCTCTCTTTTGATGAACTACAAGTTAATAAATTATTGAGTATATGTACAAATTATTCATTTCAAAGTTAACCATACAATTACTTATAAAATTATCTTTTCAGATACAATATTGTACACAACACAATCACATTACCAAAATAATATATTATTTTAGAACCTTCTCAAACAGGCTTGTACTTGGACAAAGTGTGCTCTCTTGAGGTATGACCAAACATAGAACAGCAGATAGGATGCGACGTTTGCGCATAGCAAAATTCGAATCACACACGCCCAGCATTGTCACTAGTTTGGTCACACCTTGACAACACAAAGAATATTAATTAATAAAAACATCTCAACAAATATACAACATAAAAGTAAAATAATTCGATTACAAATAAAGCATACTATACCATTGACTGAAAATAAATTGAATTGAATTTGCAATCGGATGAACATTGCCAATATTTCAACAATTCGACAAAAAGCAAAGCAGTGCATTTTTACAATTTGCAATAGAATTATTTCGAAATCGTTAATTCACGAAAATACATATTCACATATATTGTTTCAATTAAATAATTAAAGTGAAATAACTAAAATTTATATAAGCAGTTGATCAGATATTTTATCCCGTGTTTTACGTATCCTGAGAAATACTCTATATTCAGAAATGAAAGTTTTTTCGAGTACATTGAGTATCAAATTCATTTTGAATATTGCAATTAAATGTATACCAAAATTGGCTAAAAGTATTGGTGAAATTGGTATCACTATGTTGTATTGCTTAAGCACAGTAAAATAATAAATTTTTCTGTTCACATCAGACATATTGAATGAACATTGATAATGTGGATGTAAGATCACATAAGGTGCATTTTTATGTAAAATATTTGAATTTGACTAGGATAAGTGGATTAAAGTCAATTTGAATAATTGAATTTTTCTCATATTGTGATAAAAGATTTTCATAACATTAAAATACAATAAATCATGGGTTTCAAAAAATTATTTTTGAATGAAATAAAATAAAAATATTAACATATTCAAGTGACATTTGTTTCTTATAGAGAATGAATTTTTCCACACTGTTTTAAATTTCCACAAGAATTAGAAGAAACTAATTGACTATATAATTCAAAATTGATTTTCTCTATCACTGTCATCGATCAACCCAAGTCCTATCACTGGCGGAGGAATATATCATTCCATCATAAAGAATTATGATTTGAACCAAAATAATAAGTGAAGAGGGGTCAATATAATTTTAATGGTTATTTTATTGCAATAAACCTCAATGTCACATTCTATATCTGTTTTCAAGTAAGAAAATTCAAATTATGAAACTGTTATCCAAAAGACTAGTTTCTTATTCAATGAATTTTGACTAAAATGTTCGAGAGGTGAATGACAAACTAAATAAAGCAATATTCATCATAAGTAGCAAATTTCTGTTAACCAAAAAGCCTGATGTTTTCTGATACATGTTTTCATCATTTGACTGCTACTTTTATGAAAATTTTTAGAAACCAGTGGATATACCATATTTAATTTGAGAATTTGAACATCTCTCATTGCAATTTGGAATTGATCTTTCACTTGACACTTATTCGAATGTGCTGTTAAACATATTCAAATCTTCAAAAGAGGTTGCACCACTTTGATCCAACATTTGTAACATATCAGATAACTCGTGTTGGGGAGGTGGAGCAGCGCCGGAGCCACTAGGAGCAGCACCAGTCCCATCTGGAGGAGCCTGTCCAGCATTCTGCCAACTTGTCCACTGGTAAGGAGCGTGTGGGGGTCCAGCTTGTCTACCTCCCCCACTTAGCTGAGTGTATGTCGGTTCATAGCCGCTATAAACAGGTTGACCACTTGCTGGACGAGCTGATTGTGGTGGCTCAGAAACGAGAACACCATCTGGACGTTGTGCCGCCGGCGCATAGTTTGGGCTCTGGTATTCGCTTTGAATGTGCGTTGTGGGTATCATATGGGAATAAATACCAGGATCCCGTCGCTGGCTGTAGTCTAGACCAGGTTGCTGATAAGCAACTTGTTCAGGATTCTCTGTACCTTCGGCACCAGGATGAAGAGCCTTTGCAGTGGTATTTGTGCATACTATGTATTCCACATCATCAGTGTAAGGATTCAGGAACGCAAATGCACTAGTACGCAACCACACCCATTCTCTATTTTTCGCTCGAAACCTATACATTACCGATAAAACTTGTCCTTTGAGTTTAAGCACTAAAAAAAGAAAAAAAATTTAAAAGTGTACTGCTTCTATTACTATTCACAATAAACATATTTGAATTATGGAATATCTGGTTAAAATTACAAAATAATTTACCTTGCTCAAAACTATCTTTCATATGAGTCTGATCTTCGTGATGGAAGAAGTCGAAACAGCTCTTTCCTAGAAGTTCAGGAGGTGAGTATCCAAGAAGTCCAATAACCCTCTGATCGACAAATGTGAATTTGCCATCTATAGAATGCCGAGAGATAAATTCTGCTGTACTACTTGATCCTGAAAGATCACTGGTGTTCGGTGTTGAGGTCACTTGAAGTCTTCCGATTGCAACAAGGCAGCAGTGAGAGGAATGTATGTCTTCTTCAGTTTGTCTATCCATTTGTACACCTGGGAACATATCTGATATTTCTTCTACTTAGTTAAGCCTTAAAGTGAACGCGGTGGAAATGCCTAGATTTGATAAAAATCCACAAAGAATGATAATAAACCATCAATTTCTGTTCCGTACCAAGTAAGAGAGAAGATAATTCTTAAACATTCTTTGTGAATAAACTTAATTGTGTTTTTACTGACTACTTACAGTGTGATTAGTTTTTATTTAAATAAATACCTCATAACATGGGATCAATGTTATTTATACTATCAACTACTGCTTCTGAAGAAATTATTCAAACTGAATGTAGCGTAAATGAAAATTATCGAAACTTAAAAACAAAGGAATGATTCATAATTTCGCCAGTTCAGTGTATGAATTGGATGAATCACAAGAACTCTAGAGGTTATCAATATATTTACGCATGCAATATCTTTCGTGGATGTAAGTGTTTGAATTTACCTGTTGGCGGCCAGTTTTTTATGTAACCAGTACAATGTACAACAGCGAAATTTTGACCATCCCTACCAGGACCTAAACTATTTCTCTGTTTTAACCTGTTCAGATGCCCTATTGTCATGCTTTCAGGTGCCAAATTTCCTACTTTCATTCTGCAGATGAATCCTCTTCTAGAACCCATGCATAATCTCATAGAAGCTGAAATGGAAAAAAATCTTAAGTTTTTTGTGAAGATTCCAATTAATTCAGTTATAAACGCGTGCAGTGTTATTACAGGTACCACAGTGAAGCGTTTTCGTAATTCTGCATGCATGTATCATCAACATTGCATTGTGAACTGCAGATTGATCGAATAGAGCATCAATTGGAAGAAGAGCTTTTATTTTTGTTTCCAAATGACTTGGAACAGCTCACCTGCCAGTTCTTTAAACTCTGAATTGGCGTAACCTTTCTGTGAAGAAAGCAATGGCTCTGCTGCAAAGGGATGTTCAATCCGCTGGTTACCTGTAACAGCACTACGTTCCAGACTTGTTCTAGATGGCGCACTTTTGTTCAAAGAACTAGAAACATTTATTTCGAATGAAATACTTTTATGTGAATAAATTGAAACACTTGAATAAACCTTAAAAATATAGTTGAAATTTACTTCTTCAATATAAAGAAAACATCTAATAATCGTTAATGGTGTTAAAATTATATAATTTTAATGAGTTAGTGCAAGTGTAACATTTGAGTATATCGCCTTATTGAAAATATTTCTAATTGACGATTATGAGATGGGTTTTCATTTTAATATAAATGAAATGATTTTTTGTCTGATTTCAACAATGTTTATTTTGGATACAGACGATCGGTTTCGACAGTAACGTAATTTTCAAGTGTCTAGAACAGTGTTGAGAAATAAAGTGTTAACTATACATATTTCAAATGTTGAGGAGTGGGGAGTGATTCAATTCTAGTTGACTATGAGAGTGATGAATTTTGGATTTTCACAAAGTTGGCTTATTTCCAAACTTTCCAACAAATTCATTGTCAGTCCTTTATTGTATTTGTGGAGAATTTTCAGATTATCTAATGTAGTGATGTGAATATGTTCGAAAACTGCTAATCTGTTATCTGAGGAGAGATGTTCTTGGAACCTTGATTCAAAATTTCGACCTGTTTGTCGTACGTTGGATATTCAATTCTGTATATTCCAGACTGTGACTGTGGCGGGAGGAGGTTGTCAAATTAACTTTGGAAAGATAATTGCTAATGTTCTCAGAGACGAGGCCAATGTAAGTTAGACATGCGTATTTAGTTTCTGGTTTTTCTCTAATATATATATATATATATATATATATATATATATATATATATATATATATATATATATATATATATATATATATATATATATATATATATATATATATATATTTTGAAAAGAGAGGATATACAAAAATTTGAATAATTGTATTTACAATAAATGCTTATATCTATGATTTTGGTGTGTGTCAGAAAAAACACATATGTGCTCAGGAAATGTAACAGGGGAACCATACTATCTTGTATATGATTCAATAAACGAGTGAAAAAACCTGAGGTAAAAAACTCGTTTCCCTGTCGCTATTGCACTAGCAATAGCTTGTCTGTTTATGTTGTTTAGTGTCGAGTGTACATAAAGACTACTAAAGATTTTTCTGTTTAGCCACTTCATTCTCTCTTGTATTCCATGATTTCCAAACGAAGACAAGGGTGAAAGGAAGGGGGTTTGGGACAGGAATCTGTAACAATGGAAAAAGAAAACCAGCAGAAAAATATTTCAACAATCATACCTCTTATGTCTGGACAAATCTAAGAAAAGATTTTACATAACAAGCAAGGTCATAAAAAGGACTAAGGAGATAATCAAAAAGTACATACCCTACGATATTTCCCCTTTCTCTAATAGAATATAGTAATTGAGAAATTTGTTTTTGTTCTTTGCGTTTAATAACACTGCTTATGTGGGAGACTGGAATATTATTGTTTGATGCATTTTTCTTGATGACATCGATTTCCGTATTGAAGTCAGTTATGGATAGTGGAATGAAAAAGGCTCTATGAATCATTGACTCACTAATTTATGTGTAATGTGGTTAAAAGAAACCATTTCTTTTCATGGAATTGTTGTGTTAAATTTTAGCAGTCAAGGTTGCTTTTTATGCATTTTATTCAGAAAATTTGAAAATTGATCAATTTGTCTGTTTGAGCCTTGAAAACTTGAAAGAATTTCATCAACGTATATGTACCAAAAATAATATGTTTTTGTGCTTACTATTATTCCTAACAGATTTTTTCAACATAGTTCATAAAAAATCTGGTTGTAAGGGGCTGAGTGGGGATTCCATGGGAAATCGTGAGTTTTGTTTGAAAAATTTTGTCCCCCTCTCTAATAATTTCTTTAATTTAACAATTTCCTTCTTCCCCCCAAACATCCCAAAACATAAGCAATATACTACTCAACGCTGAAATAAAAACTAATAAATTCTAACAGTATGGAATATAAAGTTCGTAAGCTAATACACAGATGGAGTTACAAAGGTCAAATCCACATGATTTTCAGTTAGTACTAATCATAACTAGATACAAGTAAAATGTTTTCAGCTGTCCGATCGTTGGTTCGCGAGATATAGCATTGAAAGTGGATCAACTTTTTGTTATTGTTGGAAAAATGGATAAAAGAGAATTCCGTGTGTTGATTAAACTTTGCTTTTTGATGAGAGAAACAATACAGTTGAAGCCAAAGCATGACTTGATAAACATTATTCGGACTTGCATCAGGAAAATCAACGGTGGAAAAGTGGATTGCAAAGTTTAAACGAGGTGATATAAGCATCCAAGACGATGAACGCAGTGGACGTCCCAAAAAGACTGTCACAGATGAAAACATTATAAAAGTATCCAAAAGTATTTTGAATAATGGAAACATGAAATTAATCTAGATAGTCTAGATAGCTGAGACTCAGAAGATATCAAAGGAACGTGTTGGTTTTATTTTGATAGAATTTTTGGACGAAAACTAAGTGCGAAATGACACTTGATCAAAAACAACAACGAGTCGATGATTCTGAGCACTGTTTAAAGATAATTAACCGTAACAAAATCGAGTTTTGGCGTCGATACTTCACAATGAATCAATCAATCCATTTATTTGTTCCATATAAACATAAATTGTTGTAGAAAACGTCATCATAAACATAAAATACATAGAAACAAACAGTGTAAACAGAATAAAGACCCAACAATAAGAGACGAAATCAGCTGAGACAAATATTGTCCTCAAAATACTCCTGGAGAGTGTAGTATGGTGTCCTTCTAAGGTAAGTATTTAATCTTCTTCTCAACTTATTTTGTGGCCATCCTGTGGAATGTGATTATAAATTTTCACCAAAGCATAAACAGAGTTATTCTGAAGGTAAGTATGTTTAAATCTGGGTAGCCTCATATCGTTCTTAGCTCTCGTGTTATGCTTAGTCTCCACAAACAGGTCTCTATTATTAACTATGAACATAATTGCTGCATAAACATACAGATCCACAACAGTTAGCACTGATCTTTCCACAAAGTGAGCCTGCATGATTGCGTTTTGCTCAGCTTAAGAATCCCACGAATACATCTATTCTGCAACAAAAGGAGCCTCAAGATATCCGATGAATTCCCCCATATAACTATACCGTATCTCAGCCTACTATCAATATATTCATTGTATGCGTTAAATCCTGTGGAGACATTCACAAGTTCGGACAATGTTCTTAGTGCATACACATATCTGGCCATATCATTTGCAAGTTGGTCTACATGATCACCCCAATCTAGTCGATAGTCAACCGAAACACCCAGGAACTTAAGGCTATTAGATGAAACCATGGCAGTCTTATATCCATGAGATATTGGTATGTGTTCTTTTCCATATGCAAACCTGACAAGTTTGGTCTTTTGACTGTTCATTTTCAACTCATTTCCAGGCATCAAGATCGACAAGCACATCGTCCACTACCGAATCCAGAGAAGTGTCGTTTGCAAAATGGACCATGAATTCAGTTGTACAACCAGGTAAGTCATTGGTATAAATCAGGTAAAGTAGGGGGACCCAAAACCGACCCCTGCGGCACCCCCAATCAATAGCCAACATCATTGACTGAAGTGTCTTCCCAGTTGTAGGCTCTTTTTCAGCAACACAGTGAAACATAGATTCATTACTACACTTCAGAAAGCAAGCGACAGTCAGCCGAGTGGATATTCATCAATTACCTTAAAAAGGGCCAAACGATAAACAGTGACTACTACATTGAGTTATTGCATAAACTGAAGGACCGAATCACGAAGAATCGGCCCCATTTAAAAAAATGAAAGTGCTGTTTCATCAAGACAATGCACCTTGTCCCCAAATCAATCGAAACAATGGCGAAATTATACGAATTAGGCTTCGAATTACTTCCCCATCCATCTTATTCATTAGATTTTGTCCCCAGCGATTTTTTTCTGTTTTCAGACTTGAAAAGAATGCCCGCCGGATAAAAACTCAAGATTAATGAACAGGCAATCGCCGAAACTTAAGCCTTTTTTAAGTTTAAGAGAAATCTTCTCAGAAAAATGGCATCGAAAAAATTATTGATAGCTACAATTGCTGTATTTCCCTCGGAGGTGACTATATTGAATAAAAAAATTGAATTTTACAAAAAAAAAAGTGTTTTACTATGTCAGCCTACGAAATTTTCAGCCCATTTGGTACAGAACTGATTGCAATGAAAGCCCAACTTACGTAAGAAGAACAGGTACAAATTTTGAAACAAGACTCAAAGAACATCTTTCCTCAGATAACAAATCCGCAGTTCTGAACATATTAAATCTACAAATCATATAATATTTGATAATTCAAAAATTCTCCACAAATGCAATGAGGGAATGAGAATGAATCTGCTGTAAAGTTTTGAAGTTAGCAAACTTTGTAAAAACCCGAAATTCACCACTCTTAATGTCAAGCAGAGTTGAATAACTCCCCACTACTCAACATTTGAAATAAACACCTCAAAAAAGTCTAGGGAACACTTCTGAATATCGATATATCGTATCCAGAACGATCAATATGGATGATTTTTTTCAAGAAATGAACACCTGCATCAATTTCTCACCAAATTATGTAGAGTGCCGCAACAGATTTCAGTTTTTTTTTATAAAAAACTAAAAATGCAGCAGATGCGACGCCGCTTTATAATCATTTCATGTATTCAGTGTTTTAAATCAGTTAGTTGGCACTTTGTTTCTGTTGTAAGCACAAATAAAAGATTCAAGTTTTGTGACTCGACCATGGAAAGACGACATTTGACTAGAGAAGAGATGTTACGAGCCGATGGCATGCTCTAAGCTGGGAGCTCACAACGGGAAGTATCCAGGGTTCTGGGAAGTGGCCTAAGTGTCATAAACCGTTTATGGTCGCGTTTCAATGAAACAGGTAGCGCAGAAGAACGCCATACAGGTCGTTTCAGGATTACTACAGTCGCCCAAGACCGATTTTTGGTTTTACAAGCCAGAAGAGATCGTACTACCACAGCATCTCAATTAGCTCAAGAGCTATCACGAGTTCATAATGTACAAATTTCCGACCAAACTGTGAGAAATCGACTGCACGAAGGTCAACTCCACTCCAGACGTCCTGTAAGAGTTCCACAACTGACCCATGGAAATCGCGCTGCTCGTTTAGCTTTGTGCCAAGAACACGTAAACTGGGATCAAGAGAGGTGGGCCACAGTTCTCTTCTGTGATGAATCTAGATTTAGTTATTATCCCGATTCGGAAAGAATTCGAATATGGAGGAAACCTGGAAAGCAAAACCGTCTCCAGCATGCTCGAGAAGTTGTTAGACAGGTAGGCGGATCAGTGATGTTTTGGGGAGGTATACTCCTTGGTGGAAGAACTGACCTCGTTTTCATACAGAACAACCTCACGGGAAATTCTCACGCAAATGAGATAGTTTTACCTGTAGTGGTACCGTATCTCCTAACAATGGGTCAAAATCCACTCTTCTAACAAGATAATGGCCCCTCCTCATCGTGCAAGAGTTGTCTTGAACGTTCTTGAAGAGAATGATATCGATCTTCTACCGTGGACATCCTGCTCCTCAGATCTGAATCCCATCGAGCATGTGTGGGACACCCTAACAAGAAATCTCCTGCGTCAAAACGTCTTCCATCATGAACAGGAGCTTGGATTAGCAGTTCAGGGGGCTTGGAATGACTTAGGCCAAAATGTAATAGGCAATTCAATATTGAGCATGCCGCGACGATGCGAAAGTGTCATAAATAACAGAGGTGGACCTTCTGGGTACTGAAAAATATAAGTGCTTCCATATCGTTTCGAAAATATTAGTTTTTTGTGTTTTACCAAATTGCGTCATTTTCAAATTTCAAATTTTTTTTATAATAGGTGCTTTGGAGAAGTCAAATATTATTTTGTTTTCTTGAGAATACATTATATACAATACATCCATATTCTGTCTCACAACTGTTACCTCTAGACACTTGAAAATAAACATGGTGGATATCAGACAAAAGTGTTTCAATTCATTTATATTTAACCCTCTGTTACTCGCGCCCTCTTTTCGAACGTATTTATTCGCGTGGTCTACAATTGTAGACCATTTTTATTTTGAAATTAAAAAATCAATATCATCCATTTTGATACGTATTTGAAATTAAATAGATCCTTTGATCATTTGTGATTGAAGTTTTTCCTCTGTGGAATTGAAAAAAAACCAAAAGTCCTTTATTTACCATAACTCAATATATTTTCCATTTATTCAAAAATAAATGAACGTCAAACAACAAGCAGTATAACACTGAAAATAACAGATAACAAGCTAATGAAAAAATGTTTACAAGCTAAAAACCTATCAATTTTCACCCCTTTTATGTCCCCCTGAAAAGGGTCAATTTTGTTTACCTACACAATTCACACATATTTCCTTCATATGATTTTTACAATTGTACCTGTAGCATTTCGCACAATATTTTTTTTGTCGATTTATTGTCACTTCTAAGACATATGCAGAACGTCCAATTAAATTTTGTGGCCTCTGAGGGGGAGAGGCTACGACCTCACTAATGCCTCTTTTTTGCAGGTTATTGTTCTGTTGTTGCCCTAAACTCGATTTGGGGTTTTACGAGTTCCCAAGCACATTTTTCCAGGAAATCACTACGGGATACTACTTTTACTGAGCGGTTAGCTTTGAATACGCATAATGCGTTTATGGCTGCAATGTTCAGTAAGTCATAGAACACTACCATAGGCCACCGAAGGGTATTACTAGCAACAGTGTATTTGTTGCAGAGATGATCAACTAAATCAACACCGATTTTCGTTTTGTTATAGTCTGTAATGATAACTGGTGTTGTTTTTCTTAGGGTGAAACAAGGGTGCATTCTTCCTTGAACCCAAAAATTGAAGATTTTACTTCAGTGCTTCTACTTGGTAAGAATTCCGCCGGAATTTCCCGTTTATTCCTTCGTAATGTACCAAAATATGTTCATTTATGATTTATCAGTAATTTCTCAACAAGTGGTAAACTACTGAACGAATTGTCTCCGATAACATTACGATTTGTACCGGAATTGGATGGATCAATCGGAGGACAATGTCTTCATCAGAGTTAGTTTCCCTATATGAACCTTCAGGTTGCATCCCAACATAGGGTTCCAAGTTCATCGTGTACGATGTTTTTGCATCAACAAGAGCAAACATTTTGATACCATATTTGGCAGGCTTACTTGGTATAAATTGTTTGCCTCTGAAAGCTAATAGTTGTTCGTCTTCTTGGTATGAGATTGGCTTGAAAATTCACAGAAAAATTTTCAAAAACTTCTTAGCATGATTCGATTCCGTTTCCTCTAGAATTGTCCCAAATCTTTTTCAAATTTTTTCTTGAACTACTAAAAGTGCCAGTGAGGAACAAAATTCCTATAAACGCACTCATTTCCCTTTCATCAGTTTGTCTCTCGTCCCGAATCCTGCCAAATTTATTTTGAACATTTTCTATAAATATGTTTCTTGGCATCGTTATAATTCGAACGCTTATATCGTTTACAAACAATTTCAGGCACTGGATTTCGGTTGTTGCATCCCGAGCATTACGAACCACTGTAATCAGACTTCAGGATCTTTGCTAGACTGCAAACGTCGTCTTTTGGGTTCAGACATACTTCTTTCGTTTCAAGGTACCAAGAAATTGAATTTGAACTGAACTGACTCGAAATACAAAGTAAAACGTGAATGCTCGCGTGGTCTATAATCGTACACCAGTCATATTCAGACATTCGCGAAGAGACCAATCAACTAGCATCGAAGGGTTACTAATAATTTTCAAAATCGAGTGTTTCCTCCCGGGGCCCTAATTACTGCCAGTATACAACTCAGAAGCCCCTCAAACAAATTTTGAAAGCAGATTTTCTAGTTGTTGGAGTGTTCTACAAGGCATCCTACGTTGCTGAATTTGCCAACCCATGTTGTCCCAAACATGTTCTATGGGATTCAAGTCGGGACTTCTGACTGGACATCTTAAAATATCAATTTCGGCATTTTGCAGAAATTATGTAACTACTCTAGCTGCATGAGGCCGAGCATTATCATGCATATAAAGATGAAGTTTTCGCCAATCAATGGGCCAAAGGGTACAACATGGGTTTCAAGAATATCTGCGATGCATCTGGCCGCTGTCATTCTTCCATTATTCACTAGGACTAACTCAGTTCGACCATGGAAAGAAATGCTACCCCACACCATTACTGAGCCCCCTCCGAAGTTTTCGGTTTGTCGGATATTGTATTGCTGATACCGTTCCCCAGGTCGTCTGTATACAGGCATGCGTCTATCATTTGATACTAGACAGAACCTGGACTCGTCGTAAAAGAGAACATTCGACCATTCTGGAATACCCCAATTTGCATGTTCCCTCGCAAACTGAGCAACTAGATGCTCCGCGGGCCGGTAGAAGCCACCCTTGGTCTGATATCGTCTTCTCTGAGCCTGTTCCTAACAGTTTGCAATGAAATATGCACATTTCTGGAAAGTACAAGTTCTATTTGTAGAATTCTAGTCGTACAGTGCCGAACTATTAATGCAGTTAAACGAAGCCAACGATTATCAACAGGTGTTGTTATCCGATTTCTTCCCTGTCCGGCCCTTCTTCCATATTCTCCTGTTTCGTGGTACCGATTAATTGCTGTGTGTACTTAAGTTTTCTACAGCAACTGAAGAAATAGTCTACCAATGAACATCATTCAAAATGGCGTGGTCTACGATTGTAGACCACGCGAGTAACGGAGGGTTAAACGAATTTCCATAAAACAAACCCATCAACAATATAATTTATCAGAAATATTCTCAATCAGGAGCTACACTCAGATGTTACACTAGCACCAACTTATTAAAATTATATTATTTTGACACCATTCACGATTACTAGATGTTTTCTCTTTATTGAAGAAATTACTTTCAGCTATATTTGTGAGGTTTATTTATGAAACAATGCAGTAATAATAAGAAAAAGTATTAACAAACATCTAAACTTAAAAGAACGTTTGCATTGAAAAAGTTCAATAGATTTTTCAATAGCATACTTTTTGATGAAGTGCTTGGAATCTCAAGCCTCTATTTTCAGGCACAAAAGTAAAATTTGTATGTCACAGCATGGTAGGATATGCTGCTCGGTTCTACCATATCCGGATATGTTCCCATTGGGAAGACAAAAGACTAAATTGAATGTGAAATATTTCAAGAGTAAGTGAGAAAGAATTTAAACAATACCAATACTTACATTGATGGCCTTCTTTCTTGACAGTGCCAGTTTTGAGGTCTAAAATTCTCCCTGTGTTTTGGGGTTCTTGAGTGGAGAGTTGTTCTCTCACTTTTTCAACATCCTCAGGATGTATATTATCATATATACAAGATCCATACCAATCACTCTGTGAATGATTCAATACAGGAGCTACTGAGTCTGAAACGTATATAACTCTACCCGTATCACAACTAACTACAAATAAGAAACCGTCTGCAGCTTCCAAAATTAAGTGTTTAAGCTCTTGATCCGTTAAAAAGGAAGGTTTATAGGTACCATCTGTGCTGGTGTTGCCTGTCCCTATAACAAAATAACAATTAGTTCAAATGAGTTGAGATATGAGAATGATAATCAGTTTTTACTCGAATGAAGAAAATATCTTCGAAAAAAAGCATCAATATATACAGGGATATCCACTTGAAAACTTTTTAAGTTCCAATTACAATATCAAGCTGAAATTCTATACGCGGCCATAACTAGCGATTTCCAATTGGAGTGAAATATTTTCGAAGTGATACCATTTCCGGTTATACCGGAAGTGGGTCATCACTTTGTTATTTCAAATGGCAATCTACCTTTTTTATTATACATCTAGAACCGACATTTGAGCAAGGCGTAAAATACCCAAGTTGTTGGCACTTACCTGTCAAAACTTTTGACAGATCTAATTATTTTTGTTATAAACTCGATTTTTGAGGAACATTTAAAACAGTTGTAGCTCGTTGATCTTTTGCACTACAGACACAATTTTTGCTTGAGTGGATAGAAGAAGGATCGACGAATTTTTTAAGCAATCTACACATGTCAAATGTTTATTGCGTTGTTTTGTATGATTTTTTCAATTTGGCCTTTTTCAAACAGCAATAACTCAATTTTTTGAAACTGCACGTGCAAATTTTTATATCGCCATCAGATGAAGCGTCAAATTTCAGATGGAATTGTATAAGCATGTACTATACCCATCTCTTATTGTTCCGAAATAATTTGGGAATATATTGAATTTTCATGATTTTGCAAGAACTAACAGAGAATGCTTTGAAATATTTGAATCAAGTAGCTGAACTGGCTACGCTCACCTGACAGGTGTCTAAAATTAATCTACTTGTCACTTCGTTCATTCGAATTTGATATTTCAACAAGAATTGTCGTTATTTCAGATTGAAAATATCCAAAAAATACAACACATTTGGAATAAAACCACTGGTTATTCAAACGAAAATATATTTAATCTTTTTTCAATTCATTTTAGAATGTCAAAAAGTAGTGGGTAGAAATTGCAGGCAATTCAATAACCAATTTCCAAATTGTCGTCTATGAGTAAAATAAAATTTCGAAGCATTAGAAGCAATTTTCTACAATTCGGATGAATGAAAATTGTAGGAACTAAGCGAAAACCAATCATCGAAGATAATTACATTAATACGAATAAATGATAGCAAACATCATAGGAGAAAACTAGAATACGATCTGAATAAATGTTCAATATGGGCCCCATTTTGCTCGATACACTTGACAGCTCGTATACGAACATGATGAGTTGCCCTCCTAGTTTCCTCAGGATCAATATTACGAAAAGCATTAAGAATGCGCTCTAGTAACTCTTCTTTACTTGTTACAGAAATAAGATACACTTCACTCTTGATTTTGCCCTATAAATAAAAATCAAGGGGCGTTAGGTCCGGAGAACGCGGAAGCCATAAATTTGGTCCTTGATTACCCCACCATCTATCCTCGAACATTTCTGTTAGCTGCCGATCTACAGCTCGTGTTTTATGTGCTGGTGCACCATCTATTTGGTAAAAGCAATCCCTCTGAATGTTAAGAGGTCTAAAAAATTTGCTAATGTTCCTCTCAAAATTTCCAGGTATCTTTTTCCATTAAGATTTTCCTCATAAATGTGATAAGCCAACAAATCATTCATTAAAATTGCAAAAAAGTTCACGTTGAATTAATTTTGGAAATTAATAACCTCAATGAAATGTGGATCTTCTGTGGCCCAAAAATGTCGATTTCTCCTGTTGGTTATTCCACTTTCATTGAACTTGGCTTCATCAGACCATATAATTTTTTGCAGAATTGTCTCATCTTCTTGAAGCGGAATTAATAAATTTTCACAGAAATTTAGCCGCTTGGGACGGTCAGTCGGTTTCAATTTTTGTAGTCTGATAAAAGAATACGGGTGCATGTTATGTTTCTTAAGGATTCTTTTGAATGGAAGTATAACTCAATCCAAGATCCACTGATGCTGACTTAATGGACGGATGTGGATTGGCACGAAAATACGCTAGCGTATTAATTTGATTGTCGTCGTCCTCGAGAATTGGTTTTCTTCTAGTTTCTATGTATTTTGTTCCTCCAAATTGCAGAAAATTGCTTCTAATCCTTCGAAATTTTGTTTTACTCATAGGCGCCAAATTTGGAAATTGGTTATTGAATTGCCTGCAAGTTCTATCCACCACTTTTTGACATTCGCCATGAATTAAAAAAAGATTAAACATATCCTCGTTTGAATAATCAGCCATTTTATTATCAATCTGGTGTTTTTCAAAAATTTTCACTTCAAATTCCCAACAATTCTTGTTGAAATATCAAATTCGAATGAACGAAGTGACAAGTAGATTAATTTTAGACACCTGTCAGGTGAGCGTAGCCAGTTCAGCTACTTGATTCAAATATTTCAAAGCATTCTCTGTTAGTTCTTGCAAAATCATCAAAATTCAATATATTCCCAAATTATTTCGGAACTATAAAAGATGGGTACATGCTGATACAATTCCATCTGAAATTTGACGCTTCATCTGATGGCGATATAAAAATTTGCACGTGCAGTTTGAAAAAATTGAGTTATTGCTGTTTGAAAAAGGGCCCAATTGAAAAAATCATACAAAACAACGCAATAAACATTTGACATGTGTAGACCGCTTAAAAAATTCCTTGATCTTTCTTCTATCCACCCAAGCAAAAATTGTGTCTGTAGTACAAAAGATCTATGAGCTGCAATTTTTTTAAAAGTTCATCAAAAATCGAGTTTATAACAAAAATAATTAAATCTGTCAAAAGTTTTGACAGATAAGTACCAAAAACTTGGGTATTTTATGCCTTGCTCAAATGTCGGTTCTAGATGTATAATAAAAAAGGTAGATTGCCATTTGAAATAACTTCGAAAATATTTCACTTCAATTGGAAATCGCTAGTTATGGCCGCGTATAAAATTTCAGCTTGATATTGTAATTGGAACTCAAAAAGTTTTTAACGGACGGTCCCGGTGGATATCCCTGTATATAGATTCACTATTGAAGACTTATTAATAAAGAAATTTGCCCTGAACTCATTGTTCTGTTGATTATCCCATGAACTGTGATGTGGTGTTTAAATCAAATTATCTGCCCCACCCTTTTGATTTATCCTCGTACTTGATGAAAATCACTCGAATAATTTAAAATTTTGAAAATTAACATATTATTCAATATACTGTGAAAAAAATTGAGATACGAAACTATCCCTTTCTCCGAGATATTTTCAATGATCTTCAGGAAGTGATAAGTTTGAATGAAACATCCCGTATACTTCGGGGACAAAGTAATAAACCCTGAAACATCCCCTCGTCAACATTTATTCAGTTGCATTCAACCCTCCACCCGCAGATCGACAGAGGGTTCGCATTTGTGCACGTGTGGATTTGGGAATTATCTTCCCGTCTTCGAATACATCTGCGAAATTAAGGAGGACAACTTTTGTATTTTTCATTTAACAAAATGAAGAAGGTGTCAAAAATATGTCTCAAAATTGATAAAATTGAAATGAATAAGAAAAATGTTTCAAGTCAGGAATTGAATGCGATGAAATGCGTAATGTGAGTAGATCCTGAATTGTTATTCAACAAATACAGCACCAATAAACACACATGACGAAAACACAAGGGTATTATGAAAATGATCTCAAATTTCCAAACACCACATGGAATAGGTCCAGTTTCTTTATGAATTTGCAAATTATTCAACAATTTTCGATTCATGTTTGGATTTTTTGCACACATGTGGTGCGGTTATTTGATATAGGATAGAAATTCAGTATCATTGAATTTTTCGTACATCCAAGACAGAAATTTTTTGAATTTTCTTAGCAGTGGGGTACAATAATAAAAAGATAGAGATGCATTATTCAAATTTTGATAAAACGAACAGGCCAGTTGGGATACTTAACTTATTCCAGATAACAGACAGAATAAGCACAAGTGAAAGTGTTATCTTGGATGCCCAATTCAATCTAAAAAAGATTCACAATTCAGATTTAGTAACACTCATTTCACAATCCATGTTTGTAGTTTCGTTAGTAACATAAGTGCCCGCCAAAATTTTAATAATGAGTGTTGAAACACTGGGCTGTAATGATTACTTGCAGCCAATGCTACCGTACCCTCAGGTCTAACCACTGGTTTTAATTGACTTATTGTTCATGTTGATCTGCAGGGACGTGCGCCAGTGTGTCATTGTTGTCTTCGAAAATTCTACCAGGAATGGATGGATTTTGTATATCTGTAATATTTCGACAAGCCAATAATATGCGGTACTATCGAATGATTTCAGATAATCGAGAAAATCTGAATGAACATTCCGATGCCCTCTGTGTGCCTGTTTCATTATCACAGAATCGATGATGAGTTGTTCCTTGCACCCGTGGTGTTTCTTTCTGCATCCCTTCTGCTCCTCTGCTTATATATTGTTGTCATCAAGGTGTTGGTATATTCTATTGGATATGCATGAGGTGAGTATTTTATAGCGCGTTGGCAGACGAGTGATCGGCCTATACTGAGACGGATCTTGTGTTCTATCGTTCTTAGGTAGCATGTATGTTAAGCCTTGTGTTATGAAAGTGGGTGTTTTCCTGGGAAGTTGCAGAACATACGTGAGCTGTTTTGCTAGGGATCCATGGAGCTTATTAAACTTCTTGTACAAGAAGTTATGGATATTATCTCTACCTGTTGCCTTCCAATTGTTGGTCGCTCTAACTACTGTTGCGATTTCTTCCTCCGTTATTTCTTCGAAGTCCATATGATTGATCTTTGGGGTTTGACCATAACGATGACTAATAATCGGTCAAGCACTGTGCGTCAGTTCTTCTCTGTTATTGTTGTTCGCAGTTTTGTTATTTCCCTCATGAAAATTGGTCGCGCTTTGGAGTAACCTTTGGTTCTGATGTTTCCTTTCAGTACACTTGATGTATCTTGAGAGCCTCTTTGCTATTGCTTGGAGTTTCTGCTTCAAAGTGTCCATATACAGGTCGATATGTTGTTTGTGATCAGAGTGTTTTGTGTTCGTACCAATTTTTTTATGAATTTTGCGTATATGGGAATTCAAGCGCCTTGAGGGCTTTTTGTTTCTCAGGAATTATGTGAGGCGACCGATCTCAGCTCTAATATTGTCAATATCCTTCTCCAGTCGTTTTTGCCATGGTGGTTTTCTGACGCTCAGATCGAATCAGAGTTGTGGAGACTTGTTGTTTGTGTAGTCGAAGAACCGCTACCGATCCACAGTAAATCAAAATGTGAATTTTCTCCAAGGTGTTCTGGTCAGTGTATTCTTCAAACACTGAGTTTATGCTTGCTAGGATGATATTGGTGTTCTTGTTCGTCTTGAGTTTGGGTAGTTTAGGTCGTTTAGTTGGGTTACTACGAATAAGTTCAGTTATTGCTCTGTTGAGTTCCCATCGTGCTGAATACATAAATTCGTTCTACTGGTTCGTCTCAGGGGGACGCTCCATGTTGATTTTCGTTTCCATGGCTTCAATGTTATCTGTAATTATGAGTATCATCTTCACTTCCGAGTTCCATAATGACCTCCTCTCGTATCCTCTGCAGCGTTTCTGAAGAGAGTAGCCTGTTTTTAACGATTGTTCTTCGTTGATCCGAAATTCTCTGCTCGGATATGTGATGTAATTCCGGAGATTATTATTATTACAATCTGTTCCCTAAGCTGCATTTGACAATGAAATGAAAGCGGCAGGAAGCAAATTTGTGTAGCAATGCAGAAGGCGAATACATTGATTAATAACAAAAGGTTTGTATCAAAATCAATACTGCATGATTCTATTTTCAAAATGTTCGGTTACTTTTGGAATGGAGGGTGTAATATCAAAGAACAGGTACACCGCAAGCTTCAAGAAACCAACACCGAACGTTAAATCATCCTTCACCAAGACAATGCAAGTTCGCTCGACTGCCCGGAAAACAATTAAATATTCAACACAAGAAAACAATTAACAACATCATCTTGCGTACAAGTCAGACCTAAGTCATAACGATTTTTTTAATTTTCCCAAAATCAAGAATTAAAATGACGTGGTCAAAGGTTTCAGCCTTCAGAAGAAGCTGTTCATGCCTTTCAAAAGGCCGTTTTGAATGTAGCAGCAAAGGATTGGAATAACTGCTTCCAGAATTGCTTGGAACGAATGCAGAAGTGTATTAATCTTGGCGGAGAATATTTCGAAAAATAATTAAATCTTTTAAAGCTCTCAATTGTTTCCTTCCAGCTCTATATGAAAAATTTAAAGGACTTCCCTCGTATATAGACAAGGTAAAAGAAGAATTCGAGTTAGAACATGACGCCTTTTCGCCAATTCAATAACTGGAATGTTGAAGATACGTCGTAGCAGGCTTCCGTTGACTAATCCACCCACAACACTATAATGAATTCAGAATAGAGACCAATAAAAATGGTGGATCATTTACAATGAGCGTTAAATCATGGGCGCACTACCGATCAAACTTTCTCATTGGCTGAGAATCAAAGAAACTGTTGAAGCGACTAAGAAGAAGTTAAATTACCATTCAGCAACTGCATGTATGTTAATAACTTGAGTCAGCCATTGTTTTTCACTGGTTATTTATATTCTAGAGACGATTTAGTTAGTTTCAAGCAAGAAAGGAAAAGCACCATAAATTCTTGTTAAAAAGTATTCAATATCGACTGCGTATTGTTCTTCTGGTTTTGTTGAATGTCTCTGATAACGTTGTAGTCGTTTAACGGTTACAACGACGTACCTACTAAGTGAGGAATATTTAGTTCTTCCATATAAACTGTTTGCTAGAAGTTCAAATTTCAATTATTTAGCAAGAACACATCAATAGTAACCATAACTTCAATATACTTAATCAACGATATGCCTGAATAACTAAAAATAACTATGGATCTGATTATACAATTTTTTATCGTAGCATCCGTTTTTGCTGCAATATTCACCCTCAAAGTTGAGAAAAAAATCTGTTCCTTTCAACAGGTTTTGATTGAATTCTGGAATAATGAATAAAACCCCATAACACAGAGTTTTTTAGTTTCCGTTTCAAATGAGCAAGGGGTGGACTACGCCCAATAATGATTGGTCCTTAATTTCAATTTGCAGTTAATTTTGCAAATCTGATAAAATTTTCGATTTGTTGATACCTTCTGCATTGAATAAGATTCTCTATTAAATGTCGAAAACATGAACCTTTAACGAGAAAAACGGCCTCGAAGAGTGTTGGGTACATTTGCTGATTAAAATGAGAAACTCGAACAATACATTCGTGTGCTCTTGCAACAAGGGATCTTTGTCTTTTGAGAAATATTTCGTGATTGTGTTTCATCGGTTCTAACAACATTTCCCTATTTGAGATGGAAACAACATAAAATAAGTTCCTAAAGTGGGTCCAGGAAAATGAATCCAGAGGATTCAAGCCAGGAGATCTACGTGGCCATGTAATAGGTCCTCCCCGACCTATAGAAGATCTTATACAAAAGCTAAAATGCGGTGGAGCTCCATCGTGCATAAACTATATCATCTGCTGGATGCCAGTTGAATATTATCCAAAAGTTCTGGCACAAAATCGGAAATTCGAATTCATTCAGAAATTTAGATATGTTGAAGAATTATTTTTCCAGTAATCCACCAAGGAACGCTTGGGAACAATCGAATACAAAATTTTAAACATAGATATTAAAATGAAACTAATAATGAAAAATGTAAAACTTTTGGATAGAATCAAGTCCCAAAAACCTGTTAATTTTCATACCCAAAATCAATGAATCGGTCTGGTCCAAAGCTCTTTCACGGTAGCTGGCTGATTTTGTTGGCTTCCTAAGTTCTATTGAGAATGTCCTAGACATGTTTGATGGGATTAAGACGTGGACTTCGTACAAGTGATTTCATGTTTTTCATGTAAATTCGTAATGCTATCTCTACACGTCTTAAATTTCAACTAAAATCTACAAGGTGTTTTCTTCTTCTTCTGCCTTTCAAACTTTTTTGCAGTACGCCACTAATCAGCGTACAATCAATTTTCGTCATATTCGTTCAATTTAGAAACTTTTTTGACACTTGTAGTTTTTTCGTATCTCAGACCGTTCTCGAGCAAAACATTATTAAATGATTGTATGCATTCGCTGAATTGAAAGCACTTCTAATTGAAAAATTACTAGTAGGCTTTGATTTTCTTCATTTATTCATTTATTTTGACAGCTCCTTAAGTTGAACCAGTGTCTGCTCGAATTGTTTATTAAATTAACGATTAGTTTCAAGACTAATAGATAAAGTTATTGCTGTAAGAAAAAATGGGTAATTTTACTAACGCCGAATTGGCTGATATCCATTACATGTACGGTCTGGCTGACGGAAACACAACAGAAGCTAGGCGATTATATCAGGTGCGCTTTCCAAATCGAGTAACACCAGACAGGCAAGCATTTGCAAATATCCACAGAAAATTGAGAGAAACTGGTACTTCTACTGCAAATAATCATTTAAGAGGTGCAACTCAAACTATGAGAACTCCAGATATTGAGGAAGCAGTTTTAAATTGTATTGATTTGAATCCTCATGTGAGTACGAGAAAAATTGGAAGTTGAATATTTCACATGTTCTTGTTTGGACGATTCTCCACGACTCTTTATTGTACCCGTTTCATATTCAACGCGTCCGAACTCTACTTCCTCGAGATTTTCCTTAAGAATGAATTCCTGCCGATGGTTCTTAGATAAAATTAGAGAAGATGCTCATTTTGATAGTGAAATAATGTTCACAGACGAAGCAAACTTTTCGAGAACTGCTATCACAAATTTTCCCAATAATCATTATTAGGCTGAGGAAAACCCCCATTTGATTGAAGAATCTCATCATCAAGAACAATTCCCACTAAATATCTGGATCGGAATAACTAGAAATTATTCGATTGGGCCATTTTTTTTTATTGATCGAGGATGTGCTACTTTTCGTGAGAAACATAATGTAGTTCATGTATGACGGGGCACCAACACATTTCAGTGGAGAAGCTAGGGAATTCTTGAATAATATATTCAACAACCGATGGATATGTCGGGGTGGGCCAGAACCATGACCTCCTAGGTCCCCAGACTTAAATAGTTTAGACTTTTTCTTATGGGGATATTTCGAAAGTTTAGTTTATTCCACTCTAGTGAACACTTTAGAAGAATTGAGAAGTCGAATAATAACCTCTTGTGACACGATAAGAAATACACAAGGAATATTTCAAAGAGTGCGTGATAATATTAAAAGGACAGAGGCCTGTATTCTTGCAGGTGGAGGACACTTCTAACAATTTATTTAGTTTTTAATTGTTCTTGTTTTTAGTTTGATATTGAATAAGTATAAGCTTCTGAAGACGAGCTATCAAAATAAAAGCAAATTTTGGGCATACCTATCGAGTATTTCTAGTGTTTATTTTTTATTTAGCGAATAACATACAATTCAAATAATTCAAATTCAATAATTTTTCACTCGAAAACGGTTGAAGACGAGAAAATTGTAGATGTTAAAAAAGTTTCTGAATTGAACGAAGATGACGAAAATTGATTGTACGCTGATCAGTGGCGTACTGCAAAAAAGTTTGAAAGGGTAGAAGAAGACATGACCTCGGAAAAGAAAACACCTTGTAAATTTCAGTTAAAATCTAGGACGTGTAATGATGGAGGCTGTACAAAATAGCTTGCATTTGGGCTGAATATCTCAAAAACTGCAGGAGTTTTGAGGAGAAAACCAATTTTTTTCGGAAATTTCAACACCCTGTAGCTCCGTAACGAAGCTTTTGCGGACCTACGTTTATATGAACTTTTTTTTCTAAAATTGCACGTAGATTTACCTCCTCAAGTTGTGACATACTATTATGTAACACCCTGTATATATAGGGTGGATGAAAAAAATTTAATCATACTTTTGAACTTCAGAATTTACGGTTCTGTTCTTTTTTTTTGATATCCTAAGTAAGGTAAACGTTTTAGTATTTCTCAGCTGTTTATTATTCTGTAATGAACTTGTAAGGGTTTTGGCCAAAACTTCACAACTTCAATTGTGAATTGATGGTTCAGCTTCATTGAACCTTTCATCTGCTCGAAACACAATAATACTTAATTCATATTACCTCTATACATTCCATCAAAGTAAACATATTTTTTCCAGTTTATTTTTACATTTGATACAGAAGATATTGACAGAAAACAAAACTGGTGGCGCTCGACAATTTTGTATTCAGTAGTTTAGGTGATGTTTTAATTTTTTTGAATATAGATTCTTGGTGAACTTTCTGCGTATTTTGATATTTCCTGAATATACTTGTCGATTAGATTTCTTTTTGATTATTTATTACGAAAACTTTAAAATAAGAGAACCCACGCCACTAGCCGGCATTCAACTACTACGAAATTATTCGTAATATTGTATTGAGGTCTTTGAAATAAGCAGTGATGCCTTAATCTCCCGATATGTTGCATGCCGATCTTCCTTGATAATCTTACGCGCAGCATCCACATTCTGGAGTGACCACTGTTTTGGGTGCACCTGCTCTTGGACCGTCGCTAAACCTACCTGATTGGTGCGACAAAAACAAAAACTAACTCGCCGAGACAATCTGGATGAGTCAATTGTAATTTAATTGTAGGAAATTATTGCGCGAAAATACTCACGGTTCATTTCCATTTATCAACTATGACAGTTGTTGTGGCTAAAACCACAGCACACATAGATTTATGAATTCAAGAGAATATCAACATAAGACACAACATAACTTCGAAACGTGGCTAACTAAATCTATTTCACGCTTCGCCCCCAAATATTTCAATCCACAAAATACAATTCAACATCTTACCTCTGAGTGCCTTCATATGAGCCACAGCCATTCTCAGTATTGTGAGTTTATCAGGTTTTCTTGCTAGGGCACTGCATGTCGGCACCATATCAGACAGTTCGGTTATGTATGCTGTCATCTTATTCCTCCTTCTGCGTTCAATTTCGCAATGATTCTCCCTACAGTAAGTTGAAAGAAAAAGCCATCGGTAATTACATTTTTGTAAAAAACAATTTGGAAGAAACGTAACATTTCCACTCACTACCTGTGAAAATAACTTTGGAGAGACATAACGAGTTTACCAGTGCGCACGCATCCACTAGGTGCCAGTAGATTGTTACATAAGCAATTCTATTGACGTTAGGTTTGACTAGAAAACAGAATATTATTTTCAAAGTAAATCTGAAAGTTCGAGATATGTGCAGTCAGAAGTCTAGACCTGCAATGTTTGCGTATGGAATAATAAAGTGTTCTAGAAAATTCCTAACAGATTCGTTTGCTAATAGAACTCCATTAAGCAAAATTAGCTCAGTAATTCCCCCTAGCCCGAACGACTTGTATAGTCATGATCCTCCCGAGTATGTTGAATTCTTTGAGCACGCACTCGAATCTGGATACAAAACAAACCAAGATTTATCGGCGAATAGAACAGATACATTGATTGTGTTCATAGAGAAATGTTTGAATTGAGCGGCCAGAATCCCTCGATTTAGAGGTCACAGTGTCATCGTCAGTCCATAAGAGGAGTTGTCAACCAACTCCAACGACACCGTATGGTACACTTTCAATCTCACGAAAACGATTCAAGAGATAACTTATATACTAAGTGGTTCCCATTGCATTCCGACCCCAACCTCCTATCACAGCTAGTCTAGTTCACAAATTGAGCGATGACCCAATAGATAGGAATAACGGATATTGATAAAATGTAGACAAATGTGTTTTACAGCACAAAATTGTAAACCATATCTCAACAATGATGTGCGAAATTTTTCTTTATTTGTGTACACTCTGGAGACTTTATTCAGGGAACAATATTCCACCTTCCGTAAAATGTTGAATATCCCTCCCTGAAGAAGCTTCATAATCATCATCAACCAGGGAAATATAATCGTGATACAGTCTGTCGTTTAACCTCGTCAGTGTTGCAAACCCATACACAACACTAAGCCAAATTGCCATCTGTTCACTCCAATACGTTGGAGCGCCTCAGGTGCATGTATATGTATACATATACAATTGGCATCCTTTAACGAACCGACAAAGAGGCTACTACTAGTGCCACACAATGATGAAAACAAAGAGTAGATCAAACAGAAAACTTTAAGAAGCCTTACTAGTTCGACTATCTACCGCAGCGCCACACACAGATTGTCGAAAAGCTAACACTCCTGTGCTTGTCTGGTTGTTAAAGCAGGTGTACATGATAATTCAATAATGATAACATGACAAATTTATTGCAATATATGTAAACACATTGAAAACTTTTATTTAGAGCACAATCTTCAAACTTCCGTAGAATGTTAAATATCCTTCCCTGAAGGAGCTGGTTTTTCGATCAACTTTTCATAATCATCGTCAACAAGGGTTCGTGTTTTGAATGGGCATCCAATCAGACCGTACCACTAATAGGTACTAAGGTTGAATATTGTTTCCTGAATTGAAGTCCTCAATGTGTATACAGATATAGCAATACATTTCGCATGTTATCATTATTAAGAAATGATATACGCAGCCATACAAGCACTTGAGCGTTATCCTTTCGACAAACTGCATCTAGCAGGCACAGTGTCTAGCGTTGCGGTAGATAGTGGAACTATTATGGATTCTCAAAGTTTTCTTTTTTACTTTATTTGCTCATTGTTTTCATCATTTCCCGGTAGCGCTGGTAGTAGCCTCTGTGTCAGTTCGCCAACTGTAGATGTATACATATAAAGGCTGGGGTGTAATGAGAGGGCGTTTTTGGAACGGGTAGTGCACGTAACGGTGAGTGAGTAGAGGGGAGCGGCTGTGGTCATTCGACTCAGGAGAAATTACCATTTAGTTCACAATGGTTATCTGGACAAGAAAGCACCGTGCGTTCGCAGTTGAAGTGTGTTTAAAAGGGCTTCAACATTGGTCGCAACGCTTCAGGTCCGAAACGTGACACAATCATCCGATGGGTACAGAACTTAGAACAACTGCATCAGCAATAAATCCGAAACCTCAGGGTCGTAACCGAGGTGCAATGACACCAGCTTCCGTGGAAAGAGTGAGACAAGGTCTAATGCAAAGCCCAGAGCGCTCCGTCCGAAAACGAGCTGCAATACTCCAAATCAGTAGTCGAACTCTTCGCAGAATTTCACACCAGCCCTATAAGCTCATGATTGTCCAGCACCTGAATGAAGGAGATGTAGTACAACGGCAGCAGTTTTCCGAGAGAATGCAAATGATTATCGCTGATGAAAATGAACCAGTGATAAAGATGAGTGATGAGGCTCATTATAATTTGAGCGATTCGGTAAATAAGCAAAACTGCCGATATTGGGCAGCAGAAAAACCCCGCGAAGTTCATCAATCCCCACTTCACAGTTAGAAAGTCACCGTTTGGTGCGCTATGAGCCGTCTTGGGTTGGTTGGTCCGTATTTATATATAGCCGGAGCCTCTATGGAAGTTGTGTGTCGCATTTTTCCTGGTCATGTAATATCTCGCTTTGGTGGAACTTAAAGGTTAAGGTCTACGTCGATAAACCTCAAAATCAACAAAGAGTTGAAAGAAGCCATCACAAGAGAAGTTAGGGCAATCGACACCGATTTGTCAGAGCGGGTGATGCAGAACTTTGAGAATCGACTAAAGCAATGCATTGCGGAACACTGACGCCATCTGTCTGATGTCATTTTCAGAACATGATTCTTCTCACTTCTTCTATACTAAATGGTAACATTTAAGCTTTCATTTTACGTAATTAAAAAAGTTCTACGTTGAAAAACAGCTGAGTTATTCTCATTTCAAAAACGCCCTTCCATTACGCCCCACCCTGTACTTGATGCGCTCCAACAGATTGAGATGAGTAGGTGCAGTCTGGCTTGATGTTGTGAATGCGGTTGTAATATTGACAAGGCCAAACGAGACCGTAACTACAGTCTGTTGATTCTATTCATGACATCCGACGAGACTGTAACACTACTAAGTTGCCTTGGTTGGCGAGGATTATAAAGAGTGGATCGGAAGGTTGAATATTGTTCCCTGATTATGATGAGAAAAGGCTATACTCTTCGGATGAAGTTGTTGTTTCTAATAGTATCATCATACAAAAACCTACTCAAAAAATTTGATCTTAATAGAAAAATTTGGTTTGACTCAAATCGTTTGAAAATGTCATGAATGTTGTAATAGTATGCTTTGAAACTGGCATGACTAGTGGTTATACATCCAGATACTAACCGTGCCGACGCTGCTAGCGTCGTGATAGTATTTATACACTCCTTGGCAGCCAGCTATGTGTGTTATCAAGAATTGGATTATCTCACGCGTAGTAATACTGTTAGAAGGATCCTTCTTGAATGTTACCAAAAATAAATGTAAAGCGTTCCGAAGAAAGAGCTTTCACCGTCCAAAAATATAGTGAACATATGCGCGATTTGAGGCTTAATAAACTGGATATTGGCTGAAGGTCGAAATTTCCCTATTATCACCTGTACATTTATGATTATCGTGTATGTGCGAGGTAAACAGAGAAATTAATATAACAGAAGAACTCACGCTCAGACGCTAAGGGCCTTTACATGAGGCGCGTCACAAATTTTGACAATTTACAAAAACACTTTGGAGTAGGAAATGAATATATTCAGATTTTGAGCTTATGAGAATATCGCGAAGAACCTTCTTTTGACTGATCCATTGTTTATTGAATGTATCTCCTTTTCTTTTCTATCAAGAATTTAAAGGTTCATTGTAGTCATTGTCAGCGAAAATTTATGTTGACAAAGGTATCAAGTTTATGAAAAGTCGAGTATTTTCGTGCTCTAAATACAGATTGTTATATATTTTTCGACTCCTAATGTTCTTAGAAGAAATAATACTTTTTTCGCTCCCTTTGATGAATACGTAGAAACTTGAAATGTCAGATGAATTCAAGTAAAATATTGATCTGTGTGCTTTAACTGCTAACTAAAACAAACACGCTTTTCGTGAATACTTTCAATGCCAATATTGACGAAGAAATTAAGGGGATGGAAAAACGAAATAAAAAAATCCATTTTTATCAGACGAAATAGATTTCAATATTTTGAAGGCAATTATGAAAGTGTTGTGCAACAACAATTAAATTCTTCTCTGAGGTTCAGGTAGTCAACAGAGAGTAATATTTGATCGTCTAAGGGAAACAGTTGGAATTTTTAGGCGAGAAGTATACTACGCCAAGAAATTAATGCACAAAATCGAAAATTTGAATTTATTCAGAAGAAGTTTAGATATGTTGAAAAATTACTTTTCCACTAATCCACCAGCACTAAGGAATACTTGAGAACAATCAAAAATGTTACTGATAGAAATTGAAATATAACTAATTATGAAAATTGTGGAAATCAAAGTCCTCTAAAAACCGGGGGGATATTTCCACCTCTCGAGATAATTAGTGTTCTCTCCGACCTACAGATGATCTAACCGCAAAGGTTGTTTCATCTTTTAACGATGTGCTCGGGAACTTAGCCTATTTACACAGTGGACCTACAGCTTATAGTGGATTCCGAACCACTCTCGTAGACCGTGCAATGATAACTGCCACCACAAGGATTAAAAGTTATCTGGTCTTCGGTCCTTCAGGCGACTCTTTCCAAGTATCACTTTTTTGTTCATAGACAACATCCATAACTTGAACCCGGATTCGAACCAGGCACCTCGGCTAAGCATATTCCTACATACTTGCTCACTAACCGTGCAGCTACCGAGGCGGTTAACCCCGAAGGTGAATGCGGTGCTAGTGGAATATCTTCCAAAGTTCTGGCAAGGTGTTTTTACAAGTGCAAGACATTAACGCACAAAATCGAAAATTCAAATTTATTAAGGAGTTTAGATATTTTCGAGAATTATTTTTCCAGTAAGACTCAAGCACCAATGAATGCTTGAGAACAATTAAATTGAGAATGGTACTCATAGAAATTGAAATAAAACTAATGAAATATGTGGTAACTTTTGGAAGAATTTTTTTTTCATTATTACCGAATATTTCTACCCCTGGCGAGAATGATTGCAGGATATCTACGATTCATACTCAAAATCAATGACCTTATAGTATACTGCTCCATTTCGATCAGTCTGTTCCGAATCTCATTCACGGTAGCTGGCAGATTTTGCTGGCTTCTCAATCTTCTATTGAGAATGTCTTGGTCATCTTCGATGTGGTTCAAGTCTAGACTTCGTGTAGATCACTCCATTCAAGTGATTTCGTGATCTTGAAGAAAGTTCCTAACGATATGAGCTTGGTGAGTAGGTGTCTGGCGTTATCATGCATAAACAAAAAGTTTCCACCCATGTTTGCCGCAAATGGTACAACGTGTTTCATTATTTACGATGACCAGATCAGTGGGGGCGTTCAAAGAAATTCCTCCCTGTACAATTTAACTTGCACCAAAACCATAGACAGTTGAGAAGTTGCACTGGGCATATCTACCATTTCGACGTCTGTACACTAGAAAACATCGATCGTTACGAAAAAAGGCAACGTCTTGACTTATCTGTGAACGAAGTTCACTTCCAGTTAGCTTATTTCTGCGTCTGTATACTAGAAAACTAGATACCTAAACTAACCAATCGACATGTTCTCTGGTAAAATTCGGCTTTTCGTTGTGTGTCTCATTTTCCTGCCCAGGTCTCCTTTCATGACTACCAGTCTCCCTGTACCTGAAGATCATTCTGGAAACAATTGACATCCCAAGCCTTTGGACTATTCTTGTACGAGTCCAAGCTAGGTCATTTAACACCACTACTTCAGCACATTTTGCCAGAGTTGAATTTCCTGATTCGCGTTGCATTATTACCAGAAATGGAAAATTTCAAAAAGAACAAACGTTACTAGCAAAAATTTATCAACAACTGCTGTTATCAATATATGCTGGTTTCTTGCAAAATCTCAATTTATTTCAGTTTATTTCTCATGAAAGGTGCTTAAATCACGTCACAACAATTTGAATAAAGACACCTGATTCCGGTCAACCCTCCATCTGTGTCACGCCACTGGCTAACAGTCTGATGCGCATAATCCGGGTATCAGATGATGTCTTACTGGCTTCTAACCTTCCCCAGCACTTTCTTTCTGCCGCAGGCCTTCAAGCTAATCAGTTCTTGAAAATCCTCTTTAATTGTATTTGAAATAATTAAATTTAATCAAAATTCTGTAGTGAAAATTAGAGATATATCATTATCTTAAATATTGTGTAGTGACCTATATGAAAAATATAGGTCCTAGGTTGAGAGTCGTAGATGGAGATTCCTAGGTGGAGAATCGTAGATAAAGATTCCTATGTGGAGAGTCGTAGATAGAGATTCCTAGGTGGAGATTCTTGTACATAGGGGAATTCCCTAAAATCTGGTATATAGCAAAACTATGCTTACCCACGAAACCGTACGATACTACCTAATATAGACCAATTTGTCTAATCAATGTTCTAGGGAAACTGATGGAAAGTATAATCGAGAAGAGGCTCACAAAAGAACTCGAGGAGAAAGCCGATTTGCACCCGATCCAATTCGGTTTTAGGAAAAATAGGTCGACGACAGACGCAATTATGGAGGACCAAAGAGTTGGAAGTATGGCATCCGTAGGAGCATGGCAACACAAAAAAATAAGCCTGCTCATTACCTTTGACATAAAAAACGCTTTTAACACAGCTAAATGGAGAGTTTTGTTGAAAGAGTTGGAATGAAGAAGAATAAGCAGCTACCTCATCAACCTAATAGAGAGCTACCTGGAAGACAGGAAATTACTAGTGGGAGATGGACTGGAAATGCACCTAACATGCGGCGTTCCACAGGGGTCAATACTAGGACTCACGTTGTGGAACATATACTACGACTCTATACTCAGCTTAAAAACACCGAAGGATGTATAACTAATAGCATATGCCGATGACCTGGCCTCGGTGATCATAGAACGCGGCACAGTTGAGTTGAAGGAAAAGGCAGAGATCGTGAGCGCAAACATCATCAGGGAGCTGAAGAAGAAGAGATTAGAACTTGCGAGCGAAAAGACGGAGGCCGTTCTCCTCATTAAGAGGCGGAAAGCCAAAAGGATGAACTACAAGGTAAATGGACACACGATTCACATCCAGAAAAGCACAGAATATCTGGGAGTGATGCTGGACGAGGACCTGAGGATGTAGGAACACATCGAGTGTGTCACCAACAAAGCGAAGAAGAGTATAAATAGTCTGTCGAAAATCTTCCACAACACCACGGGCCCCATGCAGAAGAAGAGACTCGTATACAACGCTGTATTCGAGTCGATACTTCTGTACGCGGCACCAGCGTGGAGGAAGGTCCTGGAGAAGAACATTCGAATCAACTCAGATAGTGTCAGGGGAAAATGCATGGGATACAGGACAGTATCCTACTTTAGCGCATGCGTTATAGCAGGGATCATACCCATCGAACTACTGGTGGAAGAGAGGGCACTATCTTATAGAAACAACAAGGGGCACCAGGAAATGGGCGATAACGGAAGAAGCTCCTGCCGATCGGAAGTAATTCCCAACGGGTGTCGCACGGCGGTTTGACGCGGGGTGGGTGGACGACCGCCCGTCTGGCTTCCTGGGCGATATAATGCAGGACGAACACAATACGAAAGGAAAGAAACATCAGAAGATATACAATAAAGAAAAGAGGATAAAGCAGAGGTTCTTGCTGATCTGAAGTAATGCTTAGTGGCGGTTCCGGACAGCTCACAGAACCTTAACCGGTGCAGGGGTTTTTAGTGGGTAGGGCGAGCCACCCTTGGACCTCAACCCCACACTTGCCGAGAAGAACCCCGGCGGTATAAAAGTAAAAAAAAAAATGTGGAGATTCTTAGGTGGAGAGCCGTAGATGGAAAGTCGTAGGTGGAGCTCAGAGGTTGAGATATAACTTCTATCTGGAGTCCAGAAATCCAGATGGATCCGAAGCTGAAATGGAGGGTTTCCCCCATATGTAGCAGTAAAATACAAGAACTCTTTGGAATTTGAACTCCCTAAGTGATTGGGGACTATAACATAGACGACCTCTACCTCATCTATTTCACCAAGATAAGTTTTATTGATATAATTATAATATCTAACTAGAACTACCTTGACTTTTCTTCCAAGATTTCTGTGACAATTATTGAATTAGAGTCTCATTGCTCTTTTGTCTCTTCAATCTTTCTTAATTTCCTTACCGTTCCTTAAATTCAATTTAGTTACAAACATGAGCTCCAAGAAAAACATCGAATTTTGTTGGCAAATGTCTAGACATATCCGAAAAAAATGTATTAATAATTAGTTGCTTACATAAAATAAATTTGAAATATTGAATTTTTGTGTTAATTTCTTGGCGCAGTGAATGCGCAAATTTTTGTGTCAAAATATCTCCAACACTCATCAGATCCGCCTAATTCGGATCTATGTGACTTCACTTGATTTTTTATTACTGTGGTATCCCAAAGTTATTATGACCTTCATTTAATAAATATTATCATTGAAGAACTTTCAGATTTGTCACTTGAATTGTTTGATTTCTGAGAACCTCATGTTTTTTGTACTCCTCGCTAGATTGAGGTGATTTTCTCTTCCATATAGGGAGAAATGATTGTTTCTAGTAAAATATTAGCTCACTCAGTGGCATTGTGTTGAATTTTTGCTATAAACCAGTAAAAAATGCTATGAAAACAATAGATACCAACGAACGTCACGACTTCACGGCAGGATATCGGTATGAACAGTTGAATAACTAGCTTCCATACTGTAATATATAGTTTTTCGTTAACATATTGCTATTTTTGCAATACTCGGAATCTGTAATGAGAGTCGATCTGTTATTGTTATTCAGTTGTTGAAAGTTTAAATCCAACCGTATACTATTACACAACATAACGACAGAGCTTGAAACAACGGTTATTTCTAAATAATATACTTCTTTGTTTTTATGGTGTAATCTTAAGTTTTTCACCACCCTCCAGGAATCAATTTAACATACACGTTTATTAGTGAGGAAGTGTGAGTGTGGATAACCGTAGCTAAGGAACACTAAAGATTGTCGCAAATAACACATTTGAATAAATCATCAAGGTGTTAACCATACAGGCTGTTTAACAAATTTAGCCAAAACTTGCACAAGCTTCATCTTCTTTTGTTCTAAAAACCATTACCGTTTTCTGACACATCAAAAGTACTCGAAAAGGTAGTTATTATTTAACATTTAAGGCATTCCACATCAAAGTATCAATTCGCAGCTCCGATAATTTGTTTGTTTTTAGTATGGGCAAGGTTTTAGACACTTCTCCAAGAAAATGTACAGACATCCTAATATACACAGTATGTTGGAAAAGTTTCTGAACTTTTGAAATAAAAAATCCGCCGCTTGAATGATCGGTACATCTTCAAAAAATCGTCCTCTCAGGTGCATTTTTAGCTTGGGAAGAAGTCTGCTGGAGCCAGATCTGGCGAGTATGGGGCGTGGTTGATACGTGGAATCTGATTCTAGGCGAGAAAACGCTTTACAATGTTCGACGAATGCGCAAGCGCATTGTTATCCAGCAAACTCCACGATCCCGGATCTTTGTACTCGGGCCTGACGCGATCAATCCGGCGCTTCAGACGTTTCAGCACTGCTATGTAATACGCAGCATTCACGGTGACGCCTGGGGGCACAAATTGGTGAATCAGATCTTTGGAGTCGAAGAAAGCGATGAGAATCGTCTCCACCCGTGAATTTTGTTGGCGCACTTTTTGAGGCCTCGCATGACCGGACTGAGCCAAGCGGGCGACTGACGCTTCGTGGAAGGATTATATTGAAAACACCAAGTCTCGTTACCAGTCACAATTGAGATTAGAAAATCTGGAGTGGTCTCGCAAGTCTCGATAAAATCTTGGCAACATTAGACGCGAGTCTGCTTCTGCTCGTGTGTGAGGAAGTGCGGAACAAATCGAGAACAAACCTTCCTACGGTTCATTTTTTCTTTCAAAATCAAAGCTACGCTATCCTTACTCATGTTCAGTTCGTCTGCTTACATTCTGAGAGACATGCGGCAATCCTAGCGCGCGTACATGAGCCTCGTTTTCGTCGGTAACAGCAGTTGACGACTTTTTACCCTTCTACCTTCTTAAACCGATTGAACCACGTGTAAACTGTTGTACGAAACAATAAACCTTCACCGTAAGCCAAATCGATAATTTTTTTCGTTTCCGTGAACGTTTATAAAAAAAATTTAATTGCCGCACGGTGTTCCAATTTCTCATCCATCGCAAAGTTGCACTGGGGTACCAAGCACACGTTCACGCAAACACGTCTCGAGAACTAACCGATACTGGGGAAAAAATCTCAGACATTCCTGAAGGTTGTATCAACATGGTACCGGTGTCGTTCAACAGATCGCGCCACTTGTATGGGAGCTAAAAAATAAGTTCGGGAACTTTTCCGACATACTGTGTAGGTATTGCACTACACATATTACCAAAAGAACTGTAGCAACTATTGCAGGGTTTCAGAAACTACTGTCAACCGTATTAAAATTAGAATGGTCAATAAAGCATCTTTGAAACCAGATCGTGTAGGAAAATGTGATGCTGTACGGCGAGGGTATGAAATTATTGAAGAGAACATTTCGCTTGGCTGAAAATAATGTGTTGGGTAATCGGTTTGCCAAATAACCACGCCAAAACGAGGATATGAAAAAGGACGGCTGCAATGGGCGAGAAAAGACTCAAATATGGTTCTTGCAGGCTGGTTCCTTCATCAGTTGACGGGAGTACAATTCAGTGGTAATTGCTTTGTGGTATGGTCTGTTATCTCAGCCAAAAGCACAGGGCGACTGTAAATCGTAGAAAGGAGGGTGAAACAGAATCAGTAAAAGCGAGTACTAAAGATCCGACTCCTACCCTAATTCAATGAATAGTTAGTTCTCTGGTGTGTCCACTAAGTCGACAGTGTTACTGTATTTCTGACCGACAAAAAAGTTGCTGTTTTGACTTGGCAATAGAATTCACCATACATTAACACTAAAGAAAAAATGTGGGAGCGATTACAAATGGTGATCACTACGAAGCGTCAGTTGATTAAAACTTCCATCAGAGAATGGCAATCTCAACTGCAAACTACACGAAAATGCGAAGGTTTGTATTGAGAGCATGCCCAGACGCATAAAAGGCTTTATAGCAGAAAAAGTGACACCACTAAATATTAGTCGTTTTCGTACTCTTAATAATGGTCTTCCGCTGGGATCTGTTCACGCACCTCTATTATTCAGTTTATATATGAGTGATATTTCTACAGCTTCATCTAATGAAATTAATTTATGCCGATGTAATTTTTCTTTCTTCACGATAACTATTGAACAAATTTCGACTGTCGATACGGGAAATCGAATTTTGAGTCACCTATGTCTGTTTTCATGTGAAAATCACCAAATTGTTTGACACTAGGAGTTGTTCACCTTATTCGAGGTGCCGCCCTTACTCTAGCCTTTTCTACAGCTGAGTACTCTTCTCCCAGTCTAAATAGTGCTCATGTGCATAGAATCGTTTTCCAATTATGCCATGAGAATTATGAGTGGTATTATAAGCTCAATACCAATTCCCTCGCTTCATGTCATTAGCAATATTCTTCCACATCACCGCAATTGAGAAAGTTGGGACAAGTATAACTCTCTTCTAAAACCTTTTACAATTATCCAAGAACTTCGGAGTCCACTTGTTTTTAGATGAAAATCTCGGAAACCGATTTAATCGCTTGGTTTCCTGAGCGCTCCTCTCGATGCGTTAGCCCTTTGAAAAATGAATGGAATGAAGTTTATTTTTTTTAAAGTTCCTCATACAAAATACTACTAAGAAAGTTTCTGGTTTTGGTCTCCGAAGAAAGATTTGGTGTATGTTAAATCGTTTGAGAACAGGTCATGGGAGTTGTAATAGTAGGTTTCTGTAGATAGTCCAAATTGCGTTTGGTAAACTGTAAGTTTTTCAGTTTTCGACTGTCCTAGACCATCTTCTCATATCCATTGGACGAAGTTTTGTTTAGGATGAAGAATGAAACTTAAACAATCATTCCGTTTCTACTTTTGTTGAGAACACACTTTCAGACTAGCTGTTACAGATGTATCAGCGACGGGCGACAACAGGTTTATATAAAAAGTTATGTATGGTTTCATTTTCTTGGGCTAACACTTCAGAAGCGATCGTGCATGTTTATATGAAATTCACTCTTAGATGTCGAACGACTGCATCTGACAATCATTACCAGGGTATTTTGACTATTTTGACTAGTGGACGGAGCGAGAGATACCACGTTATTAACAGCGACTACTTCTTCTGGATGAACTCGCGATAAAAACAAGCTAAAGTACCACTTCGATGTGAAAATCCCATCTAGACATGTGTGAGAGGAAAGGAAGAGCTTCTTGCCAAGTGGAGGGTACATCTGGTACACGGATGGCTCGAAGACCGAAGACGGATCAGGTAGCGGAATTTGGAGAAATGGAAAGGGTTCCTATCTTGTATTAAATAATCATATAACAGTTTTCCAGTTGGAGATCAGGGCGATACTTGGCTGTGCTCAAAGGCTGGCAGAGCTGAGTACAACTAATGAAAGGATCACGAATTGTTTCGACAGTCGGGCTGCTATCGGAGATTTGCCGCACACAGAATTACTTCTAAGGTGATCTGGGAGTGCGTTTAGGCCCAGAAGAACTGGCGGTTAACAGCCAGACCCGCCTCTTCTGGGTTCCGGATACCAGGATCAGGGAATGATATTGCAAGCTGGTCTCTCAAAGAACTACGAATACTGTAATAGGACCATGGTCTGCGGACTGGATTTCAGCCTGTGTTATTTATATTATTATAATTTAATATAAATTAGAGTTGAGGCATGATGCCTATATAACTCAAAAATCATAATATACATTATGTCTAACAGGTTGCAAAGCAGTGAAAACAAAGTAATACAAAATGAATTAAAAAATAGGCTAGGCTATCCTAATCTGATGAAAACAAAATAAAAAGATTCTCAAAAGCAAGTAGATCAAGCATTCAACCTACCCACAGAAAACTAAAATGAAATACAATAATTGCTTAACAAAAACATGTTGTAGGTACATAGAAATCTTCAGATAATATCCATGACTCATAGGCGTTCTTGAAAGCATTGACAGAAGTAGAAGAAATAACATGTGGTGGTAGATCATTTCACGCCGAAAAGACGATTGGAAAGAAAATTCTGTCTTGGGGTGGATTTGAAGTTTTCGCGATATAATTTCAGTCTGTGGCCTCGGAGACGTCTGTTGTGATTGATCGTAAAAAGTGGAGATAAATCTGCACCGAACCTATTATTCTGCATATGTTGTTAAGGAAAAGCTGGGGGATTGGCTAGCGTAAAAATATAGGGACATCTGGTTGAACGCTGGGTACATCACCTAATGAAACCCGGACTAGTTTGCCACTTGAAAGCAGTCGAACTAATGCACAGATAGTAACAGGGTATGGCAAGTTCAGATATCACCTATGTAAGATAGGACTGAGGTGTAGGTGGTGTGAAATTGTGGCCGAAACATCAATTCATTTGATCACCACATGCTCAACATGGATCCGCCTTAGGCGTTACCGACTAAGCGCGTGATGTGCTGAAGATGAACCCCCGCTCTATTAAGACATTCTTGTGAGGATCAAGCAGGGGATGTAACAACAATCGAGGGGACACAAAGAGCCATAGACCCAAGTTTCGATATTCATGACGAATCCCTTGATATAATCCCTACTATAAGTTAACTATTCCGCTATTGTATTAGGAAATTCCAATTACTATTACTACTTGAATTAATTTTATGCTAAATAATGATTGGTTTGACCCACATGTTTGCTGTTTTTATGATTCCAATACATAAAAGACGAACAACCAAACTAGTAATTTTTAAAAATGCAGGAATCTGGAAACTGTCGCTCATAATATGGGCACTTAATGTACTTCGCGTTGCAATTCTTTGATACTAAGAAGGAAATCAAGGCGAATAAGAATAAAACTAATTCTTTTAAATTCAGTGTGATGTTTTGAAGAGATTAAAAACATAATCCGTTATTCTCTGCGACAGTTGCGCAAATTAGTTGAAAAAAAAAAGCTCGATTGTTGAATACCAGGAAAAAAGTATACATCTTCTGAAATTCTTGCAAGTCATAACTTCCGGGTATGGCTCGAAAAATCATTGAACCCATACCGCAATTCGAGCGTGGCAAACACTATTCGATATCCGGTATGGTATATAAATATAAAAGCCATACCCGATGTATCCACGGGTAATCTGGAGTTACAATCAAGGCTATAAGTTGCGTCTAAATGCCAGTGCATCCAAGAGTTCGACTTAAGTTAATCGGAGCGGTCCAAATTGGCCTCGAAATAAAATACCGCTACAGAACTGGGGGGCCAAGAGTCCCATGGAGACTCGATAGATTGTAGAAGAAAATACCACAGAGATGGACTCTGCTTGAAATTTGCTGACTAAATACGGAAAACAATGTTCATTGACATCTTTTTCTCATGAGAATATAATAATTTAGTTAACGGACTACATACGAGGACAGATCGAAAAGTTTCCAACCTGATGAGTAATTTTTTTCTTATAGTGCGAGTGTCAAGTATGAAATATAATTCATAATATATTTCACTTCAGTATTGGGCAAAAATGCCCAACAACTTAGCTAGAAATTTCTTGGTTACCAAAAAATCCAATTTTCATCGTAAAAAGTCTACTTTTCGGATTTCTGATACACCATAGTGAAGGGTGTTCGAAGAACAGTTCTCGAGATACAGGATGTTTCATTCGAGAAAAAATCAAATTGATATTCTTTGATACATTAAAAATTCGCAACACTTGACTACGTAAACTTTGTTTCGAAAAAAATCCGTTCTACTGTCCATTCGTTATTTTTAAGGAAATCATCTCTTTACCTACTGCATCCCATAACAGTTTTCATTTATTCGAACGAATGAAAAAGGGGGATAACAAAACATCGGAGGACTACAGGGATTCTGCCATAATGTCAAATGTTGAGGTGAGTCGAAACACAGTCGGACAAAGCACAGTATGTGGAATGGATAAACATTCAATACATAATAAGCGTCCTACGATCGCCCCTACAGTGTAAGCTTAGAAAAATTAAAAGAGACCTGATGGTTTATATGATTCAAGAAAACAGGGAGAAAAAATCTCTCTCGTCGTTGATACATAAAAATCTTGTTGTGAATCGACCAAAAAAATATTTTTATCTGATTCCTTCTACAGCTCGTTGGAACACAATTTAAGTCTAAGAATAAAATTCAGGAAATAATCATAAATGATGTAGTATGGTACCAACATGCAAATGAATTCGAATGAATATGGAAGAAGGGCCGGACAGGGAAGAAATCGGATAACAACACCAGTTGATGATCGTTGGCTTCGTTTAACTGCACTAAGAGTTCGGCACTGTATGGCTAGAATGCTACAAAATGAACTTGCACTTTCCAGAAATGTGCATATTTCATTGCAAACTGTTAGGAACAGGCTCAGAGAAGACGATATCAGACTAAGGGTGGCTTCTACCGGTCCGCGTCTCACCAGAGAGCATCGAGTTGCAAGACTTCAGTTAACGAGGGAACATGCGAATTGGGGTATTCCAGAATGGTCGAATGTTCTCTTTTCCGACGAGTACAGGTTCTGTCTAGTATCAAATGATAGACGCATGCCTGTATACAGACGACCTGGGGAACGGTATCAGCAATACAATATCCTGCAAACTTCGGAGGGGCCTCAGTAATGGTGTGGGGAGGCATTTCTTTCTATGGTCGAACTGAGTTAGTACTAGTGAATAATGGAAGAATGACAGCGGCCAGATACATCGCAGATATCCTTGAACCCCATGATAATGCTCGGCCTCATGCAGCTAGAGTAGTTACAGAATTTTTGCAAAATGCCGAAATTGATATTTTAAGATGGCTAGCCAGAAGTCCCGATTTGAATCCCATAGAACATGTTTGGGACAACATGGGGTGGCAAATTCAGCAACGTAGGATGCCTCGTAGAACACTTCAACAACTAGAAAATCTGCTTCCTGAAATTTGGAAATCAGTGACTCAAGAGTACATCCAAAATTTGGTTGAGGGGCTTCCGATACGTATACTGGCAGTAATTAGGGCCCGGGGAGGAAACACTCGATTTTGAAAATGATTATAAACCATTCGATGCTAGTTGATTGGTCTCTTCGCGAACGTTTGAAGATGGTAGAATTTTTTAATTTTTCATTAACTCGAAAACTTGATATTTTCCATCATAAACTCATCTTTTTTGAATGATATCTTCTTATTTTACTTTTCTGAAAGTTACCAAGCGACTGTTGAATGACCAATTAAAAGTTTATATAGTATTGTCGTAAAAGTATGGGTGATGCGACAATTTTTGTGGTTTAGTGTATTAATGTGCGGCTTTCTTATAGTTGATAGGTAATTAAAAATAACTGTCGAACAACCTAGTGCCGTACAAAAGTCATCTAGTTCAAAATACACACAACCAAATTTATATGGAATCACTCGGTATTTCACCGATTGATTATTTTTAGCCTTGGATTTTTGACTACTTGTGAAGAATGGAGTTTTTTGTAGTAAAAAACTGGATAGTATGATAAGAAATGTTGAATTATCAGCACATGTTCGGGATATTGTACTCAGTCGTCACTGAGATTTGAAACTGTGAATTTCAAAATTAAAAAAGGCTATAATCATAATTGAAAATGCCTTACGTTGGATTGTCCGATGTGCAGAGGGGCGACACAGAGGGATATAGCGGCCACAATGGGGGTATCACAGGGGATGATTTCAAAAACCTACGCCCGATACGTGTACCTACAATCTCTGCAAAATAGGCCTAGAAAAGTCGTAGGACGATCACTTCTGAAAAACATGACCGCTTTTTGTGCCAAATTGCAAGAAGAGACCCTAGAAGGTCGCATCCCATACTCCAAAGGCAATTTCTGGGAGCAAGAGGCATCAGTGTATCCGTCGAAACGATACGTCAAAGACTCCGTTCAAGGGGTTTATACAGCGAAAGACCCGTAAGGGTTCCACAGCTTACCAGACAACAAAAAATTAACAGACTTAATTGGTGTATCGAGGACCAAAATTGGAATATTGAGAATTGGCGAAATATTCTATTTTCGGATGATACCAGAATTGATGTTCGATCAGATGACCGGCGGATTCGGGTTTTAAGGGATCGTGGATGACAAGCTTAACGCCTGGTCGTTGAAGTATTAAACCATCTTGGGCGACCACTGCACTAGCATGACAGGCATCACCTCCTACAAAGAGTTGAGAATAAAAAAAACTCAAATACATTTCTTCCATTAAATTACCGTTGAAAAAAATGAAGCCCTAACACTCTTTTCTCCACTATGTAGGCGAACACATTCAGTTCTTGTGGATGCTCTTAATGGTCTTCGAACATTAAATGTAATTTCCAAATGAAATTTTATAGCTTTTTGAGAAGTTATATTGATAAAAATGATGTATTATAGCGTTGATATGTGTACATTGAAAATTTGTATAATTATAAGTAATGTTGTGATATTGATATACAATGAGAGAGACAATTATTCAATGTAAATAATAAGTATCCATCTACGTAATAACAAATCAAAAATTACCATATCTTATGTCAGAAATCCTAGTGCTATTGAATATGAGCATATAATAATGAAGAAATTTATTTCTAGAAAACAATTTTTGATGAATATCGTCATCTGTAATAGGTCTTGATTTCTCGAAAGCAACTTTTTATGAAATAACAAAGTTTATAAAATTCATCGTGAAGTTTAATCAAAAAACAACGCTGCTTCACTCTGCAATTTGGGGTTGCCCCTTCCGTAATATCCTCCTCTTGCGGCAGAAAAGTCGTTTCACTATCTCGAGCAGGACTTTTAATCGAGCTGGAAGCAAGAATCTTCGGCAACCACGTCGTAGTGAACAGTCCCAGAGAGCAGCGTGGGAACCGGTATCGAAGAGCTCGTTCTGCGGTCACCTCCCCCGCGGCAGGTCACGACTCAGGGAGTACACACAGACCCCACGACCCCGCTTCTCTCGAGAACGGGCGCTGGGAGATGCAGCATCTGTTACGGTGGAAGATTGCAAGAGAAAGGAACTAGTGCAAAAGAAGTATGGGTACCACCATGTGTACATAATAATGTGATAAAACAATAAAGTAAGGAAGATACCCAATTAATTTCGTAAATATGAATCATAAAATACATCACACCTTTTACCTTCTCTGAGAAATAGGACATGATATCCTGTTTCACATGGCGAATTTATTTCCTAAAACGATGAAAGTTTTTTAAACGAAAATGTTGATCGTTTATTTAAGGTTCTATGAATGAAAACTTATTTAAAAAAGTGTGAAAACTATTCAGATAACAGAAAACTTTAGTTAAGACTGGTGAAGCATCAATCTTTTTCAAAATAACTTTGATTCGAAACTCTCTTCGATCAATTGAAGCTTGGAAGATATTTAGAGGTCACAACAAGAAACTCGCGTCTGATGGATATCTCAAATCGTTATACTCGGTGTCCATCTAGTGCATAATCGCTCTCGTTGAAGAAATATATACAAGGTATCCCAAGTTGAGTCGCCTATTAGACGTTTATGGAGAAGTAATAATGCTATCGTTCTGAAATTCTGGTAGTTGGTTCAGCTGGTCCGACACTATTTCTAAAACATTTCTCCTCAATGGCACTTTCGGTTATACCGGAACTGCATACCAACTTTGTTATTTAATATAGAACACCCTGTATATTGATGACTTGTTCGATAACAATTGTTATTCCAATTACAAAAACACCTAACACATGAGTCTAGCTTGTATCGTTCATGAAATATCCTAGTTTTACTTGAATTTTTTGCTTTCTGAAAAATTGATATAACTTGAGAACGGCGTGAGCTACCGAAATAATGAAAGGTGTTTTGCAAACAAGAAACCATGCGATACATAACTCATATCCGACTGAATCTCAGTCAGTATACAGACTGCTCTTTTTTCCGCCTCACATTTCGAAACGAAGAAACATCGAAAACTACGTTTTTTCAAATTTTAATCCATATATTTTGTTCAATTCAGGCAACGGGAGCTTAGATTCCTGCACGTGCATAGACAGTTCTCAGAGCATTAACAAATAACTTTCCTTTTGTCATTGGATAATTGATAAATTAGAAGAAAAAAACATGTTAAACTGCAGTTGTTGTCGAATTTTCAAAGTCAAATTCAAAAATATTTAAACGAATTAAATTCTTTTTTCCTGAATTTCATTATAATGTTATAGTTCTACTCGACGACAACCTGTGATATGGCTCGCCTCAGTTCATCCACATCCAACTCCATGAAAGCATTTTGCAGTCTATTATGCAAATCATATCTTGAAGTCACAGATTCAGAATAAATTTTATCTTTCAGCGTTCCCCAAAGATAAAAATCCATAGCCGTTAGGTCAGGTAACCTGGAGACCAAAAAGACGAACCGTTCGTCCAATCCATCTATCTTCAAACATATCAGTTAAAATTCGATAATTTTCATTTGTGTAATGAGCTGGCGCTCCATCGAGTTTGTACCAACAACGCCTTGATTCAGCTACTGATAAAGTGTCAACGAAGTCACTTACTACCGTCCTCGAAATCCCCATATAAAGTTCACCATTTAAGTTTTCGTCATACACAAAATACGAAAATCTGTTGTCCTTCAGAAGTGCAAACACATTAAAACTAAATTTATTTTGAGGATTTCTTTCCCTCGTAATATGAGGATTTTGGTTGGCCCAAAAATAAGAGTTATTCCGGTTAAAAACCCCCTCATTAGAAATGTTGGCATCATCCGTCTTGATGTTCTGAGAAGAAGGATCTCGCACAGTTCCATACGAAGCTGTGAATTGCCAACTCGTAGGGTTTGGACCAATGAAAATTTCTAACTGTTCAGTTTATGTTTTTTTAGAATTCAGTGAATACTACTTTGAAGTGAATTCAGATCATGCTCTGCTATTGCCAATGATGCACGTGGATTAACATCAAAATAAGCACGGCAATTTTATTGTCTTCATTGTTGGCTACAGGCGATGAAAATGATGTCTTATTCTGGACCGTACCAGTCGAAAGAAAATTTGTAACGTATCTCCTGAATTTTTTAGCTGTCATAGACGGCATATTTGGAAATAATTCTTTAAATCTCCTACAAGTTCTACACACATCTCCATGAATGAAAAATAAATTAAATACACACACCACAAAAATTGTCGCATCACCTGGTATTCTAAATTCTACAATCGATTAAGCAGCTCGATTGCAGTTTCTTTGTCAACATATGTTTTTGGACATATCGAGGGGAAAGAAAATCTTATCTATGTAGTAACATTTGTTTCTATATGATCTCAAACACGTCTGAAACAAGAATGAGTCAATTTGACTATCAGTATTCATTCAATTTCTCTTTGCTTTTCACGCAAAATGAATGCAAGTTTTATGTGTTTCTTGTTGATTTCCGAATCTTTATTGTAATGGCTGCTGAACGTCCTGGACGCTAATTGAGTGATCATGAAGTGGTAAGAATTGTAACACTTCTACAGAAGAGGCGGAGCCAACGTTACTCGACAAACTTGTTGAATGTTAACCAAAGCACTATTTCAAGAGCAATTAATCGGTACCACGAAAAAGGGGAATATGGAAGAAGGGCCGGACAGGGAAGAAATCGGATAACCACACCAGTTGATGATCGTTGGCTTCGTTTAACTGCACTAAGAATTCGGCAATTCATTGCAAACTGTTAGGAACAGGCTCAGAGAAGACGATATCAGACCAAGGGTGGTTTTTACCGGCCCGCGTCTCACTAGAGAGCATCGAGTTACAAGATTTCAGTTTGCGAGGGAACATGCAAATTGGGGTATTCCAGAATGGTCGAATGTTCTCTTTTCCGACGATAAAAATAAAAATAAAGAATGGAACACAATTATATACAGTGTGATAAAAAATATTGGCTCACCATTTGATAAAAGTGTTAACTCTTTTGATGTCACCTGCCACTATTCTCTTTGCATATTCTCTTCCACACTGTAGATATAATTACTTCGAATAAAAGATTAATTTCTTGGTGTTAGATAATGAAAAATGAAAACATACTAATCGCATTACGAGAACAAGTTTTCATGAAAAATTGAAATTGTAGTATGAAATTCAATTTTGTCAAACCTAACGAATTTCTGCAAGATCGCTTTCAACGTTTAAGTGATTTCATTTCCAAAATGATTTTTTTCATCAACACTTAGTCAATAAATAAATTTCTAACTATTCTCGACAATAAAGAACTATTCGAATTTGAAATCTTATTTGAATTATGATGAAAAAATTGAGATGGGCCCAAAAATATATTATTTAGTATAGTTTAATTATTGGCAGCTTGTAGAACATTTGCTAGAGCATTCAGGATTTCTTGTTTTCATACCCTGGATTTGCTTCAAAAATGTATGAATTTCAACCTTATCTTTGTATAATTGAATATTATTTTCACAGGTTTGGAGCTTTAGATGATTGATAATGCAACCAAAAATTACAGATCAAAATCGAAATAACATTCAAATTTACCTCGAATTTCTGCACTGTATGTTAATAGAAAAAACACAGAAATGGATGTGAAAATCAACTAATCAAAAAATAAATTATACTGAACGTATAGCGCATACATCCTACAATTTATACTGGAAAAATCTCTCTGGGTGGTCTATTTAATAGCGAACAATAATCATAGATATAGAGATGCATTTAAATAAAAATTCCATATATGATAACCTTTAATACATTGGAGAAATTACAGCAACTGAAATCGAATTGCAATTTTTGGGAGCATTATCTCGAACTCAGAGTTAATAGTTACCTTGCAAATCTTTCCTTGTCTTGGATTGTATCATCCTCCATTCTTGAGTATTTAGCACCACTTGGGTCGTCCTCATCTGATCTAGAAATATTGAAAATGGAAATGAGTTTTTGAGTTAATTGAAAAATAATCTTATTTAAAATTTAATCAGTTGTGAAATCGAGAAAAATCTGCAAATATAGTTTCTTCGGGAAAAAACGAAATAAACTTTTTCCTCGAAGCATCTGCCCAATGAATTCTAAGACTTTTTTTATAGGGAATAGCCAAAGCCGATTGAAAAACTGAAATCTGACGCATTTTTGGAATTCCGTTTTCGAAAATGTTTCAGAACGTTGAAAATTACACACACAATTTCGAGATAAATTTTTAATCCGGAAACTTCCGAGATAAAACAAAATTGCAACTTTCTCATTCCAACTGTTAACCTATATAAATCTTATTGTATAAAAAATTCATCTCTACAAAATATATGGCTTTTCTGTATTCAATTATTGAATGAAAAATGAAGATTGATAAAAAAGCAATGCCAGTTTCAAAGATGCTCGAATTGTCCTTTCAAATTCTCCATATATAATCTGCATCTTTTCTGACCGAATTCGAAGCATTCAGTAGTTCCACGGATTTGATCAATTGAATCCTGAAACGCTTAACAGAATCCTTCCTACCTTCTTGCCGCGTGAGATAAATTTTGTTTTTGATAAAACCACCTATGAAAAAGTCTAATGGGCTGAGATCAGGGGATCTCGTGGACCGTAAAACAGAATGCAGTGATCTCCCAAAATCTCATTTAATTTTTGGACGGAAGTGCTTGTATTGAAACCACTTTGTTTCGAGGTCTGCAAACGGAACATTTTCCAAACATGGCTTAACAAATTTGGTCAAAATATTGGCAACCACGCATTGAAGCCAAAGCGACCTTGGCGATTTCTCTCTTGGAAAAAATGGAGATTGTCATCTAGCAAATGATGTCGATTTTTTATATTGAAGAGTCCATCACTGCTGATTCTAACTTCATCGCTCCACATAACGTTTCTCGGAAAATCTGCATTTCAAGTCATTTCTCTTCGAACCATCTACAGAAATTAATTCACCGCTCGGAGTCGCCAGCAAAAAATTGGTGATTCAAACTCATCCTATATGGTTCAAACTGGTTTTTTAATATTCTCTGGTTCCAAAACGTCAATTATATCGGCTCTTTCTCTCGTCGATGTTTCAGGATTTTCAATTACTGTTGTAAACTTTCGAATATTGTTTGACCAATGGTTTTCTGAAAGATTCGTAGGTTCCCAAATCATTTTCCTACCTTTTGAAAATACGTTCGTCAGGCTGGTGTCGCTCCGGGAACCGCTCTCGATAAAGGTAACCAGCAGCTTCACTAACATTTCCGCTTTCAATGAAACAAGAAATCATATCACACTTACCGTCGTTTCTATATTCTATTTCGAAACCACAAACTCTTTCAAACAATACAAACATTCTTAAAATGGGAGAAACAATGATGAGGCGTTTTCTGTGGTTTCACTAACCACAAATACACCTTGTTCAACATCGCAGGTTCTTCTCTGTTATTCCTTCGAAGTCCATATGTTTGATACCAAGGCGTTGTTTTTCATGCGTGATCCATTCTGCATCATTATTGTGTTCTTTGGGGTTCGACCATAGTGATGACCAATAATCGGTCAAGCACTGTGCGTCAGGTACTTCTCTGTTATTGTTGGTCGCAGTTTTGTTATTTCCCTTATGAAAATTGGCCGCGCTTTGGAGGAACCTTTGGTTTTGATGTTTCCTTTCAGTACACTTGATGTATCTTGAGAGCCTCTTTGCTTTTGCTTGGAGTATCTGCTTCAAAGTGTCCATATACACGTCGATATGTTGTTTGTGATCAGGGTGTTTTGTGTTCGTACCAATTTTTCTATGAATTTGCGTATATGGGATTTCAAGCGCCTTGAGGTTTTTTTTTGTTTTTTAGGAATTCTGTGAGGCGACCGATCTCAGCTCTAATATTGTCAATATCCTTCTCCAGTCGTTTTTGCCATGGTGGTTTTCTGACGCTTTTTGGCTCAGATCGAATCAGAGTTGACTGATAACTGAATTCAGTTATTGCTCTGTTGAGTTCTGATCTTGCTAAATACATATATTCGTTCTGCTGATTCGGCTCAGGAGGGCGTTCCATGTTGATATTCGTTTCCTTGGCTTAGATGTTATCTGTAACACTTTCATTGACGGTAGGTATACCGTTTTGAGTATCATATTTACTTCTGAGTTTCATTATGACCTCTTCTCGTATGCTTTGCACCGTTTCTGAAGAAAGTAGCCTGTTTTTAACGATTGTTCTTCGTTGATCCGAAATTCTCTGCTCGGATATGTGCTGTAATTCCGGATAGTTTTCTACGAACGCAAGATGTAACGCGTATCTGTAAGCTGTCATTTCTGATTCCAAGTTCGTAATCTTGTAATAGGAACGCATAATGAAGGCATTCATTTCTGGGATCCACTTCAAGCGTTTCCTAGGGAGTCCGGCTCTCGTGGTCGTAGGCATAATGGCTTGCGCCACCGTTGAAGCATCAAGAGTCGGTTGGGAGGTATTGATGTTGTTTCCCACTTGGTTTTGTGTTGCAGTATCCCTACTCGATATCATGCTGCTTCCGTCGCTAACCGAGGGGGACTGTGACTCACTTTCCAAACAAGACCCTCTTCCTAAATCTTGAACGCGACAAGAGGTTATGGTGGTACAATGTCGATTCACCCGTTTGTTCCTTAGATTGTACATCATTGGATAAGTTGTATTTTATACCTACTGCCAGGTTCAGCTTGGGTACCTCGGGTTCGCTAATACCGTACTCCCAAACAAAGTTCCTGAGCCCCTGAGGCTTATTATTATTATTATTATTAATATTTTCATCGTATTATAAATTTTCGTAAAGGAAAAAGATACTCTACTCAATGCGCACAGTTTCTCGTATGGTTTGTATAGCGATGAACTATAAGTTTATCTTATAGCTCGAAAATCCTGATAGGGTCATTTGATGAAATCCCGGAATAACTCGAAAACAAACAATGTTAACTGAAATAGGTTTCCTGGAGAAAGGGAAATTAATTTTTTTCTATCTGTATGATTCCCATAGCTGTCCCACAAAACCATCGAATTTGGGATACCCTGTATTGCACAGGCATTTCATAATGAATCGAGAGGTTCCGTACTTCAGAAAAATATTGAATTGGTAGAGTAATTCTGTTTCAGTTATTCGACAGTATTGTCTTTCTTGGACAGAATTACTCAATGCAATACTTGACAACTCAAGCATACTTTACCATCTATAACAATTGATTGGTAGATTTGAAACATGGAAGTCCAATCAAGTCTAAACGCTGATATTAAGATTTGTTATATTATTGATTTTTTTCTTCAAGTCATATAATTTTGAGATTACCCACGTATTTATTTTCGAACTATTTAAATTGAACGGGAGAACAAGAAATTCCAAATATTCTACAGCTGTTATGAAACCCGAAACATTGTAATCGTGAACTTCTAATCCTATTTTACGTTGTACTAAAGCCAAGCTGCTTTCACAACTCGCCGGTAGTCCCTCTTTCTTTTCTGAGAAAAATAAGGGAAATAACTTGGGGCCAGGTAGAAAAGGTAATAATTATTATAATATGATGACACAAAGATTTAGGAAATATATTACTATTTTAGTTAAAGGCAGGTAAACTCTGAATGGCGCATAAAACCTACTGACGAAAATGTCAGTTTTTCGCTTTTTGACAAAGAAACGTATTTTATTAGAAACGTATGACGATTTTTCTGAAATACGGGGTGTTAAAGTTGAATATTTGTTTGTGGAAATGTTTTTGGATTTTCTTTGTTTCGAATTCTTTGTATATGTTCTGGTGGACTAATTTGCTGGTTCTTGCAAGTTGAGTCAATCTACTCCAGAAAATTTTCATATACAGAGTTTAGTTAAAGTTCAGGAACAAAAATATTTTCAATCTTGAAGTGAATTCTCAAATTCCATGTCAGGGGTGTTCAAAATTGAACTGCTGGCGATCTACCTCAATATTTTTAGACTACTTACGATCGACTCTGAGAGGCTGCAAGTAAGTGTGATGCAATGGTTGTCGTACATACACGATACCTACCTACCTAGAGTGTACCGTAGCATATATAAATATTAGCTTTCCGCACAATATACATTATTTTAGTCGAGGTATGGGTTAGGTTCAGTTAGGTTCTTCTCTATATCAATGAAAAAACTCATAGTTGTTCAAAATTGCGAGTTTATTGGTTGTTTCAAAACAAAACAGTTACATATGGTGTTATACTTAACTAAGGAGTGAATTTGAATGTTAAAGCGTGGCACTGCATGTCCTCAGCATACTTTTCATAAGATGGTACATAACCACTGAGTGCTAATTACAAGCATGATGACATATGATCATCAGTTAGTCAATCGCTATATTTTGACTTATTATCTTTATTTCAGAAAATGTAGACTCGCACAAGTAAGTTGATCCAAACATTGCCGTCAGTTGAAGGCCGATTTACCTTAGATTCGAATATTTATTTTCAGATATAAAACACCAGAAATTTGTATCAGATGCTTTAGCTTTGAGATGTATATCTGATATAATATGCACCAACTCATTTTCAACAGAACATGAGCTCATATTAAACGTTCTTGCTATTTCAGTAGCTTATTCCTCAATGTTTTTATATGAAAAATGATAACTCATAAATGATGCTATATTTGCCAATTTACTGCAATCATAAATACGCATTTCGAATTGTCCCAAAATATTTGATAATTCAGCCTCATACGGATCATAATTCAATTGAGGAAGCCTTGCTTTGAAAAACGGAAAATGTTTCAGATCCTTTCTTTTCAGTTGATCTTTCATAAGTTGCGATTCACTTTTGAATGCTTTTACTGTGCTAATCATCTCAATAATAGTTTTTCCTTTACCTTGAAGCTCCAAGTTAATGGTGTTTAAGTGCATTGTGATGTCAGTCAAAAATGCTAAATCAGTCAGCCATTTTTCGTTTTTCAACATCTGAGTTTCATCACCACTTTCGTCTAGAAAAGCTGTTATTTCGGGCAATAATTCTTGAAACCTTTCTAGGAATTTTCCGCGACTCAACCACCTGACGTCTAGTGAAGAACTAAATCAGTGGGTTCAGCTGACTCCTTGTCTTCAAACTGCAACTTAAAGAGCCAACGTTGCAAGCTACGTACACGGTTGGAATTTACAATTTTTGTTGCAATTCCCATAATTTCCTCCGTGTTTAAAACTTTTGAACACAAATCTTGTTGATGTATAATACAATAGAATGAAAAAAATGAGGAGAAATCTTCATTAGCTCGACACAATGCCACAAAACCATTTTGCTTCCAGTCATTGCTGGTGCTCCATCGGTTGTAATGCACACTAATTTATATATTGGTAGCTTGTAGGTTCTTTACAAAATTGCAAAAAACCTCATATATATCTTAGCCACGGGTCTCCCCTTCAGAGATTTTCAAAAATTCTTCCTTAGCCAACATGTCATTGAATACCATCCGAATAAAAATACACAGCTGGGCAGTGTCTGTCATATCGGTGGATTCGTCAAACTGTAAAGAAAAGTATGTACATTTCATAATATCTTGTTTTAGTTTATCTGCCATGTCCTGACTCATGACTTCAATACGCCTTGTGATAGTCCGACGAGATAACTGAAGTTCTCTAATAGCAGACATGATTTCTGTTTTATTTTTAAAATCTTCAAATAAAGTCTCACCCGCTTCAATGAATGGTTTCTTGTGTTTGGCCAATATATGAGATATTTTGAATGACGCGATCGTAGCAGCTTTTGATTGTTTGGCTGGTTTTGTGAACATGGTTTGTTCTTTTTTCAAACAAAATATCAAATCACGTACTTCACTCTGTGGCGGAAAATCCTTTCCCTAGTTTTTATGAACCGTTTTATGCCTCTCTAAAATACCACGCTTAGGTATTGCAAATGACGCACGACAAATAACACAAATGCACTTATCCTTCACCATACAAAAGAAAAATTCTTCCTCCCAATCGTTATTAAAATGATACGTTTTAGATTTTTTCGCTGCACTCATTTTGTACTATTTAATAATAAACTTTGTATCGACGTAGTATTGCCTTCAAGTTACAATTCAGAATGACTCCAATACCTGCAGGCGCAACATTTATATCGACGTGAACGAAAGTCTTGAATGTTCCAGTCAAACGCGCCGCACGAAATTTCTAGAAAAGCGGCAAGAATAAAAAACGCGGCTTTTCTTTGACAAGTATCGCGCGTTCCTTTGATAAAGCCGCCTTTTGCCGCTAGCAGTGTGTCATTTCATTACGTAATAAATTTTTGTAATTCAGTTACCTACTTATTAAAAATTTTTTTATTCTCGAGAGCTATTCAAAAAGGTACTCGCGATCGACCGTTTGAGCACCCCTGTTCCATGTGTTTAGGTATTTATTAACCTTTTATTATTAAATAAGCATCTTTCTACTCGTACAATGCGTACAGGTTTCTTGCGAATAATATAAGAGATACCGATTTGGTTATTCTGTACGCTTGCGCAATATTATCTGCAAACGAATATTGGATCACGGTACGTATGCGCAGTATCTTCACAATTATATTCTACATAATTAAAAGAAGTTGATTGAAGACTCGGCAAAAAAAAATTCATAAAAACTGAATTTAATGTCCGGGTAGCAATAATGAAGGGGTAATGCTATACAAGTCTTGAAATTCTAAGCAAATAATACACACGCCATATCCGTGAACCCTTTATTTCATGACATATGACACTTGTATAATTGCATGGTGGATTTGTCAGCGATAAATACACTATCGATTCTACTGTAACGTTCCTGATAACCCATGATATTTTAGGTAATTAACGCAAACCTATAAATTTAATCTTTCTCTGTTATTGCAGAAACGTGAAAAGGAATCCATTTCTAGCGGTGCACTTTGATACATAGTTGTAAAGATATGCGGTTGATTTTTTTGTCAACTTTATGGAAATTAAGTGCTGTAAAAATCTGAACATAGTACTACATTTGTACAGGGTGCTTCAAAGAAAACTAAACAGAGACTATATCTAACAAGATATTCATTTCTGATCAGAACGAGAAAATAGGTCAATTTTTGTGTCAAAGGGGACATCTTTCGAGGTACAAAACTTGCCTGAAATATCAACCCCCTAAGCGGGGGTTGCAATCCTTGAACATTTTGAATAAGGAAGATGGGTCGAGTGATGACTCAAAAGGAAGGTGGTATCTTTGTCTACATCGCCTTGAACGAATTTCCATTTTTAACTGAAAACTGTGAAAGATACAGAGTGAGCAACTGAAAGATATTGAAGACTATTTCCGTGAGACTATTCAAGTTTCAGTGAGGTAAAATGAAACAGATCCATGCTGATCAATGGCAGTCATCATCAAGTACCATCCTCATCTCGAATTTCAACCCCTAGAGCAGCGGTGACCACCCTTGAGAATTTGGAAGAGGGTAGATGGGTCGAGTGATACCTCGAAAGAAAGGTATTATTTTTTCTGATCCCCGTGAAAGAATTTTCATTTTTGATTGAAAATATCAACCCCCACTTAGGGGGTTGATATTTCAGGCAAGTATTGTACCCTCAAAGATGTCCCTCTTGAAACAAAAATTGACCTGTTTTTGCGTTTTGATCAGAAATGAATATCTTGGTAGATATAGCCTCTGTTTAGTTTTCGTTGAAGCACCCTGTATTGCCTTGAGCAGTGCAAAAATCTTAAATACTTTATCGAAAATCAATGTCTATGTGCGAAGTGAACTCTTCAGATGTAGTCGTGCGTTTGTCACGGATGACGAACGAAGTGGCAGCCCGTCGACGTCAAACATATTGAGCAAAACATTGCATTAGAAAAACATAAATTGCTATGAATATAAATATGCATATATTTCCGCTTACTTCCAGATGGTCTACAAAAGAATAATCTGATTTCCATTTTCCATGATGCAAAAATCAAATTATTCTAGTTCTATTCAAGTTATCGTTGCATGAAATATTAGAATTGCTACTTAATTCGCCATTTTCATTAGAAAATTATGATTTTTTCATGTTCTGCCAGCCAGCTCTACGATCTTCAACAGAAAATAAAGCGAAGCATTACTTGATATTGAATTAATATATGCAGCTATTTGAATTTTCTAATTACATGAACATAAGGTGATTAACAAGGCGCTTCTCAAGAACTGATAATTATAGATAGCTTCGAGCATCTCATTTTCTCTAATCTTGAAATTAAATCTTTTTAACAAGTTTCACGCTACACTACAAACGCTACAATATGAGATTCAACCGTGTTCAAATTGTCGTGGAAAAAATAATAGCACTTCAGAATGATTAATTTTGAATTATCAGATATACACTGATGAGTAAAAATAAGGATACCTCGAGTATACAGAATGCTTACTAGGTTTTTGTTTTCTGTCAGTTATGTCCGCCTTTTTTAATGGCATATATCACGTTACACCTCATTGGGTAGATCACTTCGAGACAAATACAATGGACTTTTTTATTTAATTCCAATTTTAACTACTTAATTTTCAAATTAGATACTACTCAAAAAGACTCGTCGAAAGAATATGGTTTCGACAAGATGATGCGCCCTCACACTACACTTTAAATGTGAGCAATATCCCCCTCTTGGAGGGCTATACCTACATTCTGAATAGAACATGGAAGGGTAATAACGCCATTACATTTGAGATTCTCTCTGATTTTATCTCCTAAAGGCATTGATGAAGTAATTCAAGCTGATTTATCTAGTAATTTCACACAATTTCAGTGGCGCAAGTACTATGCCAACCTACCATCATCGTCCCACTTCAGTAGGAGTATATTTCGTGAACAGAACAGAGATGTCGTGGAATTTCTCCATTTCCCAAAATTTCTGTCGTCTAGAATCATTATACAAGCCAAACCTACACTCGTCAGTGAAGAAAATGGTGTTCCATTCTTGTTTCCAACGTTGATGCTGCCTTGCCCAAACGACTCGTGCGTGTTTGTGATGTTTTGCCAAAACGCTCAGCTAATCGTCTCCTGACTGTCCCAGTGGAAACCTGAAACAATCTACGACGAATGATTCTGGTTCTTGGCATCGCCTTCTACGAACGAATCGACTTTGTCTAAACCTTCATGATAGCCTTTTGACGACATTTTGCGATACTCAAAGCGATAATCCACTTGTAGTTGGCGAATACCATCCTGTAGCACTGCAACTGCTCGATTAGCCTTACCTCATGAGCTTTTCATCTCCTAACCTAACCTTCCTAGTCGAAAGAATTGACAACCACAACTCGATGAAGGTTAGACTAGCGGACTTCCGAATCTAACAAATTTCCTTGCGGGTAGTCAGTTTCTAAACTATTTATTATCTTGGGCTGCCTTTGAATGGAAAAATGGCAAAAACTATAGGAAAATTTGTGGAGAGAACAAAAATTATTTGGTTATCACTTTCGACGCAAAAATTGTGATCCAAGTAGCTCATTCCTGAAGTACGTGACCTAACAAAGGAGACACCGTTGGCCGTTGCAATAGCGGATCTTTAAGCTTGTACACTCTCTCGATGGTTTTTCCTGCTTCCAGATTACCAATGAAAATTATCCTACGCGCATCCCAAAAACCGAAGCCATGTTCTTGTCTTCCCCTTCAATGGAGCCGATTTGACCCTTTCAGTTCATTGTTTTGACATTTCCTTTGACTTAGGTGCGAAGTGATGAACCCATAGTTGTACGCAAAAAAGCTGATTTGTTGCTGTGACATCGGTAAACTCTATTGAAAAACCTTCACCAAGCTGTTTTTGCTCGAATATAAGGGAATGCGGCACCCATCTTTCACACAGTTATCTCATATTCAATACAGCTTTGTGAAGTTTCTTCACTATCTCATTTGGTCGACCATTTGCAGTTTGCATTCTGCTACACATTTTACTGTTGCTAACGAAGGAACAACTCTTCCAGAGTAAAATCTAGATCAGACATTTTATTGGTTGGGCTGAGTCCTCCCAAAAGAAAAGGGTTAGGTTCGGTTAGATACTACTGGTGACTACCAAACATGTATCGAACAACATAGCGTCTTCATATTGAACATGCCCTTTATAGATTGTGTACCTGTTAACACAGATACTGAACAACATAGCATCTTCATAGTTGAACATATACTTTATAGATTGTGTAGCTGATAACACTGTTATAATTTTCAGACAACTACTACTATCTCTAGGCCAGGCCAGGTACTTTTGGGGCCGCCCCGGTAGAAAAAAATCTTTCCAAGATTCTGAAGTAATTCGACGCTCAAATGAAAACAAAAATATTTGAGGTACACATTTCATTTGCTTTAAATTTTTGGCCAATATACTAACGTTCTTATACATAATCTGCGTATTCATCTAACACTGTACTCTCTCATTATTTCTCATTAATGAAGATGAGATCACAATGTTTTGCTATCACTGAGTACATACAGCTTGAACTGAATATTCGAGGAATTATGCAGAATTAATGTTTTGTTCTTTTAATCATTGTGCATCAGCAAGTTTCCTTTCTCGTTCATAAAAATGCATGGAACCGAGGGCAATTATAATATATTTATAAATAAATTATGATTTAATGAAATTCTGGTGCTTATAGTTAGGTTATGAGGAGTGCCGTGTGTGAATCGTATTGGTGAAGACTGCTAAATGCAAATAAATGATAAAACCTAATAATAGGGTAGTCATCTTATGAAATTTATTTTTTCTTTTGATGACACCTGCTGAAAACGTCGAACACATCAGTGGAAAGCTTTTACACGCTGTATGCTCCAAGATTTTGGCATGATTTTTCTTGAAAAATATCAATTTAAAGGTTAATAACAACAATAATAATGATATTTTTATTGCATACAATTACCAACATATTAAAATCGTTTATTTCTCTACATTGTTTTGTTCTCAATTTATTATTAACCTTTATTATACTGAATTTTTGTACACAACAAATAGCTCATACTCAAACGCATATACCTATGGTGAGTTATCATCTATAACTATTAAATTTCATGAAGTAATAATTTAACGTACACACAACCAAATTTATATGAAATCACCCGATATTTTGAATATTACCTCAGGGATTTTGGAAATTTCGAAGGATTGTTAGAATTGATCCTTTCTGAGATATTTCAATTGAAAATAACAAATAAATTAAGGTTTTTTAGAGAAAGAAACAAATAAAAGAAAAGAAGAGACTCTTTCCGGATGTAGTGAAAAAATTGTTCTCTCACAGAGTCGGTGTTTTTTTCTCTACCTCAGTAGCTTACATTACCTCCTCTTGCCCTGATACAAGCCTGAATCCGTCTAGGCACGCTTTGGATTAGCTTTTCGACCTCCTCTGGGGTGATATTAGGCCACTCTTTTGTGGCGGCTTGGATGAGCTGTTGTGGGGTTCTTGGATTATCCTGGCGCGATCTAATTTTCCTTTTGAGATTATCCCGTAAATGTTCAATAAGATTTAGGTCTGAAGAGCAAGCTGGCCAGTAGAAAATAGGTATGCGAAGGAGCATTATCTTGCATAAAAGTGAAATTCTTACCGTAGGCACCTCGCTAGTCTCACTATGGGCTCCAGCACTAGGTCCACGTAATTTCTAGCCGTTACTATCTCAGAAAACGAAATCAAATCTGTTTTGCCTCCCAGCATAATACCGCCCTAAAATATCATACTGCCCCCTTGGTACTTCAGAATTTGTCTTGCTACTCGGAGTCTAGCTTGTCTTCCACGACCCCTTAAAATAAAAATGAAAAAGAACTAAAAAATCTGCTTCCTGAAATTTGCAACTCAGTGACTCAAGAGTACATCCAAAATTTGTTTGAGGAGCTTCCGAGACGTATACTGGCAGTAATTAGGGCCCGGGGAGGAAACACTCGATTTTGAAAATGATTAGTAACCATTCGATGCTAGTTGATTGGTCTCTTCGCGAATGTTTGAAGATGGTAGAATTTGTTAATTTTTCATTCTCTCGAAAATTGTTGATATTTTCCATCATAAACTCATCTCTTTTGAATGATATCGTCTTATTTTACACTTCTGAAAGTTACCAAGCGACTCTTGAATGACAAACCTAAAAGTTTATATAGTATTGTCGTAAAAGTGGGGATGCGATAATTTTTGCGGAGAGTGTATTTCCTATTCAGTTTATTTAGCAAACTCATATTATTTTTCGATTCCCTATTATTCTCTAAATTTCCGCTATGGAAATTTGACCAACGTGTATACATTTGTATATGTTTTCATCAGTTCAGTGGAAAAATGGACTCATAATGGCTGGTACACAAGAAAAAATGGTAGATCTAGTGTTAATTTCTGCTACTTTATATTCTTAATATCTATTATTTTTTTAATTTCATTTCATTCATTTTTCTATGTAATTTGTATAATTATTGTTATTTGAGCATTATTTTTTAATCTTCCAAACTAGTTATATATTCTTCATCCGTTTTTTTTTTCATGTTTGTTTTGAATTGTTTCATATTGTTCATATTTCTTAAATTCAATTGAATTGAATATTCTGGGTCCAAGGAAAGAGTGACTTCTCTCACTTATTGTCTTAACTATTTTTGGGAGAACTAATGAAAATTCACTATATCTTGTATTATAATTATGTGTGATCAGTATTGGTTTCTCATATTTTTCCGTAAATGACTAAAAATGGCTAAGCAAAACAGCTGCCTACTGTCTCATCTGCCAGAAATTTAGATGGAAAAGTGATGTCTTTTTTATACATTATTCTTATGTCTATATCAATTATTTTTGAGAGATAGTTGAATTTAGATACTAGTCTTGCGAGTTCAAAAATTACCCTACTTATATGTGCCTCCCAATTTGAACATGAATCGATAACGCTGAACAACAAAATTGCATTTTTCGTCTGATAAATGATTGATATCACTTGATATAAACTAATTTAACGTCGCTAATTCTAAATATGCCCTCATTTGTTCTTTAATAGCTCTTGTTTACGAGTTATGGTTTTTAATGAAAGAACACCTAATTATCGTGATAATTTGCTTTTAATTAAACTATATTGATTTAACTTGTTATAATTCGATATGGCATCGTCAAGAAGAGTTTGTGTAAATGATTCAAATCGTTTTTGTTTCATTTGAGAGTATATATTTAAGGAATACCGTTTAAATGTGACAGAGTTCGTAAGTGAAGCTTACAAAAATACTTTTGGCATCCGCTGGAAATAAGTGATAAGCCTTGGATTCCTCAAATAAAATAAAATATATAAATAACAGAAGAAAAACTTTTCCGGTACGAAAATGCTATGATCTAGAAAGAACCCCTTAACCACTATGATGATTGCTATTCTTGTTTGCCTTAACTGGCATTAACTAATGAAAACCAAAAGAGAATATCCTTGCATACAATCGGCACATAGACGAATATTGAGGGCTAGAACTTCCCTTATACCTCAAGCAACAACAAAAGTTTATTGACATTGAGAAGAAAATTAATAGTAGTGATAGTGATTTTGAATGTAACCTAAAATTGCCGAAATCATTCAATCAAGATGATTCGAACGACCTAATCAGAGATCTGAGACTCCCAAAGTCTGTTTCAGAAATCCTGGCTCTAGGCTAAAAAAAAGGAACTCGGTATCAAAAGGAACTAAAGTTTCTTATTAACGCACTAGAGAACAGAATTTCCTGAAATATTTTGATGAAGAAAATGATTCTGTATTTTGTAAAGATGAACCTGGTTTAATTGCTGCTATCGGGTTACGAAATTACGTTTGTAATGAATGGCGTTTGTTCATAGATTTGTCATAACGGAGTCTTAAATGCGGTCGTTACCGATTGTACATTCTACTAAAGTGAAAGAAGAATCTACATCTATTGCTCTGGCTCTGGACAAATTAAGTACACCATAACAAGGCACATTTGTATTAATTCAAAAATGGTCAACTTTCTTTTTGGCCAACAAAGTGGTTACACAAATTATCCCTGTATTCTTCTTTGGTGGGATAGTAGAGCTAAAAATCGGCATTGGGTTAAAAAGCATTGGTCTAGTTGGAATGCGCTTATTCCAGGATAACAAATAGGATAATATTGCCTCCGTTGCATCTAAAATTAGGGCACATGAAACAATTTGTTGAAAGTTTTAACATAAATAGAAATTACTTCCTCTAATTGTCCCAAAAGTTCCCAAAACTGAGCGCAGAAAAAATAAAAGCGAGCATCTTTGATGGACCACAGATTAGATCATTAATAAAGAGAAAAGTGGTGGTATTTTTTTTTTAATGCAAAATACAAACTCTGAGGTTAATAATGAAACACGATATCTGGCAAGTGTCCACTTTGGGCCTTCTTACAAGTGGACATTCTTTGTACGAAATTCTTCTTTACAATTTCGCATAATTGCGGTGGTATTTCGCGTAAAACAGCTCGAATATTGTCTTTGAGAGCCTCAATCGTTGCTATTCACGTTTCCTTTGCGGGAAATCACACTTTCAGGAAATTGTTGTTGCAATAGAACCAAATTTTCCCCAGCTGTGTTGCACGTAGCGCTATCCTATTGAAGATAAACACCTTGCAAGCCAAGAGCATCAACTTCGGGCCAAAAAAAGTCAGTCAACATCGCTCCGTAGAGGTTTCCATTCACTGAAACATTTGCGCCAGCCTCATTTTCGAAAAAATGTGGCTCGATGACATCTCCCGACCATTCGAGTATGTCTTTTGGGTTTTCGGATCCACAAATGAGGCATGTTTAATGACATACCTAGACAATTGAAACTGGGCCTCATGACTCAAAATAATACTGTTCAAAGAAGCGGGATCTCGACTATGCAATTCCAGAACGCAATCAGCAAATATACGGCGTTGTTCGTGGTGGTCAGTGGGATGCAGATGCAGATCAAAATGCAAAATACGGTGCAAAGTGGTTGGGGAAATACTCAATTCCTGTGATCGTTTCGAAATTGACAAATTTGGCTTTTCAGTCACCCTATCAGCGACAACGGCGATATTTGATGCTGCATTTCACTAACTCTTCCGCAACGTTCGAATTTGTGGATTAAATTCACTACAGAGGAACGAGTAGATGCTAGATGATGACCAAAAGTAGTACGAACTTTGCAAACTGTGTTCGCGAAATTCTCACCGGTTTTGTAGTGAATTTTCCCTATTTTGATGCGTTGTGCGAAAGAAAATCTTTCTATGATTGAAATTCTCCTAGTTTTCACTTGTCAAATTACCATGCAATGACAGTTCTACGTTGACAGTTTAGAAATGGCCGCAAATTTAAAATGAAACCTGCCGATGGTAGAACCTTTAAAAGACACAAGTTCTCCAGAAACTATGACAGAGATTGAGGAAAAAACATTGAATGAGTTTGTTTGGCTTGTTCAGAGAAAAGTTCTAACTATTCTCAACACGTTGAACGACTAATGAGTTACAGTTTCTTACAACCACCTTGACTATTTTTCTGCCAATCTTGTGGATCTAAGTGAAGAACACAGCGGACTATGGTTGAACGCTGTCAACGCTACTGGAACGCATACATGATGTCTGGCTATTGTTGGAGCATTCAGAATAGCTGACTAGTTTTTTTCAATTCAAGAATTAAAATATAATTAATTAAAAAATAAAATAGGATCTATTTCAAAGAAGTTGTGTTTTATTGTAAACTGGACTATGTCACATATTTTCTAAACTAGAGCTGATACAGACATTTTAATCACGGATTCGATATCGTCATTGAAAATTAGGACAATATCATGTACCTTAACTCAACTCAATCATCACAATTGCTGCTGTGCGGTGCAATCAATCCAAGGTACCCGCATTCATATGTACAGTATGTCCCATTTTGGGGGTGCCACCAGGAGCATCTCTGTTATTATTTAAGATAGAGAGATGGGGTTTTCACGACCCTTGGCTACTTTTTCGAGACAAATTCATAGAGCTAATCAGAATTATTCTAACTTCAGTGGTTTTTGAGTTATTCGTGAATCTTGAAAATTTCCGGATTTCTTTTTTTCTCGATATCTCGGTTCTTATAGAAGATAATTGAAATCTGTTTTTACGTTTCTAAATCGGTTTTCTGAGTAGATTCCAGTGACGTACTCGAAGTTTTTTTTTTTCATTAATTATGGCAGATATGACATAAAGTTGCATTTTTAAATACGAACATAGTTTTTTTGGCATATTCCGATTGCCTTTTTTTTCCTTTTCAAAAATATATAACATGATGCCAAAATTTCCACCCAATTTGAAGAAAATAACAGAATAATGATTTACGCCTAATGGCTGGGCGAAGGAACACACGTGAGCGGACGAACCATAGAACATTTGTAGTTATTCGATGAAAACGATCAAAACAATGCAAAATCTTCTTGACCGAAATAATGGAGCTAGGCTGCTCCTAAGATTCCATCGTTATTTATGACATCCGCAATTTCCGCTTTTTATTTTATTTTTGAGATTGTCGTTTAGTTTCTAGAGTTCTCTGAGAAATACCTACATGAGAATAATAATAGGCACCTAATAATTTACTCAAATTTACTTCTCATAATGATTTACATATATTGCTCGAACTGATTTCCATCATGTTGTAAACATAAAGTGCATCTTCGGATTATATCTTCTATGGCCCTAGTCAAATGTAGCGAGGATCTCCTCAGATCTTCGAATGCTTCATTTGTTGCATTCTTCAATTGATCGTAATTGGCGTATAGCCTCCTATATATCTTATTTTTTAAATAACCCCAAAGAAAAAAATCTAAAACGGATAGGTCAGGAGACCTAGGTGGCCATTGGTACCGATCCATTTATTTTCAAAATTTAAATCCAAGTAGTTCCTCACCACGGCCGAATTATGGCAAGGAGCACCGTCTTGTTGGAAGTAATATGTGTTGAATTGAGCAAGAGGAATGTCATCTTGCAGTTGTGGCAGACAAATATTTAAAATTTCGAGATATCTCTGTGCGTTCAAGTTGCCATCAAAGATATAGTAGGCTAATTTGTTGCCCATTACGAAACACGACACATTGAAACCGAACCTCCCCTGCTGCCGTCGAGCTACTGCTTCGTGTTGTTTTTCGTTTGCCCAGAATCTATTCGTATGGCGATTAAAGATTCCGGCACTGCTGATTCTTGACTCATCAGACCAAATGATATGTCGCCCAAAACGAGCTTCACCTCTGATTCTCCCTAAATACCAATTGCAGAACGCCGTTCTCCTCTCTGCATCCCCGGCATTGAGATGATGAATTATTTTATGTTTTTAGGGATGATATTTATACTTTCTCAAAATTCTTTGGGCTCTGCTTTTTGACACACCCACTTCGCTCTCAATTTGCCGACACGATGTAGAATGGTTAGCCTCAACAGCTGCTAACACGTCAAGTTCATTATCACCTCTATACCGTTTATTGTAGTTTTTACTTCTTGGTTTCTCGAACGAACCATAATTGGAAAGATTTGCTTCCATTTTGGCGAAGAACTTCCTGTTTGGTTGAATTCTTTGAGGAAATCTATTGGAGAGTGTCAGTCAGGTATTTAATATTGATTAGAATTACTACTTCCATTTCCATTGTCGAACTTACCTATTCAAATATTCTTCTGATGCGCGGACTGCGTTACAGTGACACTGAAGTAGACCTTCAGCATATCAACTTTTTCGAAATTTTCGTATCTTCTATTTTGTTCCATAGTGTGAATTGCAGAAATTAACTAAACAATCCAAATTCAACAACGAACACTAATTTTACGAATTTAAATAGACACGAAACCAATATATCCACAGATAATGAATAATAATAATTATTGGTCGTTCTATGGTTTCTAATGAACGTGCATAGATGAAGACTTCTGTGTTCACAGAGAGCATTCAGACATAGAAGATATAATCCGAAGATGCACTTTATGTTTACAACATGATGGAAATCAGTTCGAGCAATATATGTAAATCATTATGAGAAGTAAATTTGAGTAAATTATTAGGTGCCTATTATTATTCTCATGTAGGTATTTCTCAGAGAACTCTAGAAACTAAACGACAATCTCAAAAATAAAATAAAAAGCGGAAGTTGCGGATGTCATAAATAACGATGGAATCTTAGGAGCAGCCTAGCTCCATTATTTCGGTCAAGAAGATTTTGCATTGTTTTGATCGTTTTCATCGAATAACTACAAATGTTCTATGGTTCGTCCGCTCACGTGTGTTCCTTTGCCCAGCCATTAGGGGTAAATCATTATTCCGTTATTTTCTTCAAATTGGGTGGAAATTTTGTCATCATGTTATATATTTTTGAAAAGGAAAAAAAAAGGCAATCGGAATATGCCAAAAAAAACTATGTTCGTATTTAAAAAAATGCAACTTTATGTCATATCTGCCATAATTAATGAAAAATAAAAACTTTGAGTACGTCACTGGAATCTACTCAGAAAACCGATTTAGAAACGTAAAAACAGATTTCAATTATCTTCTATAAGAACAGAGATATCGAGAAAAAAAGAAATCCGGAAATTTTCAAGATTCGCGAATAACTCAAAAACCACTGAAGTTAGAATAATTCTGATTAGCTCTATGAATTTGTCTCGAAAAAGTAGCCAAGGGTCGTGAAAACCCCATCTCTCTATCTTAAATAATAACAGAGATGCTCCTGGTGGCACCCCCAAAATGGGACATACTGTACAAGGCACCTTAAGCGTAGATGCTTCGTCGTTAATAGTAGGAGGTAAGCCATCCGGCAAAGACAAAAAGGAATATACATGTAAGAATTCTTATTCCACTAATAATTTCAATTCTTTCTAATTTTCGCCAGAATCGAAAATAAGTGTATTGTTTGTAACTAATAATATCGCCCTCTGTTTGTATGAGCAGCAATTCGTTCAAATATAATGTGAACAAAATGGGTCCCTGGGGCACACTTTATTCCACAGTGCTTAATTCACCAACCTCCATTTTTGATCATGTGTTCTCTATCATTAAGGTAGCTTTCCATCAACTATAACTCAATACCATCAAAACCAACAATATCTAACAAAATGCCCTACTCCGCTGTATCAAAAGCTTTAGCTAGGTCAACCAGAAAACAACGATACTTTATTTGATGCAGAAGAATTATCATCATTCGCCACCCACAACGGTCTCACGATCACTTTTGCAGCGTACATGCCAGACAAAGTCAATGTGTATTTAAAAATTGCATTCTCAATCCTCGAGAAGCCAAAAATGGTCTGAAGCCAGAACCTGATATCGAAAACGAATAAAACTGAAAAAAAAGAATAAATCTACCCTGGGAAATAGATAATCATGTAAAGTACATTCCAAATGGTTTATTTAGACAACTATTATAAAATAAACATAGCTAATCTCCCAATTCGAATGTTAAAGTGATCCACGTACAACGAACGAAATCACCAATAAAAGAGTATAAACTGCCTTGTTTACTAGGGCTAGGGTTGGTTACATTCCCGCCCTCTAACTCGATGTACACCGCTAATGAGACCCTTATCGAGACATCATGGCACGTATTACAGATTTGGAACTGGAGAGCATTAAATTGCCATTTACATTACAAATGTTGTTTTAGTCTTTGTTTCACTAATATTGGTCAGTTTCTGGAATTGGATTTCAGCAAACTAATGTCCGCGTGCTTTATGCCAGAAGAGTCGATTAAATAAATTAAATGCCATTATTAACAAATGTACAATGCACAAAAAAAATATTGCTGATTTAAATTTCAACTTCCCTAAATGAGAACTTATGTAAGCAATCTTTGAACACAATAATATTCAGTCAATATTTATCTTCATTTATAACGACAGTATTCATTAGAATATTTGCGTACTGTGTCGAGTACACAAGTAGAATGACTAGAACGACTGCAATTATTAAAGGGGGCCTCATGTTGTTATATACATGTTATAACGTCTCAACGGTTGATGAGAGATAAAAAAACATTTGGTCTGTCGAGTTTCTCGATTGAAATTACAACGAAACAAACAATCATTAGTATATGATATTTATTGTAAACCTGTTTTGTTGTTTAGTTAAATATTGAGCCATTTTGATTTTTCGGTTAAAACGACAGTGTCATGAAAAACTCCCCCTTTTATTTCTCGGAATTCATTCAATAAAATTAGAATCTGAAGGGAACAGGAAGATGATACCATTATTGATAGATGATTCCTTTGCTATTATCAAAATATTACGATAAAAGTAATGATAACAATGAAAAACTGATAGGTAATCTCTTATCCAATTTCGACATATGTAAACAAGCCAACCAATATTATACAATTGTGAGTCATATGAAGAATAAAATAATCCAATTTTCGTTGAAAAATGTTAACAATTTGTTGTCACCAACGTCGATTTGTCGAATTTCTTAGATTTGGCAAAGTGATAAGATTCCTATTATTGTTTTTCTGACGTGGATGCGTGCTTCAGGGAATTTTTGCTCATTATACAGGATTCACTGGATCAATGTTGCCCCTTAAAACGTCTCACGATTGGTAACTGTAAAAAAAACTTGGGTATCTGATGTAGTTAAGCGAGCAAGTATGGACTTGAAAAATTTATACTGGTTAAAGGTGAACTTAAATTCCACGAGCTTAGATCTAGAGTACAGGCAGGCAAAGAAAAATTATAGATGTTTATTAAGGGAAACCAAATATGAGTACATAGAAAACCGTTTGAATACAGCTCACAACAAGAATAAAACTGTATGGAGCATTGTTAATGAAGAATTAGGTAAATCGTCGTCATATAAAAACCAATTTTCATTATGTATTGATGGTGTAATCTCTTCAGAACCTAAAATGATTGTATCAGCGTTTGGAGAATACTTCTCATCAGTAAATAACAAATGTCTTCATCAGCATTTCGGGAATAACATTTCACAATGCTGCACATCGTCAATAATGAAAAGTTGCAATTTCTTTTTTTTTCCGGTTACGGAAGGTGAGATTATATCAACCATTAGACTACTTAAATCAAAAAAAGTACTGGTATTGATTGTATTTCTTCAAAATTTTGAAGTGTATAGCTGAGCAGATTGCTCCCCATTTGTCTTTCATTCTAAATCTCTATCTCTACAAGTAAGTTTCCAACTGGACTTAAGGTATCAACTGTTATTCCAGTATTCAAAAGGAACGACACCAGTAATATTGCCAATTATAGACCTATATCTATTTTGAGTGTGTTTTCTAAAGTGTTTGAGAGGATTGTTCTTGATCGGATGATGGACTTCATAAATAAGTTCAAGCTTGTGACAGACTGTGAACATGGTTACAGGCAAGGCAGATCTACGCAGTCAGCTGCGATTTCTTTCGTAGATCATGTTTATAAAAGCCTGGATGAGGGGCTATATGTAGCAGGCCTGTTTTTTGATCTTTCCAGAGCGTTTGATACCCTCAACTTAAATTTCATTCTGAATAAACTGTACAACTTAGGATTTAGAGGTGTTTTTCTGGATTGGATAAAAAGTTACCTGTCAGACAGAGTTTTTCGGGTTAAGGTACAGGACAGTTGGTCCAGTGATTACAATGTAAACTTGGGGGTTCCTCAGGGGTCCGTGCTGGGACCTTTGTTGTTTCTTCTTTTCATTAATGATCTACCAGATCATATTATAGTAGAGATATTAATGCTAATCATTATTTTTGTTGATGACACTTTATTTGGTGTCACAGCGCGGAGTCCTGAGGAGCTGGCAAGTGCTTGTAAAAAAATTGTTAACTCTTTCAACTGTTGGTGTCATGATAATGCTCTAATTTTAAATGTTGGTAAAACTGAATGTTTGTTCTTTGGTTTGAGAAATGCTGGTGAGAGACATCTGATTGTGGACAGTGCTTTAACATCTAAATCATGCACAAAATTTCTTGGTACTCATGTCGACTGTGGACTGACATGGTCAGAACAGGTTGAGCATGTGTGTAGGAAATTGAATAAAGCTTATTTTGCTTTATGTAAAATAAAAGATTCGCTGCCAGTTACGTCCCTGATGACAGTGTATTACAGTCTTGTTCATAGTCATTTGTCTTATAATGTTGTATTATGGGGGAATTCAGTGGATGTAAATAGGGTTCTCATTCTTCAGAAACGAATTCTGAGAATGATGTTCAATATAAACCCCAGAATCTCATGTAAACCTGTTTTCATTGAGAATGCCATTTTGACATTTCCATGTGTGTATATTTATAGATGTTTAGTGTATTTAAAGGATAATGAGGCTAACTTTTCGAAACTCTCTATGTATCACGATTATGCAACTAGAAGTCAGTCAACTCTTCTCTTGCCGAAACATCGTACTTCAAAATTTGAGAACTCTCCAACATACCAGAGTATCAAATTTTTCAATTCTTTACCTCACCATCTGAGAGTTAAGCCTACAAAAGTGTTCAAATCTGTTCTTAAGTCTTTTTTTCTGAGAAAGGCATATTATTCTATTAAAGAATTTATGGAGGATGATACTCTCTCATGACATGTCCTATATACTGATGTATCTTGTTGGATAAATAAATATTATTATTATTATTATTATTATTAATCATTATCGTAGACTTTTTGTTCTTTTCGTCTTGTTTGAAGAGAATTTGGTAGATTGTCCTACTTTGGACCATTGCTTGTCTTTTATATTGTCACAAACCTAGATCTGACCACAAAATTATTTCGTTTTTTCAAGAAGTTTTGAAATTTTGGTCATCATTGCCTTATTCAAATATCCGTAGGACTAGGCCGATGTACGGCTGGGAAGTACCAACTTCGAAATATACTGAAATTTTTACAGCAAAATTGACTTTGCATTTGAATCAAATCCGCTTGGACAAACTTAAGTCATTACTCACAGTAATGACTTATTCAACAGAATCAACCCCTCTCCACCTACGGCAACATCATCACATTTACAGAATTTTTCTTTATGAAGATCAGCTACATTTGTGTTGAATTTTCGTTCAATGAAAAAAAAATTCTCTAAAAGAAAGAAGCTGAAGTCCTCAAGCTTTAAAACCATGTATACTTTCCTCACTGTTTTATTGGTATAAATATTCAAATATAGGATATTTGAGAACATGCGCAATGCTAACTCAAGCCAAAAACCATTATAAAAGCAGTTCGAATGGTCAGAAAGGTTCATGCCATTTTGCTCCGTAACCAAATCAATTGGGTACAGCATCAGCGTTCTATTTCTCACATCTTATGAAAAAAAAAGACAGAACTCTCGCTATAACACCTAAGAAGAAAACTAATAATAACTCAATCATAAATAGCAGCTGTGGAACTACGCTTGAAACTGCAAAAATTCAATCATAGGTGTTCCTTCATATGCGATAATGGACGATGCTAATATTACGTTAACAAATGCTTGAAAGAAATTATTGTTTTCCTAGAGGAAAATACATATAATGAAACGCTAATAATAATAAATGGAAAAAAACCGGCGAGCGATTGGGGGGACCTCCGCTATTCTTCAAAATAATTAAAATTGCTGATTTTCATCAAGATGTGAAATTTCGATAGTTCCTTCGAAATTGATGGTATTTATAACCTCATATGGTTCAATCGTAGGGGATGAATCACATAATATCTTTTTGTGGTCGTTACTTTCCTGAGATCTTTGAAGGGTCAAAAAATAACTTAATAGACAAAATCCCTATTTCTTTCTTGGATATTCAGGATATACATTATATCAAAAAGATACAGGGAATCGGTCAAAGGACATCCCGCACATCTACAGCGACCTTCACCCGATTCAATTTTTGAAGAAAATTAAAGCCTTTTGAAACTAGAATTAAAATTTTTTATTTATTCATGCTTATACCAAGGTATTTTGCATTCGTCAAACAAATTATAATGGCAAAGAGAATCAAACGCCATGAATCAAGAGTACACAGTACTCCCAAAATATATATGAATATAAAACAAACAATTTCACAGATATCACGAACTAACATTAGTAGACAAAAAATCATTTATAGAGTGAAAGGATTTCTCCACCAGAAACTTAAATACCTGTGTTTTGAAAGATTTGTGTGTCGAAGCACGACAATCTGGAGGTAGTTTATTAAAAATTTGAAATGCCATATCGAAAGGACTATTGAGGGTCTTCGATAATCTACAAAAGTCAGGACGGATGTCTTTTCTACACCTTGTATCATACATGTGAAAATCCTCGCCTGAAGGGCAGTTATGTTGTTCTTTGTGTGCATATAATAAATATTCAAAGATCTAGGCACTTGGAAAAGTAAGAATGTTGAGTTCTCGGAACAAATCTCTACCATCTGCTCTATATGATGAACCAGTGATAATTCTAATTGCCTTTCTTTGCAATAGAAATATCCTTTCAGTTTCTCATACCTCACTGTTGCCACACAAAATAATACCATATTCAAGGTGACTGTGAAAAAGAACAAGATAAACAGAGATCAACACTCTAGGAGAGAAGTTATTTGAAAGGCATCGTAATAAAAACATGTTTCTGTTCAATTTTTGAGCCAGTTCGTCCACATGAATGCCCCATCGAAGCTTGAGATCAAGATAGAGACCCAAGAACTTGACAGATTCGGCGAAGCCCATTCCACCGTCTCCCTTAAGGGAGAAGAGCACTGATCGAGTCTTTTCATCATTCGTGCATAATTTATTCGAGGAGAACCATCGCACTGCAGACAATCGTGGCGAATCACCCAACGCAACCATATCAGCCAGTTCAGCACCCCCGACAGTGACCCCCAAGAAACTAGGGAAAATAATTTATAAATATCAGAAAAAGAACCGGCCCCAAAATAGACCCCTCAGGTACTCCACATTTGATTAAACTCTTTTGGGAAACCTCTCCCTCAAAAAAGATCATCTGATTTGACAAGTGTGATTTGATGAGTTTTGCACTGTCGCTATAGTAATTGTACCTTCCCAGCAGCAACGAATGCACAACACAATCGAATGCTTTTGTGAGGTCTAGGAAAACTGACAGGGAGAGCGACCCATCCTTGAAGCATGAAAGTGTATGCCTGATAAAGCGCGTTACCGCATCAATCGTACTCTTTTTACGCCGGAAACCATGTTGTCGACAGTCGAATAGATTGTTGTCCTCGAAAAAATCTACAATTTGTTGACTCATACCATTTTCCAAGACTTTGAAGAAAGCAGGCAACAGTGAAATGGGTCTGAAATTCGAAGGAACATTTTTATCACCCCTCTTGAACAGAGGAAAAACTTTGGTAATTTTTGAAATATATTTTCGGTCAAACAGCTGTTGATTAGAGTTGTCAGGGGCTCAATTATTGTGTTGACATTTTTCTTCAACAATATGACAATTATACCGTAAACATCTTTCGACCTACTGTTTTCCGAGGACCTAATCACAACCCTCACAATAATTGAACTAACTTCTCTGAATGAAGAAAACGGCTTTTCTTCGGTCAACTGTTCCATAAGATTTATGGGGTCTTCCATTCATTCATTAGAGATTGATGCTGCAATGGCGTCAGTCACAGAATCGAAATAATAACTAGTAGAGCGGAAATACGTTTCATGCCCAAACAATCATTCAAAATGGTACGAATTGATTCTGAGACACAGAAAGTTCATTGCATATCTCTCTCAAATTCAAATGACTGTTTTCAATTACCATTTTCTTCACTTTATCGATGTTGACTTCAGTTGGAGATGTTGGTGGCCGACCAGAGCGAAGCAAATTTTCCGCCTCATCTCGGTCGCTGTTGAATGCACTGTGCCACTCATATACACGTCTTTTTATAATGTCGATTCACTGTGAGCCCTCTGTAACATTTTCAGCGATTCGGCACACGAAATTTCATCAGCAATACAAAATTCGAGACAAATTCTTTGTTCAATATTTTTATCCATTGTAAAAATCGTTAAACACACTTGTACAAAACACATACGCGTTCAAACTCATCAGTATAGAAATTAGTTATGCCAACTTAGTAACAACAAAAATTTTGAAAATAGTTTCAAACAGATTATTTAAATAATCAATTTCCGGTAATTTTTTGACAGAATGTATCTTCCGTTTGAATGAAATAAAAACATCCAAATTGTTCGGCTTCGCTTATCTTCACGCGTATCAAAATCCTGCGACCGGATGCGAGTAAGAAGTCAAGAAAATGAAGTTATAAATCGCCTAACGCTTCACGCATATTTATATTTTTATCTGTCCAGACATCTTCCGAGAAAGGCAGACGTTTTTATTTTATTAATGATGATAACATTTTTTCCCAGAATTGTTGAAATGTCGATTCAGAAGGAAGATTTTTACACAAGCAACATAAGCACGATGTGCCATAGGTACCATGGGTTTAGAAACATAGTAACATGAAGTTAGCATAATATACTGAAAACACCTTTTTTATGCTAAAGATTGATGCTAAAGCTAACTTTCGAAAAAGACAAAAATTATTGCCAACGATTTTGAAATGGCTCACGTTACCATTATATAGGCATGACGAAAGATTTTGAAATCCGTAATGCGGATACACACCTACTGTTTACAACAAAACCTTTATTTCGGTGATTAACTATAGTTTAAAACCATTTTTATAATCATTTTTAAATATTGCGCGAAAACAGCTCGCCGTTTCATGGCGTCGTGTGTGACGTCATACTTACGTAAACGTCAAATTTGTATCATTGTCAACCAACGCCACACAGTAGTGCGACATGCTATTCTCAATCCGTGGGATCACATCAAGTATACTTATGTATAATATTTATACATATGCAATTGGCGCCCTTCAGCGAACTGACACAAAGGCTACTACCAGCTCGACTGGGAAATAACAAAAACAAAGGGTCGATCAAACAGAAAACTTTAAGAAGTCATACTAGTTCGAGTATCTACCGCAATCTTACACACTTTGTCTGCTATGAATTGAATTCATGGGGAATAACAGATACTTGATTCTCTGGATTCCTCGACTCTCGATTTTCGGGGATTCACTCGTTTTCCTCAATCGATAGATTATTATACTTACACTTCTGGTACCTAGGTGACGACACTACATAAATTTCTTTCAGTTTTCTATATACTTTTGCAATAAATATTTAGTTCTCAAAGAATGATGCGAAAAACCTCATTGCATTTGAATCTGTTCTATGTTATATAGACATTTTAGGTTATAGGCGACATCAATATTTTGTTGAGTGTTGTTGTTGAATACAGAAATTCTTTATATTTCTGAAATGACTGTTGGTTGATTTCTTCCCTTTTTCTTTTGAATGAACCAAATTCCTTCGTGGAGCTTTTTGTATCTACTTGTTGCGCTGCGAAACGAATTGACTAGATCGAACGTACCAAGTTTTGAAATCCCAGTGTGCCAATTCAAAAATTCTGTATGACTGGAGATATTACCTATTTCTATTGCACCTGTACGGGTACCGCAATAAGCGATTAGCAAGTGAACTCTTACACGCTTTCAAGCAGCTTGAAAAAGGGTGATGTCAAGTCAAGCTTTTGGGTTGCAAAATCTAATCAAGTCAAACCTTTGACTTCTCAGAAGCTTAAATTTCAAATCAAGTCAAACTATTGAAGAATTTTTCAAGCTGCTTGACTTGATAAAACGATATATACACACAAGCAAATTTATATGGATTCACCCGATATTTTGAATATTACCTCAAGGATTTTGGAAATTTCGAAGGATTCATAGAATTGATTCTTTTTGAGGCATTTCAATTGAAAAAAAAATTAATTAAGGTTTATTTTAAGAAAGAAACAAATTACAGAAAATAAGAGACTCCTATTACATGTAGTAAAAAAAAAAGATTGTTTTCTCACAGAGTAGGTGTTTTTTCTCGACCTCAGTAGCTTATATTGCCTCCTCTTGCCCTGATCGATGCCTGAATCCGTCTAGGCATGCTTTGGATTAGCTTGTCGACCTCCTTTGGGGTGATATTCTGCTACTTTTCTGTGGCGGCTTGGATGAGCTGTTGTGGGGTTCTTGGATCATCCTGGCTCGATCTAATTTTCCTTTTGAGATTAGCCCATAAATGTTCAATAAGATTTAGGTCTGGAGAACAAGCTGGCCAGTCCAAAATAGCGATTCCCCCTGTTTCAAGATGTCACGCGAGGTTTCTGGTATGCGGAGAAGCATTATCTTGCATAAAAGTGAAATTCTCACACTGAGTACCTCGGCAGAGTCTGACTATGGGCTCCAGCACTAGGTCCACGTAATTTCTATCCATTACAGTGGCAGGAAACGAAATCAAATCTGTTTTGCCTCCCAGCATAATGCCACCCCAAACATCACACTGCCCTCTTGGTATTTCGGAATTTGTCTTGCTGCTCGGAGTCTAGCTTGTCTTCCACGACCCCTTAAAACCCGAATCCCGGCGGTCATCTGATCGAACACCAATTCTCGTATCATCTGACAAAACAACATTTCGCCAATTCTCAATATTCCATTTTTGGTGCTCGATACATCAATTAAGTCTGTTAATTTTTTGTTGTCTGGTTAGCTCCGGAACTCTCAAGGGCCTTTGCTGTATAAACCCCTTGAGCAAAGTCTTTGACGTATCGTTCCGACTGATACACTGATGCCTATTGCTTCCAGAAATTTCCTCTGGAGTATGGGGTGCGACGCACTAGGTTCTCTTCTTGCAATTTGGCACAAAAAGCGGTCTTGTTCTTCAGAAGTGATCTTCCTACGACTTCTTCTAGGCCTATTTTACAGAGATTGTAACTCCACGTATCGAGCGTAGGTTTTTGAAATCACCCCCTGTGATACCCCCATTATGGCCGCTATATCCCTCTGTGTCACCCCTTCTTCAACGAAAGCAGTTATTCAACCCTTCTGCACATCGGACAATCCAACGTAAGGCATTTTCAATTATGATTATAGGTTTTTTAAATTTTGAAATTCACAGTTTCAAATCCCAGTGACGACTGAGCACAATATCCCGAACATGTGGTGATAATTCAATATTTCTCATCATACTATCCAGTTTTTTTACAACAGAAAACTTCATTCTTCACAAGTAGTCAAAGATCCATATTTAAAAACAACCAATAATGTGAAATACCGAGTGATTCCATATAAATTTGGTTGTGTACATACTACATGATATAGGAATCAGATAACAAAGTTTGCTTATCTTTCATGACGATATGGTTAAGAAATGATAGTGTTTGGTGTAAAGAATAAGAGAGAGTTGAAAATGAAACTACTTGATGACTTGAAGAAACCCTACCAAAGATATCCAGTTGAATTTTTAGACTTGTTGTTACGCCTAAAAGCATCTCCAGAGGGGTTACTTGCGATTAACCTCTGTTATAATGAAGAATTGCATGCTTATGCCATCATGTGTGGCATGAAGGATGAAACAACGAAATAAGTTTTATTTGAGAACTAAACACTGACATTCAAAAGACTCCAAGCTCTAGGCTCTCCAGATACACAAAAGGAAACTATCCCACATCTAGCTATGGTCGATGTCATTTAGGCCTAAAGACACCGTAATCAAACAAAATATGATTACGAGTAGTTGCGGTAGGTAAGTTTTTCTTCTATACGCTTTTATTTCTTCATAAGGTTGTAAAATAATCTCGCCACACAATCGACGAGTTATAAAAAGTGCCGTTTAGTGCAGTCACAACATCTCTAAGGAAATGATAGGATGGAATGACCCCAGTGAACAGAGTCGTAACAGAAATGTTTATTATTATCGAATCGTTGCCTTACCTGCAACTTCGATTATTAAAGATATGTGGGCGTGAAATAGTAACTGTGTCGTAAAGGTGGGAATAAGAATTGTTCGCTTCAATAGGCGTGGTATGAGATGAACTGTTTATCGCTTTCGATTTTGGATGGCATTTTTAACGTCTTAGTCCGCTTCTGAATTAATATAGCTTGCAACATAAAAAGCACTGGGAACATTATGAGAACCTAGTTATTTTCTTTTTAAACGTCCATGAAGTAATTACAACATTGGTTAATGCTGATACAGCACCCTCTTACTCGCGCTTGTATTGTTTTGATAAACATAGTTTTCATTCGTTTCAACATCGTCTGTTGAAAAAACAACTTCACAAAGTTGCAATTATGAAAACAAATACTGTAATATATGTCAAGAATATTCCAAACATTTCGACCCATGAACTGGCTAATATTAGACCACACAGGGAAAAAATACGCGTCTATATATCGTTTTGCACCTGAATTGATATGAGTTTAAGATATATTAAGTGATTGATTCACTTTCCGGATAGGTTGAATGGAAATAATTACTTAATTATCTCATGAAATAATCCAACTCAATTTTAAGAAGATATTTCGTTCAATATTTACATGATATGTGGTATCAACAAGATGGTTGCACTATTTTACATTTCCTGTACGGACAGATGAATGATCTGTTCCACTCCACCGAAAATAGATAATTTGGGAGTTAGACCGACAAAGATACCAACAACAACTGAAGAACCTTCTCTAACTATGTAAGGACATCGAATTTCCTAAGAAAAGTAAATGCATCTACTCGGCGTCAAAGTCAACACCGAAGTTTGGTGCCATCACCATGGTTAGACATGGCCAAATCTGCTTCTGCTAAACTTAGTTTTCTTTTCAGCAGTATGTCGTGCCATCACAGATGATGATTTTATACAAAGCACAGGTGGCCTGGAATACTGTTCCAATATGTAGAGCTCCGTACCTGAACATCCATTACATTTATTGTATAGTGTCTAGAAGAGAGCAGTGCGCCTCATCGACCACCCGGAGATCACATGTGCCCTTCAGCCTCTTGCTCAAAAGCGACAGGTTGCTGATGTTTCTATTTTCTACAGTACTTCCATGAAAAATGATCTGAAGAACTGAAATACTTGGTTCCAGAAAAATTCACCCCCAAAGAAGAACCAGGTACATCTCACTATAAAAATTCTTTTGTTTATAGAGCTAGTGTGTTCGCTTTCATCGAACATCTTTCCGGGAACACTCAATTTGGCCTTTTCAAGAAGCGAGTGAAAACACTCATTGAATCATTTTAGGTAGCCACACCTATTGCATGACAAACATCGCCTCCTCCCAAGAGTTAAGGAATGTCAGCCAGATTCTTTAATCAGTGAATTCGAAATTGTAAAATGTCCTATGGATTGTATTGAGTTTTATTCAAATGTAACTGTAGACAAATTACGATGTATCGAAATATACTACTTGACGTTAATGTTGATGTCAGTATCTAATCTACACAGAATTCATACCAGGTATGTAAATATGAAACCGGAATTAGCCCATAGATGGCCCTAGCTGTCGATGTGGCTACCACAGATCGCGTTATGTGCGCCATTTTATTGTTTTGACATCAGACAAAGATTCTCATAACTCATAACAGTACACGTTTCATAGAAGCAAAATGTGTAATAGCGTTTAATGAGACAAAAATGCTCTTGGTAAAGCACAGTGCTTTGAGTGATTCAAAAAATTCGAAAATGACGAATTTGACGTGAGGGACGAAGAACGAGGAAAACCACCGAAAAAGTTTGAAGACAACGGATTGCAAGCATTGTTGGATGAGGATGATGATCAAAATCAAAAACAACTCGCGGATCAATTGAATATGACACGAGAAGCAGTTTCCATATGTTTGAAAGCCATAGGAAAGATCCAGAAGATGGAAAAATGGGTTACACATGAACTAAATGAAAAACAGCAGGAAAATCGGAAAACCATTTGCAAACTTGCAAGCTGTTAGCCAGGTACAAAAGCAAGTCATTTCTCTATCGAATTGTGACTGGCGATGAAAAGTGGATATATTTAGAGAATCCCAAACGTTAAAGATCATGGGTAACTCCAAGCGAACCAGCACATTGACTGCAAGACCGAATTGCTATGGACGGAAGACAATGATCTGTGCTTAGGAGGATCAGAAGGATGTCATCTATTACGAGCTGCTAAAACCTGACGAAACCGTTGATACTGAACGCTACCAACAAGAAATGATCGATCTGAATCGAACTTTGCGTGAAAAACGACCAGAATATCTAAAAAGGCAACACAAAGTGATTTTGCTCCATGATAATGCACCATCACACACAGCAAAACCGGCCGAGGAAACGATTGGGACGTTTAGTTGGAAAATACAACCTACCTCTATCATAACATTATGATAATTTGTATTATTTTGAATGCTTGTTTGACCAGGTGTTTCGCGTAAAAGTCTTCGAAAGATCCATCGAGAATCATTGGGATCAATCTCTTCATATAAGTTTAAAACATGAAAGCGTGTACATAATTTTGTACCTTTTGAGATACTTTCTTTTCTAGAAATTCCCAATTTTTTTTTATGAGCGCTTCCCAGGAATAGGCGAACCTGTTACACCACATAAGTGGGCACCTGGGAAGAATTGAGGTATCTGTTTACTCGCTTCTTGAAGAGGGCCAAATTGTGGGATGTAGGGAAGATGTTGGATGGAAGCGAGTTCCACAGCTCACCGGCCCTGTAAACGAAGGAATTCTTATAGAGAAATTTGTTGGAAAACGTAGTTGCTTGCGTCTCGCTCGTGTTGAAGCTCACCAGGTTCATTTGACCCCACTGAGATATCCCCTGTAAGTCGGAGTTTGAGTTATTGATCTGTTGACATCTCTAACGCTGATATTCCGCAGCTTTAATCGGCCGCAGACTACTGAAAGACGAAACCAGGGTAAAATCGTCTGCAAAACCGAGGATCTTGTACTCTGTAGATGACAAAAGATCGTTTATCTATAACAGAAACAAGGTTGGCGAAAGAATGGATCCCTGTGGTACTCCTGCTCGCAAGTGGAAACAATCAGATGTTATATTGTCGACCACAACTTGTATTGATCTATTTGAAAGGAAGCTACTTATCCAACCCCGCAATTTTTCGGGAAGCCCATATGCAGCAAGTTTATTCAACAAGGCTACATGCCAAATCTTATCGAAGACTTTAGAGATGTCGAGGGCTATTGCTCTAGATTCCCCTTGCTTTTCCATCGTCTATGTACAAACATGAGTGACGTTGGCGAGCAGATCTCCTGTCGATCTTTGCCTGCGAAAACAATACTGACGGTCGTTAATAATTCTCTGCAACTCAAGATATTTGATGAGCTCGTTATTTATGACTCTCTCCATCACTTCGGACATGATGGAAAAAAGTGCCACAGGGCGGTAGTTTTGGGGTAAGGACTTCTTCTCTTTCTTTGGGATCGGTTGAATTCTCACCGTTTTCCAGCTGCTCGGAAAAGTCTGGCTTTCATAACAAATATGAAACAGGCGGTTAAGAATGGGTGCCAGTTCGGGAGCACACTTTCTCTGGACGATTGGCGGAATTTCGTCTAAACCAACTGCCTTCTTGCGGTTCAGCTGCTCGAGAGCCCGTCTCACAGTGCGGACTCTAAACTTGATTTCTGCCATTTAAGAATTTGTAGGCGGAATGTTCGGTGGTATTGCGTTAGATGAATCTAGCACAGAGATCGCCTTTCTCTGTCGGAGATGATGCTATACTCCTTCTCTAACAAGAGGCGGAAACGCAGATTTGCAGTACTTGTACTTCTTGGAAGCCACCCATTAATTTTTTCACTGACATTGTCAGTAAAAATGATTGAAAATAAAATATGCTCTTCACCTTGTTTACAAGCTGTATCGGAACCAGATTTAAAAAAAATTGAAACGAGGTGGGGTGAAGGTAACGCGCCAAGAATGCTTTACTAGCATATTCCCTGAATAATCAACGTCAATGCTGCTTGGTCTGCTGCCATACAGAATTATTACAAGGTTGATTAGGAAAGAGGTCATCAAAGATAGAGCGCAAAAAATACTTCACTAGCGTATAAGGTAAGTTCGGCATAATTGAACCTACAAGAAATAACATACAGGACAGCCCTACCCTACATCATTTTGTTAGAATATGAAAACCACCAGCCACCAGCCAATAAAGCATAGACCGGAACAACAGCCCACCTTCAGCCGGTTATTAAAGTAGGTATCTTGTTCCCAATTGAGGTTACTGGGAAGTTTGCACGCTCAATCCCCAAACTAAAAGAGATCACCAAGAAAAAATTAATTTTTGTATAAGGTGACCAACACAAAACGCAAGCTCCAACAAGGGACTGCCAAGTAAAAGAGCTGATTTAAACTGTCGATATGTTAAAGCTCTCAAGAATACCTGTTTACAAATCCAAACATACTGATGACACTTCCAAAACTTGAATCCATGTGGCAGCCAAAATTGAAATTCTCGTCATAAGGTACTGTACGATCGCTTAATGCTGAAAAATAAATAAGACATAATAGAGAAAAGTGAGTTGTTGTTTTATCTTGACTCATCAATTCACGCTCGTACTTCACTCCAGTACCGGCTTGTTTACCTGACGCAAATCCTCGAACATTTATTGAAGTAAAAATCCATTTCACATTTTTTCTCATACGCTTCATCACTTTCATCTTCAAATAAATCGCGAACTATTGAAAATATAGCTAATAGAGCAGATCCCTTTTTGATAAATATTGTATTGCAGATGCATGTGAAGTAAATCTATTACCTCTATTCTTTTCAAGCGTAAAAACTCGTTGAAAAGATTATTAGTTAGCGGGAATGCTTTAAAAACATCTCACATACATGTAATTATCAAGTCTTAAGAACTATCTTATTATTTCTCTGTATAATTAGGATATCCGAGTATAAACATATAGTGAGCTTAGGTATCGTTTAATTGAAATATTATAATGGTTACAATTAGAATGTTTCGAATGATACTTTTAATTGCGTATTTACAGTACTTCAGCTTATTAAGAATGGATTTTTAATTGTTTATGAAATGTAGAAACATTGCAAGCGGATTCTTAGAGTGAAATTTCGAGTAGTACAATACACGAAGATTCCTTTTATCATACAGAATTAGCAAAAGTGTTTCACCCTAACAAAATTTTTGTAATACTTTCGAACTGATCTGCGGTAACAATATTGCATTGTGAGCGCCAAGATAGTTGCCAATAAACTAAACTTGTCATCTACTATTGTATTTAGAATTGCTACCGAAGATTTAGCGATGGGGAATGTGTGCTCAGGATGTTGACCGACAGAGAGGAAATTTCCAGTGAAGTTTTGTAAGGTTTCAGATTGAACCTAGTTATTTGGTCAACGTCATCACTGGCGAAGAAACCTGAACGATCTAGAAACAAAAAGCACAAGCTCCGAGTGGTAAACCAACCAGTCTCTCAAACCCAAAAGTGTAAGAATGAGCAAATCAAAAGTGAAAACAATCCTTATTGTCTTTCGGCAGCAAAGAAGTGGCCCATAACGAGTTTGTACCTCAATCAGCGACAGTTAACGCTGCTAATCACATGGATTACATAGGATGTGCTAGAAAGACAAAGGAAAAGGATCTTCAGGACGCGAAAAAACATTTTCGCTACTTGACAACTCCATCAAGATATCATGCCTTGCCACAACGCGAGTTATCAAAGGAACGCGAGGTACTTGTCACGCCGATATAAATGTTGCGCCTGCAGGAATTGGAGTCATTCTGAATTGTAACTTGAGGGCAATACTACGACGAAACAAAGAAAATTAAGAGTAAGTGATTTAATATCTTTTTTGAAAAAAGAACAAACCATATTCACAAGACCAGCCAAACAATCAAAGATTGCTACGATCGCGTCATTTAAAATATCTCTTATATTGGTGAAACACAAGAAACCATTCGAAGATGGATCGGTTGGGAAGGAAGCTTTTATTGAAGCGTGAGACTTTCTTTGGAGATTTTAAAAATAAAACAGAAATCATGTCTGCTATTAGAGAACTTCAGTTATCTCGTCTGACTGTCACAAGGCGTATTGAAGTTATGAATTAGGACATGGCAGATGAACTAAAACATGATATCATGAAATGTACAAACTTTTCTTTACAGTTCGACGATGCCACCGATATGACAGACACTGCCCAGCTGTTTATTCTTATTTGGATGGCATTCAATGACATCTAAGGCTAAGGAACAATTTTTGACGATCATTCCTCTGAGGGGGAAGACCCGTAGCGAAGATATATACGACGTTTCCTTCAATTTTGTAAAAAACTACAAGCTACCAATATATAAATTAGTGTGAATTACAACTGATGAAGCACCAGCAATGACTGGAAACAAAAACGGTTTTGTGACAATGTTTGTAGTTAATGAAGATTTACCTTCAATTTTTCATTCCATCAACAAGTTTTGTGTTCAAAAGTTTTAAACACGGAGGAAATTATGGGTATTGCAAAAAAAATTGTGGATTCCATCCGTGTACGTAGCTAGCAACGGTGGCTCTTTAGGTTGAAGTTGGAAGATAGGGAGTCAGCTGAACACACTGATTTAGTTCTTCATACAGACGTCAGGTGGTTGAGTCGCGGAAAATTCCTAGAAAGATTTCAAGAATTATTGCCCGAAATAACAGCTTTCTAGACGAAAGAGGTGATGACACTCAGATGTTGAAAAACGAAAAATGGCTGACTGATTTGGCATTTTTGACTGACATCACAATGCACTTGGAGCTTCAAGGTAAATGAAAACTATTATTGAGATGATAAGCGCAGTAAAAGCATTCAAAGGTAAATTGCAACTTATGATAGATCAACTGAAAATAAAGGATCAGAAACATTTTCCGTCTTTGAAAGCAAGGATTCCTCAGTTGAATTATGATACGTATGAGGCTGAATTATCAAATATTTTGGGACAATTCGAAATGCGATTTCATGATTGCAGTAAATTGGCGAATATACCATCATTTATGAGTTATCCTTTTTCATTTAAAAACATTGAGGAATAAGCTACTGAAATAGCAAGTCAGTTTAATATAAACTCATGTACTATTGAAAATGAGTTGGTGCAGATTATATCAGATATACATCTCAAAGCTACAGCATCTGATACAAATTTCTGGTGTTTTATATCTGAAGATAAATATCCAAATCTAAGGCAAATCGCCCTTCAACTGACGGCAATGTTTGGGTCAACTTACTTGTGCGACTCTGCATTTTCTAAAATGAAAATAATCAAGTCAAAATATCGCCCTCGACTAACTGGCGATCATATATCATCATGCTTGCAATTAGCACTCAGTGGTTATGTACCATCTTATGAAAAGTATGCTAAGGACATGCAGTGCAGTAAAGTTTAACACCATATGTAACTCTTTTTGTTTTGCAACAACCAATAAACTCGCAATTTTGAATAATTATGAGTTTTTTCATTGATATTATAGAGAAGAACCTAACTAAACCTAACTCAAACCTTGACGAAAAAAATGTATATTGTGCAGAAAACTAATATCTATATATGTTACGGTACACCCAACCTAGGTAAGTAGGTAGGTAGGGTGTATCGTATATGTACGAAAACTTTGCCTCTGAGTCGGTCGTGAGTAGTCTAAAAATATTGAGGTAGATCGCCAGCAGTTCAAGTTTGAGCACCCCTGACCTAGGCCATTTTCCCTGCCATATCTTCTATATTCTAGATCCTATTTTGATGTCTTATTTACGTTCAAGGTAATAAACTCTTACATAAATTGTCTAGATATTTATTTTAGAAGTTTTTTCCCTTTATCTCTGTCTAAGAGCTATTAGAAATAAAAAAAATTAAATATTGACTTCCACTGCGCAAACTATGGTCATAAATTCTGTAAGCAGCACCTCAGCTTTTAGATCCACCTCAAAAAGAGCCGTTCTGTTAAATGCAGTCGTTTTGGCTTCAAATAAATATCGAATCTCTCTAAAAGCTGTGAACTATATACGTCTGAAATCATTTTGTCCTTTTCAAGATCCCAAAAACTGCGTCCTTGACTTAGATGGTCCGTAGACAGCGTGGCCTTCTTTGGTGCACGTTCACCCAACGAAATCCACTGTTTTCATTATACCTTGGTCGCACGGCCGGCGTTAATGTTGCGAGCTATCGCGCAAATAGTTTTTCATATCCAAATACCAAGCTGAGATCACTACAGTTTGATATTATTTCATGGATTTCATCTAGATGATTTATAACGTAATTGAATGAACCACTTTCAAACCATTGAAATTTGATGACGCAGGGTCTCATAATATTCATCAAGCCTTTTTTAGTTTTGTTCAATTAAACGTCATCAATATAGATTCATGTGAAATCACAATATCATCATATGAAAATAGAACATCATATTCAGCATAGTAATTACATGTTTAAAATCTATGATTCACATATCTACATGTCGATAATTCTGTTGCAATAAAGATTATTATCTATGGAAATAAAGTACGAGTCTAAGTGGTTTCTGAATAACTGTAATTGAGATCATCATTTATGGGACAATATACAGAGGAAATTTCCGATTTTTTAATTTAAATTTCCTTGAATCTCTTGAATGAAGAAGTTCCACAAAAATATTCCATTGAGTAAATTATTTGTAGGTATTTTATTCAAAAAGTCTTGCTTACTTTAGAACGCATCTACCATATGTTATCTCATAAGCTTTGGAGTTTTATATAAGAGAAATAAATTGAGCATAAAAAGTGAGGAGAATTGGGAAGACCAGAATTTTGCAGAAGCATTCTTTATTCCATCGAGATAATGAGAATTTTCCGAATAGCATACTATGGATGAGGATATATGAATGAATTGAACCTTTGGTATACTTGAACCTGGTTCTAACTATTGCAGAGTTTAGAGAAAATTCTGACTGTTCAACTATCTGATTCTGCACTTCAATCAAGATTAAGAACCCGAGAAAAAGAATCAGTAGTGTTCAGAACTTCTGCTACAGTATATGAATATTTCGACAGATTACCAGAAATTGGCCATCCTGTAGATTTTCATAACAGTATTGAGAACCATGCAGGACTAAGAGTGATTTTTTTCTTAAATTTTGATGCCAATATTACGAAAATTGTAATTGCTACAAAAATTGGCTTTTTCAGATGACGAAGTATAATGATCCATCATTTTTTCCATAATTTCTCTCGACGTAAAATTGCTTTTCACTAAAATGTTCCAATTAGAATGGCCCATTACACATTACGCTTCATAGTTAAATTCCCAGAAAATATCAGGTCTTTTGAAGAAAAGAAACCACTATTATCCCGTACTTATTGTAATAGTATCTGAAAGATAAAAAGCAAGCATAATATCCCATCTCGATCGCCATTACGGTGGTTCTGAACAAAAAAACAAGGTCCAATTATTATTATAATTTCAAATAATAAGTAGGTATACCAGCCTCGGCCGCCTGGCTATTTTATTCGAAGAGAATGCCGCTACAAGAAGATGACCTCAAGATTCTTCTTGGTTACTTTTTACTTTTCGTCGACTCGATTTCATTGCTCCTAATAATTTATTAATCGAAGACTTGTTGCCGTGTTCCCATGAATCTGGGATACTAAATTTGATAATGAAGCGATTGCACAGAGAAGAAGTCGTTGTTTATTGCCATTCGCCATAGGAATTGAAGACGGTGATGCTTCTTGGTCTGGAAAATAAGTGGAATGGCAATATTCCAACCAGTAGGGGATTTCTCAGAACCAACAGAACCCAGTCAATGCTGATGAAAAATATCTTGCAAGTTCAGAATGATTTCTGCAATGATGTCTTTTTTGAATATAAGTTTTTGATTTTTTTCTTTTGATGATTTACAGGCTTTGTTTCAGTGAATAAAATAAAAAAAGATATCTGAATAGAAGCGGAAAGAGTGTTACGAGAATTGATTCCACCGAGTGCAAAAGGGTATTGATCAACATAAAGAATATTACGAAAAATAATGAAGCTATTTTCGATTATGAATAAGTGTTTTTATTATCAAGCTCAAAATATAAATAGCAACCCTCGTAGATCTGAATGAGCTATAAGCATATAAATCTGCGGAAACATATATCACTATATCATACGATAGAAGTGATTGATGTTACGGCTAATAAACAGAAACACCTCCAGAGAACAGCTGGCCGTTCCATTCATTCAGGAAGGCCATCAAAACTACTATTATAAACTTCAAGAAGCAGTCCCAATAAACTGTGGAAACTTAACAATTTGTTCTATTTCACGTTGCTAATAAGTTTCAGCACTATTCCTTCAGTATTAATTTATGACTTTCGTTATTGTCGAGGCAAATTCAAGACGTGTTTCCACACTCCATGTCAGTTTATTGTCGAATAACAATTGGTATTTGTTAATTTGATTGCATGCTGCAAGTTGCTTAAATATTAATGAGCTATCAAATCACCATAAAAAGTAGGTGGATGGATGAGAACGTGTAAAACAATTACTCAATAGGATTTGCCATATTTTAGTAATTCAAATCAATTTCCATTTCTTAAAACTCCATCGTGTTCATTATGGGTTTTGGGGAAATTTGTGGGTACGATCGTCCATATTAGCTACAATAGGAACTGAACTGAATAAGGAATATAGGGGCAAACCTATTGGGAAACAATCTCGGAATAAATTTAAAAATAGGAGTATACCACCATAAGCTTCTGTTTTTTATACGAAAATGAAGCTCCAATAATCCAACTATTAGCTCCAAGCTTACCGTGGTGGTACTTTTCATTGCCCCCTATCATTCAATCTCGGACCTTGTCGAGTTGGCTTCTACAGGTTTTGAGTTCCATTCTCTTCCACTCTACATTGACTTCATATAGGACCATTACTCTAAACATTTGAGGGTAGATCCAGTCTTTCATATTCCTCCTACCAGTTGCTCTTGTGACTTTGTCAATCAGATTGTAGAGGTGCTTAGCCCAAGTGAGTCCCTAATCAAGGGTTACTCCTCTGCTTCAACGCTGGAAGTAAAGCTTTCTCCATGAAGGCAAGAGCAAAAGAATCGGTTACATGTTCCTGAAAAGCAGTAGGTTCTCCACAACACTGTCACCATCTACAGCAAGGGTTTCCAAACTAGGGGGCGTGGAGAAAATCCAGGGAAGGGCGTGAACCAAAATCAAATAAATAAAAAAATTATAAAAATAATTTCCTAGAATCTTTGAGATAAAGTTTTTCTAATTTTTCATAATTGTTTTTGTGGAGTTTTGATAAAGTTGTAAACTTTATCAAAGAAGGCTACAGTTTTTAAAACTACAAAGCACCAAGAGTTTAAGGTTCTCAAAACCGTCCCCCTCGACGGCAACGGCCGTGTGTACCGATACCTCCGTTTGGCCTTGGTGTGAGTGCGAGTGTCCCCGCACCCCTTCCACTCCTACCCTCGCATCTTCAGTCCAATGTCAATAACTTTGCAGTTTGTTAAGTGCTTGAGTTGTAACAAGTCCGTTCTGGCACAGTGCTTTCCGTGAAATATCAGTCAGCGTGTTTGCCTTATTGATGGGTGTTCTATAATTGTTGCGACGTTTGAATTGGAGTAATTGTTTTTGTGTTGTGTGAGTTCTGTGTGAAGCTAAATCAGAGAAGATGAAGACGGCAAAGAAACGCAAGTATATTGACGATTATATTCAATATGGTTTTGTTTCCTTGTTTAAAGATAATGTTGATCACCCTCAGTGCGTTATTTGCTATGAAGTATTAAGCAATGACGCGATGAGGCCTAATCGTCTTCTGGGACATTTGTCAACCAAACATGCCTCTTTAAAGGACAAATCTAAAGAGTTTTTCGCTGAAAATCTCAGAATTTAAAGCGCATGAAGTTAGATAGCACTGGATCTGCTGCTCAGTCATCTTCAAGTGCTTGAAGCTTCCTATGAATTAACTCTTCTTATTGCTAAGGAAAAAAGTCACACTATTGGTGAAACGCTCATTGAACCATGCCTTTTAAAAGCAGCCGATGTTGTGCTTGGAACTGATAGTAGGCAGAAGCTATCACATATACCACTTTCAGACAACACCGTAAAACGCCGAATTGATAATATGGCCGAGGACATTAAAAACCAGGTGGTTGATGCAATAAAAAATTCCCGCTTTTTGCTATCCAGCTTGACGAGAGTACAGACGTAGCACAATGCTCTCATTTGATTGTATATGTTCGTTACATTGAAAATGAAAGAATGAAGGATGAACTGATGTTTTCTACTGAGCTGGTGACCACTACTAAAGCTATAGATGTGATGCACAGATGGTGATCCTTCAACGCTCGGTTCTCGCTCAGGCTTTATGCAGAAGAATGCTGACGTGGTTGGGTTCATTGTTTTATTCACCGCCAAGCCTTTGCAGCGAAAACGCTTCCAAACGAACTCAATGCTGTTTTAAAGCTATGTATTACAGTAGTCAACTACGTAAAGAACAGTGCATTAAATACTCGACTGTTCGAAAGTCTTTGTGAAGATTTGGTGACCACAAAACGCTGCTATTTCATACAGAAGTACGATGGCTATCAAAAGGCAATATGTTGGGAAGACTATTTGAGCTCCGTGATGAAGTAATTACGTTTTTGGCACTGCAGAAACAAAACGAACTTTCAATGAACCCCAGCAACTATTCAAGTTTCAACAAAGTAGTGTCAGTCTCAGAAGAAGCATTGAGGACGTTTTTGAAGGACCGCTTTTGAAAAACTTGATAATTGACCATTTGAAGAACCGCAAGGAGGAGTTCAGCAGATACTTTCCTAACTTGTCAGAGGAGTTTTACAAACTATCAACCGACCCTTTCAACATGGACATACAGTTGCTGCTAGAAGAGTTGCAAGAGAAGGCAATAGAAATAATAATAATAATAATAAATAACTCTGCTTCAAGATACGATTTTGAAAAAATGGACAAGCCCTCATTTTGGAAAAAATACTCAAAAGTTTACCCTAGTGTTTCAGAGAAAACTGTTCAGATGTACTTGCCTTTTTCAACAACATAGATGTGCGAAAAACCGTTTTCAACTCTTTTGGCGATCAAAACCAAGTAAAAAAACTTGATGTCGAGAGTGTCCTACGCTGTGCTTTGTTTGAAACTCAACCCAGGATCTGCCAACTTATCCAGATCATGCAAGCGCTCCCATCTCACTAAATTACATTTTATGTTTTGTTTTTGCAAGTAGGTGATCTACAGCCTAACAGAAGTAGCTGCCGATGAATCTATTACTCCAAATGCACACTAATTACCTAGCCATTTGTCGCATAGGATTTTTCACTATTGCATGTTCTGCTCTGTTGTTCTCTGCTCATTGATTATTTCGATTAATAATATTGTTATTTATTTGTTTTCTTATTATTATTTATTTTAAATGTTCGCAATACAAACATCAATAGAGAACCACTTCGGAAAAACGTTCAAGAGTTCATTTATCATAGCGGAAGTTTCAACACGATATGTCAAGGGCAGAAGTGCAACAATGTCGAAACGCCATGCATTTCAAAAAGAAAGTAACACCCATTCGATGTGATTGCACCTTAAAGGCGTTGCGTGGGTATTTGTTTATTTCCACAATTATATACGTCATATCTGAAAACAATTATTACGAACCAATTACATTGTCGCACGAGTTCGTTCTTGGATTTGAAATTCGCAAAATCCTCCATCGCTGCAAAACACAGATTGCCGACAATATTAATAGATGAGACGGCCACATTCGATGAAAGAATCGAATTCACAATGATTCAAAGAGTATTAGCATTATTGTTGGCATAACTTCACTCTTGATGTTTTTCCTCGAGAACTTTTTTTTAAATAGGGGCAAATGGAAACAACATGAAAGTTTTGACATTTAGTTTTTTGATTTAGTACCAGAATCTCTGGCAATTTTTAAATTGAATTCAATTTCGCTCGAAGAGTCGCAATAAGATAATCTGGGCCGTTTTTTTCGAAAATACAGTTATGGTCAATGGATTGCACTAACGAGAAATGTTAACAACATGATTTTGTTTTATTATTGGATATCACTGACATGTGGTTTCAACAGGCTGGTGCCACAAGTCACAGAACCACCAAAACAATGAATTCATTGCAAACCAAATTTGTTCGATGTCATATTTCATTTATAATTGCCAAATTTTATTCTTTATGATTTGAGCCTTTAAAGCTCAATTCTCCTTTCATTAAGTATGCAAAAGTTATGATAATATAGGCAAATATAGTCGAACAATTGTGTTAAACAACAAAACGCGCTCAAAGAGGAATTAACACAAAGTATAACAAGGTTGCGTTACACCATTTTGCTGGAACTAAAGCTTCAACCAATCACGTAAACGTGAGAACAAAAAATAAATTATACTGAACAAATAAGAGGAATATCTGAGCATATTATTTCTAAGGATTTTTCTGAAGATAAATATTATATATATTAATCTACTGAACCCCTTTTCATTAAAAATCTACATTAGCCAGAATACTTGCCACGATATGAAATGTCGAATTCGGTATGGGAGCTGAACAAAACAGAGTGCCCCAAGGTTGGCATGAGACCATAACCCGTAAGTCGGAATAGTTAAAATATCGACTGAGATGCAGTTAAAAGATTTATGGTATTTTAATAATGTGCCTTTAGGGTTTAACCATTGTTTATAACGTCGTTATAATAAGGTAATATGGGAGAGTTCTCACCCGCTTGCTGGCTATATGGCGATACAATGATGTTGTTATGAACTATAACTTTTCCTGTCAACTTGACCGTCTTTTATTGGATGAATGCTTCAGGCGATGTTACTCCAGATCTTTTGACGTTTGTTAATATTTCAGCCGATTTTTCCAATGAGGCTAGACCTTTATAAACTGGTATAAGTAACGTAACGTAACTCTTATACGTTCAGCTTGTGGTTGACAATCAGAATGATCGGGGAAGAAGTGATTCACACCACTAGGCATCAAATTTTGACAAACGAATGAGGTATAAAAAAATTCTAAGCAAAAATGGATCCAATAATAATTTTCGTGAAAAAGGTTTTAGCCAGTAAAAACATTCGAGTGTCTCCACAGCCTCCTTATACACCTGGCTTGAATCCCTGTGGCTTTTAACTTATACCGAAATTACTGAACACCCTAAAGGGCCTTTATTCAAATGAATGAGTTCCAGCATTGCCTTTAGAACTGTATCTACTGAATTATAATTTACACATGTCTTATTACTTCATTTACTTTTGTACATCACCAACAAGAGTAGACCTTTGAAATGCATATTTAAAGTGAAGGATTTTCGATAAGAACCTTGTTGCAAATGATTAGTGTATTAGAAAGACGTCACGGATACTGAGTTTAAAGACAGCAATCGATTCTGTCTGTAACATTTCCCGACAAAAAACAATTCATCTCGTGATGAATTTCAAAAAAGGCGATCGGCAAATTTGGTTTGCCATAAACTCCTTGTTTAAGTGACTTGTAGCACCGTCCTGTTGAAACCACATACTAAAGACATATCCATATCATCAATAATTAGTCAAAATGAGTTGTGGGCATATCTCGATAGCGTAACTGCATTTCCAGACGAATTATCATATCAGTGGTATTGGCTCAAATGTATAAACCTTCTGATTCTACCATTGAAGCTAAGCAAGATATGTTAATAATGTGCAGCAATATTTCTAGTTTAGCCGATAATAATAAGAATGTTTTAATTCATGGCTATTTCAATTTTCCAACAATTTCTTGGCTGCAGGAGACAAACTTAAATACCAAAACAGATCATACTTTTCTGGAAATGCAGCTTGCTCTCAACCTCACTCAACTGAATGAGAAGCCTACACATTATCGAAATAATGACACACCGAATAATTTCGACCCTCTCCTCACAAATGAATCAGAATTACTCTCAGATATTGAACTACTTCCTCCTAAAGCTCAGTGCTATCATCTGGTGAGTTCAACTTCTGTTCAATTGTTGATAGAATCCAGAAATAGTTTTGGAAGGAACTCGAGACATGTTTTATTAGATCGATGAGGAACTTAGTGGGATCGATTACGAAGGCGGGTTTCTGGATGCTATGTGGTTTACTCGTACAGAGTCTTCCATACAGAATAGAAATACTCTGACTAGGAAAAACAAACTCAAACGATCCTTGTAGAAGGCATATCTTAGGAGTAGAGCTACGGAGAATTATGCCATCCATGAAAGATTCTCAAATAAACTCAACGAAGATATTTCACATGACAGGCAAAAATAAGAAAGTTCTCTCTGTGATTTTAACAATCCTAAAAAGTTTTATAAATACATTAGATTACATTCTAAAATCCAAAATTTCGGTTCCTCTTTTACAAAATAGCAACGGAGGGGGGGGGTTATATGTGGTATAAACTTGAGTAAGCAGAAACTTTGGCAAAATGCTTATACGATTCATATAAAAATGAATTACCAATATACACATGATTAAAAAAACAGAAATTAATTTTTCCCTCCAAAGAACTCGAACCATCTTCATCGCCCGGACCATTTATTAATGGAAAAATGCTTTCAAGGTAATATATTACCGTTGGGTCGGAACACCTATATTTAAAAAGGCGACAAGTTTGATTTTTCGAACTGACGACCAATTAGTCTGTCCTAGATAATTAGCAAAATGATTAAATCAATTATTGTTGATGACATTGTAGGCTTGTTGAAGTCTAATTCCATCACTTCACCACGTCAGCATAGACTCATGAAAGATCGCTCTGGTATTATTAATCTTTTACAATCCTTAAAGATTGGACTAAATTATTAGACTTTGATTCCTCCCTCGATATTGTGTATCTTAATTTTTCTTGTGCCACTGATCGGGTCTCGAGTAGTAGACTTACCCTCAAACTGATTCATTTTGCTGTACGTGGCAATCTGTTGCGTTGGATTGACAATTTTCTCACAGGAAGGGGGTTATGACTTGATGGAGTACCACAGGACTCGGTTTTCGGGCCCCTTCTCTACCTTGTTTAAGTTTCGGATCTACTACGTAATATACAAACTCAATTCCACCTTACGCTGATGATACCAAGCTTTATAAGGATGCGAATTCTTCAAATAAAGAACTTCAAAAACCCTGAATAGCATTTTCAAGTGGTTCAACGAATGGACGCTTCCGTAAGAAGCAGAAATAATCCTGAGTGATCATCAAATAAACAACATACGCAAAAAGGTGACACAACATAATGATGAGGGAATCGCCATAGCTAGTGATTTAAGCTGATCTGCACACATATCAACGATTCGTAGAAGAGCAAATACCAGATTATAACTGCTGCTAAAAGTTTTCCCTCGAGCTGCTTCCTAGGTTTTTGCAGACTTGTATGATATTTACTTGAGACCCACTTTGCAGTTTGGTGGCTGTATGTGAAGCGCTGATCCGATGCGAGATAGGAATCTCTTGGAAGCAGTACAACGCCGTGTAACCAGAATGGGCTACAGCAGGGGTGCTCAAACGGTCGATCGCGAGTGCTTTTGGAGTAGATCTCGAGAAGAAAAATTTTTTTAATAAGTAGGTTACTTAACTACAACAATTTATTACGTAATAAAATAACACTCTGCTAGAGGCCAAAGGCGGCTTTATCAAAGGAAGGCGCGGTACTTGTCAGAGAAAAACCGCGTTTTTTATTCTTGCCGCTTTTCTAGAAATTTCGGGCGGCGCGTTTCACAGGAACATTCGAGACTTTCGTTCACGCCGATATAAATGTTGCGCCTGCAGGAATTGGGGTCATTCCGAATTGTAACTTGAAGGCCATACTACGTCGATACAAAGTTTATTATTAAATAGTACAAAATGAGTGCAGCGACGAAATCTAAAACGTATCATTTTGATAACGATTGGGAGGAAGAATTCCTCTTATGTATGGTGAGGGATAAGTGCATTTGTCTTATTTGGCGTGCGTCAGTTGCGATACCTAAGCGTGGTAACTTAGAGAATCATCATAAAACGGTTCATCAAAAATAGGAAAAGAATTTTTCGCCACAGAATGAATTAAGAAAACGAAAAGTACGTGATTTGATATCTTGTTTGAAAAAAGAACAAACCATGTTCACAAGACCAGCCAAACAATCAAAAGCTGCTACGATCGCGTCATTCAAAATATCTCATATATTGGCGAAACACAAGAAACTATTCTAAAATGGATCAATTATGAAGGAAACATTTATTGAAGCGGGTGAGACTTTATTTGGAGATTTTAAAAATAAAACAGAAATCATGTTTGCTATTAGAGAACTTCAGTTATCTCGTCCGACTGTCCCAAGGCGTATTGAAGTCATGAGTAAGGACATACAGCCCAGCTGTGTATTTTTATTCAGGTGGTATTCATTGACATGTTGGCTAAGGAAGAATTTTTGAATCTCATTCCTCTAAAGGGGAGACCTGTGGCGAAGATATAAATCACGTTTTTTTCAATTTTGTAAAAAACTACAAGCTACCAATATATAAATTAGTGTGCATTTCAACCGATGGAGCACCAGCAATGACTGGAAACCAAATCGGTTTTGTGGCGTCGAGCTAATGAAGATTTCCCTTCAATTTTTCATTCCATTTCATTATACATCAACAAATTTTTTGTCCAAAAGTTTACAACACGGAGGACAAGATGGACATTGCAACAAAAATTGTGGATTTCATCCGTGCACGTAGCTTGCAACGGCGGCTCTTTAAGTTGTAGGTGGAAGATAGGGAGTCAGCTGAACACACTTATTCAGTTCTTCACACGGACGTCAGGTGGTTGAGTCGCGGAAAATTCCTAGAAACGCTTCAAGAATTATTGCCGAAATAACAGTTTTTCTAGACGAAAGAGGTAATGACACTCAGATGTTGAAAAACGAAAAATGGCTGAATGATTTGGCATTTTCGACTGACATCACAATGCACTTAAACACCATCAACTTGGAGCTCCAAGGTAAAGGAAAAACTATTATTGAGGTGATTAGCGTAGTAAACGCATTCAAAAATAAATTGCAACTTATGATAGATCAACTGATAAGAAAGGATCTGAAACATTTTCCGTCTTTAAAAGCAAGGATTCCTCAGTTGAATTATGATACGTATGAGGCTGAATTATCAAATATTTTGGGACAATTCGAAATGCGTTTTTATGATTGCAGTAAATTGGCAAATATAGCATCATTAATGAGTTATCCTTTTTCATGTAAAAACATTGAGGAATTAGCTACAGAAATAGCAAGTCAGTTTAATATGAACTCATGTTCTGTAGAAAATTAGTTGGTGCAGATTATATCAGATATCCATCTCAAAGCTACAGCATCTGATAAAAATTCCTGGTGTGGTGAAGATAAATATCCGAATCTAAGGCAAATCGCCCTTCAACTGACGGCAATGTTTGGGTCAACTTACTTGTGTGACTCTAATTTTCTAAAATGAAAATAATTAAGTCAAAATATCGCCCTCGACTAACTGGCGATCATATGTCATCATGCTTGCAATTAGCGCTCAGTGGTTATGTACCATCTTATGAAAAGTATGCTGAGGACATGCAGTGCCACGCTTCAACATACAAAGTTACTCCTTAGATAAGTTTAACACCATATATAACTCTTTTGTTTTTTAACAACCAATAAACTCGCAACTTTGAATAACTATGAGTTTTTTCATTGATATTATAGAGAAGAACCTAACTAAACCTAACCCAAACCTCGACTAAAATAATGTATATTGTGCGGAAAGCTAATATCTATATATGCTACGGTACACCCTACCTAGGTAGGTAGGTAGGTAGGGTGTATCGTGTATGTACGACAACCCTGTATCACACATACTTGCAGCCTCTCAGATTCGATCGTAAGAAGTCCAAAATATTGAGGTAGCTCTCCAGCAGATCAAGTTTGAGCACACCTGGGCTACAGCATAGTGAGAGCTTCATATAAAGACAGATTGCGCTTATTGGATTTGGCTAGGCTAGTGCGGGTTGATTTGATGTTTGCGTATCGAGTGCTATGCGGAGATCTATGAAATTTCAGTTCATTGAATTCATTCATATGTTTCATGTGAGGGCGAGGTAAACATTTTTCACAAATCGAATCTTCTCAGAATGAAAGTCACCCCCGTCAGAGACTAAGTTCCCTTCTCTTTCAAAGCAAGGTTGCAACGATTGTCGAGGTATGAGGTGTTTAGTCTTCAATTTTTTTTTATTTATTTACGCTTCGACATCGGGGTCATTAGCGTTTTTGATTTTTAATTATTAGTTTTTGATTTTTATTTATGATATCTCATTGTTAATTTTGATTTAAAGTTAGAATATTTAGCTCCTTAATATATGTGACCATCTCTCCTCGTCATGTCGCGCTAGGTGGCTTGCAAATATCCATTTGTGGAGACACAAATGAGTATCTCGCTCAACGACGAGTTGCCGAGGAAGGCCGCAAAAAAGTTGGGCGGACATCAGAACCGTAGGCGGCAGCGACTAGGCGAACCTGGGGCAAGATAGACGATGCCCACCACATGATATTTAACTGCCAGAAATGGTGGCCAAACCGAGACCCCTTTTCAGTCACTTAGCGAGGAGGCCACCCCAGGGAACTTAGTAGCGTTAGCCTCCCAGTCTGCAGAACACTGGAAGGCTTTCAAAACCTTTGCAGCCCAGGTACTCGCGAGAAAGGAAGATCGCGAAAGAACAGAACAAAACCGATGATGAACAACAGCCAAAAAAAACTGCGAATGAGACTAATGTAATGCGCGAGCGGTTCCCGGTTTCAACCGTAGCGGCTACACGGCTGGAGGCGCCTATTTCCTTGTGCTTCTAACATCCAGAGCACGGGAAGATGGGTCCTTAAGGGAGGTTTTAGTCGGTAGACCCCTACCGCATTGCACTTAGCGGTAGAGGGGAGTCCGACACGAAAAAAAAATAAAAAAAAAGACGAGCAAGATAAGATTTGAAGGAGGCCTATATCCAGGAGTGGATTACAACAGGCTAAGAGAAGATAATAAGAACAAGGAGAATATATGTAAGTATTTCTTTAATTTTTGGAATATTTGATTGAAGCACTGTTAAAGTAATAGTTTGTTTTTAGTTCGTTCAATTGCTTTTGTATTGTTATTGTAATAAATCAAGATGACATTATAAAACGTGAGTTTCAGCTCATGTTAACATGTTTAATAATAATAATAATAATAAACCTACGTATATTGGCATTCAAAGCCGAATCCTTACGCAAAATTCGAATTTTCTTCAACACTGTGACTCAAGGTTGTGATATTTTCACTTGTACGACCCGGTCGAACACGTGTTGGTACTGACACATTATGTACAGAGCGTATCGATTCAAATTTATCGACCAAATTCCCTCGAAGTCTCAAAAAAACCAAAACTATGAATGTTGTGAGCAGAGAATCCTTCACAAAAAGAAAAAAGTTATAATTTCTCGAATTCGTGTTATGTCATACGAATACAATTCCTTTTAAGCCCCTAAAATCTGCAAATGCAAACGTGGGAGTTTCCTTCATACTCGTACCGCCTGCTTTACTCTACTACAATGCTTCAGAGGATTATAATAATCTACTGACTGATGCAACATTGAATCGAACATTGTCAATCACTAAACCCTTCTAGCTTACCCATACACGAATGATATACCAATATTCCAAGCTATTTCACTCACTTTCAATGTGGGGTCTTTAAAAAAAAATTGTAAATATTTTCTATATAATTCGAACAGTTGTAACTTCGTGAATTTTCTTAATTCAAAAAAATAAAGCCGATGATTATTTTGCATCGCCAGTGATCATTACTAAATTACTAAATTTTCAGATTAAAGTACTTCAGCTAAAAGTATTCATATTTTGTTTAAAATAAGAGATTTCTCCTCTAACAAGGTAGAAGATACGTATTCGTTTTAAAATCGTTATTTTTTTACGAATGTCAAACGAACTCTCCTGCCTGTTATCGGTTCAACAATGAGGAAACAAGGAAAGATTTATATGCTATCGTTTCAAACCGAAAGCGGCGTTGTGTAACCCATTTCGATCGGTATCTTCAAAATCGAATCACCTCAATGATATGTTAAGTTGCAACCACGCCCACAAAAGCACGATATGCTTGGCAGTTAGTATTTTTTCAATGGTGATCACTTATTGTTTAGCTTACAGACATAAGAGCGTTGGCGGCATTTTTTAATTGGTTCAGTTGAGTTACACGAGTTCTCTACTCAACTTAATATTTTAGTGTATACATGAAAGCGAATTGGTAAGTCGGATAAAAATAAATGAAGATGCCCACCGCCCAGGACGCCCCAATGAGGTTACAACTCCGGATATTATCAAGAAAATATACGATATTGTGAAAGACGATCGCCGAGTGAAATTAAACAGATAGCGAAGACTGTAAGCATATCATATGAATGAGGTTTCACATCTTCCATAAATATTTGTATATGAGAAAGCAATCGGAACAATGGGTTGCACGTTGGTTAACAATTTACCAAAAACGTGAAACAGTGGAACCTTCCCAGGTTAATTTTCGACTATTTGAATGAAATGCTCTTTCTGCCGTTTTATTATGGCACATGAATAGATTAATTCCCAAATGCCTCTATCTTAATTGATCTTATTCGCAAAGAAAAAATCATAGAGTGATACGCATCACTGTTAGGCCAATAAATCGAGAAAATCAAAACAAAGCGGCGACATCTCGTCAAGAAAAATTCTGGTTCTCCACAACAATATCCTTGCTCAGTCTCCCGCCAATGCAGCAGGTGGAGTTGAAATGCTAGCTCATCCACCTTATTCTCCTGACCTGACTCTAGTGATTTCCATTTGTTTCCAAACATGAAAATATAGATCAGAAGAGGAAGATTTTCATCAGGTTCGGAATTCATCTCCGGAACAAAGACCTACAATTGTGACCCAGTGGTCTATGGTGGCACACTTCGTTTTGAATTTCACCTACAAGCTCCATCCTTCTTGTAAAGGCTATAATCTTTTGATTGAGAACTTAATGGGTTCAGTCAGCTACAGTTTGTTGTATCCCCAGGGCATTTGCACATGACGTCTTCTATTTATTCTATGTCTTCTTTGCATAGTCTGCATGAAGGGTCCGCGATCAATCCTTATTTATTTGAGTGATTTCTAAGGATTTCATTGCCCCATTAATATGACAATTAGAACTCCCATGTCTAGCCTGGAGACTTCAAGATAAGCCTTGACTCTCACAGTGGAAGGTCCACTAATGGCAAGCCGAGAATGGCTGAGACCTGTGAGGCTCAACCAATGCTTTAGTACTTTCAGGTACAACCACAGGTTAATTCTCATCCATGCAACCTCCGAGTGAATTGCGAGCCTAGGCTCAGGTTCGGTGAATTCCAAGACATCGCCTAACCAAGTGTATATTATGTTGAAAAATAAATGACACCCAGTAGAGAAAAGTGAGTTCAGTCCGATTTCTACCTCACATATCCAATTCATCCTCATAAGTACAAATATAACTTAATTTTCGTCGTTATTACGAGATACCTATAACAGGACAAAGCTGCAAGTTCCATGATTGAATATCAAATTAAACGTCACTACCAACCTTTTGTATTAGCGTTTACGCTTCTTGCGCAAATATGGTTCATTTAAGAAAAAGCAGACCGTTATTCTGAACGTATACGAAATGGGCCAGAATGATCCTGGGCAGTATCATCGAAGAAGAATTCAAAAGAAGATACCAAAATCGTTTTTCCGAATTGAACCGAACAGTAAATTTGAAAGAAAAACATTCAGACACTTGTATAGGTGATGGTGAACGTTTTTAATGCCTTCTTTGTTGTACTATTTCCAAAGATCTTCGAAATACGCGTTTGCTCAGAAATATGACTTCTAAATCTGTCGTAAATTTCCGTCGTCTGAGCCATATTTTCATGTTTTGAAACAAATGGAAATCACTGAAGCCAGATCAGGAGTATATGGTGGATAAGGTTGCAATTCATATCGTAATCCCACCAGATGTCTCTTGCAATGGTGGAAGAATTGGCAAGGGCATTGTCGTGATGAAACAAGGCCTTTGGAAGAAGTAGCCATGATTTCCTGGTTCAATTGGCCTAAAAATGATGCGTAGTACTCACCATCTATGGTCTTTCCTTTTCGAAGAAAATCAACGACCGTTGGAGAATCATTGGCTTTCTTGGGTGCACTGCCACTGGGTCTCATGCATTATTTGAATTGCTGCTTCATCTCAGGCGTGTAGAAATAAATCCATATTTCATTTACTGTAATAAAATGATGCAGAACCTCCATGGTTTCGTTCAAAGCGCCAAAAATTAGCCTGCTAAAGCTTCACCCTTCATATAAGATATTCACAGTCTTCGCTATCTTTTTAAACTGCACTCGGCGTTCCTCTAACACAGGGGTGTCCTGGGCGGAAAGCATATTGCGGCGACAATCCACTGAATCATTTTTTCGATATCAAGCAATGATACTGAACTATTTTTAGACCCAAGTGGACTTGGATGATTTCTAAGGAATGTGCAACTTGGCACATTATGCGTGAGAATATCGACGAATTGCAAGGGTTCTTCGGAAATCGCTTACTTTCACTTGGAAAATACGAATTTGCCTGCAAGATCATGCGATTTAAAACTATTGCAAATTTTATGTGCCGGTAGAACATTTTAATTCATTTTTCTATGCATCATTCCGAATCTAATGCAATGCTAATTTTTAAAAGCTGTGAAATAGAGCAACAATAATTCCTTTTCCCAAGACATTATTTATTTAAAAAGTATTTCATCAATGAACCTGTGTAAAAATTTGTTTTCCCAAGAAATTGTTAATATTTACAACCTTCTACTATGCACAGGTGTTCAGGAGATTCCCTCATGGGTTTCCGAGAATTCCAAAAAGGTTGGCAAATTCAATAATTCAATGATCTGGGAAACCCTGAATAGAATAGTAGACTTGTTATTCTGACAAAAGACTTTTATGAGTACAACGGTATTGTTTTGCTAAAATCCAGGTAGATATTTCTTACAGATATCGTCCCTAAATAGTTCAGAATGAAATGTATCCGACGGACGTTGAATTTTAATGTTGTACTTTCAACATATCTCTACATTAACAATTATAACAATAATTAGGGTGATATGAAGTATGATCAATGATTCATGTTGTTGTATAACTAAAATTACAGATTTTTCAAATCAATTCAAGAACATGGTTTATTTAGAAACGCTTTTATTAAATTTATATGTGAGTTTGAAAATCACTCATGATTTTAGTTCTGAAGAATATTAATTTTTTGTAATATCAAAATTGAAGAACTTATTTGTTATATACCCAAAGTTAATTCATTCAAAAATTGTTCAACTGCGTGTGTGGTTCTTTCGAGATGCAGAATGAAAATTATGAGAAATTTAACATGATCGAATAATAATAATAATAATATCGTTTATTTAGCATTGCTAATAATATACACCGAGTTCTTCAGTTTTGCAAAGAGAATAATTCAATAATAACTAACACATTTTTCAGGTTGCCACCACGTAGATTATACACCTAGAAATCACCCAGTGATTCACCCGACAACATTATACGAAATCAAATTGACTTCATCATCATCAACAAAAGGTTTCATAATGCAATAAAATCAACGGAGGCCTATCCTGGTACAGACATTGCGTCAGACCACAACCCTGTTATTTCTCAATTTGAACAAAGCTCTCCCAAAGAACCGCATTGACATCAGAAGGTTAAGAGATGAAAATATCGGAGAACAAGTCAGGAATACAATTGGCACATGCTTGAGAAAACAAGAGGAAGAACAAGAAACAACTCCAGGAGACAAGTGGGAAAACCTAACCAAAACAATGGATTTAACATGCAAGCAGTACTTACAGAGGGACAAACGACCAGACAGAGAGTGGATGACGGATGAGATTAAGAACATGATGGACACAAGAAGAACTGTAAAGCATAGAGCCTCACAAGAATATGAAAAATATCAACAAGGACATTAAAATCAGAATAAGACAAGCAAAGGAGGAATGAATGAACCAAAACTGCCGGGAAATTGAAGAACTGGAGCAAAAGTACGACTATGCTGGTGTACATAAAAAAGTAAAACAGATGGTGGAAAAAATCAGATATAAAACAGCAACCTTAATGGACAACGGCGGCAAGGTTATTTTAGACGACGCTGATAAATTAGAAATATGGAAAGACTACATATTAAATCTCTTCGGAGACACTCGTTCTGAAATACGTGCATCACAAGCAACCACCGGACCATCAATAACTCGTGATGAAGTACTACATGCTCTGAGGACAATGAAAAGTGGGAAGGTGCCTGGCCCAGATAACATCTATATAGAATTGTTAAAGTTCTTTGATGACAATGACGGACTCCTGGATCTTTTGACAGGACTATTTAACGACGTCTATGATACTGGCCAAATTCCCAGAAAATGGCTTACTTCGACTTTCCTGACCATCCCAAAGAAGACGACATCTAGGAAATGTGACGACTACCGAATAATGAGCTTAATGAATCATATAACTAAGCCCTTTCTGAAGGTTATCCACCGACGAATATACAGCAGATGCGAGGAACATTTCTCTGGGACGCAGTTTGGTTTTCGTGAGGGTCTTGGGACCAGAGAGGCCATATTCTCGTTGCAAGTTCTAATCCAGAGATGCAGAGATATGAGCCAGGATGTGCACATTTGTTTCATTGACTTCTCCAAGGCGTTCGATAATGTCAGGCACGACATTAGACGATATAAGAGTTATCACCAATCTGTACTGGGAACAGCGTGCGACAGTAAAATTGGATAATGTGAACATCTCGGAGGAAATGGAAATATGTCGTGGAGTACGACATGGATGTGTTCTCTCTCCAACACTGTTCAACCTGTACTCAGAGGGAATCTTTCGTGAAGCCCTAGAAGGTCAACAAGGTATAAAACTTAATGGACTACCTATAAACAACATCCTCTACGCAGATGATACTGCTATCATAGCCAGTAGCTTAACACATCTGCAACAACTAGTAGAAAGGGTTAAAGAACACTCAGACCGTAGATACGGCCTGAATCTAAATATATCAAAAACAAAATATATGTTCGCAACCAAAAGAATAGGCATACAGGGATATCTCACTGTTAATGGGGAGAGAGTACAGCAGGTCGACACATTTAGCTATTTGGGAACGACTGTGTATGATTAGTGGGACTACATGGGAGAGGTATTGTGCCGAATTGAGAAGGCCAGAGCGAAATTTTTGAGAATGAAAAAAGATATTTATTGCCAGAGACCTAATACTTAATCTTAAGATCAGAATGCTCAGGTTATGTTTTCTCTGTTTTGTTGTATGGAGTAGAGTCGTGGACTGTCAATGAGACAATTATTAATAAACTGAACGCTTTTGAGTTGTGGTGCTACAGACGTATTCTCAAAGTTTCATGGACGCAGCATGTTACTAACGAGGAGATCATAAAGAGAATGGGCAAGAAGAGGGAAATTGTTGAAACACTGAACGGAAGCTTTAATATCTTGGCGACATAATGCGGCACGACAAATACCGACTACTACAATTAATCCTTCAGGGAAAACTTGAGGCGAAAAGAGGCCCTGGAAGAAGACGTCACTTGCGCGATTGGTTCGGATTGACTACAACTCAGCTGTTAACAAAGTGAGAATTGCCATGATGTTAGCCAATGTCCGGAACGGATTAGGCACCCCTAAGAAGAAGAGAATAATATACATCAAAAAATATAAAGATTTACTATGATAACAAATATTTACTATATCTACTTAATATTGAAAATTTTCGATTTAAAAGAATAAAAGACAAACAAAATAAAATAACACTTGACTGTACATCAGGTACGCTTTATATGCATTGAATGTGCATATTCAAAGTGCGTATCATTGAGCTGCAACAGCATATTACATATTTCAATCGTTTTCGTGAAAGGCCTGATAAGTCTATTTTTCAATGGTTAATAATAATAATTTCTTCTTAAACAAAACCTTTGAATATACACAACCAAATTTATATGGAATCACTCGGTATTTCATATTATTGATTGTTTTTAACCATGAATCCTTGACTACTTGTGAAGAATGAAGTTTTTGGTCATGAAAAAAACTGGATAGTATGATAAGAAATGTTGAATTATCACGGCATTTTCGGGATATTGTACTCAGTCGTCACTGAGATTTGAAACTGTGAATTTCAGAATTCAAAAAAGCCTATAATCATAATGGAAAATGCCTAACGGTGGATTATCCGAAGTGCAGAGGGGTCTAATAATTGCTCTCGTTGAAGAAGGGATGACACAGAGGAATATAGCGGCCACAATGGAGGTATCACAGGGGGTGATTTCAAAAACCTACGCCCGATACGTGGAGCTACAATCTCTGCAAAATAGGCCTAGGAGAAGTCGTAGGAAGATCACTTCTGAAGAACAAGACCGCTTTTTGTGCCAAATTGCAAGAAGAGACCCTAGTACGTCGCACCCCATACTCCAAAGCCAATTTCTGGAAGCAACAGGCATCAGTGTATCAGTCGAAACCCTTAAGAGTTCTAGAGCTAACCAGACAATAAAAAATTAACATACTTAATTGGTGTATCGAGCACCAAAATTGGAATATTGAGAATTGGCAAAATGTTCTCTTTTCGGATAAAACCCGAATTGATGTTCGATCAGATGACCGCCAGATTCGGATTTTAAGAGGGTCGTGGAAGACAAGCAGCAAGACAAATTCCGAAATACCAAGAAGGCAGTGTGATGTTTTGGGGTGCATTATGCTGGGAGGCAAAACTGATTTGATTTCGTTTCCTGCGAGTGTAACGGCTAGAAATTACGTGGACCTAGTGCTGGAGCCCATAGTGAGACTCTAGCGAGGTGCCCAGAGTGAGAATTTCACTTTTATGCAAGATAATGCTCCTCCGTATACCAGCAACCTCGTGCTATATTATCTTGAAACAGAGAATCGCTATTTTGGATTCGTCAGCTTGCTCTGCAGACCTAAATCCTATTGAACATTTATGGCATAATCTCAAAAAAGAAATTAGATCGAGCCAGGATAATCCAAGAACCCAACAACAGCTCATACAAGCCGCCACAGAAGAGTGGCAGAATATCCCCAGAGGAGGTCGAAAACCTAATCCAAAGCATGCCTAGACGGATTCAGGCTTGTATCAGGCCAAGAGGAGGTAACACAAGCTACTGAGGTCGAGAAAAAACACCTACTCCCTACTCCCTTATTTTCTGTTATTTGTTTCTTTCTTAAAATAAACCTTAATTTTTTTTTTCAATTGAAATATCTCAAAAAGGATCAATTCTAACAATCCTTCGAAATTTCCAAAATCCCTGAGGATTTTCAAAATATCGGGTGATTCCATATAAATTTGGTTGTGTGTATTTCTCGGCAATGTAATTGATGCATTGAAAACAATGGTAACACTTTTGAACACTTGCGATGAAATTTGAAAAAATATTCAATACCGGTAGAACTTATTTTTATTCGCCTCCGTAGCACAGTGGAGGTCCCCGCTTTAACACGGCTGGTCGCTGGTTCGATTCCGACAACGGCCTGGATGTTTGTGTTTTGGCGAGGGAAAGCATGCCCGCGTCCTCATTCTTTTGAAAAAATTGTTTTTTTTTTGTTGAAGATTTCCGTGTTACCGTTTCAGAAAAATTTTCATACTTTTTTTTTTGTGTTCAACTATACTTTGAATGAACAAAAAACTCAAGAAAATGGATAGTAAAAGAAAATTTCACCGAGAAGAGAAAATCATCGATATTTGCGCCAAGAAGAGCTCACGCTCACCATCAAAACTTTCAGTACACCCAAATACTAAATTCCCAAAAAAAAACATTGAAACTAAGACCAAGATTCCATACCCTAATTTTCGGTTCAATTCAATTCAATTTTTTCAATCAAAATAACTATGCCACTGTTTGCATTAAATTGATCAATTTCAGGCAATGTTAATTTGATTGTTAAACAAGCTGATACATCAACTTTCCCACGAACATAATTCACCAATTTCAAATGTTCCAAACCGATTCCATTATACAATTTATTCCGAAATTATAATAAATGAGCGGCAATTGATACGATTTATTGTTTAATCAAGCCGATAAGTTAATTTTATGTTACATTGTATCAGATTATTTAGAATGAGTATTACCGAAATTAAAAACAATATCCATTTGAAAAACTGGGTCACCAAAAATGTAAACACAATATTTGTTTTTAATGATTAATCATTTTGAGAACAGACATCTGCATCTTGGATAAGTTATCACTCACGCTATGTTTAATATCATTTGAAAATGGGAAATTTCTGTCGTATCCAAGATTCAAAATGAAATTTTATATATACGAGGGTGAACTGAAAAAAATTTCCGACCTAACAAAGGTACAAGATTTTGTTCTGAATATGTATTTTTTATTTTTCAACATAATCTTTTCCCAGCGATGTTCCCATCCCTGTAATCCATCCAAATATTACACGGCGTTTTACTCTGCGAAAAAGTGACCCACGAAGGTGATAGCCTCTTTATTTGACAAAAATCTCTATCCTTCCAGTGCAATTTTCAGATGAGGTAACAAAAAGAAGTCGTTTGGGGCTAGATCTGGTGAGTAAGACGGATGGTGAAGCAGTTCAAACTGTAATTGAACGCTGGGTGTGCGACGGTGCATTGTGTTGGTGAAACAGGATTTTCTTTTTCTGTAAATTTGGCCGTAATTTCTTTTCTACTGTTAGCTTTTCAAGTAATGCATAGTATGCTTCTGTTATGGTTTTTCCTTTTCCCACTTCCCCAGTAGGAAAAAGTTTTTGCTTTTTTGGAACCGGTTCCCCCTTTTCAGTCTATTGTTTGGACTGTATGTTTGTTTCGGGCGTGTATCCAAGTTTTAACTTCAGTAATTAATCGGCGCCAAAACTCGGATTTATTGCGCTCAAACTGCGCCAAATAGGAAATGTTCATTCGAACACGTTTTTGGTCTAATGTAAGCAAACGCGGCACCCAACGCGCGGAAAGTGTATAACTGTTGATTTAACATGTGACTAACACGCTGTTTTGAAATGTTCATAACCTCTGCTATCTCTCTCACTTAATTCGGCGGTCGTCTACCACCATTTGATGAACTTTGGCGATGTTATCGTCTGTAGTTGCAGTTTTTGGACGTCCCGAACGTTCATCGTCTCCCAAGATCTTACAGGCACGTTTACATTTAGCTGCCCAAAATTTCGCTGTAGTAAATTATGGTGCAGAGTTCCCATACACAGAACCAACTCACCATTAATTTGCATAGGCGTATCGTCTTTCAAAAACAAATATTTAATGACAGCTCGCGTCAACTCACTCAAACGACTGTTCCATAACAACTGCGCATCCAAAATGGCTGAAAATTTGGTGAGTAACTGTCCACAGATGAACCATGAAAATTCATTAACTTTCATTTACGAATGCTGCCATCCTCACGTAGAGGTCGGAAACTAATCAGAGCAACGTGATTGTATTATGTACAGAGTGAAACGAAATGAATTCAATTGATAAGACTTTGCTTGATTGAAATCCATCTTCACTAAATAAATCGGAAAAAGTGTGATTTCTGCTGCATATTGATATGAGCGGACAAACAGTGCCTTTATCAATTGCAAATAAAGTACTTAGATAACGATATCAATTAATCATTTATATAGGTACCTAAAAAAACTTATGGTAAATCTACTTTTGGTAAAAGGTTGAGTAATTGTCTATAATTACGATCCAACTTATCCTTAAGGATTTTCCTAGAACTCTCGAGTGCTCCCGAAAGATTGAGTTTGATTTCTCTTTGCCAATCTATAATTTTTAATACATGAACGTAAAATATTTGTGGTTTGGAAAGCAATATTTAGTATTCAGAATATTTCATTCTTTTCGATAAATTTGATAATTTTACAATCTTGATTTCTGGAATGCCCCAAGTTGACCAGATTATAAACTAACCTAACCTAACCTGACCAGATTATAAACTAAGCTCTTCAAATATTTGAAGCGGGTTTGAGGTAATTCTGCATTGCAACAAAAGCACTCTATGGATTTCTTACCATTTCCTATGATGGGAAAATATCGCAGGTTAAGTACTTTTTGATTATCTCCTTAGTCATTTTTATGGCCTTGCTTACTATGTAAAATCTTTTCTTAAATTCGAGTGCGCTTAGACATATAAGAGTCAGGTATGATTGTTGAAATATTTTTCTACTGGTTTTCTTTTTCCATTGTTACAGATTCCTGTCCCAAACCCCCTTCCTTTCACCCTTGTCTTCGTTTGGAAATCATGGAATGCAAGAGAGAATGAAGCGGCTAAGCAGAAAAATCTTTGGTACTCTTTATGTACACACGACATTAACACAACATAAACAGACAAGCTTTTGCTAGTGCAATAGCGACAGGGAAACGAGTTTTTTCCTCAGGTTTTTCCACTCGTTTATTGAATCATACGCAAGATAGTATGGTTCCCCTGTTACATTTTCCTGAGCTCACACTTGTGTTTTTCTGACACACACTGTTGTGTTAGTGTCGTGTGTACATTTTTTTAGCAGTTCTCACTGAATAGATCTCAGTCCTCCCAGTTTGTGATGTTTCACGGTCCTGTATAAAGACAGGATTGTTTTGATAGAAATAGTACTTTACATCTACAAGTGGTCACCTTTTTTGCCACTTTCTGTAGTGAAAGTGCAACTTCTTATTTTATATTAGCCACCGCAGCAGTTGTTAAAGATTTATCAATCCAAATTTTCACATAGTAGAGACTGAATTGCTTTCCTGGATAATTCACATAGAATATTCTTTGCGTTGCTTTAGCACTACTCTTATTCTGAAAATAAGTTGACAATAAACTTTTCAGATTGATAATCTAACAACCTAAAAGGAACACTGAATCGCAAATATTATGATTCACCCGTTCGTTCCATTTTCATGAGGTTATACTTTAGAGGAGAGCGTAGGAAGTTTTGAATGTTTGCCCATTCTACATTATGTGCTTTCCTTCGATCATGTTTTGACTCACATCAAAATTTTACATTATGACATAATCCATGCAGTCCTCAAATTTTTGTTACTATCCTTTTCATTCATTCAAAGAAATGAATGAATCACAAATATTGAAAACACTTAAAAACATTCAGGGATCAACAGAAAAGTTGAAAGAAAAGTAAAAGATTAGAACTTATTCATTGCGTTTTTCTTCTATAATATAGTCATGGCCTGGAAAAATAAAAAAGCATTCGAAAGTCTTCAAAATAGTTGGTACTAACATCACTTTTTAATTTAGGGGGTAAAATTGAGAACCTAACAACTCTGACGTACAAGGTTCCCAAAGTTTGATCAATCTTCAATAATTTGCGAAAGAACATCCTCATGCAGTATGTGGACCTTTTCTTTAGAAAATCATTCAAATGAATGTGAGTTAATTCTCAACAGACTAAAGTCGAACAACTATCACATCATAAAACAATATACAATTATGACTAGACCAAAGTCCGTGCGTTGAATTTTAGAGGGGTACATTGAGATCATTGATTGACAGTGTATAGATTGTGTATTTTCTGATAGATTAGTATATTTTCGTGAGAAACTATTTTATCTTTCTTAGATATATTTTGACTATACTGTCTTGAAGATTAGTATTTTTGTTTACGGAATTGATTTAATTCGGAGGAAAACGAACCTATAATTTCTTTGATAAGTTATATATTTTTTGCAGATAAAATTGAGGAATCCTTTTCATGACTGAATATTAGTCTTTCAAAATTTTAAGTGATTCTTATCTTGTGCCAATATTACATAGTACAAGAAATACAGATTGGACTTTCAACTTATTGCTACCATGCAGATATAAATGTCAGGAAATATTTTCACGCATTTTCATAAATTCTGAAATATATTCTATATATTAAAATAAAAAAAGTGCATTATATCGAAGCATTATTTTGTTTACCTTCGTCTCTTTGAATAATGAGAAGCACTAGGAACCTCAGATCCAAGGGAACCCACAGGGGATTGAACCACATGATGACTTGGTTGGGGTTGCAAATATGTAGGGGGCGGTGCATAATGAGGGGGGCCGCCCCCAGCATAAGCGTACATGTCCACTTTAAGGCTCTGCAAAGTTCACACAAGTCAAATGTCACTCAAACCACACGCATATTAACGACCTATATATAACTAATATACACGATTGACACTTTTTTTATAAACCTGTTGATTGTTGTGAAACCCTCAAATTCAACAAAGTCAAAACAAAAAAACGACTTCACTTGAGATAATTATTTCATCATCGAGTATTCATTTGAATTGTGACTGAATAAAATTTTGAGAGCACCCTATATTGTAATAAACACGGTGATGTTTACGCGGAACGGGTCGTCCGTTGTAACAAGGCAGAAGATGCGGACTGATTCACTGAATTGCTGAAACTAGTGAAGTTCGAGCCACTCTTAGAGTGGCAATGGTTCCGAACTCTGTCTAGAGTGGGGTCTTACCATGGTAAAGGCATGTCATGGGTGATATACGAGGAATAGGATGAGACGACACCGTAGGTATCGAAATTTTCTGAAAGGCAAACCGCCTGTGGGGCCTTCTTGCTGTTCCAGTCCCAGAATTTACATCTCATGGGGCCATCCAAAAAACCATAAAACTCTTTTATTGTTGACGTTAAAATAATGAACTATATTCAATATAAAAAGTATTCTTATTATATTAGATCAAAATACCTAACGACGCTTTCTCCCGAAAAAAATTCAGTATAGAGTAACACAGAAATTCAATTTTATAATTAAATTTTTTGTAGTGAAATGAACAAGTTTTTACACGAATATTTAAAATTACCAGATCCCAAATTTTCAATTTCAGATAATAATATTTTCTTAAATTTTTTCTTCAATAAACATGGTGATAATAATTTTGCTCGATTGTACTAGTCTCCAACAGTTAGTTCTTCGGCGGATCATTATACAATCATTGGAAAATGACAAAAAAAAGCACACAATACTCAAACCATCAAAGATTCCGAAACAACATAAAATAATTTTGAGAATAATAAATAACGAAGTAAACAAAAAAAAACCACTTCATTTACATCCATTACGACACATTAGATAATTTCTTTCCGAAGTTGGAGAGAAAATAAACGTAACTTTTAGTGCTAAAAATTATACAGCTAGTAAATGGATGAAAGTATACGAGAATCTCTGGTTGATCATCTTGTTTGCGTCCACCAACAACGTTGGACGAAATAGGAAAAATAATCTATGAAGAACAAAAACAAGGCGGACATATATGAAATTACCACAAATATGTTTAAAAGTATTGGTCCGGAAATATCATATCCTATATCGGTGATAACGAACAAATGCGTTGTCGTTGGTGTCTTCCCGGAGCAGATGAAAAAGAAAAATATTATGTCCATCTTCAAAAGGGGCAACAAGGCAGATTCAAGCAATTATAGACCCATTGCGATCCTACTGGTTTTGTCCAAAGTTGTAGAAGTTGTTCTCAAGTCGAGGTTAATATCATATCTAGAAAATTATAAGTTCCTTACCAAAAATCAGTATGCATATCGACGAGGTCAGTCTACCACTACAGCGCTACTAGACTTGTTAGAGGAGCTCTTGGCAGAACAGGATTCCAATCTTGAAAAGCAGCTTATTACTAGAGATCTATCAAAAGCCTTTGACTCAATCAGTATGGACATACTGTTAGTATAGAGTTAGAAGCATATGGTTTGAGAAGTGACACCTTGCAAATTATGAAAGACAAGTTTGAGACAAAACTCTATCGATTAAATTTGAGTTTCGATGTGCTTCAGGGGTCAATTTTAGGACATATGATTTTCATTTCATTTATTAATAATCTAAATTTGAAGGATTAAATAATTGTGCTCATCTCTTCGCTGATGATGTTATCTATGTATTGAACACCCCCAAAAAGACGAAGAACAACGAGTTATCTTTGATTCTTGGTTTGCGAGCAATGAAATAAGAATTAACTACGACCAAACCCAACATCTACACCTTTCATCAAAGGAAAATAAAAAAATAAAGATGTTGGGCTTAATCGTAGGCATTAGAATAAATTGACAAGCCCATACTCAAGAACTAGAGGAATCTAGATAGGGTTTGGCATATAACATGATCTTCGGTTTTGCAGACGATTGTACCCTGGGTCCGTCTTTCAGTAGTCTGCGGCCGATTACAGCTGCAGAATATCAGCGTCAATTAATTAATAACTCAAACTCTGACTTACAGAGGATATCTGAGCACCTGGTGAGCTTCAACGCGAGCAAGACGCAAGCAACTACGTTTTTTGAAAGGTCCCCGCTGGAGAACCTCCTCTAATGATGCAAGGCTAACAAATTACATCCAAAGATTCGATGTACCTTGATTAACGGTCAACTCCGGGTTTTGCTGGCATGAACATGTAACAGCAATAGCAAAGTCGGCATCAGCTAAACTTAGTTTTCTTTTCAGAGCCAAGCGATACTTCACGTCATCTCAGCTGTTGCTCCTATATAAGGAATTCGACCTGCTTTGGAATATTCTTCCCATGGATGGGGATCTGCTCTATGAGAATTCCTTCGTTTACAGGGCCGGTGATTTGTGGAACTCGCTTCCGTCCAACATCTTCCCAACATCCTACAATTTGGCCCTATGCAAGAAGCGAGTAAACAGACACCTCAATTCTTCCCAGGTGTCCACTCATGTGGTGTAACAGGTTCGCCTATTCCTGAGAAGCGCGCAAAAAAAAAATAATGTCAAGGATGTCAGCAGCAATATACATATTGAGAACTTACGAGGCAGTTAGAACAGCTTACTTTCAACATCGTTCTAACATAAGCAATTCTTCTTTGGGGAGCATAACCTGCTACACGGGATGTTTTCGTCAAATATGGGCTCTATAAGAGCTCTGTGGGCTAAGGAAAAGAAACAGTTGTATAGAAGACTTTGTTAGAACAAGAAAACTCACTATTCTGGCAGTATACATACTTGAATGTGTGAAATGTGTTCATAACCATCATAAAATCAACACAAAGAATCAAAGTAACCTTTGAAATCACGTTTCACAAAACGAAAAGAACACAACAAATGTTAATTACTGAGGACCAAACTCAACAATAAAGTTCCATTTGACATAAGAGGCCTAAGTCAAGCCATGTTTGCTTTGAAAATTGAGAACCAACTACTCAAAAATCCGGTATACAGTTTGGAGGAATATATGATAAATATCTTCTGAAATTGTGATCTGTATCAAAAATTATTTTCGACAATCATCTTATATCAACACTTATTTATTATAGTGTATTGTATGTCTTGCTTTTGTATACCAGGTATGTAAATATGAAACTGGAATTTACCCATAGATGGCCCTAGCTGTCGATGTGGTTACCACAGACCGTGTTTTGTGCGCCATTTTATTGTTTTGACATCAGACAAAGAATTTCAACTCATAACAGTACACAATTTTGTTTCATACATACATACATCATAGTGTGTAATAACGTTATACATGTCGAATTTCGTGACTGGAAACTAGGATTTGCGGACAGCATTCGTTTTCTGTTATCATTTGAAGAAAACTGCTGCAGAATCGCATCGAATGCTTGTCGAAGCTCACGGTCTGCATGCTCTTGGTAAATCACAGTGCTTTGAGTGACTTAAAAAGTTCAAAAATGACGATTTTGACGTGAGTGACGAAGAACGAGGAAAACCACCGAAAAAGTTTGAAGGCAACGAATTGCAAGAATTGTTGGATGAGGATGATGCTCAAACTCAAATACAACTCGCGGATCGAAGCTGTCTCCATACGTTTGAAAGCCATAGGAAAGATCCAGAAGATGGGAAAATGGGTTCCACATGAACTGAATGAACGACAGCAGGAAAATCGGAAAACCATTTGCGAAATGCTGCTCGCCAGGTACAAAAGAAAGTCATTTCTCCATCGAATTGTGATAGTTGATATATTTCGAGAATCTCAAACGTAAAAGATCTTGGGTAACTCCAGGCGAACCAGCAACATCAACTGCAAGACCAAATCGCTATAGACGGGAGATAATGGTTTGTGTTTGGTGGGATCAGATGGGTGTGATCTATTACGAGCTGCTAAAACCTGGCGAAACCGTTAATCTGAACGCTACCAACAACAAATGATCGATTTGAATCGTGCTTTGCGTGAAAAACGACTAGAAGATCTGAAAGGGCAAAACAAAGTGATTTTGCTTCATGATAATGCACGTTCTGAGACAGCTTGCGTCCTCAGTGTCGAGGGGCTGTTCTTCGCAACTATTTATTTTGCTAGCATAGAATCCCACTTGAGATATGGTATCGTGGCATGGGGCAACCGCGCATCTTGCTTTCAGTTATTTAGACTCCAACGGAGGACCCTCAGAGTGGTGGCTGGACTGAACTATAGAGACTGTTGCAGGGCGGCATTCAGAGACTCTATTTGTGCTGGAATCTCTGTTTTTTGCTCACGGAAGAAGGGACTCTAATTTGGTGAACTCTGATATTTACAATCACCACATGAGAAATAAGCTAGATATGAGAATTGATCACTTCAGGCTCAGCAAGTCACGAAATGGGCCGAATTTCTTCTCGAGAATTTTCTTCAATAAACTCCCGGGTCAGATAAGAAGTCAATTCACGGTGTCTTTCAAAAACACTGTAAAAAGAATCCTAATTGATTTACTCAGTGGATGAATTTCTGGGATTAAATCTCTCTAGATTTCCACTTTGAACCTTTGCATTTTCGTTTATGTGCTTGTTTTTCTCATTTCATACGACTATTGTTGCATAATATGTTCGTTTTGAATAATACTTTACATTAAATTTGACCCATGCAAAGAATGTATTTTGTAAAGCATCAATAAAGATTTACTTTACTGTACACCATCACACACAGCAAAACCGATCAAGGCAACGATTGAGACATTTCGTTGGGAAATACTTCCGCATGCGGCTTGCTCTCCAAACTTGGCTCCGTCCGATCATCACTTATTTTCATCAATGGGACACACTCTTGCTGAGCAACGCTTTGTTTTCTTACGAAAACTTTCGAAAATGGATAACTGACTGGTTTGCTTCGAAAAAGCAACAGTTTTTTTGTCGTGATATACACAAATCGATAGAAAGGTGGGGAAAATGTATAGCTAGCGATGATTTACCATGTAAATATTTTTGATGCGCAAATAAACTATACTATACTATACAATGCCTTACCGAATAATTAGTGTCCTTAGCAGGACATCTACGAGATTTTGTGACAAGATGGCTTGGTGGTCACTTTAGGCGAGCGGAATCGATCATGGAGTGCAAGTAAAATGGGAACTGCTACAGGAGCGCCTACAATTCGACGAATGCTTCCTGAACGAGGGTTGAACATTGGTAAATGTACATGTTCATCAATGAAGCGAATTTTAACATGGAGGGAAACTGGTTAATACTTTTTGGAAGGCTATATGGTTGAATACGTAGCATTCGGTTTTGGATCAGTATTAGTTTTAGGTGACGTAACTTAAGCACCTAGCAACATCATTTTACCTATTGTGGTACCATATAAAGAAGAAATGGAGGTACACTGCTCAAAATGGTCTAATGAACAGTAAAAATATTAAGCGTAGGTCATACAATTCGCATTAACTACTTCAAATTTTTACATGGTATAATTAATACATCTTTCTAGTCTCTGAAAAATTCGAAATAGAATACAAAACGAATATTGATTCCGTGAATTTAAGAAAATAAACAATCCTTCACCACGAGCATTAATAACAGCACGACATCGTTCTGGCATGCTCAGAATGCAATTATCAATTGGATTCTGAGGAAGTAGATTCCATTGTTCCATTACGGCATTTTCAAAAGCTGGACGACCTTGAATATTCGCCATAAGGGGATCAAGCCTCCCCTGAAGCATGTCCCAAACATGCTATATGGGGTTCAGGTCAGGAGACTGTGGTGGCCATTGTAAAATATTGATATTCTCCCTCTGAAACCATTCTGGTACTGGGTTTGCAGTGTGTGGAGGGCGTTGTCATGCCTATATAAAAAATTTGGTCCAGCCGTGTTTCGAAACGGTAAAACTACAGGTTGGAGAACATTATCAATGTAGATTTGATTATCCATATTCCTTTGAAGACAAATGAGGTCTGTTTTATCATGCAATGAGGTTCCAATCCATACCACTCCATACCAGTAATAATAACTGTGTACTTTCTGGAAATGCCTGAGCCTTTTCAATGGACCCTTTAGACGCCATACCCTTACCCTTCTACTATTCGGGTGAAACCCGAACAGAGACTCATCCGTGAAAAGAACGTTGGCCCATTCTGGTTAACCCCAAACAACATGCACCTGTGCCCATGCTAGTCGGGCTGCGCGATTGCCAGGTCTAAGTGAAGGGACTCTGATTGGTCGATGAGAATAAAGACCAGCTCCATGAAGACGATTTCTGGCAGTTTCGTCAGTAATAGATACTCCATGTGTATCTTGGAAATTTCTAGAAATTTCACGAGCTGTGATTGAAGCTTTTCGTCTGGCTTGAAGCACAATAAATCTATCTTGGGCAGATGAAGTTTTTTTTAGGACCTGTGTGCCATTCCTTAACATCATCAGTATCCATAACCGACTTATCACACTTTTTGACATCGCACATTCACCCACTACTCGGATCTGAGAACTACCACCTTCAATCATACCCACTGCACGTAATTTTTCATCTGGCGTTGAATGTCGACGTTGCATTATTTTCTAATACCCTAGCTCATAAGAATTCAGTATCACTCAAAGAAAATAACGACATTAACTGGATTTTTGAAGAATAATAAATATCGCATTTTACGGTATCTTTTCAACATCTGTATTTTTTTATGAAAACATGTGTTGATCTGCTTGACTCAACATCCACGGCTGTTTTGATTAACTACGTAAGTCCACCAGGTGCAAAATCAGCATTTATAAAGATATCAGAGTGGTAATCATTAAAATTAGTCAAATAATCTTGTTGTTCCCTAGACCATTTTGAGCAGTGTAATTCTATCTTTATGGACGCATGTCCTCATCGAGACAAAATTGTCACAAAAAGTCGTATAATTCCACCATATTCACATAATAGATTAAGGCGCTAGATATGTGCTAAATTGCTTCGGGAAGAGTAGATTAATTTTCCTCAAGAATTCATAACAAACCCAATTAAAAGTATGCCAAGAAAAGTAGCAGCCATTAGGAAGAGTCGTAAAGAACCTACTACTTACTAATTGGAAAAAAGAATTCTTTCTGATTTTTCTACTTTGGATACCACATGATCATGCCAAGACGTGTTTGCGCCTAGTAAGTTACGTGAAGATGCTAGAGGAATTGCAAATTCCTACATAATCATGTCGGGTTATGCAACGTTAACTTTTTAAGAAAGTGGTTACTCTCCAAGACAAAATTTCTTCCAGATCTTTGGTAAGTAGTAGAACTTCAAACATTTAAACGACGAAATGTGCCGTCATCTACAAAGCTATATATTAGATTTTTCGTTCTTTCAAGCAGGTCGTTAATATAAAGAAAAAGAGAAGAGGGAATGGAACCATGAGGAACACCCGTGTTGATAAAAAAGCTATCGGAGAGGAATCCGTCAATCGCTATTTTCAAAGAATGTTCGTTTTGGTTTATAAAAAAGTTCACTTATTATTTATTTGGAAATTCGAACAGTAAGTTCAGTTATTACTGAACTTGAACATTTTCGAAAAACTTTTTCGAATTCGAAAATTTTCAAACAAAAAGAATGAAATCGATCTCTTCTTGTAATGGGCTTATCAACGACGATCATCATCACTTTGATAAAAAAACTTTTTCGTATCATTTGTTTTATCGAAAATTGCATAGATAGCCATGTATAAATCATGAGCAAACAAAATTATTGGCTAAATTGAAAAATATTGTACATTTCGTCATTTTCATAATGATCCTGTGGTTGTTATAACAATATCGTCATGTCATTAAGTCAATATAGTAAAAGATGAAATTTACATTATGTGAAACTAATGATCACGAATTACAAATCGTTAAGGAACTCATTTCGCAGATTTAATGCAGAAATTGATTGTATAATGAACACTCTATAGATGTGAATTTGTCTATGTCCATGAAGTGATTTTTATTGATATTATCGAACGCTATCATAAAGGAGGGGAGTCTGATAAGTTAGTGATTTCTTGATTACGATTTTTTGCCTTCCAAATCATAATTTTTCTTGAAGAAGGCCCAAAGTAGGTGTTTTCAGTCTTGTTCGACGCCAATCTTTTACCACTTAGCTATTTCTTATTGTTTGAAAGCAGGATATAGCCACACGGGGTTAAATCTGGGCAATATGCTGGATGGTGTAGCTGTTCGAAGCTCAATTAATGGATTCTTGCCATAGTGATTACAGACGTGTAACTCTTGCATTGTTGGAACAACACTTTTTTCTCGTTAAAGCAGCCTGAAAGGGAAGTGATTAAGAACTACACTAACCGACAAAAAGACAACCAAAATGAAACAGGATTATTGAACCTACATGTAGGTGTTTCACAGAATAACTTGAGAATACAAAAAAAATGTTCATGGACGTTTGTGAAAAACAGAGGGGAGATTCTATCCAATTGGTTCCATTGGAGACAATTTGTCTTATCGAAGTTTAATCATTTCTAAAAAATTCTATATTTATGTAACCCATAGATGCATGCGAAGTTTTTAATATCATTGGGAATCTCAAGAAGAAGAAGTCTGTAGGACATGATGTAATAACCATTCTGCTCATCAAATTTGTGGATAGCATCATTGCGGAACCATATTACGAATCTAAGTCTGACCTCAGATATTTTTCCAGAAGATAACTAAAATTAAAGCTATATTCAAGAAGGGTGGTGACACGACTCTAATAAATATAGACTAGAATTAGTCAATGCTGCCTAATTTTAGCAAAATTTTTGAGCTTGCAATTGTGGAGAGAGTAACATCATTTCTGGAAGCGTTCTCAATCCTGCTAGGTTCCCAACAAGAGTTCAAAAAAAGATAATCAACTGTCACTGATATTTATGCAGCTATTAGTAATTTTATTATTATTATCATATATGTAATTACGGAATAAGAACTTAGATATTAGTTCTATTCTATCCCAAATGATTAAAGAAAAAAAAAACAAAAACACGAAAAGATGAAGTGAAAAGTATCTAAAAGGAGAGCAGGTTGTCTATAGTGTTTTCGAACAGGTATACAGTTCCAGCCCCCACATTATCATCGGTCAGCGCATACCAGTCGCGGAATACACGGTTGGACAGGAAAAACTGTCTGTTTTTCCCTCTTGGGTTTCATGCTATGAACCTCAAGCGCTCATTGTGGTTCATTTCGAAAAGGGCTCACATTGGCGTAATTGTAGCGAAGAAAACGAAAGGTGAAGATTAAGTCACCACGTAAGCGTCGATTTTCGATGTAATATATATATATATATATATATATATTTCAGATCTTCGAAACAGTGTCCAAGGGTATATGTGAAAACACAATCCGAATGAGGTATGTTAGTGAGTTGGCGCTTTTGGAAATGTTGATATGCTCAGACCATGTCAGCGTGGAGGTGACAGTCACAACAAGGTCGGCATATGGAGAAACCTGTCTCAAGCGTACCCAATCGATCCCATATCTGAAACGCGGATTATTTTTGCTTACGTGAATCACAACGCACTTGTCGATGTTGAGGAGAAAAAGATCATCCTGGAGTGATAAATGGTGAGTAAAAAAGTTTGCGTACACTTTAGTGTTGTCCGCATTAAAGTACTGGGCACACCGGATGTATAGAGGAAGGTCACTAGCGTTTGCAACGAATAGGGGAGAGCCCAGAATCGATCCCTGGGATACCCCAGAAGTAGAATGTTTCTCAGACGAAAAGAAAGTGCCGACCTTGACCACGAAACTTCTTCTAGTCATGTGGTCCTTTATCCGATGGTTTAGTTGAGAAGAAACAGCGGTAATATGTTCGAATCTGAAAAAGCTTTGGACAGCGTTGATCACCGAAAGTTGGTTGTGAAGTTAGAAGCATATGATATTCGGGGCGCCTGCCTCAGGTTTATCAAGTCATACATTTTAACTAGGTATCAATATGTATGTGACGTGGATAAGAATGGCAATGAGGTTGTTTCTACAAAAATTGAGGTACTTAGAGGTGTACCTCAAGATTCTATCTTGGGGCCTCTTCCATACATTAATCATGAAATTGACATACCAGAATGAACAAGGAACTTAATCATCCAGTATGCTGATGATACATCCTTGATCATCACAGGCCAGAATATTTAACAACTTGAAGAAAAGGTAGATTGCAAACATTTGAGACTTCTTTGTTTCGAAAAACTAAAACTAAACTTATGTTTCAAACAACATAAGTATAATATGTAAATATAAAAGTAAAAGAAAATCATGAAGTGGTCTTTCCTGGGGTCAGGTTCGATTCAAGGCTTGATTGGACAGGGTTAGGAGGGAAGTGGAGATGTATCAGATCGATATTAGATTTGGATTACTAGGAAAGCTGCAGGTTGCACTTCGTCGCCAAAAACATTTTCACTTTGCCTACTCTGTACATTTACAAATGCTCAATTTTCCCAAGAGTAAACTTAGTGAATATGCATAGCAGTGAGGATCATAAATAACACAAGATATAAACCCTAACTTAAAGCCAAAATGAATGATGCCGAATGCATCCCAAAAAAAATGTAGGCATAACATTATTCGTGTAGGTAGTCAAAAATTGCAGTCGCGTCTCCCATTAAGCTGACAACCTTTTCGTATGCAAAAATTCATGTAAAATGTAATAAATCACTCTTTTCCATTTCTGTTGAAATGTCTGTTTAACTACGCAACTTGCTCAAAATCTCACAAATTGAATTGCAATCTCTCAAGTATATAATTTCCACTACATACATTGTTGGCACTTATACCTCGTAGATAAAATGAAATTTATCATAATTAATTCATAGATTGAGTACCTCATTACTTATTCAGGTACTTAACTTCTCTTGATTATCATCTCCTCTCAACATGACTTAATGAATACTTGAAATTTTATGTATCTTCAAAATTTCCCATCGTCAATTTCTAGCGAGCAGTACCGCTCGAACTTGTTCCTATTTTTGACAAGCATTCCCTCCATAAATCTTCATACACAAAATTTCGATTACCAAACAAAGAACATACAGAACATGCGAAATATTCAGTTTACGAGGGCAAATTTCGATTTTTGGAAAGAAAGAATTGCAGAAATTTCAATCACCATCAGTCATCATAATTCATTGGCTTCGAAGGTGGTCGTGAGTCCGTGGCTGATGACGAAAATTGAAGAATCGTAAACAGCAAGCTCCAATTTTACAATTAGAGCATTATCAGAAATACTTGTCTTCTTATTCGAGGTTAAATCCGACCTAACCTCCATCAAAACTTCTTTTAGAGAAGACAACTCATCAGGATAACGAATAGCGCACACCTAATGAGCCACGATCGTACTAACGACACTGAAGTTTAAGAAGACAGTTCCCTATAAGAAAGTTTGCGACCAAAAAACTCCTATCTTCTGCTCGAAGAGCACGCCACTTTTGGGTCAAAAGTTCAACAAACATCATGAAGCAACTCTACAAATTATTATCAATCTCAACCGCTCGGCTGATTTCAATTCATGAAATTCGACGTCATGTCAAATACCAACTGTCTATTTTCAACATTTCGGCGTCTAAAGTGTTCACAAAAATCCATCCAAATATCCCTCATCATTATAAATGCAGTTGGTTCAAAGTTCAACTTGTAAATCGAAAATTTCCCTCGGAACTGCGATCTTTTCAGACCACGTTCGCCACAAATATTAATGGGACATTCGAATTATTATCGACTTGGGATATCTATATTTAGGGCGAACTAAGGCAAGTAACCGACGGCATTTCCACGCCCCTGCATTGCCTTAAATGTGGTTCTGCTGAGATTCTATTATGATAAGTCGCTTATTCTACCGCTTATCAGTTAATAAATAGTCGACATTTTACGTTATGCAAGTTCATTCAGTACATCACTTTATCGTACTCTTTCAGCCCTTATTACTCTACCATTAGCGGGAAACGAGGCGGAAACCACCACACCATGACGCGGATCTACTTAAGATGATGAGTAACCATAGGCCTTGAATCTCAATTCTTTAACGATTATTCAAGAATTATTTCACTTCCTCGAGCTCCATATTCGTTAGTACATATTCTATATTCTATCGAATATGCGCTTTGATGCAGAAGGAGTTTGCTTCATCTTTATCCATACAGTACCATATCGGTTACCATATCCATTAATTGAAAGGCATTAACACTAAAACTTTATTTAAACTTCGAAATATCTGACTCACCGAAATCAAGCAAAGCAGGAGGCATCAATAACATCGTTGTTCCACTTGTCGATATTAAGAAATTATTTTCTTGTTCTCTGAGAGTTAATTCGACATCTTGATAGATTTCAAGTCCCGCACATTCGATATTATCGCCTGTTTTAGCCGTCGAAGACAGCCCAAAGCAAGGGTCGCTATCAACAGATGTGTAGCCATTTTTTACAACTCGTTCAAGTGTGTTTTGTCGCCCATAACTCGTTTCCAAATTCTGTCATCATTTCGATAGTTTCCGCATAATTCTTCAACGGAAAATCAAAAACAATTTCGTTCCGATTATTTCATGGTTATTCAAGAAAATACGACGAACGCAAAAAAACAAAGCAATGGCACATCGTTCACAGAGGTCGCTACGGCGTTCTGTCGATGAAATATAAAAGTACGCCAGACACCATTTTTACTGATAGTTCATCATATCGTAGGTTAACTAAGGGATTCAACATTATAATAAATTTGCATGTATTGCCGTAAGCAGTCGCGAATCAGAATTCTTCACGCTAGCAGGAGACAGGTCGATGTTGAAAAAGACCTTGGTGTTGGCCAAAATTTGATGGGCAGGCACTGGAATCGGAACATTTCTCAAAATGATCGTAGCATTAACCTAACAGTTACACGTGCTGCCCTGCGCAGTAAAATGTTAGCGTCCTGCAAGATAACGGAATCGATCATTTCATTAAACCAGCTATTCCAAACTAGCAGACAGCCGAAAATTGTTGAGCAGTTGACTTGGTAACGTATATTATTATGGGCTCAAACTTTGCAGGAGAGCATAGACGTCCAGTTTCGCAGTATGCCAGGAAAAATTGATTATGCTTTTATAGTATCCGATCCCAATGAATTTCGGTTATTAATTTCTACTGCTATTATTAGTTTTATTGAATCAAAGGTTTGCTCATTTATTCACTGATAATATTTGCGGTTTATTTATTGTTCACAGACGCATATTCGTACTTTTCTACAATATGCTTGAACTGTAGAAACTCATTTCAGGTACCTATGTTACCTAACGTGTTTTCAATCTCTCTTCAATCAAACTTTCCTATAGTACCACACGAGCAACTTAGACCATACTGTACAAATTAAACCAAATAATAAGATCCCATCAAAAACATAAAACACATAAAAATACTTGAAAAGTCAATACAAGATTAACAGGTTGAATGCCAAGCCAAATCTCGAAAACTGGTCCAAAACGCTGAGGGCAGTTTTCAGTTAATAATTACGTACAATTCACGTCAGTGAACATCATTCATTCTTCTGTTGCTTCGTTTTCCCTAAATTTGTAAATTTAGATCATATATGACCGCTCGGGCGACTGAGGCAATATCATGCCCTAGGCGCCGAGCGGTCATTCCAACGGTCAGACACAATGCGGCATCAGTTCTGGATAACGGACGCCTCGAGAGTTGGGGAGCATGGGGACTTGTAAACAATCATTATTGTGAATTACCAAATTGAGTGCGCATCGTAGTGCCGAAGTAAAGTTAATAAAAACCATGGATAGTCGTGCAAGACGCGTGGTAAAAATGGCATTGGATAAATGCGTTTTCGGTAAGTAAATAAAAATGATGGGGACTACATCTCTTTTGATTCACGAACTGATCAAATGGATATACCGTCAAGTGATGAAGAAGTTCTCCACACTTCAGATTCGTTATCCGAAAATAAAGAGAAGAGAATCATATCACTTGGAGATTTACAGTGTTGTTCCTACACGATTCGAAATGAAATGAGAAAAGATGGAACCCAGACGGAAAACGTAATCGTACATGAAGATGAATCATCATCTTCTGACCAGTAGCAACCTGATCAGGACTTCAATGGAAGCTGGAGCGAACCGAAAGGAAATCATCAAGCATTTGAATACAATGCAGAAGCGGGATTATCTCCAAATTATGCAGCAGTTCTTTCTTATGACTTGTCTCCATACTCTCGTTTTCGAGCATTTCTCGATGAAAACATAATGAGAAATAGCCGGCTCGGTGGCGTATGGAATATGATGCTCGTCTCCTACGCAGAGTTACCTGGTTCAATCCCCACAAAGTCGGTGCGATTTTTCGGATTCTAGAAATCGCTTGAGTGTCCATCTTTCGGAGGAGATGTAAAGCTGTCGGTCCTGTCTAACAGAGATGTGTTGGACATTAAAGATCCCTTCCCTCGACACGAGAGGGGTTCGGCAAAATTCCTGGGTTAGTGAGGTGACAGAATTCCCCGGCGTGTCATTAGCCCAAAGGCAGAAAAAGAGCACGTTAAAGGAAAAACAAACAAAAACAATGAGAAATATGGTTGACCAAACGTGCCTCTAAGCTACACAAATACTCACAGAATCCGAAGAAAAAAGTAGACATTCCAGATTACATCGATGGGTTCCTACAAATGAAAACGAACTTCTTAGTTTCATTGGCATCATTGCCTACATAGGGTTAGTAAGAATGCCCTCTCTAGATAATTATTGAAGCGAAGACGAATTATATAAAAATACTTTCATCTCGAAGGTGATGAGTGGAAATCCTTTTCAGCTTTTATTGAGAATGTAGCATTTCTCGAATAACGAAGAATGCCCAGAAGGCGATAGATTACATAAAATTCAACTTTTACTAGATCGTCTCAATAGAAAATATCAGGAGATACATTTTGCGTCAATGAATCCATGATCTCATTTCAAGGAAGACTTGCTATAAAACATTATATTCCCAAAAAACTCACAAGTATGGGGTGAAACTGTTCAAACTTTGTTGTGATAATGGAATATTCGGATTTATGCAGGAAGGCAAAATAACGAAAGTTCTTGTTCTGTTCCTACGAATGTCGTTTTGAACCTGTAAGAACCACTTCTTGATTCTGGGAAAACACTCGTAGCCGACAATTTTTATTCCAGCCTCGAACTGGTGAACAAACTATTGAATGGAAAAACCCATTATATAGGAACGCTCAGGTCCAATAGACGGGGAAACCCGAAAGATGTTATAGTAAAGGAGCTGAAAAAAGGAGGAATTTTTGGTCTTGAAAACGAAAAAGGTGTATGTGTCATGAAGTGGCGCGATAAACGCGATGTTCTCTTGATTTCCACCAAACATACCCTGGAAACTGTAGATGTTCGAAGGCATGCTGATATAATAAAAAAAACCGAAAGCAGTTATATGTCGGATCAGATTTCCAGTTATCACACAGCTCTCAGAAAATCTTTGAAGTGAATTGTGAATGCCCATATAATTTAAAATAAACTTACTGATAAAAAAATTTAGATTACGTAGTTCAGATAAGAACTAGTAAGGACACTTTTTTTGAAAGGCGCTAATAACAATACACCTGAAGAAGCAGTAAGACACATAGAAGTGAACAATCTGAAGAGAGCTTCGTCAATGAAATCGCATTCATTTATGAAAAGAGAAGTTCCTGTTGAAAAATCTAGAAAGTACTGTAGAGGTTGCTACGAGAAAAAAAGAGAGGTGAAATTTCAAAAAACAAAGTGATGCGATAAAAATCCCCACTAATGTTTCGATTGTTTTCAATTGGTACACAACAAATGACTTATGTGAGTCTTTTGGTTGTCTGTGTAGCCCCTAAAATTTTTTTTCCACATAGAAAAAATTGTGTTCATTTTTGAAGCGACATTCTGAGAGCTTGTGCTATGTGGCGTTTCTTTCGAACATGAAAAAAGTAAACATGTTAGTTTTGGAGATGATATTTGTATTTTTTGAGTTCTTTTTGTTTTATACATTTTTTGTGCAATACCAAAATGGATTGTTTTTTTCTGGGGTACTGTTTCCGTTTTCTGTTTCGAATCATTTTGGCAATATTTTTTGTTATATGAATTTTTACATGAATAAATATAAAAAGAGAGAATTTCAATATTCATAAATTCAAAATCCATCAACCTCGCAACTAAAATTTCGATTGAAAAATTCGCACCAGTCCAACATCCCAAAACGCTCCAGCGTTCATTCTTCCGAAGCATTTGAGTGTAACAGCGGTCTTTCAATCGCATCATCATTATTAACAGGTTGACTGCCAGGGCGGTCATATATGGCCGCTAGGTGATTATTCCAATCCGAACGGAGCGGTGAATGAAAGAGTAAAATGGTCAATTCGAAATTTCCCGGTACGTCAATTTGTCTTACCTCTGTGAAGAACCTCTTGTGTAGCGAAATGACAAACAACAAATTTTAATAAAAAATTGTCCAAAAGACAACTTTAAAAATCTAATATGATTTAACTAAACTACGCCACTGGGAGTTCATTGCCACCCCAAAGATTCAAAGTGAAACCCCTAGCGGCATCTATGATTAACGTACACAAATGATGGTCATCACGTTAAGAATTCTATGTACTTGCAGATTTCTTTCGAGCACAACTATCTGTCAAAAATAAATAAATAAATAAACTACAACACAAGCAAAAAACTCACCCTATGCTTCCAGCTCGTCGTTTTTGGATGCCCTTTGTGGGATCAGCACCTTGAATAAATCAAAATAACATATGAAACCTGAAATTTCCCCTTATGTAACTATTTACTCATGAAAACACCTAGAGCTTCCTTTGGAAAAACCAACATAAAAACTAACTAGAATATTCTCTAATATGATTGTTTTAACTTAACTGCATCAATGAAAACAACAACATTTGTGTTTGCTTAAATTGCACATTTCAAGAGTGAGATAAAGTAATATTTACATTGAATACTTAGAGACTATATATCAGAGATCCACAGTTACATCGTGAAAATACTATACACTGAAAGGCAGCCCCCTTCGTTTATTTCCAAGGTATTGTATTGATTATTTTTATTGCGGTGTAGAATATTAAAAAAAATTATAAATCGTTTTATAACTAACCTGTCAGTGAATGTGTAACAGCTGACATTAGAAACGAAAACCATTCGTCCGATTATTTTTAATCTGACCCTCACTAAAATATCACTGGGACTCATTCACAAAACAGGATTTTAAAAATTAGTTCATTGATGACTACACTTTTGTAGTAATGTTTACTACGGACACGGCGCCATGTTGAAATTTTCATTTACAAGTTTATGGCTTTGCTATTGCTTGCATTGCTAGGGTGGAAAGTGGAAGGGAGGTAGATGGAAGAATAGGATAGGAAAGAAGCACAGCCAGAGAAGATAGAGGAGATAATGAGAATGTCCGTTAAGCTATGTTTATGTCGATGGTATAGTTAGGCTGCGCGCACATGAAACGTAATTCAGTGGATCAATGTTTTCTGTTTTCGTTGCTGCAAGTGCCACCTATTACTGTTTTATAATATTACATAACTTTCGAAAGAAATAATTATTTAAAAAAAAATTGAGTCACAAACTATACATAACATCTTGCTTTTTTATATTTTAAATTCACATAACCCGTTTAGGTTTTATATTAAAGAAAATACACATAAAATAAGAAATCTGATTTTTAAACTTCAAATTCGAAGGGTAAAAAGATGAAGAAAACCAGTATAGCTTCATGCGATTCTCTTGTGAATAAACAATAAGAAATAAAAACTAAATTAATAATAATGAAAACAAATTAAATGAGTTGAATGGAAAAATTCCAAAACAATTTTCTTACAAATTAATTGCAATGGTCTTGACGTTATAAGCAAAAGAATTTCATTTCTACATATAACTGGAAATTATAAGCTCCATTATTATCAATTGGAAGAAAAACCGTTGCTGTTAAAGGAGAAGTATGAACTAAGCAACAAATCAAAGGCTAAATCTTGGATAGTTTCTTGAAAGATTTTTAAAATAATTAAAATTAAATTAGCTGGAGTCAGATGAAAGATGATACAGATGGTTTTGAAATTGTTAGAATATATTTAAATGCAAGAATAAGAAAGCATGACTGTAATTTATTACTTAATTAATTTAAATATATCATCAATAAAGTACTCTTTTAAATACTTTGTTTCCATTATGGTATAAATCTTTGAAAAACACTAATGATTCATATGTATTTCGTTATACATATGAAAAATTTCAAGGTATATTTCTCTTTGCATTTCAATTATAAATGCATTTTGGAAACATTGAATTAGTGCACTTTCAACAAACCTATTTTGTGCTTTCCACACAGCTTTAAGAAGGTACTTATGAATTCAATGCCCTGAAAATCTACCTTAACATTGGATTATAGTTACAAATCACAAAACTTATTAATCCTGAAACATTATTACAAGGAACTGATTATCATTAGTATTCATTCAGCATAACTGCTTCCAGCCAAAATAATCTTTCACTGTGAAAGTTCATGAGCCTTGCTGGTAAAGTATTTAGGTAGCTGTTTTGGAATAGAATAATAAGTGCTAAATTCTTTATGTTCAGACAATTAGTATAGCACAGTGAAAATATTTTTGCAATTCACACTTCATTCTTTCTTATTTTTTAAATTCATCAGTTAAGTCATGATTGAAAAGAATATCAAACACTTCTAACGTATATAAATGAATGTTTTTATTCAAATGACGTTGAATATAAAACGAAAATTTTCTATCAAATGAAAATATTCCTTATAGGGGAGAAAGCCAAAAACATAACCTTCAAAAATCCCTTCATTATCAACCAAAATGAAAGAAAAAGAACAAAATGCTATGGTTCAGTACGGGACCACAGATCACGAACTATTTCATGGTAGACTTTGTTCACGAACTTATACTTTGTTCAGTTGGTCTTGGTCTGTTTGCATACTTGTTGGAACTGATAAGTACGTTAGAAATGAGCTGAAGTAGTTCACGGATATTTCTTTCAAGATCGTCGACAAAGAATAAAATCTTTTAATTGAATGCTAAAAGCTGGAACACTATATGATAATAAGAAATTAAACTATGTATTTTACAATCACAAGAGGTTTATTGAAAATCAGGATAGCAATTTCGGCCTCTCGACCATCTTAAGCTGACAACCAGTATTGAACTAAAGTTGAAATTACATAAATACATAAACAGGTAGATATAAAATTAATGAGGTTACTAAACGAATTATGATAAAATCAGGTATTATTTAAATATATCAAATTTAGACGAATTAGCCGAGCTATACTGGTCGTTCAGGAGATTGTCCCTATGGGGAGTTTGTTGGAGTATGAAAATTTCTATGGATTCTAAGAAATCTAACTTTCCTACTTGAGGTATTTTGTGAATAATTTGAAGTTGATCTATGGGTGAAAATGATGGCCATTTTCAATACTATGTGAAGCAATAGTACATTCGTCGATTCTAGGGCTATCTTAATCTGATTGATGCTCTTTGTGTCTAGTTTTGATTGAACGACTAGTCTCACCTATATAGACGCCTTCACAATCCATGCAGAACAACATGTAAACTCCAGTATTGTCCAATATATCAGTTTCATCTTTACAATTGAAAAATTCTTGGGATAGTTTCATGTGTGTTTTGAAAGTTATTTTTATGCTGTTTTTCGGTCGAGAGACCGAAATTGCAAACCTGATTTTCAATAAATCTCTTGTGACAGTATAATGCATAGTTTAATTTCGTATTATTATCATGATTAACTGTCACGTAGTAACGGCGGAATAAATTGAATACTTGAAGAACACTATAGTATAGTATTCTTTGCTAGAGCATAGCGACAGACTGCTGTTTCGTTTTTGTGAGAAGTCATTAGTGTCACAATACCATATAGAGGTTCCTTTTCATTAGAGCGTTTTGACGCTGATTTGGAAGGTCACGTGATTTACAGAGTTGACGCTAGAAAGTTGGGAATTTCTGAACTTTATAGTGATAGACGCTAAAGTGACAAATGACAAGTTTATATTTTCGGTCTTCAAGGGTTACCAATGAAAAACCTAAGGCAACCAAATTTCTTCGATACGAAATGGCTAAGTCTCTTTTTATAGTCGTCTAGTTAATGCGCAATATTAGCTTTCGATACTCGAACAACATAGAGATTCTGACAAAAAAAATTCGGAATATACAACACTACAGAAGTGATACCAAATCAATTAAAAATAGATTTCATATTTATCAATTAAGTGTATTAACCTAATATAAGTAGAAAAATATATAAACTGACGCTGAATATTGGGAGCGTCAAAATATCATAGAAAAATAGGTCAAATGACCGTTTTGACACTCAAACCCTCACCTTATATCGATTCTCGTAAGTGTTTTGGTGTCGCAGGGTTATGCGACACTATTTTGTAAGGTGGGAATTTCAGTATGTCATTCCATAATGCATATAAATACGCATATTTATATGGAATGGCCATCATTTCGAACTGATGGGTATCACGAAAAACATCAAACATAGAACTTATAATTGCTCTATGGAAACTGAAAATCACGTGCATTTTCAGCTGATACTGATAACATGATATATGGGCGAGGGCAATAATGGGCGATAGAGCAACTAATCTAATTCATTCAATATTTTTATCAGTTGAAAGTTGAATTCTACATACCATTTATGTATATACTCATTATCCACAAAAACCTATAAATGGGAAACTACTGTGAGAATCAAAGCCTTAGTTCATCTTTTTTTCAGGTTGACGTTAGCTACATTCGATTTGTTAACTAACATTTCAGCTTTCACACTATTTATAGATAATATCTGATGCATATTACGTATAGAGACTCCTCATATTGGCTTCTAAAAGAATATATATGCTGTTAACTTAAACGCGTTGGAATAGTTGGAAATACCTATTTATAATGCAGAATATAAGCATGTTAATCCATATAATTGTTGAACATGATCTGCATGAATATGATGACAATCTGAGAGAAATCTCAAAGTTTTCAATGAAAGGTAATAATTATTCGGGTTTAAACAAACAAAATTCTGAAACTCTGTGGTTGATTCTTCATGGAGATTGATGGTCGTCTTTATTTGGAACAAGTTGAGGTATGTACGCAAAAACTGTCTTAATATAAATATTATCAACATTTTAAGACATCTTATATGTAATTATGCTTTTTGTGATTGGGTAGCTATCGAATGTTTGTTGAATTTCAATTATAGTTAAAAAGAATATGAAACTATCCCAAATACTTGATGGACAAATTTTTCACAGAATGGTTGATATATAACAATTAAAAATACTATATGCTGGTATTATTCAATATACAACTACAAATTTCTGTTCTCTTCATCAATACAGTGAATATTTCTAGAATCCCTATTGCTACTTCTTCCGATGGCATTTGATATGCTAAAATCAAAAATAACCAAAATTCCGCGGTTAATGTTAGTTTTACTTTTATAGGAAAAGTCAAGATTATGATCACAACTGAACAACTAACCATAGAGGAGCTGCTTCATCATGTAGGCAAGGGGAAATTGCGCAAAATGTGAGCATCAATATTTTCGATGTTTTGAAATAACCATTTAGAAAGAAGAACATCATGGAACAGAAAGTATTAGCTATATGTGAAGATTCAGCTATGGAAAGTTCAATGGGATGATTGAGATACTTATACATCACAGTAAGATTATTAAATTAGAACAAATTCATTGTTTTTACTGTATCAGATAAACATTTTTATTTTTATGATCTGAAGTTTATGATATTAAACTTTCTACATTCAAGAGTTGACTAGGTTTTCTCACTTTTTCTAAGTAAATTGATGATTGTTTAATGGTATAATTATAGCCCTGTGATTATATCAGTAACCTTTTGTATTTATATCATTTCCTAACATTTAAGTAGCAACTTTGGGACAATTTAATTCTCAATAAATTACTTCGAATTAATGACAAATCATAGTGATGACTTCAATATTGGGTAAATTTGAAACAAAATTGATAGACCGTAATTGAAAAATTTATTCATTCTTTGTGAAAATATTTTTCTCAAATTTTTCGCTTTTATGTAAAAGACATAATACAAAATGTGAAACTACCTAACTATTATATCAATATTCCAGAAGTTACTTTGAAACCTGTTTTCATAACATAACTCTTGTTTATTTGAATTGGGTAACAGTTAAAAGTTAATACTTTTATGCAACATATATGTAGGAAATTGCAAAATTATTTTTTTAATTTCAATTAAACAAAGTACTTAGTTTATTAAACAATTAGATTATAATTTATTTCAAAAATCACTCATTGATTCAATCAATCAAAATTTTTAGTATAAAAACAGGTACTGTGTTTTAAGGAATTTTACTTAATATATATTAAGTAAAATTCCTTAAAACACAGTACCTGTTTTTTATTATTGATAATGGAATTTTACCTAGTAAAAGCCTCCCAAATTCAAATGACAAAATTTTTAGTACCAAATTGCCAGATATATGTTTCATATCAAATCATTAATGTAAAATCTATTTGGTATATGCTCTCGATTTGATTCACATTTTCATGTGGCATTTAATGCATCAAAGTGAGGAATAGTTAAAGGCTTTCTAATACTCAATCGTATAAACTCCAATAGCATTTGTTTTCATTATAATCCTTATAAATATATGACTGTACATACACAAACTGAATAAATGAATGATCAAGAAATGTGAAAGATCATTTCAGTTTTGAATATTCTTAACCTGTGGGAGTTGTCTGTTCCCGAATGAAATGAATGAAAAAATAGTTTGAATAATTTTGTTTCTTGACATGACAACATGAAAATGAGGTGAATAGAAAATACTTTTCAAGAGGGAGTAGAAAATTTCAAGAACTAAAATATCTCCAAAGATTGGGTATCCTCATATATCTGGCTTCCTACATTAAGTTCAACTACAGATGGTAGAGTCCCAAGAGATTATCGACTCAGCAATGTCACTGGAGTCAATGTTTCCATCTATTGAAATGCAAGATTGTAATTTTGAAATCATTAGTAGATTATTAAACTATAGAGAAAGGAATTTCGTTTTTTGTTTTTTGATAATTTTGAGGATTCTTTGTTTGCAATGTAACATAAGTTTTCAATATGAAACGATTTATATCATATTGGTTTCATAGGGATAATATAATGTGAAGTAACAATTCACATACCGTGTTGTCATTGCTTTTCTCCTTATTTATTTAGTATATAGAAAATAATTCTAATTACAATATCTAACATGAATTTTTAACTTACATACTTTTCATTTTCTTAGGGTTTCCTCATTATGAAGGTGAACTGCTGGAAGGAACATCTGAAATAGGAAAAACAATGATATCCACTGGATACCCCAATTCTTCAAGTACAAGCTCCTGAATCACTTTACAGGAAAGAAATGTAAATTATTTGTACTAATTATTTTTTCTGGTACTATTTTCCTCGCAACATTGATAGTTTGATTTAGTCTAGAAACAAAATTTTCAATTAATACATATTTTAGAGAGTTTAAAGACTTTGTTAAGTGAATGAATTAATTTTTATAGTTATCAAAAATTGTCTCATCCAAGTTCATTTGTCCCTTTTAATAAATTTCAAAGTAATATTGATTTTTTCAAAAGCTTTCCAACTGAATCAAAATGAACTTTGATTAGTATATACTTGAAGAATTTAAAATTATTTATTGTGAAACCTCTAAGAATATATATAAAAATAGAATTATTTAAAGAATATTGAAAATAAGTTGATGTAAAATACTAACTTTGAGTGAAAGCATGAAGAAAGCATTAAAACTTCAAGTATTCAAACAGTTATTTTTCATTCAAGAAGTGATACACTGTCAGCAGTTTTTGAAAAATTATTTTTTACAGAAATTTCATTCATTCATTTGAATTATAATCTTTATATTACATCTAGGTCTTCTTTTGAAATCTTCAGATAGCATGATTATAGGATTATTTATCTTTGAAAACTGTCTCTGTAGGAATTACTGAAATTTAAATCTTGTACTATAAAAAACAGCATGTTTCTCATATAAGTATAAAATGAAAGCTATTGATTGAATAACCATTATATTGATACTACGTGGGATGAAAAGTAACCTCCTTGACCGCCAGAATGCAGTCAAGAAGAGTCATATATAGGCAGACATACCAAATTTCAGTGCACTACTGGCTTTAGTTTCGTTTTGACAGCAATGAACGCAACTCTACTACCGATGAAGTCCGCAGCGGCAGGCTCTCCGAGCGGCTACAGAAGACAATGTCAAAAAAGTACATGAAATGGTGTTGGCTGACCTGAAAGTGAAGGCTCAGATGCTTCGAAAATTGGTACTGAGCGCACACGCCATATTTTGGCCGATTTTCTGCATATGAAAAAGTTATCCTGCTGACTCCAGACCAAAAACACGAACGCGTAAGCACTTCGAAAGAGTGTTTGGACTTGCTGATGCGGACTTTTGGCGTCGATTGGTAACTTTCGATGAAGCATGGATCCACTATTACACAGCGGAAAACAGAATAAGTTTCCGGCAATAAACTGATGCCGGCACGAGTGCTCCGAAACGGCCGAGGGAGGCTCAATGGGTCGGTTTTCTGGGATTGTCATGGAAAAACCATCAACAGCTAGTATTACTGTGCACTATTGGAGTGATCGAAGGCCGAAATCGCTGCGAAACGGCCTTACATGAAGCGAAAAAAAAAATTTGATTTTGCAAGACAATGTATCGACGCACAAGAGCATAACCACGACTAAAATCAATGATTTAGGGCTCCAATTGCTTCCGCATTCACCTTATTCGCCCGCTTTGCCTCCCTCGTACTATCATCTCTTCCCAAACCTCAAAAGATGGCTCACCAATAAAAAATTCAGCTCACGCGAGGAAATCAACGACGCCGCGGAGGAGTATTTTGCAGACCTTCCAACAAGAAGTTGGAAAACGCTAGAATAAGTGTGTCGAGTTTAAAGGGGTTACATTGAATAAAATACAAAAAAAAAATTTTATTTCCAAGGAGGTTACTTTTCACCCCACCTAGTACAATCAGTAGCAATATGAAATATATGGAAATTATGCTTCAAATTTCACCAAATTTAGTTCTTTAAATATCATGTTCACTAAATGGAAATATAAAGAAATGTTATATGAGTATTATTATGGTAAAGGAGTTGATTCAGTACAGTTGAAGATTGAGAGAATTCTAGCTTCTGATATAGAATGTAATATCAACTGGGGTACATAAGGGGAAGACCAAGATATAATTGACGTTGGAACTAATCTTTCATCTTGGATGTTTAGATTGTTATCATGATATAATACAAATTTACTATTGATATGTGTCAGTTGGTTGATCTAGTGATGCATATAGGACTGACATTTCTAGTATTTCATAAGTTTTAGAGTCCATTGCAGAAAGAAATGTCTGAATAATATTTATTCAATAATGATTAAGGTTTCTACTAATAACACTTCATTTGTTTTTCATAAATATATTTGTACTATTCAACTTATAAATTGTTAAAACATTTATTTAACAGATCAGCTATTAGTGCTGAATTCTGCCGATGCAAGGCATAAAAATTCAAAACTGATTTTGGAATGGAAAATTTCAATAGTCTAAAAGATAAATTAATGTCTAAGTGTTTAAATGTAATGAATGAATTGATAATTGAGATGTGAAATTGTAGAGGAAATTTAATCACGGTCCTGTGAATTGAAATTTTGTGTTGATATTTTTCTTTCTACTTATTACTTCTGTTTAACTTGAACCAGTGGCTACATGTACCTCAGTCAGATCCTCTCCAGTTTGGGCCATTTGTCTGGCGATAAACATATGAAAAACAAGCTTCCCTATCAATATTAGCACCAGGATATCACCAGCTAGCAATTGTAGTTTATTGACAAAGTGTTGAATACATGAATACATAACCAGTATTAACACAAATATATATATATATATATATATATATATATATATATATATATATATATATATATATATATATATATATATATATATATATATATATATATATATATATATATATATATATATATATATATATATATATATATATATATATATATATATATATATATATATATATATATATATATATATATATATAAAAGTTACTGAAGTCTGCTATTGGTTAGTAAATTGCTGATTCAAAAGTTATTCTTTTAATTTATCATTGAGCATGCATCTTAAAAATGGTTATAGCAGATATGTTTCATTGGCCACTAATTATTTGATGATTAAGCTTTCTATCAATATAGTGGTTCTTGTCAGTATTAATTAACGACTATTCATATTTATTGGACAAATTATGCAAAATTCGAATACATAGTTTCAATTATTTAAATTTATTATGTAGTTCGTTGAATTTTTTCTTGTTTCAACATCCTTCATTTGGATGTAGTAAGTACAATCTTGATAAAATTTATCAGTATTAATGGCATTGATCAAAGTAGTATGCATTAAGTAAGTAACTTGAATGAAGATTATAGCGCCAATGCGCAGATCTCGAAATGAAGGGAACGGTTAATGCTTTGCTATTGGTGGAAATTTCTAAAAATCTAACCTTTTAATCGCAAATTGAATATTTCTTTCTGCAAAATACACTCTTTATTATAATTAAATGAGAGTATTTATTTATATTTTGTCCTTGTTAACATTGCAGAAAAACTGACTGAGTATTGCAATAGGTTACTATTTTTGTTATTTCAATCTTCAACTTGAATTAACAAAGAAAATGTCTGATTGTGAAGATTATTCTCCAAATAGCAAACATCAATACATATGGAATGTTTTGGGACTTCAACTTTTTGTTTATGACATGCTTGTCTTGTTTCTTACAGTTTATTAAGTTTAATATGTAATAAGTATTTCTAAATAAAGTTATTAAAATATCTGACAACTAACAAAATTAAGTTTATTTTACATAATCCTTTATTCTTAGTATGTTTTGAATTGCAAAAGGATATTTGCAGTGTATAATGAATCCATTGTTTTCAAGGAGTTGCGTTTTCTTTAATCTTTATTTCGACATTTTTTGAGCTAACAGTGATGCTGTTAATACTATAGAAAATTACTTGAGGAAAACATCTAAAAAAGGTATTACAATTTATATAATTTGCAGATGCTGAATTACGTGTACATTGATTTCTTTCAATTTTATGAAATTTATACAGAGCCTGTTCAAAACTATATCATAACTATTAGACGAATCAAATATAGTCGAATATTAAATCAATTTATTAAATTTGTTTTTCGCTGAATCGATATTTGCCATATTCGATTTGAAATAAAGTTTTTGAGTTCATACGGTAATCATTATCAGAATCTTCGTAATAATATTGAATGATAAAGTTTCTGAGTCCTGCCATGAACTAGTTTATGCTGGATATGAATTAGAAAGGCTAGATTTAGGTGTTGAAAATAGAAACTACTTCCATACTTCAACTCTTGATTAAATCTCTGATTATATTAAGAATACGTTGGTTTTTATATATTTTCATTAGTATCACAAGTCAAATTATTAGTTATTCACTCAAAAAAGCGATAGGTCATAATTGACGCAAAGCAATGACTATTTATGTAAAATGGCGGCCAAACTATTTTGAAATTGGCGGGCTTGTCGTCGGTGACAAATAAGCGCGTTGACATATCTACTCTGAAGAAGTAGCGCCACTGTGGCGTAAACCGGAGACATGGAAAAGTAGTGCTGAAATTATTGTAAAAGAATTGGTAATTCTAAGATTTATATGTGAAATTTCCTTAATATTCTAGTGAAAATCAATTTTCAAGGTAAGTGAATGTGTGTGTATGACTGAAATCATTTAGTAAATGTTGAAAGTAGTACGCAAGATGGTGGCGTAGGAATAGGAATTCTACCCATAACCTCCATTCGTGTTATTGGAGTAGATACGGAATTAAGTTGTGTCAGATGTGTCTATCATTTTGGATTCTTCAAAAAGTTTTGTGGCTGTATTTATTTAGTGAATGGGAAGAGTGATAAAGTGAGTAATCTATTATGTATTTAACAGGACGTGGGTGCGAAATATGCTCCCAAAATGAGAGAAAGCATCCATCGATGACTGTAACGGCGGGGTGTTGGCATTGGCAACCATCGGCCGTACTGGATCGCAGCCGTTTTTCTTAACATGGCTGCAACGCAGGCCGAAAAGCAGCAAAATGACGTGAGTAGTGAAAAAGTGCAGCCGGATCAGCATATCAACGTGCGGAATTCCTTGTTGCAAAATGGGACCGATAAGAGTGGTGTTCGCGCGGGTGCCAGTGTGGTGATTTCGAAGGCGAAAAATACCGGTGGAAAAAATCTCGCCATCGAAATGAGTCAATACCGACAGGACGGCAATAGTGGTGGACCGACTGCAATTCCGACGCATAATACGACTGTGGGACCCACTCAGCCTGGGGGCCCGTGTGTCAGTGAAACTAACGAAACCGATTCAGGCGCCTCTGGAGCTCCTCCGTCGTCGGGAGAGTCTGGCCCCTTTTCAGGCGAAGGTCCAACGCCCGGGGACGGATACGGGTTTCCGTACTCAAGGGACTCAGTGCATAATAGTGGTGAAGGGGTGCACGCATTTGGCCCGCGACACCCTTTCGGCGGCCCCAAACAACAATCCGCTCAAAACTTTTCTCAGCCCCCACAGCCCCGTTTTGTTTCGGGACAGGCTCTTTCGCAGCCAACGGGACCTACCCCGACGCTCAATCAGTTGTTGCAGAGTTCTAATCCTATGCCACACCGATATCAAAACAGTTACGATCAGACTTATAACCAAGGCTGGTCTCAGAAACCTATGGGCCCCTATAGCGGAGCTCCTACTGGTACTTTAGCATACAGGACTCAGGGCACGGTGAGTAACGTTTGTGATGAAATTTTCTTTAATACTGAATTTGAGCTATTTAGACCGCGAAAACAAATACTAGCCACGGTCTAGAGGCTATACTTCTGGTGTACGGCATTTCCATTGACGTAAGTGTGAGTGCACGTGTTTGTGTGTTTATGTGTAATATCTTTTGACAAATGCGAAAAAGTGCACCAAAACATGCAATGCTGTCCTTGAACTTGCCCCAACATAGGATTAAAGACCGCCCACTTTGTTATTATGCAATCAGCTGACGTATCACAAATGTGACGTCAAGCATATCCCGTATCCAAAATCAAACTCCCCATAAGAATTCTTTGCAAACTAATGAGAAGGGAAAAGTTGTAAGCCTACAGAAATGCAGTGATTGTTGTTGTTAATGATGCCTGCCTTATTTGTTAAAGATTGAGTTTCTAATTGCAAGCAAGTTCTTTTAATTTGTCGTATTTTTTTTTCAGCGAAAGGTTCAAGACTCACTATTATTGATGAGAAAAGAACAGAGAAAGGAGTGTTAACAAATTTTGAAGTAACACCTTGAAATGTGAAATAATTGTACTTGTTTTGATTTGTGAAAGATTCACAAAAACTTTAGTTGTCTGTAAAAAATTGTATTTGTACAGAGTGGGCAAAAAAATGATTCCCTCTTCTCAAACTTTCCGTGGGCCAGTTTAAGAGTGTAAACATTTTTTCGAAATCTCTCAGTTTTCGAGTTGTTCAAAAGTTCTCGAATTCATTGACAGATATTTCGGTTAGCAAATTTACGTAAGAATGAGTTCGACATTTATAGGCACTTTTTTAAGTCAAATTCAGCGGTGTGAATGAAAGATTTCCGACTAAGCGGTTTTCGAGTTAGCAAACATTTTTTTTTTCGAATACAAACTATAGGCAATTTCCCTTTTTTTTCCTGTCCAAAAATATTAAAAACATGTAGTCTATTTCCGCATTTACTATGCTGAATTGTCCAGTTTCATCCATTCTATGCATGTATATTAACGATTCATGTTCTATGATTGGAACACAATAGATTCTTGATGTCCTATCCAAAACCGTGTTATTTCTATGGTTTGCTTGAATTTAGACCATAGTAATTAACTGTGGTGTTTGAGGTTAGGTTAGTAGCACAGTATGCAATTTCAGAATGAAATTAATATTTCTGAAATTTGAAATTTCGCTTCCTTAGGTATCTGAGTTACATCAATAAAATTCAATGGATTTTGCATTGGCAATATTCCATTCAGAAAGATTATAGAACGATGCATGTGAAAAAATTTTATTATGTTTGAAAAATAGTTTAAATTTACGAAAGTAAAAGTCCTCTATACGGAAATCTTTAACAAAAAAAAGAAAAGTTCAACCGGCCTCAAATAAGGGAAACCATTTCATCGTGTTGAAAATTGCATTCATTTCAATGCATGAATTACATCGCCTAGAAATACGATAGCCACTGAAAATATCAATATTGCAAACAGGAGCAAGGTATTCCCTGAAATTCTGTTTCAATTCTTCTAAATTGTGACTGATCCTCGTGTAGGAAAATCTTTATTTAATACAACCCCAATGAAAGAAATCTAGTGACTTCAAGTCAGGGAGTTGAGGTGACTCATTTGTCCTCTTATCCCTATCCCATCATCTCCAAAATTGAGGACAGGAATGGAGAATGGGGAAAGGACCATCGGGCTGAAAGAAAGTATTCGATTCTTGTGGCAGTTCGTCGAGAAATCTTCCGATAACATTATAATTGATGATTCGACCACCATTCGGGTTTTCATCAAAAATTTGAAAGCTAAAACTTGACTATCATTTAGGGCAACAACATGCATTAAACATATATTTTACTTGATGCTGCAAATCATTATGGTGCTGGATATTGACATGAGATTAAAAATGCTGATTATGGCGATTAAATATCCCATCAGTGTTGATGCGGACTTTATCCGTTCATATGACTTGTCTGTTTGATTTTTAACACTCTAATTGCAGAAATTTTATTGGCCAATGGATTCTCCTGACCGAAATATCGTAGGTCTCGAAATTCTAGTTTCGCTTCTATTTTCCTGCTCGAAATGGAAGGTTTGGCCGTTACAGCTCCTATTACTTCAATGGTTGTTTCTTCTTTATCTCCTACTACATTGTTCTGTTTTCTTGGTCTTTAAACGATTCACTATTGATAAGATTTAAATAGAAAATAGAAATATGTTTCTGCCGTTTCAACTGAAAATAACTTTTTATCATGTAAAATTCCTCATAAGTTTCGTAGTCATGATTAATTTCATTCTGTATCTCAAAAGAACCACAAAGTCAGTTGAACAAATTGTTAATGAAGTACTAATTTAACTTTTCGTCAGTATCAAATGAATTTCACAAATAAATATTTACTATTATTATATGGATATAGTATGAGCTATCTCCTTATTTTTTAATGTCTGGTATTTAAAAAGAAATTGTTGGATACAGCTGTTTTCAAGGTTGATCAGTCAACTGATTGAGTAATAATCGCAACTTATTGTTGTAGACCAAATAATAGGTGACGCATCCACTATATTATATTATTAATTTATATTAGTTTTAATGACCCCCTCAATATCAGATTCAATGAACTCTTATCAGTGGAATTTTTAAATAGATTACTGAATTCAACCTACTTTGATGTCTTTTTCGAAAGGGCAAATTGCGATTTATCTATGAATATTTCATCTTTTTCGAATGCTATTTCGAATGGAAAATTTTGCGATTATACGGAATGAGTCAGAATCACAATTTATTTCTTCAAATTTGGGATAAAGGCTACGACCATTGGGGCAATATTTGTAGGGTACCGACACTAATTAAATAAAACTAGGTAATTATTTTTTTTCTATAGATTTGTTTGAACCTTCAATTCTTAATATTGACTTTTCCGCATGGAAAAGGTATTGAGGTCAGTAAAAAAATGAAAATTTTAGCTTTAAAAAAATAAAATTTGTAGTTCTCTCATTAAAAATGAAATCTGGGGCTGACATCTGAGGGGGTAATTCTAGTTCTACTAGAAAACAATGGACTATTTGTATGGAAGCTATATTCAAGTTGAAACCAAATTCAATAAAATTTTATCAGATTGTGTATTCTGAAAATGTCACCCTTATAGGTGGTAACTATACGGGGTAACTTTAGTACTACAGATTGTTAAAAAATCGATTTTTGTATGGTAGCTATACCCAAATCGAGACCAAATTGAATACAATTTTGTCGGAATGTCGCATTTGAGGGGCAGCTTTAGTACTACAGATTGTTGAAAAATCAACTTTTTGTATGGAAGCTATACTTAAATCGAGACCAAATTGAAATTTTGTCAGAACGTTTATTTCGATAAAAAAAAATGTTTCGAAAATTTTACTCTAATAGGTGACGTTTAAAGGGTAGCTTTGGTATAGTAGAACATCGATTATCCGAACTAATTGGGAGTTCGGAGAATCGGTTTTTCCGTATATTGGAATTGCTTTGATTTTCACATATCTATGGATTATAAAATTCAATTCACCAATCAAAATTTCATATACTCTTATCTGAATGTGTATTTTGATGAGGAAAATTATGTTGCGAAATTTTACCCTGATATATGACGTCGTAAGGGGTAGCTTTCGTACTTCAGATTGCTAAAAAATCGACATTTTGTATGGGGGCTGCACCCACATCGACACCAAATTCAATGAAATTTTGTCGGAATGTTTATTTTGAAAAAAAAAAATCATATTGTTGAACTTATATCTCTATAGGTGACGTTAAAGGGTTAGCTTTAATACTGGAATTAAAAATTTTTTGTATGGGAGCTACATCCAAAACGGCACCAAGTTGAATGAAATTTCATTGTGATAGGTGACATTTAAGGGGGGTAGCTTTAGTACTACAGATTGTTGAAAATTTTGAATTTACTATGGGAGCTATACCTGAATCGGAATCGAATGGGATGAAATTCTGCCAGGATGTGTATTCTGATAAGAAAATATTTCGGAAATTTCACTCTGATAGGTGACGTTCAAGGGGTAGCTTTAGTACTAGTACTATACATAATTATTGCAGACAATATGGGCCAGCTCCAAGGATCGTTTACTTGAGGGATTCTGTTGGTTCACGGACGTCTCCAGAATTGATCAAGGTCTTGGAGCTTGTATATATGGTCGAGGTGCTGCCAAGGGAAAGTCTATCTGTCATGCCGTGTTTGTGACTGTTTTTCAAGCAGAAATATTTGCCATTGACCACTGTGCTAAGGCATCCGACAACTGCACGTTATTTATCATGCAGGAATGTCTTTCAACCCTCGCTGAACAAGAAGAAAGGAATAGTCTCCACTGATGTGGATCTCGGGCCACTTTGGCATTCAGGGCAATGAGAATGCGGACTCACTAGCCGCTCGAGGAACAATCTTGGGATTCACCGGGACGGAGCCTAGCCTTGGAATTTCCCTGGATACCACAAGTATGGAAAATAAGCGGTGGTTGGACCTGAAGGACGGGAGCATTGGCTGAGCCTCTCAGCTCTCAGACACTTTTGGCCTGCCATCACTAGACTTTCCACTAACAGAGCGAAGGCTAGGCTTAAACACTGCAGGCTAAACTGGAGTTCTAATTGCCATATTGTCAAGGCACTGTCGTCTAAGAAATTCCCCAAATAAGTTAGAATTGATCAATGACTTTTCTTGCAGACCATGTGAGGAGATATAATCAGTAAAGCACGTCATGTACGAAAGCCCAGCTTCGGACATGAACATGCTTGAGGAACTTGGATCTAACAAACTGGTGCTTACTGAGCTTATTAAGTTCTCATCCACACAAAGCTTATAGCCCTAACAAGAAAGATGGAAGAAATTTAGAACTGAGTGTGCCTCTGCTTCGCAGTGTCAAATCAATTAGCCCACACTTAATTTTGATGTTTATCTATCTATGCGACCTATACCCTAATAGGAACTATATTTAATGGAATTTTGTCAGATTGTGTATATTGATAAATAAGTGATATTCCTAAAATTTCACCCGGATATGTGATTTGAAAGGGTTAGCTAAAAATATACTAAAGATTGTTCTAAATTGACTTTTTGTATGGGAGATATACCCAAGTCTGTACCGAATGCAATAAAAATGTGTCAGAATGTGTATTTCGATTAAAGAAATATTTGAAATTTCACCCTGATAGGAGACGTTTAAAGCGTTGTTTTAGTATTACAGATTGTTGAAGCATCTACTATTTTTTTTTGATTTATTTTTACTTTGAGTAATATGAGCATATGACTGTTTGATCCTGACTTATCCAGTAAATATGAGTCTTTCATTTAAGAGAAAACTTTGGAAAGATACCATCAAGTTTTCTTGGTTTAATTGGATTTGTCCTTTCTGATAGCATGATGAATAATCGTCGAAAGTAAACAAATTACAACCTAGTTACATATATGGGAAACAACCCTTTTAAAGATGGGTCCTACAAATTCAATTTTAATTCTCATCCCTCTCAAAACAAGCTGAATAAATAATCCCCTCTATTATATGAAGAGCTACCCTATTCTATAGGGTAGTGACTGTTCAAAAACTTTCTATCGATTTACCGAGTCAATAATATACAAGAAGAAGTATCCCACTCTTTATATATTTTCTCGAAGAAAAACCATTCTGGAAATTTGTAATATCTGTTATACACTGCGCCAAAAAATTAACGCTCAAAATCGAAAATACAAATTTAATCAGAAGTAGTTTGGGTTAGACACCTATCCCAATTCGAAATCAGAAAATCTCCTGAATTAGTAGATCATTTTTTGAAGATTTGTATATTCAATGAGTTTTGGTTATTCTTAATCATTTTCAAACAGATATACACTGCAGAAATTAGGGCATCAAATCGAAAATTCAAATTTATTCAGAAAAAGGTTAGATATGTAGAAGAATTATTTTTCCACCAGCACTAAGGAATGCTTGAGAACAAACGAAATGGAAATGGTACTCATAGAAATTGAAATAAAATGAAAAATGTAAAACTTTCAAATTCACTCAAAATCAATAGCTTTCTAGCTTTCTAATCTATTTCATTCTAAATTTCGATGAGTCTGTTCCGAACTTCATTCATGATAACTGGCTGGTTTTGCTGGTTTCTTACCCTTTTATTGAGAGGGTCTCAGACATGCTCGATGGAATTGAGGTCTGGACTTCATGCAGGCCGCTCGATTCAAGTGATTTCGTGATCTTGAAGATAGTTCTTAAATATATGAACTTGGTGAGGTCTGGATTATCATGCATAAACAAATTTTTCACCCATGTTCACCGCAAAACCTCAAACCAAATAATTTACACTCCACTGTTCTGTCGAAGCAGCATTTGAAGGGGTCTAGCAGCAGCGAACCGTTGTCTCAACGAGGAAATTCTTGAATAACGGTCACGGACCGCCGTGGTTGCTCGAGGTAGTCTTTGCCCAAGTCTCCTTTCATGACTACCAGTATCCCTGTGTCTGCGGATCATACTGGAAACAATTGAATTTGGCCTAGTCTTGCATGTATAAGTCTGACCTAGGTCATCTAACACCACTACAGATTTCGGGAAATCGGGATTTGCATTTTTATTATCGAAAATTACTCTTTTCAAGAAGAATAAACGTTAGTGGTAAACACTGATCAACAACTGTTGTTATGAATATGTGGTGTTTTCTTGCTGAATCTCAATTTATTTCTCACATTTTATCTCTTATGAGAGCGCCAAGAAACAACATCGATATTTGTTGGCACATCTAATCTAACCTAACCGAAAAAAAGATGTGTCAATAATTTGGTGCCTACCAACTAAGTTAGTTGGCATAGTATAGAAGTCATCTAAAGATTTCTTACAGTAGAAGCACATTTTCAATAGGATTGAGCGACGCTGATATATATTTTCTGGTTCATCATAATAAGGAGAATATATAGATTTTCCATCATAAAAAGTGTATTTTTTCTTTTCTCAAAGATCTAGGGTATGTGAAAATTTTCGATGTCTTAGAATGGCAGCTAAGTAAAATAAACGAAACATATTTGTATGTTATGCCTTTTTTCAAGTGACGTAAAAATAAATAAAGAGATATTGTTTACTCTACATGTGTTTGTCATGTTTTTACGGTGCGTTACCCTAAAGAAAAGATAATTTCTTTTAGCACAGGTACACGAAATTGATACCTAATAAACAGGTCTGTAATACTTTGGAGCTATGAAAAAATCAAAAGTTTCAATCAACGCAACCGGAAAATATGGCATTTTATGTCGCATTCTTATGCCTATTTACACACTAACAAGGGAATTAAATCAACAAGGGCAGTTCACGTTGCCCTAGAAAGTAAAATTTAGCTAGAAGCAATGGTTTTTGTCATAGATTCAGGAAAAATTTTGCTATGAATTTTTTCGCAACTACGAATTTATGGTGTATCCTACTAAGTTGAAGTCGGCTAAACTTCAAGTAACGGAAAGTGTGATTTCAAATTCTTTCCTAATTTTTCGCAATTGGTTTTGTATCAGAAGACAAGAGTCTGAAAAGAATGGTATTGCCATAGAATCACAGAAAATCATGAAGTAATTTACTTACAGCTTCTATCAAGTTCTCAGGACTCAAACCCCGCTGAACATGCTTGGGGTATGCTAAAACATCTTCTTAACAACCAGGTGACTTGTGCCACACTGGATTACGTAAGAAACCTATATCGGCTTATATTTCTCAGTAAGATATTGTACAAAGCTATTACTGCAGCAAATCGTAGGCAATACCATATTGGCTGCAACTTATTGTAGATACTTGTGATTGTGGATTCTACTGAATGTCAAGTTAATGTTAGCATACTTTGTCATACGAGGGTGAATTGCTTAGTGTCATACGAGGGTGAATTGCTTAGACGATGCTGGAGGTTTTTGATGCCCTTTGTGTAGTCTTTCTCAAGATTCTCAAAATACGCCATTTTTTTTAATGACCTCCGAATGGGTTGAAGATCTCCATCATCCAGCCATATTTTCACGTTTGAAAACAAATAGATCTCACTGGGAGTCTGGTCAGGAGAATATGGTGGATGAGGTTGCAGTTTATAATTCCACCAGCCTGGCTGTTACAATGGCGGAAGGATGGACAGGGCATTGTCGCGATAAACAGTATTTCTCCCCTGTGGTCGCTTTATTTCGATTCCTTTGTTCAATTGAACGACGTCTGATTTGATTGTCTGTCGAAGCAATCTAATCAATATATTGGTATGAAATTTCATGTTTCGCGTTTACGGGATTGTATTGTTCAAATAGATAACTTTTGTGCTAACATCACCGATTCATTAATTTGGCTTAACAATTCGCCCTCGACCACTCTGATTTATGGAATCACCTACTGTTGGTTACCGAGGTTTCGTAGACGTAGTTTTCTGAAACTTTTCGCGTACGGGAAGCACCTTTACATCCAGATGACTTGGTATCTGATTATAGTCAGTCTTTTGTTGATTTCAAGGGCTATGAACATGCCTACATGTCCCCCTTCTGTTCCAGTACAAATGAAAACCATTGCATTTCAGCTCTTAATGGGTTAGATAGAGTATTTTTGTGCAACGGGTTGAGAGTAGGGCTTATTCCTCGAGGAAAACGTTTTTTGCCGAAATTAATACCTCTCAGTCTATGTTAATGAGTCTCTATCTGAAGGGACAAGGAGAATTTTCATTACAGTAGCAATATTCGAAACCTATAGGACGATTTCAGCCGACACCAAAATTACACCGATCCCAATGCAAAATCACAATCTCCTGGATTAATAGATCATTTCCTGAAGATTTGTATATTTAATGAGTTTTTGTTATTCTTAATCTATTTCAAACAGATATACACTGTGCCGATAAATTAACGCACAATTTTAAATTTCTCTTTTGGTAGGCAATTCAATTGACACGTTTTTATTTTCGAGTATGTACGGATCTATGCCAACCAAATTCGATGTTTTTCTTGGCGCACAAGTTCCTTAGATGAGAAATAAAATGAAAGATATACATTGAGATTTTACAAGAAACCATCACATATTGATAACATCAGTTTTCGATGAATTTTTGCGACTAAAGTTCGTTCTCATTGGGTAATAATGCAACTCGAATCACTAAATTTGACCCCGGTAGAATATGCTGGAGCAGTGATGTTCGATGACCCAAGTTGGAGTTATATAAGAACAGGCTGAAGGCCTGGGATGTCCCATTCGATTGTTTCAAGAGAGATCGGCAGGTACGAGGAGACTGATAGTCATAAAAGGAGACTTGGGCGAGGACAACATCGATCAACAACGGCGATTAATGAATGTTATTTAGGAATTTCCTCACTAGTGCTAGGCACTTCAAATGCAGCTTCGACTGAACAGTGTAGTGCAAATTAGCACTGAAACCTCCTTAATGGAGGTTGGCGACCATGACACTATATCCTTCACTGTTCTGTGCCAATCTAATGAGATTCTCTGCACTTCTGATATTAAACCACTCCCTTGAGTTTTTGAGCCATGAAAAACTTTCGACCTAGTCCTATTTTTTCTTCGATCTTTCCTTCCATGATTAGTTGCAGTAGATTTACCATTCCTGTATATATGACCGAAGTAGGTGCCTTTTACTGGTTTTAGGAGCATACGGGATCTGTTCATTCTTTTGAGTACCTAACCGTTAGTAACACTGTCTAACCAAGGAATTTCGAGTATTCGCTTGTACAGCCACATTTCAAAGGCCATAATTTGGTTCATGGTTGACGTTTTCAGAGTCCATCTTTCACAATCAAACAAAAGAACCGGAAGCGCGTAACATTGTGTTTCGCCATCTTGTGTTGAGTGAGATGGTGTTGTTGCATATTACAGATTTCATTCTGAAAGAAACTATTGCGTGCGATTTCTAGTCTTTGTCTGATTTCGGCATCTGTGTTCCAGTCCTCTGTGAGTAAGCAACCAAGGTATTTGTGAAGTAAGCACTTGGTCAACTAGTTTTCCTTTGATGTATATGGGATGGTTAGGAATGTTTGTCTTTTTACTGTCATGACTATTGTTTTGGAGATAATCATATTGAGTTCTACTTCTCTACTTGCATTGTATACTCTATCCAGGAGGAACTGTAGATCATTTGGGCTATCTGCTAAGAGAATCGTATTATCAGCGTATCTGATATTATTTATCCATGGCCATTCACCTTGATGCCTTTTTCTACTCCATCTAGGGTTCTCCTGAAGATATTTAAGGAATAAAGGTTGAAAAGGAGTGGGGATAATATGCATCCTTGCCTCACGCCCTTCTCTATTTTTATATCGCCAGTTCAGTTTCCAACCATTATATGTGCACTTTGGTTTCAGTATAGCTTTACAATGTTATTTATGTCTTTACTATCGAGATGTAGACCTTTCAGTAACTCCACACGTATATCATGCTTGTCAAATGCTTTCTCGAAATCTATAAAGCAGATGTATACCACTTTTTGCTGTTCTAGACATTTTTGAACGAGTACGTGCACCGAAAACAACGTTCTTCGTGTTCTATTGTTCATGATAGTATATAGGCTACTTGTAAAGGTTCTCCGTTAATAAAGAACTAAGTCGCACTAATTCCCTCATCTATTTTTCTCCATAATTGGGACTATTATGCGAAGAAATATATTTATATATTTAGAGTATGACTCATCATAATGAGCCTGAAATCATTGCAGTTTTTGGCATTCATTTTCTTAGGTATTGTTATGAAAGCGGATTTAAGCTAGTCTGATGGTATTACTCCAGTGTCATATATTTCATTGACAAACAAGCTATTTCCGACGGTATCTCATCAGAACCTACAGTTTTGCCATTTTTTGTCTGATTGATGGTTTTCCTCAGTTCTTCTTCGAGTATCTCTGGTCTCTCCATCATCACCTTTTCCTAGGATATTCTTTTTTCTGTGCCTCTTCGTCAACGAAGATTGGTGATCATCGTAGCAATTTGAACCTTGGAGACTGCCGCTCTGAGCAGGGACCGCGTACTCTTGCCGAACCACTGTCGAAGGTTTTTCAGCCAGGACGTCCTTTTCCCTCCAGGTGCTCGCCTCCCTTAGATTTTGCCTTGCATAATTAGTTGTAGGAGCTTGTACTTTTCATTTCGCATAACTTGACCAAAATACTGGCGTTTCCGTTTTTCGATTTCTGTGAGTAGCTGTACACCACGTCCGATCTTGCGAAGGACTTCTACGTTAGATACGTGGTCTCTTCAAGAGATTCTAAGCGTTCTCCGGTATATCCACATTTCGAATGCTTCAATTTTCTTCTCAAGGCACTGAGTCAGCGTCCAGCCTTCTATACCATACAGCACTACTGGGAAAACATAACAACGGATCATTCGTAACCTTAGATCCAAACTCAGGTTTCTACTAGTTAGCAACTTTTGCATCTTGAAAACTGCTCGAGCCTGTTCAATTCTACTCTGTATCGCAGGTTTCATTTCCAATTCGATGTTGACTAGGCAGCCGAGGTATTTAAATTGCGTGCAGCGTTCGTTGTAGAGCGGCAGGAATGTCTTTATTTTTGCTGATTACCATGAGCTTGGCCTTCTTAATATTCATTTTAATGTCATACTTTTCGCTGACTGCGTTTACTCGTTCTAGCAGTAATTGTAGTCCTTCAGCTGTTGTTGCTATAATCACTGTATCGTCCGCGTATCGGAGATTATTTAGTAGTTCCCCATTCACAAAGATGACTTCCTCGAGTCCTTATAAGCTTCAGTCATTATTTTATCCGAATACAGATTAAAGAGCATGGGCGAGAGAACACAGTCCTGCCTCACTCCGCATTTAATTCGAATGTTCTTCGTTTCCTCATGCTCAATCAGCACTGACGCCACTTGATTCCAGTACAAACTTGCAATTGTATTCACATTTCGATCATCTATCTCGGCATTTTTTATAATTTTGATGACTTGACATGTTTAACCTCATCAAATGCCTTCTCAAAGTCTATGAAGCAGGCAAACACGTCTACATTTATGTCCATGATTCTTTGAACTAATACCTGCAGACTGAAGAGTGCACCCCTGATGCCGAACCCATACGTTATCCCAATATCCTAAGATATTATCGAACGCTGGTAACTGAGCACCTCCCTTATTTATATAGGATTTCCAAATATCGGCTTTTTGTTCTTCTTCAACGACTAGCCCGTTATTTTTATCCAAGAGTCTAAGGACACTATGAGGTTGTTTTGGTTCTACCATTTCTCTGATCTTTGTATGCAGGTTGAAGTTATCATGTTCATCCTCAAGCCCTCAATTTCTCGACATTTGTTTTTATGCCACAGTTCTTTCGCCTCGATTATTTTTCATTAGATGGTCCGGTGTATGTTTTTATAATCCGACTTTCTCGTCTCCTTTCCATCAGTTGATGAATTTCATTTGTCATCCACTCGTGGTTCTTCTCATTTTTTCTATGTCCTATCTGCTGTATTGCTATATTCTCAACGATGTTTTCAAAGCTGGTTCAAGTATCCTCCATTTTAGATAACGTTTTCATAGCTGCCAACCGTTGGTCAAGCATTTTCACATATTTCTACCTAATTTCTGATTTCCTCGTTACGTTACAGGCACTTTAGAAAAATACGAACAAAACTTTTTGTTTATGCATGATAACGCCAGACCTCACCAAGCTCATATCGTTAGGAACTACAGTAGAGCGACGATTCATCATCATATAAGCTCCAAGTCATCCACTGCTGAATGTAAGCCTCTCCCAACCTTTTCCATTCTTCCCTGTCTTGTGCGCGGTGATACCAGTTGGAACCTGCGTATTGTCTGAGGTCATCTACCCATCGTTTTTGTGTTCTTCCCCTCTTGCTTTTTCTAGGTCTCCAGTGCACTAGTCTATTTGGCCATTCATCTTCTGTTTTCCTGGCTACGTGCCCTGCCCAACTTCCTTTCAATTTACTAGTTATTTCCATTATATCTTCTTCTCTTTATCTCTAGGTTCTGGATTCTGTCTCTCAAAGTCATTCTCAGTTGGTATCACAGTCTCCAGGCCATAGGTCATGACGGGAAGAACGCAGGAGTCGAACACTTTCCTGCGTAAGGAGATGGGAACATCTCTGTTCCTCAAAATGTTACTCATTTTTCCAAACGCTGTCCATCCAAGTCGGGTTCTTCTTTTCACTTCAGCCACCTGGTTTTGTTTCCTAGTTTTATAACATGACCTAGATAAATGTAATCTTCAATTTTTTCTATCAGCTGATCTATTCTTACCGGATTTTCGGTGTTGCTTAAGAGTTTCGTTTTGCTAAAGTTCATATGAAGGCCTACCTCCTTGGATGCCTCGTTTAGTTGAGTTAACATAGTTCTCAAATCTTCCTCGTTTGAACTGATCAAGACCACATCATCGGCGAACCGGAGATGATTCAGGTGTTTTCAATTTACGTTGATACCTTTTTCGTCCCATTCGAGTTTTTCAAAGATGTTTTCTAGAGCAAGAGTAGATATTTTGGGAGATATTGTATCCCTTGTCTTACTCCCCTCTGAACTGGAATGTCTTTCGTCTGCGTCTCTTCGACAACCCCCACTCTCAATGTGGCGCTTTTGTAGATATTCCCCAAGAGGGTGGTGTATCTGGGAGTCTATCCTTGCATCATTCAATCCTTTAGTTACTGCCCAACGTTCGATGAGATCGAAAGTCTACAAAAGCCAGATGTAGGTTAATATTGTATTCATTGCATTTCTCTATCAGAGTTCGAATGGATTGTAAGTGGTCGCCCTGTGTTGAGGACAGTCTCACACACATCTCATTTACCGCAGGGAAAGTTAAAAAGTACCTTCAAAATGTGAAGAGCTCTTCATCCCCTGAATTAGACAGAAGCACCTCGGCATTACCCAAAAACAAGGCATATATTTTTTGTTATCCGTTATCTCGAATGGTGACCGCCTCCTTCGAAAAAAGACAATTACATCCTCTTGGAAGACCGCGTCAATTACGCCTGTGTTCAAGAAGGGAGATCAGTTGGACAGTTGGAAAATCCACCATTACCAATTTATTGTCGTGTATCAATGACCGGTCTAAAGCGCTTGATACAAAAACTTTCATTGATGTAATCTATTTCGTCTTCGCGCGAGCTTTCGATCGTACTCCTCCGCGGCGTCTAATTCATAAACTGGAGCACTGTGGTTTAAGGGAAAATTGCTGATATGGATTGGGAGCTATTTGAGTGACAGAAGGTTCGTGGTGAGAGTTGGTGGCTCATTCTCCTCAGTTCGTTCCGTTACCAGCGGTGTGCCGCAGGGCTCTGTGCTGGTCCTCTTTTAATCAACGTGTTCGTTAGCGATCTGGCGTTTCATATACAGAGTAAAAAAGCATTTTATGCAGATGACACTGAATTTTACTCGGATCCTCTGACTCATCACGAGGTCCCCCAGTCTCATATAAACTCTGTCGGTTGCTTCCACTTGACTCCGCGAAATGTGTCGTTCTGCATTTGGGGAAAAACAATCCCTGTGCAACTTACGACCTGTATGGTGCACCGTTAAGACCAGTCTCCTCCTGCGTCGACCTAGGAGTAACTGTCAGCAGTGACCTGTCCTGGTCTGCTCACATCAGTTCCATGTGCAAACGTGCAAATTCTCTGATCTACCGAATCCTCCATAAAATTTATGTGCGTCCGTTGTTGGAGTACGCCGGTCCAGACTGGTGTTCGGTTTTGGCGCGCGACAAGGACCTCTTAGAAAAAGTACAACGCAGTGCTACACGGATGTCCTTCGGGAGCATTAGGCCAAGTTATAATGATCGTCTGCTCGACTCTAACGTTTTTCCTTTCTGTCAGCGTAGGCTTCGTGAAGACCTCATATTCGCCTATCGAATCTTAAAGTTCGACTATGCCAATCTGGCAAGCATATTCAAGCCTAACAATCATGCACGATTGCAGGGTCATGGGCTGAAGTTACGAAAGGAGGTGTTTAGGACAACGCTTCGCCAACACTTCTTCTCAAACAGGATATTCGACTCTTAGAACAGCGCAGAGGTTGTGGACGCCTCATCGTTGAACCCATTTAAGAATGGACTTGACCAAACTCTTTTCGCATTCTACCACTACATAGTCATCCTATCTTTAAGTTTGTGTCGGCAGAGCTAAACACATTATTTTGTATCGTATTTAATTTATGTATATATTGTTTTGTTTTGGGCTTCTATAGGACGTTGTTCTCTACCCTTTCGTATAATAATAATAATAGTTAAATTCTTAAAAGGCGATCATCTTGTTGAATATTTTCGTTATCGGTGAAGTGAAGAAGGCTTAACAGCAACTGGTATCTATTTCGAGACATCGTGTAGCTGGGAATTTCTTGTTCGCCCAATAATCTGATAGGGCGCCCTGTCGCACGAGTTCAGACCTAAAAACTTTTTCATCACTTCTGGGCTTGTCGGTGACCATTTTTTGATTCGGGAATATATTTTAGCAGATTTTGATGCCAATTTTTGCGCTGCAAACCTATTTGTTTCCTCGACTATGAGATTAATGACTTCCTCGTCGACCAGAAGAGAAAATGCTGCTGTTAGGAGAAAGATCTTCCTGCAGCCCTTTGATACCAGTAAAATCAAAGTTCTTATGGCGCCCAACATATTCACTCCAAATGATGTCTGAGTTAGGAATTTCGTATTTTTCACGATTCTCATCGTTCTCTTCTTGTAGAGCTCTATCCAAAGCCAATTCATGTAGAATCTCTTGGATATCCAGGGTTTCTTAATCGTCTTCATCCTCCGATGATTCATAATCAGTCGGATCCTGCCATTGTGATCCAGGTGCTCTTTTCTTGATGGAAAAATCAGGATCCTTCATTGAGTCATCAGAATCGAAATCGCACTGATCATCGCCTTCCTTGTCGCACAAATCATCAGCCAATTATGCCCGAGTCAAACTTCTTTGTCGTTTCGTAGCTCTGCTCTTCAATCTTCAAATTTCAAGCTGCTACAAAAGAAAATGAACTGAAAATGTCGTCGCTGATATAACAATCACGTGCCACAGGCTAGAAAAATATTTTTCTTTCCTGCAGGGCCGTGTCGCTCACATATGAGAGACGCAAAAAGATTTCAAAACGACTAAAAACAAAATAAAAACACTGAAGAGACAAAAACACTTTTATGTCGATATAAAATACATATGAATGACACTCGTTTCCTGATAAAGGCTTGGCACGCAATGTGTTGACTGTTTTTTTTCCCCAAAATTCCTACATTTTTCATTATTAGTTTTATATCGATTTCTATGTGTATCATTTTTATTTCGGTTGCTCTCAAGCGCTCTTCAGTGCTGGTGGATTACCGTAACATAATTCTTCAATATATTTTAATTTTTACTGAATAAATTCGAATTTTCGATTTTGTGCGTTGATTTTTTGGCGCATTGTAGATAGAGAGACACTTTCTTGATGTAACAAAATTGGGGAATTGTATGTAATTCAGTGATACCTCTGATAGATTTCTTAGCTAAATTCATATTTTCTTCAAAGTAATCATCATCGATATAAATCCACTCATTTCAATCCTCAGAACAATTTTTATATATTTGGTATGACCGTTAGAGCCGTCTTTAATACTACAATTATCTACGGGTGGCTCTGCAACTTCACTTCTCCGTCGATTGAATAAATAAAAGGGTGCCAAATCAGGTGAGTTCGGAGGATTCCGTATTCTTGGATGAAAAGATGCTCTCAGGTCTTATCTGGACTTTGATATCATTATTAACATCCCTCAGAAATAACATGTCAATTTTCACATCCGTCAATAATGATACGTTATTATTGACATCTGTCAATCAGGTGCGAATCTAACTCGCTCTATGCATCATTTCTGAAACTTTCCGATCGAAGTGGTATTTATAACATCAACTCCGTATTCGTAAGTTTCTTATCGATTAAATTTTCACAGTCGCGTAAGTTCGAACTTGAACTTGGGAATTTCTTCAATAATTTTTATTCATTTATATGCGTGTATTCGAGTTTTGTAATGTCATTGAATTGATTTCCGTAAAGTCGTAAGGCGATGTCAATGAATTATTCATTCGAATGCTTTTCTTGTATTCTCCGTGTTGCTCTCAAGGTGTACAGAAATAACATGTGTGATATTGAATGACTGATGGACAAATTTTCTTTCAATTAATAATATATGAAAAGTTGAATAAGCATTATTTAAATTTTCGAATTAATTGAGCTAAAATTCACAAGTATTTAATGTATCCATAAAGGATACGGCTCTATATACCTTAACTCTCACATATAATGTGTGTTGCAAATACAGAACAGAAAGGTTCTTTTTTAAACGGTTTTATTTAGCTCACCCCGTTTGTTTTATTTATTCTTGGGTCAAATTTAGTAATTCAAATTTCACCCTCTTCCTGTCAACCGATTAATCTGAAATTTTGTATACACTTTGGATTTTGGTGACAATACAATTATATTTATTCATTATCATTATAAATACAAGATGGCCGCCGCTACAAAATGACGGATAATTTATGTTTTATTAATCCCATCAATATGGGTATCAAATGAAAGGGCTCAACAAGCAGAATACAATATACTATAAAAAATTGAAATCCAAGATGTCGGCCGCTACAAAATGGCGGATAACATAGCTTTTATCAATCCCATCAATATGGGTATCAAATGAAAGGGCTCAACAATCAGAATAAAATATACTATAAAAAATTGAAATCCAAGATGGCGGCCGCTACAAAATGGCGGATAACGTAGGTTTTATCAATCCTATCAATGTGGGTATCAAATGAAAGTGCTCAACCAGTAGAATACAATGTATCCAGCCTGAATTCACCACCCAAGTCAAGATTTTGTATCGTGTTGAGGACTGTGTGGCGTTAGGGTGGCTAAAAATGATACGTCGTTAGCGGTACACCACCCAGCTGATATCAACAAAACTGGGGGTTTACCAGCGGAACTGGAAATATTTGTGGGGGCAAAAGTCATGCTACGGTCCAATATTGACGTTTCAAAGTAAATGGCGCTATAGGCTACATCACCGAAATCGTTTGGCCTCAATTTCGTCGAACTCAGATGTATGCAACAGATGTACCTTCCGTCCGAATTGATTTCGCAAGAGACGGAGTACATCTTATACACCCGAAAGCCATACAGTTTCCAGCTAAATACAATTATGGGACAGCTGAAAGAAGAATGTTGCCTTCAATACTATCATGGGCTTCTACAATACATAAAATGCAGGGCAGCACTGTGGATCACGCAGTCGTATACTTAGGTGCGAAACTGTTTGAAGAAGGTCAAGCCTACGTGGCTCTTAGTAGAGTAAGATCTTTGCAGGGACTACGTATAGAGGAGTTGGATTGCAATAAACTAACGGGCAAGAAACCTTGCAATAATGAAGCACTAAATGAATTAAAAAGAATGCGAAATAAAAACTAAAAACTAGAAAATAAAAATAGGTAAAAAAACTTTTTAAGTTAAACGGTTTTATGTTAAACATACATTGCACTGTTTAAGATAAATGTACTAAAACCAAAAATAATAAAATAGATACAGTCGTGGGAATTATAAACATATGCATAGACTAGACTAAAATAAAACCGTGGGGCACGTCAATTGTCTACAATCGTTGATTAAAATGTTTGTTTTGTAATGTTACACTATAATTATTAGGCAGTTGTGCAACCGACAACGATGGACGTGTGATAAGTAGGGCTAGAATGTGGAAACAAGCTAGCAAGCTCGATTATAAGCGAGTTTTAGGGTTTCATAGTGGTGAGCGAGTAGTACTTTTGTCATATGTTTTGTCGATTAAAGACAAACAACAAGCAGTGAAACGATTCCTCGCCAGCCAGCAGTGTGAATGTCCAACGATGAACTAGTTAAAACATCTCTTTTATTTACATGGAGTGTATAACTATTAGAATTTCCATGAGCAAGAAAATAGTAAGTAATTTCCTCACCGTCTGCGGGCCAACTGCCTAACGACGAATTGAACGATGCTTCTATCGCACATTAAGTCGATAATTTGTAGACAATTGACGTGCCCCACGGTTTTATTTTAGTCTAGTCTATGCATATGTTTATAATTCCCACGACTGTATCTATTTTATTATTTTTTGGTTTTTAGTACATTTATCTTAAACAGTGCAATGTATGTTTAACATAAAACCGTTTAACTTAAAAAGTTTTTTTACCTATTTTTATTATCTTAACTCTTGGGAGGAGGCGATGCGTTCATGCTATAGCAGTGGCCGCCCAAAATGATTTAATGTGTGTGTTCACTCGCTTCATGAAGAGGGCTAAATTGAAAGTTATCGGAAAGATGTTGGATGGAAGGTAGTTCCACAGCACACTATCCCTGTAAACAAAAGAATTTTTATAGGCAGAGGTACGCGGTTGTGCTAGTTGGACCATCCTCTGATGGGTTTTTCCGCCTAGATTTTCTTTGGAACTGGATGCTTTCCGATACCAAGCCTTTCAGTTCTTCAGAGCTTTCACCATGGAAGTATCTGTGAAAGCGAGCATGATAAACAACCTGTCGCCTTTGAGCGAGAGGTGTGTCTCCTCAGCAGTTATAGGACGCTGACTAGAAAATGAGGACACCAGGGTACAGTCGTCCGCGAACCCAAATATTTTGTTTTCGGTGAGGTGTAGAAGATCATTAATCTGCAACAGAAAAAGGGTGGCCGAGAGTTTGGAACCCTGGGGTACTCCTGCATATCTGTAGAATATTCACTTGTAACACCATCAATTACCACCCGAACAAGGGCGTACCCAGCGAGGGGCAGGGTGGGGCAGCTGCAACAACCCCCCTTCCGGACTAATAAACGAGGTTTTGCGAAGAAATCGGAATGAACGGTTTAAAGTAAACTTCACACCATAAGTAGAGACAATAAAATCGAAAGTGAGCATTTAAATCCTGGCTGCCATTCAAAAGGATCGCGAAGATGTTGAAAGGATATCTAAAGAATTGCTTGAAAATGCTCAAACCATTGCTGAAGCGGTAATCATTGAAATTTCTGTACCGCGCCAGGCACAATTACAACAACACAGAAGTAACCCCCATCGCAGACAGACAACGAGTACTGGAGGCGGTCACTCATCATACCTTACCTTGCACTAACAAAACTCCATCCATATAATATGCTAAGAATGAGATTCACGGAAGTTCAACAGATAGCGAAATCTTTCATGAAGTTCAACCATTTATCAAATATCGTCGCAGAAGAGGTGTGTCTCCTCAGCAGTTTAGGACGCTGACTAGAAAATGAGGACACCAGGGTATAGTCGTCCGCGAACCCAAATATTTTGTTTTCGGTGAAGTGTAGATCATTAATCTGCAACAGAAAAAAGGTTGGCGAGAGTTTGGAGCCCTGGGGTACTCCTGCATAACTGTAGAAGATTCACTCGTTACACTATCAACTACCACCCGAATCGAAGTACTGAAGAGAAATCTTCTAATGCAACCATATGAGATTAGTTTATTCATCAAAACTGCGTGCCAAACCCTGTCGACGGCCTTTCAGATATCAAGAGCAATCGCTCTTGTTTCGCCATGCTTTTCAATCGTAACCGTCCACAAATGCTTAACGTATGAATCACCAGTTGATTGTTTACTACGGAAACCGTATTGTGGATCACCGATGATAACTCGAGATATTTTATGAGATCATCGTATGAACCAATATATGCAGATTAAAGCTCAAAATGTCAGACATATTTTCTATAGAAGATGAGCTAGGTTTATGTTGAACTGTGTTACGCAAGCCACGCAGCGCAAGCAGCACAAGAAGGAATATTGATGATCATGTTGCTTCACAAGTACATTGTGAGAAAACGTTAGTCGCTAAAACAGTCTTGCGTACACTGCGCCATTTGCATTTAAATGTGCACCAGATCTAAGAGATGGTTATTTAGTCTGAAGAAGAAGGCTTTGTAAGTGGTCGCCACTAAGTTCAAGGAATTTTACAACAATAAAAGAGACACAGTTAGGGCAGGTATATACACGTCTCTAGCTGGCTCAATGGCATAACTGCTCCTTGCACGTGCCACCTACTCTTGCATAACTGTAGAAGATTCACTCGTTACACCATCAACCGCCACCTAAATCGATCTACTGAAGAGAAAGCTACTAATTCAACCACGCAATTTTCCGGGAATTCCATATGCGATTAGTTTATTCATCAAGCCGAAGGCCGTTGAGATATCAAGAGCAATGACTTGATTCGCCATGCTTTTCGATTGTTGACGTCCACAAATGCGTGACGTATCCATGTCAGTTGATACGGAAGCGTATTGTCGATCACTGATGATACCCTGCGATTCGAGATATTTTATGAGCTCATCGTTGATCACTCTTCCCATAACTAAATGGGCAACAATGCGATTGGACGATAATTTTGGAGCAGGGATTTCTTCCCTTCGGAATCGTTTGTACTCTCGCTACTTTCAAACACTCCGTAAACGTCTTGCTTTCACATGTAATCTGAAACAGACGATTAAAAAAAAGGTGCTAACTCTGCAGAGCATTTCTTCAAAGCATTGCTCACTTCTCTTATAGTTCAGCAGTAGAGTAGGTGTGCGCACCTTATCGTACGCACTCTGAACTTCACTTCAGACATATTCGATTGAACATGTGGGATGCTTGCATTTGATGTATCTAAGACAGAATTTTGCGAAAACAATTTCGCAAAGACATCCGCCTTTGCTTCAGGTGTTGATTCGATAGAACCGTCATCTCGAATCGAAGTTGGGAAGGATGACTTAGAAAAGATGTTGGTGACTTCCTTCTCCATAGACCAGAACTGACAAGTTCCACTAGTCTGCTTCAAGAGTCTTTTCTTAACTCTTTCATGGGAGTAGGTTTTGGCTTTATCAATTGTTGAGTAATACATATTCAGCTTCAGTTTCATCTGTTGAATTCTTTATCCAGTTCCTTTAAGTTCTGTTATTTACTGTGGAAGCTATTTGACAGTTTTAGTGAACCAAGGTGTTTGTACGGATGTTATTTCCTTGGAGTGTGGAATGTAGAGGCCCACGCCTGCAAGAATAACTTCAGTGACGGACTCAGTGCAGACATTAATGTTGGGATCTATTGCGTGGCTGTACCAATGGGAGAAAAAGATTGAGGTCGGAGTTGCCTAAGGGTGTTAAGATATGTAAACGGAAATCTGGATCTGAAACAAGAAAGACATTGGTATTGTGGAAATCGGTTACATTGTCAGGAATTCTTGTCGGCTCCTCGACGAGGTGTATCATAAATTAGTCGTTTATCCTGATGAGGTTCTTATCAGATGTAAACGGATTGATATTTCAAGGTAGACATATCATAGTAGTCTTAAGGTCAACAAAATATCTGAATTTTCGTTGAAAAATCAAATGTAATTGTTGTTTTTTTTTTTTTTTGAGAAAACGTAAATGACATGAAATATTCGGTAATTTCAAACATCATACTCAAAGCAATGGTGAAATGATTTTGCCAGGTGCTGTAGCTGGTCAATCCAAAACATTCTTCCTTAGATGATTTGCGACTTTCGCATCGACTTTAGAGAGTTCTTATCATGTATAAAGATGCAATTTAGTCCTACTATAGCTACATATGGATATACAAATAGGTATCTATAGCTTACAGCGTTTACAAATCTTTCTAGTTAAACTAGATTGGTTTTTCCACTCCACTCTATTTTTGCTTCGGAATTTTCCATTGACAGTGTGGGAACCAAATAAATTTTGGCATGTAGATTATATTAACACAGTTTGTTTGAATGAGCAGATAGCGAAGAAAAGTGTATTTAATCGAAAACGAATGCATAAAGAGTATTATTTGAATGTTATATGGTATTTGTAGAAAATAATTCCCACGAGGAACAGTTGTGTGGACGAACAACTCGTGTATTTCGGGTTGCAGAACGTGACATTTTGATCAAAAACACGTCAACGACTATCCAACAGCCACATAATTAGCCTGATTTGCTTCCTTGCGTCTTGTGTTATTCATAAAATCCATAAATCTTGCAAATATTCCCTTCGTTGTCATATACTCTATCAGAAACAAAGCGGGCCTGGTAAGCAGCTGAGCGCCAAACGGTTATAATTCGAATAATAAATCCGAAACTGTTTTGTTATGCCGTACAGCAAAACTGAAAAGGCCGAAACCCGTGAAATTGGACGTTTCATTCACATTGTTGCTAATTTCATCCAGTAATTTAATGGTAGTTCATGTCTTGAACGTTTCAACTCGACGTTAAAACATAATTTCTCCGCCCCCGCTTGCACATTTCGTGCCGAATTATGCTAGATTTAATTTCGGAAAACCCATTACGAAATTTATGTATGATAAAACTCCGCGATTCAACTGTTTCATCTCCAGCTGGTCTTGTTTTCGACTTGTATTGCTCACTTCGGAAATGGTACGGAGGCAGAGGCAGATAGGAAAAGTTCTTAATAATTTGGTGTCTCGGAATAAATGCGATCAATAGTTTCCGACATTGTTTTATGTCGCCTCTACATTTTAGCACATATTGAAGTTGTTTTTCTTCAGCCTTCACAAAATGATAATACTTAGAGAGAAGTTGAACTGCCAATAATAACGGTTGTATGACTCTGTTGGTGTTTTTGAAGCAGGCAATTAGAAATACATAGTCCCAAGTGAAGCAGAAGAGAGTGCTTGAAGAGATAATTGCTTGTCCATGGACCTGATCCTCCAAACCATACATCTTTGTTTTTAATTTGAAGTGAGAAAGCCTACGGCAAATAAGGCCTTGCCCGTCTTTCATTATAGCCAACACATGATTATCTCGTCGTCAAATTCAGTTTTTGTCTTACTTCTTGCTGCAAACACGAGCAAATATATGGACTTTTGAGCAGACAAGAGACATTAAGAGATCATGGTTTGCTCCAGGCTAGGAACTCGCAGCGGACTATATCCAGGGCTCTAGGAAGTAGTCCAAGTGATCTCAATTCGTTGTAGTTTCGTTTGAAAACTATCGAAAACCATTCCAGGACTACAAGACCGATTTTTGATTTTCTGAATGATTTCAATAGCCAGCTTCTTGTCACGTACAATAGGATCAAACAGGTCTCAAGATTCCGTTTCTATGCCGATTTCGGATGAATTCGAATATGGAGGGAACCTGGAAACACAAACCGTCTTCAGCATTTTAGCGAAATTGTTAGACAAGGCGGCGGTCTGGTGATTGTTTGGAGAATTATATGACTTGGTGGAAGAACTGAATTTTCATTGTTTTCTATTAGTATAAAGCATTGAAAATAAAATATCTATGTTCTTCTTTGGCTATGCTATTTACCAGATCTCAATCCCATCGAACATATGTGGGACACTCTAAAAAAATTCTTCAGTGGGAAACCTGCTTCTACGTAAAAAGGACTTCGCTTATCATATAATCGATTCATAATCATTTTGATCGATCTTCTTAATGAAGTCCAAAATTCAACCAGATGACCTCAAGAAGTTGCAAGGTCTGCTGCATGTGGATTCGCATGGACCGTTCTGAAGCAAACTGGGGACGAACTGCGTTACCTTGCATTATCTGTGGTAGGTCTACTGGAATGGGTGTTATGTGCTTTATGCTTGATGGAGGGTTGAACTTGTAAACTTTTAGTGATGGTGAAACGTTCTCTCAAATCAGGCAAGCGAAAAAAGCGACATTGGAAAACCGAAGTACATTGGCTACTGCTTTGCCCAATCTGTCTTCCTCATCATTCGGTTCTTGGAATCTCTGGATGACGCGGGAATATCGATATTTTTCTGAAGATTTTCATTTTTTTTATTCCCTAGATGAACATCATCTCATGCTGATGTAGGCAGAATTTTATCACGTTGATATATGTATACAGCACCATCGGCAACATAAGGCCATGATTCAGATAGGCTCATTCAGCTTTATCAAAGCAATTGCCTCGTGACCAGCAGTATGCTTTGTCCAAGCTTGGAGCAACGCTTTTCCAACCTCTACAATCTTTGTAGATTGGTGATGGAGTTGGGATAACAATCCACACACATTCTCGATAGAGACGAACGAAACAAAATTATGTCACTCAACTTTTCCATTAGTACCACGAATCCCACCAGTTGGTTACTCTTGAGATTCTTCATTTTTAAAATTGGGATCTTTGGGTTTGTTAGCGTCATGATAGGCGTACACGCCTAGCACATGCGGTCTCTAGGTCTACCTCCCTGATACGATCACTTTGTATTCATCACTGGTTGCAATCAGTTGAATCGCTGATAAGCATGCAGTTCTCCATCACAAAGTACGAAGGAAAACCTTACCAACTATCATTTGTTCTTTGCGGACCGTGAGGCTTTCGTCGTTTACCTATCTGACTTCTGCTTTATCTCGAATATAGACCATTATTTCTTGCCATATCCACATGAATAATTATTTTTATAACGCTGAGATAGTCATCTGATTCGTCGAGACGAAGATCGATTGGAAACAAACGTGGTACCCACTAATAGAACCTTTTCTTGGACAAATGTTTATGTAAAATAGTGAATTCGAAATCTTGGAAGGTCTCAAGCATGCTCGTTCAAAACTGAATATTTTCTAGGGCACCTGCCATTTTTTATTTCATTTAGCTTTTTTCCATATTAAAATTTAGAGATACTATGAAGTTGAAACACGTGATACAATGGTCCTGATGATCACAATTCCAAGCAGTTACCAAATTCTTTGTAGCTCTGGTTACGATCAAAGTATTGCAGTACTTGAAGTAACTTCTGTTCAATATCTTCATTTATGGCTTCTGTGATACAATTTGTTCCATTATACTTGGGAAGTTTGTATATAGAGAGAAGAGGACGGTAGTTATACCCAGAACCGGTCCTATATCTGAATCCCCTTCATAACAGGTGCAGAAACCAGTAGCCCATCTGTCAGATCAATTGCCTCATATTATCGAAATTTATCATAAAAGGAAATACCTGCGTAGGGAAAGGTGTAAAAGAAATTTCAAGTGGAATTTTGTATGTTCTCAAACATAGGTTTTTGTATATGAATTTTGAACTACATATTCAAGTGAATAATTTCAGATGTAATTTATGATTAATAAAAAACAAGTACTGTGTTTTAAGGAATTTTACTTAATAATTGCGATTCGTAACGCGTTTCATTACACCGAAGCTTCTTCAGACGAATGAATGTACAGAAAATATAAATATGAATGTTCTTGAGTAATTAAAAGCTTGTTGGATTGCTTCTTCTTAAGTGGTTATTTATGGCAGGTATATCCAATAAAATTAAGGAATAGATTGCTCCCCAAAGAGATTCAATAGAGGTGAAGGGCTTAAATCGACTTCTTCATTGATGAGTCTACCTGAGTGTTTGTATTTATTGATTTCTAAAGTTTACCAAAGATCTACCTTCCAATATTTATTATCTGTATGCAAAATTTCAAACTGTGGGTCGAAAGAGTGATTATTTTCTAAGAGATGATTCGCGTAATTCGAATCTGATTTTTCATTTGAAAAACTGCGTTTATGTTCCGATATTCTAATATTAAAATTTCTATGTGTTCTACGAATGTAGAAATTATCACAGTCATTGCAATTCAATCTATAAACACCTGATTTATTGTTTTTACCTGGTTTGGTTTTATTATTTTATATATATTAGCCTAAATTATTATTAGTTTGAAGCTATGTTGAAATTATTGCCACTCAAGAATGATTTTAGTTTCTCACTTGTAATGTCAACGTAGGTTAAGGTGTTGAATTTTTGTTTAAATTTATCGACAGGGTAAACTTCATTTAATGCGATTCTACTTTGTTTTTATTTAAAATATTATTTATTAGTTTGGAATTGTAACCATTATTTTTGGCTAATCCCAAATAAATAAATGGTTACAATCAAACTATTGGATATACCTGTCATAAATAACCACTTAAGAAGAATCAACCCAATAAGCTTTCGATTACTTAAGAACATTTATATTTATATTCTCATTCTTATTTTCTGTACATTCATTCGTCTGAAGGAGCTACGGTGTAGTGAAACGCTTTACGAATCACAATTATTAAAAATTCCTATAAACACATTACTTGTTTTTATTATTGATAATGGAATTTTACCAAGTAAATGCCTCCCAAATTCAAATGTAATTTATGATTGTTGGATATAAACTACTTCAAGTAAGTTGAGGACTGGCACAGATAAACTTTTACTATAATATGATTTTATTATAAGTATGCAGATGAAAATATTATCTTCAATTGAAAAAGTTTAAGGAATCTCCGTTGAAAATACTCTCATTTTGACAGTATGATTGAAAAAAAATTTATATGAAGACATTAATTTTATACCAACGCTGATGGGATTATTTATTTTCAACACAATTTATGTATCAGAACTTGAAATATTAGAAAGTATTATCATTTATTATGTAAATTTTGGAATAACTAAATTTCTTCTTCGATCATGACCATCGGCAACTAGTTCCACAATAGTAGTGGTACAGTTCAGTTGATGATATGAACCACAACAGAATAAATTAACTGAATTATGCAATTAACTATACGTAGGCTGAAATCGACAATAAGCGAATTACAGGAAAATACCCTGAAATTGAATCGTAATTAAGCGTGAATAATCAGACTGAACAATTATTATATTCGAATGCAACATCTATACAGGCACATTTCTACCTGGAATTGTTGATGCATCATCCGTTGATCAAACCGTGTAGATACAGAATAGATGTAATTGTTTAGATAAGAAATATCCAGCTCTGGGTAGGCACAACAAATTATGACGATTTCTTGATAACGGTAATTAAGTGAATATTGTTCCGAATTGTTTCTTGAATGATTTCTTTGTAGGACTGGACTCTATTCTTTCAAATGTAAGAAAAATAATATTGAAAGAAGCTTTTCCCATGTACAGAAAATCAATTCGTTGTCAGTATGTTCAAGTTGATTTAGGATAAGCAAAAGGAAACTTTCAGATCATTACTTCGTCTGGAATCATCATCGCAAGACTGGAAGTGTATGAAGAAGGTATAAGCATTGACCGACAACGACAACTTGGCGTATTTTTTTTTATTCTCAACTCTTGGGAGGAGGTGATGCCTGTCATACCACAAGTGTGACCGCCCAAAATGATTTAATGTTTTAATCGTTTCATGTAGAGGGCTATATTGTGAGTTATTGGAAAGATGCTAGATGGAAGCCAGTTCCGCAGCCTTGTAAACAAACGAATTTTCATCTTGACAGATGCTAGTTGGGCCGTTTACTGATGAGAGTTTCCCTCAAGCCTGGTTTTTCTCTTTTTTTCGGAATTAAGCCTTTCAGTTATTCAGAGCATTTACCATGGAAGTACATGTAGAAAAGAGAAAGATCAGCCAGCTGCCGCCTTTGAGCGGTAGGTTGGAGATCAAGCGTGATCCCCGAGTGGTCAATGAAATGCACTGCTCTCTTCTGGACACTATCCAATAGATGTAATGAATGTTAGGGTGCCCATACATGGGAACAGTATTCCAGAACAGGTCGCATCTGTGATTTGTATGAAATCATCAGCTGTGATGGCGTTAAGAACTGCTTAGGCCTGAAAGAAAAACTGACTTTAGCAGACGCTGATTTGGCAAAGGCTAACACATGGTCGTGCCAGCGAACTCCGGTGTTGACTGTGATGCCCAGTTGGTGCATGAGGAAATTCTCTCCTCAGCAATTATAGAACGTTGACTAGAAAATGAGGACACGAGAGTACAGTCATCTACGAACCCAAATATTTTGTTTTCGGTGAGGTGTAGAAGATCATTAATTTGCAACAGAAAAATGATTGGCGAGAGTTTGGAACCCTGGGGTACTCCTGCATAACTGTAGGAAGATTCACTTGCTACACCATCAACTACCACCTGAATCGAAGTACTGAAGAGAAAGCTTCTAATCCAACCACGCAGTTTTTCAGACATTCCATATTAGATTAGTTTATTATCAAAACTGCGTGCCAAACCCTGTCGAAGGCCTTTTAGATATCAAGAGCAATCGCTGTTGTTTCGCCATGCTTTTCAATCGTAACCGTCCACAAATGCTTAACGTATGAATCACCAGTTGATTGTTTTCTACGGAAACCGTATTGTGGATCACCGATGATAACTCGAGATATTTTATAAGCTCATCGTATGAATCAATATATGCAGATTGAAGCTCAAAATGTCAGACATATTTTCTGTAGAAGATGAGCTAGGTTTATGTTGAACTGTGTTACGCAAGCAGCACAAGAAGGAATATTGATGATCATTGTTGCTTCACAAGTACATTGTGAGAAGACGTTAGTCGCTAAAACAGTCCTGCGTACACCTTGCCATTTGTATTTAAATGTGCACCAGATCTAAGAGATGGTTATTTAGTCAAAAGAAGAAGGCTTTGTAAGTGGCCGCCTCTATGTTCAAGGAGTTTTTCAACACCAATAGAGGAGACACCGTTAGGGCGGGTATATACACGTCTGTAGCTGGCTCAATGGCATAACTGCTCCTTGCAAGTGCCACCTACTCTTGCATAACTGTAGAAGATTCACTTGTTACACCATCAACCGCCACCTAAATCGATCTACTGAAGAGAAAGCTACTAATTCAACCACGCAATTTTCCGGGAATTCCATATGCGATTAGTTTATTCATCAAGCCGAAGGCCGTTGAGATATCAAGAGCAATGACTTGATTCGCCATGCTTTTCGATTGTTGACGTCCACAAATGCGTGACGTATCCATGTCAGTTGATACGGAAAGCGTATTGTCGATCACTGATGATACCCTGCGATTCGAGATATTTTATGAGCTCATCGTTGATCACTCTTCCCATGACTAAATGGGCAACAATGCGATTGGACGATAATTTTGGAGCAGGAATTTCTTCCCTTTGGAATCGTTTATACTCTCGCTACTTTTAAACACTCCGTAAACGTCTTGCTTTCACATGTAATCTGAAACAGACGATTAAAAACAGGTGCTAACTCTGCAGAGCATTTCTTCAAAGCATTGCTCACTGCTTTCTTATAGTTCAGCTGTATAGTAGGTGTGCGCACCTTATCGTACGCACTCTTAACTTCACTTCAGACATATTCGATTGAACATGTGGGATGCTTGCATTTGATGTATCTAAAACAGAATTTTTCGAAAACAATTTTGCAAAGACATCCGCCTTTGCTTCAGGTGTTGATTCGATAGAACCGTCATCTCGAATCGAAGTTGGGAAGGATGACTTGCAAAAGATGTTGGTGACTTCCTTCTCCATAGACCAGAACTGACAAGTTCCACTGGTCTGCTTTAAAGAGTCTTTCCTTAACTCTTTCATGGGAGAAGGTTTTGGCTTTATTTATTGTTGAGTAATACATATTCAGCTTCAGTATCATCTGTTGAATTCTTTATTCAGTTCTTATAAGTTCTGTTATTTACTGTGGAAGCTATTTGACAGTTTTAGTGAACCAAGGTGTTTGTACGGATGTTATTTCCTTGGAGTGTGGAATGTAGAGGCCCATGCCTGCAAGAATAACTTCAGTGACGGACTCAGTGCAGACATTAATTTTGGGATCTATTGCGTGGCTGTACCAATGGGAGAAAAAGATTGAGGTCGGAGTTGCCTAGGGGGTTAAGATATGTAAACGGAAATCTGGATCTGAAACAAGAAAGACATTGGTATTGTGGAAATCAGTTACATTGTCAGGAATTCTTGTCGGCTCCTCGACAAGGTGTATCATAAATTAGTCGTTTATCCTGATGAGGTCCTTATCAGATGAAAACAGATTGATATTTCATGGTAGACACATCATAGTAGTCTTAAGGTCAACAAAATATCTGAATTTTCGTTGAAAAATCAAATGTAATTGTTTTTTTTTTTGAGAAAACGTAAATGACATGAAATATTCGGTAATTTCAAACATACTCAAAGCAATGGTGAAATGATGTTGCCACCTACTGTCATGTTTATACACTAACTGGCATGCTTGTATCTTGCAAGCATGTATGTAGTACAACATTTGATTTACTGGCATGCAATATTAAAGAAATTGTGCTCTTGGTATAAAGTTTTTCTGATGATCTAATCTTCAGGCTTAGAAGAACACAAATGGCTTACACGTTTAACTTGCAAAAGTATAAGAGATATGTGCCCCTAGTTAACATGCAAGCTGCTGTTCCATTTTGTTGGCATGTGTCCTTCCGATTTTAAAATGCTGGTTAGAATTTTGTTTGGCTTTATAACTTCAGATTGAATTTTATTGTCAAACGAATATTTTAGAACCTATATTCAAATGGTTATACTTCACATGCAGGGAAGTTACAGAAAATTTGCCAGATGAACAAAATATCAACGTTATAGCCTGACCTGCATACTCTCCAGATCTCGATATTATTAAGTATGTTTCAATGGGGATTTTTTCAAAGTGGTGGTAGATTCTTCAAGTCCTCGAAGGCGCAATCGATATAATAGTCTTCTGTAAGCTTTTTTATAGGTTTACCGCACTGGCAAGATAATGAAGAGTATAAAAACAGTCGTGTCGACGATATGGGATAACAATCCCGAGAACTATAGGACTAATATGATTTCCCTTGAATACTTGGATAATGTCGTTTGAATTGTGAGGAATGTTTACTATTCTCGTATTCTTGTAGCATACAATGAATACACCTGGTTTGTTCACGTTGTCCCTAGTTTTATGAATAAAATGCGACACAGACCGAAATTCCGGTTAATGGCGTCTAGTCTCACGTCGTCCTGACCTAAGCCAATCTTGCTGGCGAAACCCTTTCTTGACGGTGGTGCAAGGAGTTATCCGAATCCAATAAAACTCCCGCCATTGAATGAAATTTCCACTTTCTCCTTTAAACCCGAATTCTTAGGGGGGGAAATTTAATGCCACAGCTCCTGTGTTGGCCTACTGATCGATCCATGGGATGTTACCACGCTATCGACACAGTTTTTGTTGTGCGTTTCATCCTTCGGCCCGAGGAATGAAGGCATTAGAAATGCAGATTTTCAACCATCTTTGAAAGTTTCATTCGAGGTCAGTTTGTCTAACAGAATAAGTTAGCACTTTGTTGTTACGCAATCTGCGAAGTGTAAGCAACAGGAGAATGAAAATTTACATCTGAAATGTCGCGACATTCAAAGAAAATCCACGCGAATGTTCATTCATGAAGGAAATTCGATGCAAATACGGAAACATACATTGAGGCAGTTTGATTTATTAAATCAATAAATACGAAATTTTAATCTAGCTGTTCAATACTCGGATTTAGTAGAAAAAAATCACTTTTAGTAAGGAGATTTGCTAAACGCAACGAAGCTTGAGGGTAAGTCTGTCGTTCATAAATTTAGAAATATACACTATAATTACTCAAAAATAAAAATGGCAGACCATAATTGCGCTTTCAAGTACATGACAGACACTTCAAAGTGCAAGAAAATTTTGAATTTCAAAAATATTCGATCAAATATGAAATTTTTATGTTTATCATGATATTAAATGCCTATATTTTGCGCGACAGATGTGTTTCGTGTATAATATCTTGGAAGTTCGCGAATCTTACCTTTCTCTCGAGGATACGTATGTATTGGCGGTATGTAGTCGTAACTGTGTTACACTACAAAGGAATGAAGCAAGGCTCTGATAGGATAAGACAGTTTACAACGCGTTGTTGGACACTCAACAATGCATTTGTGTTTGTTTATACTTCTAAGATGGCTTGTTTTAAATAATTTTATGAAGGGAACAGGTGTGGGTGATTTAATTCATTAGTGATTTCGTGATGGAGGCTTCGTAGACGAAATCAGCAGATTATTTGAATCTGCTTGGAAAATGTTTACCAATCAATAAGGCTTACGATGTTTCGTAGCAAAATTAATGTCACAAGAGCCGAATTTCGACTAAAAATTACGATCAAAATCATTAACAAGCCACCGCATTCACCTGATTTATCTTCCAGTGGCTTCATTGTTGGGGGCTGGATTATTTCTATATTATATTGAATGTTAATTCAATTTTATCTAACCGCAATTGAATTGAATGCCTTCAGGTTTCATCTGGATAGTTTTCCTGAGTGTTTCATTTTTTCGTTCCTGTTTCAGCTTTCGTCGCCGTACGGCGGTTCAACTCCGACGACGGGTTACGGCGATTCAGGACGAGCTGGTTGGCCCAGCCATTCGGTACCGTCTCAGCACCCTCAGCATCCACCGAGTAGTCCTGGCCCGCCCAGCTCGGCCGCTACTCCCGCCAGTCAGCCCTCTCCGCAACCTGCGGCACCGAGCCATTCGCCAGGCCCTGGTTCAGGCATGCCGCCCAGCCCACAGCACCAGGGTTTTCCGAATAGGCCCGCGCAGCCCACCACGCCAAATGCCCACGGGCCAGACGTAGCTGTAAGTAAACTCTCATATTGTAAGATTAATTTTAGTGAATTCGATACTAATCAAAATCGTCAACGATAAAAACAACAATGATTGTGGTAAACATGGAATTGCAGACCGTCATTTTGGTTTATGTTATGGACTACGGCGTCCATCGTGGCAACTGCTTGAAATCGTTCAGATCAATTTTCAGTTAAAAAAAATTAAATTTGTTCGAACAATTTCAGTGAACTCCATCTCTTTTGGGGCTACCCACGTACTTGTTCGGTTGACGTGCTTCGAAAAAATTCGTTTGGAATTTTTTCGCGTGTGAAATATTCGATAAGTTTCGAATTTCCGCGTAACGCGGAAAATCGTTGAGACAGAAAATGCCCGATAGCGGAGGCGTTTATCCGAAAAAAACAAACACGACCGCTACAAATAGATCACGGTCACGTCGATTCATTGCAGTAAAAGGAAAATTGATGGGAAAAAGTGAAATTGCATTGCACGAATCGAACAAAGGATTCGCGCATTTATTTGCCGCTATTGCGTTTTGATTTCGTTTATGCACATATAAACTAACGGTTTAATGATTTGGGTGCATAAAATGCGTTTCTTAGTTTGTCACGCTAGGCGGGTTGAATGGATAATGGTTTTGGCATAGAGATGAGATGTTCATAAAATATAGAATCATTATAGAGATTCCCATTGCATAAGATGAAATCTGTTGTTACTCATAGTCTAGTTAACAAGTTTAATCAAATAGCAACTTAGCAAATTTGGACTTGCAGAATTGAAGCTTTATGTCGTTAAAATAACTCACATCGCTATCTGCTTGAAACTAATAGATCTCTAAGGAATGAAACGTTTAGATGATAACACGCCATCGATTGGCTACTTACCCACTCCGGATATTACAATCCGCCAATTAATGACATATGCACAATATTGATATTTTGAGTAACATCCATAAATTTTATAGGGATCTCCGATTTTTTTTGGGATTTAAATATAGCTAATGGCACTCACATACAATGTAGCTTTCCATAGATGGAAAGATTTTGAAAATCGGTTTAGTAGTTTTTGAGTTAATCGATACAAACAATTAGCCGATTAAGGACGACACGTGAAAGGGATAAGTTCTAATCATTATTCAAGCAGCTGTTCTGATGTATCTCGAAAGGATATTTGCGCTTTTCGTTACATAAATTCGATCGATAATTGTCATCATTTGCTAGCAATTTTAATGTTGTTTGGATATTTTTACGGCGTGTAAAACCAGGGTTGGTTTGTGCGAGTTGGTGTTCTTCGAAGTTTTTGTGTGACATACTGGGTGATTCACCAGTGGCGCGGTGCTCTGTAGCTCGTACACTCTTGAAGATTTCATTCTTGTTCGAACGGTATTGAATTCATAAAGTAAGAATCTACTTCAGCAATTTATTCTGCAGTAAACAGGGTGTCCCAATTTTCTATAAAAAAATCTTGGGTGGTTTTTTTCAGATTGGAAGACCACTTTTTTGTTCAAGATTCAGGATTTGCCTAGACTCTGCTATAATGTCTTGAATTATAAGTTTTTTTGGTGAGTAGTTTCGTCACAATATTTTTTTTTTCCGTAAAAATTCATGAAAATAGGCTCTCTCATCATCGCATGCTTCTTCGGCCAGAGAGGATGAATACTTTTTTCCTTTCGTTTTCTTATTGCCCTAGGATAGCTTTATTGATGCATTGAAATAGATTATCCTCATTTTATACAGTGACTCAAAAAAAATTATTGAATATTGTAATTTTAAAAATATCATATCTTTTTCAAATGGAACACCCTGTATTTTATCATTCATGTCAACGCATAAAATATTGTGCTATATTTTTGTAGAAGTAACCTAATCTTTATCTTTGATCATTTTCGAAATATTCGATTATTTGTAAAAATTTTTGGTGGAAATTCTACAAACCGTATCAAACTCATTAACATGCATCATTATTCGCACAGAAGTTTTTTATATGTAATGATTCAAGTAGTAAAAAATGTAACCTAAACAAGATAATTCTTTTAACATTGTTAAAGTGAAAGTTGAACCCAATTTTCTCAATTGACTGCCATGAAGTTCTCCAAAGAAGAAATGGTTGATATGACTTTTATTCTGGGCGAGTGTGATAGAAATTCTTTGTTGGCAAGTAGAGTTTATGCACAAAGGTTTCCTGATAAGTGGCATCCTGATACAAGATGCTTTGAAAAACTTCTAATTAGATTTATCGAAACGGGTAATATCGCTTACAAAAAACATGAAAAACCGAAAACTGCTACAGCTGAAGACAACCAGTTATCAGTTTCGTTAACAGTGACAGAGGACCCATACAAAAGTCAAAGATAGATTTCTAAGTCAAACTTCCGTCCAGATAATCTTGAAAGTCAATAAATTTCATGCTAGTCATGTGCAGCTGCACCAGGAACTAAACAATCAAGACTATGAAAATCGAATCAATTTTTGCAATTGGGCAAGGGACAAAGTAGCGGAAAATCCAAATATGTTCAGCACAGTTCTTTTCTCGGACGAGGCAACATTTCCAAATGGGCTTGTTAACAGGCACAACTTTCATTATTACGCCAAGGAAAATCCACACCTCATGAGACAAATAAATCACCAGCACCGTTGCTCCTTGAATGTATGGGCCGCTATAGTAGATGGATATCTAATTGGGCCGCAATTTTTCGACGGGCACCTCAATAGTGAAATGTATTTAGATTTTCTGCAAAATCATCTACCAATGTTAGTTGCCGATCAGTGCATATAAGATAAGATTTGCGGTTTCAACAGGATGGAGCACCGGCACATTACTCACATCAGTTTAGGGAGCATTTGAATCATGTATTTCCAAACAAATGGATAGGACGTGGTGGTCCTGTTAAATGGCCAGCTAGGTCTCCGGACCTTACAAGTCTTGATTTTTTCTTGTGGGGTTATATTAAGGGCATCGTTTACCAGATTCCTTCTACAACACAGTTGGATATGAGACAGAGAATAGTCGACGCCTTCCAGTCAGTTGATCCGCAAATGTTATCGGGAGTTCAACGGTATTTCCTCGGAAGAATTGAGTTGTGTCTACAAAGAAACGGGCAACACTTATTAAGTTCAACACCTTTTAGATCATCTCACCAAAAACCCATCTATTACGTATTTCATACATGACTACCTTAAAATACTCCAGTTCTGTGATCAAGTATAATGATATGTACTAATAAACCCTTCTTTCGCAACCTCAGGTTTTAATATTTTAGTTTATTTTTTTTATTTCGAAAATGGTCGAAGATAAAGATAAGGTTACTTCTGCAAAAATATAGCACAATATTTTATGCGTTTACATGAATAATAAAATACAGGGTATTCCATTTGAAAAAATGAAGATATGATATTTTTAAAATTACAATATTTAATAATTTTTTCGAGTCACTCCTGTATAAAATGAGGATAATCTATTTCTATTCATCAATAAAGCTAACCATGGGCAATAAGAAATCGAAAGGAAAGAAGTATTCATCCTCTCTGACCGAAGGAGCATGCGATGGTGAAAGAGCCTATTTTCATGAATTTTTACGGAAAAAAAAATATTGTGACGAAACTACTCACCAAAAAAACTTATAATTTAAGACATTATAGCAGAGTTTAGGACGCTCTTGAATCTTCAACAGAAAAGTGGTCTTCCAATCTGAAAAAACCTCCCAAGATTTTTTATAGAAAATTGGGACCCCTATTTACTTCAAAATAAATTGCTGAAGTAGATTTTCACTTTCTAAATACAAAACCGTTCGAACAAAAACGAAATATCAAGAGTGTACGAGCTGCAGAGCATCCAGTATTCAAAGGAAATAATTAGAATTTTTTTTAGTGATGTTTTACTTGACAACACTACAAGGAACGAAGCTAGTCGATATTCCTGATTGGGCAGAAATGTTTTCTCACCATCTGTTTCGCCTCAATCCAACGGATTTTAGTACGGACATTCGAAACGTCGTTCGATGAAATGGCCGCTTTGATTGCTGCATCGTGAATCAGAATGCGGAATCGTACACCGGATAGCATATGTATTATACGGCAGACAGACATTGCTGTAAATTCTTGCATAATTATGAAACGCTTCAGTGTTAGTTTAATATATTATTTATAATGTTTCTTATAGAACCACGTGAAGAATTTTTAATGGATGACAAAACCCGTTGAAAGTTGTTTTAGATCTACCCAGTTGATTATCAGATGTCCTAGAAAAAAGTAACAATCGATTGGTGCTAAGAAAAAACGAAATAATGAAATAATTCCAGTTTCTTTTCGAAACACGTCTTCCTTTCACGGAGATTCTTAAGTTTATACAGGGTGACACTCTAGGGTCCATTGGTTTTAGAATTGTTAGATTGAAACGGCATTGTCAATAGAATTGCACTGTAGGTGTTCTGGGAGTTGAACTGCGATTTTAAGAGTACTGTGTTCCAACGAAAATTCAACACCCTCTTTCTCAAGATGGATTGATTTTAGCGGAAAAGCTGAAACATGTAAATTTTGATCGAAGAGCGACCAATATCATTCAGTCAGTTCAAATTCTACGAAAGTTTGTATTTCAACGAAAATTTGACAGTGCCAAAAATAAAATTATATGCTCAGATGACCCCCTCCTTCCTTACAATGATACAAACGATTCTTGAATTCTCATCCAACAGTTTGAAGATTTTCTGGTGTCAAAAGTGTGCGTGCATTTGATGACGGTGCTTTTCCGCAACTCTTCCAAGTTTTAAGGTTGTGCAGCATAAATTCTCGATTTAAGATGACCGCAGAAGAAAAAATCTGAACGACCCAAATCAGGTAAACTTGCTGGCCACTCAACTGTACCTCTTCTGATAAGCCACCGACCTGGGAAAATTGCATCCAAATATTTTGGCATGGAACATCGAAATGTGCAGGAGCACAATTCTTCGAATTTGAAAGATTTTACAATATGGTGACCACAAATTCCAGCCCAACCATTCATTTTCTGGTCGTTTGTACGTATGTCTGTGTAAACCAATGAGGATTCTGGATATTCCAATATCGGCAATTATCCTTATTCACTTCACCATTGAGAGTAATGGTACTCTCGTCAGTGAAATAGCTATTATACAGATTATGTGGATTATTGTTAATATTTTCACTGAAATTTATACAAAATTGCAAGCCCCGATCAGGAGCGTGTTCGTTTATTTCATGAACTAGTTTCTACTTTATCAGGGTGTAGACTGTTGAAGCTGATACACGTGATAATTTTCTGATGGAAGTAGTATTTCCTATTTGTAGTGGCCCAAAACTGCCTCTTCAATTGCTTCGTTCCGTATAGTCCGATGTTGAACTTCATGTTTTTTGTTAGCTATCGAACCCGTAGTCGAAACTTTATTTATCAATTATGAAACAGACAGGTGTCTTACCTGGTTTTTTGGATGGTTCACGTTCCAAGTCCTTGTCGTTTCTGGCACAACTATTATTTCGATAATAATTCGAAACAGTTTTGACCCGCTTATCAGTTGAGTAAACCATTTTCAACGTTTGTCCAACAAACGACAACTGTAATTAAAAGTATTACACTCCGAGGCAAAATTAGCGGAACACTCGAAAATTTAACCAAATTCAAAGTCCGATATTTTTCCTAATTCTCAACCGATTTAGATTATTTTTTCGGCAAGTTATAGATCAACTCTTCTGCTTTGTAGAAATTATAAGAGAAAACAAAGAAAATTTGAAAGAAATTTTATTTTTTGGCTAACCTCCGATGTTATGCACCTACGCAAGATTAAAAATAAATTCCTTAAATTTGTGACTTTTCGCTTCAAATTGGATATCTCTTGTAAAAATAGAGATAAATGCATAAAACAAGAAGGGCGTTACTGTAGGAAGATGTGTCTTGACAGACCATGATATTGTACATTTCAACTCGTACCACGAAATTCCACAGGGTGTTACGAATTTTTGACAAAAAAAACACATTGTTTTGCCCCCGTATAAAATTTTTTTCAAATTTTTTTTGTTTTCTCTTATAATTTCTACAAAGCAGAAGAGCTGATCTATAACTTGCCGAACAAATCATCTAAATCGGTTGAGAATTAGGAAAAATATCGAACTTCGAATTTGGTTAAATTTTCGAGTGTTCCGCTAATTTTGCCTCCGAGTGTAGTTTTACCATTACCAGATGGTTGTGATGAAAGCAATTGTGCGTTCTTTACAAAACATTGACGTTTATCAATATCTCAAATTATCGCATTTCCATAAGAATGAAAAACTTGGAAGCGTTGAGAAAAAGATTTTTCACTCGAGAATGATAGCAGATAATTGAAATTGTATTATTGAACAGATAACGTTTGATGCCATTTTGAGAATTTAATTTGATTTTAAGCATTGTCATATTTTGTGTTTTTGGATTGTTTGTATGATATTAAGCGTTCATAAATATGAAATTTTTGAATAGAAAATTAAAACACCTTTTTAAAGATATGTGACTCAATCCACTTTCCCAATAATGAATTTCAACTTAGGAGGTGCTGAAGGTAAAGGGGTCTGAAATTGGTCCCCCTCCAATCAAAAAGTGACGTCCATCTTGTAATAGAGCGGGTGGAAAATTTTCCTTGAAAGACATTGTACATATGCCTCCATGTACAAGGCGGTTTTGCGCCCCATTGATCGGCACAAATTACTTATTCTCCTAATAGAATACGTATGAACGTGAGGCAAGCGTATCGGCTTTAAGTTGGTAATTAATGAAACACAAACAAAAACCTCATTCAGCTAGTAATCAAAGACCGTACAGTATTTCGGAATTGAAGTTTCGCAATCCATTAATGAATTTTCTTATCGCTAAATGAAGTTATGCTCGAAGTTTTACGATATTGGACGGCACTTGAACATTATTGCATAATTCATACGATTCACGAAGTTTTTTTACATGGATGTACTGCGTCATTTTACTATAACACGAGAATTTTCATTAATTTTTTCCCATTATGTTCTTGGATCTGTTGATTCCTGCTAGCGTGGACACGAGACGCAATAACAAGAACGTTATCATGGAAAGACAAATTTAAGTTCAGATCCCAGAAACAAAAATTACCCTGTACATCAGGGGTGCTCAAACTTGAACTGCTGGCGATCTACCTCAATATTTTTAGACTACTTACGATCGAATCTGAGAGCCTGCAAGTATGTGTGATGCAGGGTTGTCGTACATACACGATACACTCTACCTACCTACCTACCTAGGTAGGGTGTACCGTAGCATATATAGATATTAGCTTTTCGCACAATATACATTATTTTAGTCAAGGTTTGGGTTAGGTTTAGTTAGGTTCTTTCCATAATATCAATGAAAAAACTCATAGTTATTCGCAATTGCAAGTTTATTGGTTGTTACCAAACGAAAGAGTTACATATGTTTTAGCTTTGAGATGTATATCTGATATACTCTGCACCAACTCATTTTCAACAGAACATGACTTCATATTAAACTGACTTCCTCAATGTTTCTACATGCAAATGGATAACTCATAAATGTTGCTATATTTGCCAATTTACTGCAATCATAAAAATGCATTTCGAATTGTCCCAAAATATAATAATTCAGCCTCATACTTATCATATAACTAACTAAGAACCCTTTCTTTTCAGTTAATCTAACAAAAGTAGCAATTTACTTTTGAATGCGTTTACTGCGCTCATCATGTCAATAATAGTTTTTTCCTTCACCTTGAAGCTCCAAGTTGATGGTGTTTAAGTGCATTGTGATGTCAGTCAAAAATGCCAAATCAGTCAGCCATTTTGCGTTTTTCAACATCTTAGTGTCATCACCCCTTTCGTCTAGAAAAGCTTTTATTTCGGGCAATAATTCTTGAAACCCTTCTAGGAATTTTACGCGACTCAACCTCTGTGTGTTCAGCTGACTCCCTATCTTCCAACTTAAGGAGCCGCCGTTGCAAGCTACGTGCACGGATGGAATTTACAATTTTTATTGTAATGCTCATAATTTACTCCGTGTTTAAAACTTTTGAACACAAAACTTGTTGATGTATAATGCAATTGAATGAAAAAAAAGAAGGGAAATCTTCTTTAGCTCGACACATTGCCACAAAACCGTTTTTGTTTCCAGTCATTGCTAGTGCTCCATCGGTTGTAATGCACACTAATTTATATATTGATAGCTTGTAGTTTTTACAACATTGAAGAAAATATCATATATCTTCGCCACGGGTATTCCCTTTCAGAGGAATGATTGTCAAAAATTCTTCCTCAGCATACATGTCATTGAATATGCTATCTGAATAAAAAAAAACACAGCTGGGCATATCTGTCATATCGGTGTATTCGTCGAATTGTGAAGAAAAGTATGTACATTTCATGATATGTTTTAGTTTATCTGCCATGTCCTGACTCATGACTTCAATACGCCTTGTGACAGTCGGACGAGATAACTGAAGTTCTCTAATAACAGACATGATTTCTGTTTTATTTTTTAAATCTCTAAATAAAGTCTCACCCGCTCCAATAAATGCTTCCTTGACAACCGGTCCATATTCGAATGGTTTCTATTTTAAATGATGCGATCGTAGCAGCTTTTTATTGTTTGCCTGGTCTTGTGAACAGGGTTTGTTCTGTTTTCTTGATTCACCCTGTGGCAGAAAATCCTTTTCAAAGTTTTTATGAGCCGTTTTATGATGCTTCTCTAAGTTACCACTCTTATGTATTGCAACTGACGCACGACAAATAAGACAAATGCACTTATCCTTCACCATACAAAAGAAAAATTCTTTCTCCCAATCGTTATTAAAATGATACGTTTCAGATTTCTTCGCTGCTTTCATTTTGTACTATTTAATAATGAACTTTGTATCGACGTAGTATTGCCTTCAAGTTAGAATTCAGAATGACTCCAATTGCTGCAGGCGCAACATTTATATCGGCATGGACGTAAGCATCGAATGTTCCCGTCAAACGCATCGCCAGAAATTTCTAGAAAAGCGGCAACAATAAAAAACGCGGCTTTTATTTGACAAGTACCGCGTGTTCCTTTAACAAAGCCGCCTTCTGCTGATAGCAGAGTGTTTTATTACGTAATAAATTTTTGTAGTTTAGTTACCAACTTATTAAAAATTTTTTTCTTCTCGAGATCTACTCAAAAAGCACTTGGGGCCGACCGTTTGAGCAACCCAGCATTATATTATTCACCAAATTTTCAAAATTTAATATTTTAGTCTCTTTCATTACCAGCAATGTTCCATGAAATAAAAAGAGCCTTTTTTATAATTATTGCAATGAATCCGCAATTAGTGCTTTATATGTATGCAAAATTATGCGTGATTTTTTTCTCTTCACAATTCCTAAACGTTTTAGCCGCTTGTCTCGAACATTGTTCTTGATATTTCCTCGATAAATCGTTAAGGAGATATGCATTTTTGTTCGTATAAATTCCGTTCCGATTTTCATACATCGCTTTAGTGCCTCAACTATGAGAACCTTAAAGATGCTATCATTGTTCAAATTTTGAACTTACTCTCTCAAAAACTGTAGGAAACAGAAAAAACTGAAAGTGAATATTTTAACACCCTATAGATTAGTAACGAAACATTCGCGGACAAATGCTTATAGGAACTTTCGTTATAAAATCACTTGATGAAGTACTCCTTAAAAACTTTCGTACTTATTTATTCACACCCTGTATTTTATTGAATCGAATTCTGAAAAATATTACTGAAAAGTCACTTTTCATGTTTTGGTGAATAATTTGTGCATAAACAATAAAGTATTTCAGGCAGTAATACACGGCCATGCTCAGCGATTATGAAACGTTCGGCTTGGCCAGTGGCCTGTGAATACCTAAAAAAATTCTTTAGATTTTACATGAACGTAATTATTCGATTCAAATTTATTACAATAAAAAACTGTAGGATCTTTCAGAGAATTTTGACAACGTCGAAATAAATGATTTTTTATTATGGTCTTTACCAACGGTGGTTATCAAGTGAATATAATTGAACTTGTAAGTTACATAACAATAAAGGAGTGTTAAATCTAAATCTCAAAATTGTCAGTTCGTATATGCGTTTAAAACTACACCAAATGGAAAAAAGGATTTATATGCAAAATCGCACAGTGGATGGAATGAATGAGCCTAGTTAAGTTACATAACAATCTAAGAATATACAGAGTGTCTTAATTTTAAACCGCAAGTCTCAGAATATATTGGTGATATTCAAATTTGACTTTTGTCCTATAAACATATGTACAGAGATGTTACGTTTTGTGTAAGTTCATTTTAATTTTTTATATCTCATAATTTTTGAGATATTGAGCTCTCATTCGGAATATGATTGACTCTCAAGGATCTACATTATAATAAATTAAATCAAATTTAATTTTAGCCGTTCTATGTCTAGGAATTTTGAATCTCCGCTCGATCACAATCAGTTCCTTTCAATGTATCCCAATTATTGACAAAATATTTCGGCTGTCCACTGCGGAATAATTTGAAAATCATCAGAGCCAAGACTTTTTTATGTCTATGACATACAATACGTAAATCTAATGCAATTTTCCCTTAAACTCAGCGCTTAGAAAGTTACAAAACACTGGCAAACAGTAATCATGACAGTAATGAGACAAGAGCAACTGCACCTTCATGCCGCCTGCTTGCTAAGCCTAATCTTGTACCCATACAAAGACTTCAGTTTTATGAAGAGAGCTCCCAGTTTTTTTGAGACATGGCGTTTGAAATTGAGTTGATCGTCGAATATTACGCCAAGGTTCGTTAAACATTTTTCTAGGATAGCTCTACATGATTTAAGTGTCTGGTGCTAAAGTTAAAATTTAGTGCACACTGCTGGGTGTTTCAGTTCCAATCAGTGGATCTTGGAGTTCATAACGATATGAGATAGGTGAAGTTTGGTGTTATCATGAATGAATGAACCGTATCATGTTTGCCGCAATAATGTTCTTCTTAAATGTCTGTAACGTATCTTTGAGCATTCAGGTCCACATGATTAACGATGACTTGATAAGTGCGGGCGTTCAAAGGAATTCCTCCCCACATCATTATTGAACCTCTAACCTTTACCAAAACCATTGGTAGGTAAAAAGTTGAACTGGGCACATCTCTCGTTTCGACGTCTTCATATTATTGAAAGTCGATCGTAATGAAAAAGACAAAGTATCGACTCATCTGTAAACAAAACTCTGTCCCAGTCAATATTAAACCATGTTGGTGCGATTAGAGCTGCGCCTCGAGCTCCTACACAAGACCTCAAACCAAATTCCCTGAGATGTTATCGTAACGTTCAGTGCACTTTTCACGGTTCTGTTGAAGCTGCATCTGAAGGTGCCTATCAATAGCGAACCGTTATCTCAACGAGGATATTCCCGAATAACAGGTCTTCTTTCATGACTACCAGTCTCCCAGAACGTGCGATGATTCTAGAAACAGTTGTATGGGACACCCCATACCTTCGACCTATTCTTTTTCGAGTAAAATTTTTCAGAACACACGTTACTCTCGAAAATTGATCTAATCATAATTGGTGGTTTCTTGTAAGATATAAATTTATTTCTTATATATGTGCGCTAAGATAAAACATCATGTCCGGACATATCTGGAAAAAACAGGTGGTAATAATTAGTCGCCTATCAAAAAAGAAAAATGAAATATTGAAATAATGCGTTGATTTCTTAGCGCAGTGTAGAAATCACAGGATGCCAGATCAGGAATATTTTGTGGATGAGCTAGCGATCCATACTGTAACTCCAGCTGTTGCTGTGGAAATCGCGGGAGACTGAGCAAGGGTATTGTCGTGGTGAACCAAGATTTTCGTCTTGGCTAGATGTGGTAAGTTTGTTTTATATTATACTTTAAATTGGTCTTAAAGTGATGCGTAAGTAATCTCAATTTATCGTCTTCCTTTGTTGGAGAAAATTAATGAAGGTAATGCTCTGTGCCTGCCAGAAGACGATGGTCATGATTGTTGTTGTGAACAAACGAAGCACCCATCTTGCTGATAGCTTTCTCATGTGCAAATGCTCCTTAAATCTCCTTAAACTTCACTCGTCGATCGTCTCAACAGAATATCCTGGACTTTCGTTATCATTTCCTTAGCATCCTGGGAGGGGGCATGTTGTATTTTTGTTGTAATGGAGAAGAATCACCTCAGTGCATTCATAACTTGTGAACTATAGTCACCACTTCATTCATTTTTTTCATTATCCATTCACCCTCGTAGACAGTAAACAGGTGCCTTAACAAACCTTCTTGAAGTCTTCCCAGTAGAGCGAAAGGTGTGCAAGACAAGACGTGGTCAAAGAATACAGGCCACAGATCGCCGATCTCATCAAGAATCATATGTAATAGCTATCATTGAAACAACTGGAATTTCTATTCAGAATTATTATAAGTTAAGGCTAACCAGCTCATTTTCGTAACCGACTGAAACTTACAGTACTCTCAGAGAAGTTCAGGGAATCAAACAGCCCACTTTTGTTGAACGAATATCGAAGACAAGATCCTGTATAATTTTATTTCAGGGTGAACGAACCTATAAATAGTTTTACGGCAGCTCGGATGATAGGTAACTTCTGGATTGACGGGTGAATCATGAATGTGTGACTCGCCAGATGGTTCCAAATCATTTTAAGGGGACCCCCTTTTCATGAATACCAATATTACTCTACCTGCCACTGACCTTTCCCAATCAATGAATTATGTAACACTGAAGTGGAACATTTTACGCCGTCTGATGCATTATCTCGTAAGTCGGAAGATACTGCAAGCAAAATTGGTTCGATAATTTAAATATTCGTACCCGATTGTTGGCAAACAGGTAGAGGTGTTTTATGAATGAAAAGGGAGACTGTTCATTTTGGACTGAGGGTAATATATCGCTATTCGTTGCTACGGAAAATCTTAATATTGCTCATTTGACGTGTAAGTTTGGAAGTTGGGTTAGTATGTTCAACTGCCGAAGGAGAACCGTTAAGGTCTCAATATAAGCATATCCCATACAAGCGCCAAGAAATGAAAATTTCAATATGTCTAGACGTATGCCAACAAAATCCAATGTTTTCTCTGGGCGCATATGTTCCTCTTATGGGAAATAATATCAAAGAAATAAATTCAGATTTTGCAATAAACCAGCAGTAGTTGATCAATTTTTGCGACTAACGTTCGTTTTTCTGAAATTTTTAATTCTCGGTAATAATGCAACGCTAATCACGAAATTTGACCTCAGTAGTGGTGTTAGATGACCAAGGTGTGACTTATAAAAGAATAGGCCAGAGACTTGGAGTATCCCATCCCATTGTTTCCAGAATGATGCGCAGGTACAGAGAGACTGGTAGTCATGAAAGGAGACCTGTAAAGGACGACCTTGAGCAACAACGGCGATCCATTACAGTTTTTTGAGAATATCCTCGTCGAAACAACGGTTCACTACTGCTAGGCACCTTCAAATGCAGCTCCGAAAGAACAGGGGAGTACAACTTAGCTCTGAAACGATACAGCGACTAAGATAATTAGTTTTGAGGCCTTATGTCGCAGCTCGAGACCCAGCTCTAAGCGCAGCACATCTAAGAGTCCGACTGAATTTTGTTAGAGAACATGCCAATTGGTTAGTTTAGATATCTAGTTCTATAGTGCACAGACGTCAATAATGGTGTGGGAAGTAACCCTGAATGCTCAGGGTTACATTACAGATATTGTAGGAGAACATGTTGTGCCATTTGTGGCAAACATGGGCGACAAGTTTTGTTTATGCATGACAACGCCAGACCTCACTAGGCAAATATCGTTAGGAACTATCTTCAAGAAATCAATTTAATGGAGTGGCCTGTCCAGACCCCAATTCCATGGAACATGTCTAGGACATTAAGATTAAGAAGCCAGTAAAACCAGCTAGCACCGTGAATAAGATTCGGAACAGACTAACGAAATGGACCAGAATGTTATAACGTCATTCATTTTAAGTATGAATCGTAAAGTCATGCAGTAATTTTTGCCAGGGGTGGAAATATCAGAAGTTTTACATATTTCTTTATTGAATTTCATTCCAATTTCTACTAGTACAAACACCTTACAAACCTTATGAATATAGTATTCTGTGTAATTTATATCATTCTATTGATGAACTGATATTACCATAGAGAATTATTTTTATGGTTAAATTTCAGACATTTTTGAACTTTGAAGAGGAAATTGTCTATAATTTAAATACGAATTATATAACATTTATTGCTAACATATAAATAATCCTAATAATGGATTTTACAGGGATGGAACTTGTTAAGCTTAGTCACCGTGGGCACAGAGAAATAAGAAAAACCAGTCTGTTGTAATGAAGTCATAGAATTAACGACCCCGAAACCATGACGTTTTCTATTTTGTACTAACCCAGTGATTTCAAAATTGTGCACAAATAACGTACCAGGTTCACATTTTTGACTGGATGTTTTAGATTGGAAATTCTGGTTGTAGCACATACACATCTACCTTACTTCCGTAAATAAAAATAATTCCTTCATCTTTGAAAATTATTTTTCCAATCATTTAGTGACCCACAATTTTTTCTTTCTGCAATTTCTTGGCACTGCACTAGGTATTAATCGCCTTCAATCAATTTTGAAACATGCTGTATATCGAATTTTTACATGAAATTGGCAGATACTACACTGATGCATGAACCCTTTCTGATTTCGATTTACAATATATTTCCACGAAATCTTATCTTAATCAGACTGACCCTAATTCGATCACATAACGTATTGGATATTCGATTGATGGCTATTATCTATAAACCTACATTCAGTGAATTATGCATTGCTATAGATTCCACGAATTCTAATTTGATTAGACATCCCGTGTTTATTTCGACTGTATATTGAATTTGATGGAAAATAAAATTAACTTTTTAAAATATACGTATACGAATTAGAATAGTGAATAATCAGTTGATCATCATAACCGATTCAGTGTTTCTTAAGGATGATTTACACAGTGAGGCGAGCACTGATTTGGAACAAATTTTGCACAATTGAAGTGAAAAAGCTGCCGAGCCGCCCATTTTTCCCAAGCAATGTTCGTTTTCATTCGCAGTTGGTTTGCTCGCTGTCGGTTTTCCACCGAATCATCAAAGGAATTTGTGTTCGTTATGTACCCTATGTAAACACGTGTTCCGAAGTAGATTCGGAATAATGAGAAATGCCTCATATTGATGTCATTGTATAAGACGAACGTGCCAAGAGAATGGCGGCCTTGATCCAACGACCGCTAGCTCGTGTATACATTTCGTGTTCGCGACAGATTGCGAGCAATGCTCCGTGGACAATCGTACAGTGTGAACGAGCCTTTAGATGGCGCACGCGAATTATTTCTCTGAAATATCTGCATGTCAACGAATCCATCATTGATGACTTGAACGTTTATCATTCACAAGAATTTGATGAGTGAAATGTTGCCAACACACATAATTCCGCGAAAAAAAAAATGATAAACAATAAACTAGTAAATTGATAGAAATGCATACTTGCTTCATTATATCGTATTTCTATCAAGTTCACTTACCTCTTACGAAAATGACACCGAGGTTAACGATATCATAATAAATCACCTTGCACCATTTCTTGCCAGTTATATACTGGCAGAAGTTTACCTATTAATCATCAATATTTATTTAATTAAATTTTATGTGAACTGCATTGTATTTGTATAATGAATTGCTGACGTTTCCATAATTTGTTTAAATGACCGTAGCTTTTAGAGATGAGAATTTTATGAAAACCATTTCACATTCGAGTGGGAAAGTTTATGTTGAATAGAAATGTTGTGTTTGTTAGTTTAAAAACAGTTATCTAAGGAATTCGGATTTGAACTTTTCTTATAGTATATATACTGTTTATTTATACGCTATATACGCAGTGTGGCAAAAAAATAAGGCAATGCTTCAACATCTCGTAACATATCCTGTGGTCCCTAAATTTGAAAGGACCATATGAATTTCATAAGATACTTTGTACAGGTCATTCAGCCAGCAGTTCATATAGGTCACAGTTACAATCATTGGATTCATTCAGCATTCATCATTTAGTTCCCAACGACTCATTCATCATTCACTTCCCAACAATTCTAAATGAGCATTCAATTACCAACAATTCCAAATAAGCAACTAGTAAATGAGTGTTATTTTATTTTGTTTATATATATATATATATATATATATATATATATATATATATATATATATATATATATATATATATATATATATATATATATACCCGACCATTACAAAAAAAATAATATCAGAATTGTCGGGTAATTAGTTTAATACACAGCACAAAACATGAATGATGAATGCTGAATAAATCCAATGATTGTAACTGTCACCATTAAATACTGCTGGCTGAATGACCTGGACAAAGTATCTCATTTAATACACAGGTTCTCTCGAATTTTGGGATCACAGGCGCCATTTAATTCAAAGTAAAAGCTGACTGATTGACATGGACAAAGTATCTTATGAAATATTTATGGTTTTCGGAAAGTTTTGTATCACAGGCACCATATACTTCATGGTTGACAAGAATTCTAGAGAATTACCTATTTTTTGAAAATTCTGGTTTTCCTCTGAATTTTATGTTTGCCTTATTCCAAGAAATGAACGATAAAAACTTTCTGAAGGGGTCGATTTCTCATCTTGTGCCATGTAACATAATAATGTAAATTTGTCGTTTGTCCTATAGCAAATTATAGTCTTAACATGGGTAGGTACATTACAAAACCTTGGAGTTTTGAGAGTTTCTGTAGTTTACTATAATTTATATTGAAAAGAACAACAAAATATTATTGTAGATCGAGATAGTTCTCATTGAAATTATCTTCTAAGAAGTATCCTGCGATGTGCCATCAAACTTATACATACAAATTAATTATTAACCAATTTTTCCGATATAATGTCGATCAGTTTTGTTTTAAAGAATTCCCAAATGACCTAGTTTTTCGATAAAGTCATTATAAACGGCTGATTTTACTTGGACAGATTGTATCTTTCACTAATTAACTGTAGGAGGATTTAAGCGAACTGCTCGCGGATAGTGAACGACTCAATCAATTAGCGTGAGTTCGTATTATATAATTGAGTCTTAATTCATTCGGTAAAGAACCCTGATCCTAATTTACAGTTTGTGAATTCGCTCGACAACGCTGCATTGATTTCTGATTCACCGTGTTGGGTAATTTATATTGTTGTACTTTGGGAACGAGAAATATTAGGAAAGTAGTATTATTGAAAGAGTACTACAAAATACAAGTTACTAAACTGGTGAACTACTCATTGAACAGCCTTGAAGTAAGCGGCAAAATTCAGGTGTTGAATTTTAAATGTAGAGTTGCTAAATTCTTGTGCTTTCTAACGGTTGTTCTATGATAGATTATTACCGACAAATGAATAATACAAAATAATTTCATCTATGAAGCCCTAAAACTTGCCTGTGACTGGAACAATAGTAATGGCACTGCAAATGGGGGCTTAGGCGTACATAAAGGACTCCACAAGATGAATACAGCCACAAGGGCACTATGGACCTTTAAGCAACTGGTGAGGCGAACATAGTGTCTCCAGAATAAACCACTGGATGTACACTCAAATGATAAGACACTCATGTAACAAGGACTACAAAAAGCAACTAGGCAAGGTCCAATCGCTAGCAGAATTTGGGAATGGTTGTAAGGTTTGACTGACAATTGCCATTGCGAATTACCCGTGTACGCAGCAAGACATTTGGTGTCCGAGGCTTGCTTGTGTTTTGGACGAAGGGTCTTAAGTAAGTAGAATATATTAGGTTACGAAACCAGACTCCTGATAGAATCAGGCAATAATTTAGCTTTGGCAAGCATTGTTTTAGTTCTGGAACGGAAGGATGGCTACTGATAACTATGCCACTTCATGCAAACTCCAAGATTTTTTAGGCAGAGAGGTTACGACAGCAATACACAAACCTTAACTACAATAATTGAGAACACATCGAAAGACTGAGACAGTCTTATAGCAATGACTGAGTTTACCCCTCTGTAGCTGTAGCCGTACCTATAAAAGAGCTATAACGTGTTGTTCGCTTTTTCCTGAATACAATTGTATATTTAATAAGAAATAGCACGTGTATGTCACGGAATTGTCTTTCATCGTTGTTGATAAATTATATTATCACACTTCCCATTTCACTCCCACCATTCAATGTTGAAAATAAAACGTGAATATTATAATCCGAATTTATTATCGCCCACAACAATGATAAATTATGCGGTGACTGTCTTCCTTATCATGGTGTCGTTTGAAAAAATATATGATTCCAAAACAAACGACTCTACGGCGAGTATAAATAAACCAAGCTTATCAGAATGATTAACAACAATTTCTATCTATATATTTCTTTAAGCTGATAATTGTTAATTTTTAACGAATTCCTTAAACGATATGATGTATCGCTAGACGATCAAATGTTTTTGCATTGAAACTACAATTTATTGGATTCGGTAGCTGACGCGACGTTGACTCATCAAAATTTCAATAAATTTTCAGATTTATCACTGAATCTTCTACTCCATTTAACTCAGCGATAGTTTCAAGAGATATTTGGGCATTTTATCAGGATAAAGGTTTATTTGAATGCAGCTCCGAGAAGATAAGCTAAAATCTGTCTTCTCGGAGTGGTGCTTTGAGTTCATTCCGATAGAGAATAGTCAGAACTCACACGGAGGCAAATCAGGTGAATACGGTGGTTGCGGAACGTGCAGCTAACGTGGTACCAAAAACAAGAGTACCCATAACCCATAATTATGGTCTCTTCTTGAGCTAGTCTCAAATCAACCGACGATAATGCTTTGATCATCCCTATGATAGAGGACCAACAGTTTCACATCTATTGTGATTGTAGTAACCCTAATTTCGGTTGACTCCGTGTGGTGCTTTCGAATATCATGTAATTGGTGCCCTAAGTAGGAAGTTTGAAAATTTAAATTGAAAATGCAAAAAAATCATTGGAAACTTGCACAAATATTTGCTATCGATTCGAGAACAAATATCGGAGATAATAACTCCGAAATTAGGCAGTATATTGTTATCTGAACGCTGCATACCTAAGCGGTTATCAGAAGAATATATTAACAATAAAATATCACTTCCGGTTGACCCACAAAGAATTTCATTCAGACTTCATTGAACTTGAACTTGCTTCTTCAAGGATGTTCTCGTAATGTAAACAATCACAACTTGATTCGAAATCAAGTTGTTGATTTCATTAATTTCATAAATCTTTAATAATTTTTATTCGTAGACAGTGATATGACTTCGATTCGCAACGGACGTATTAAAGTGAATTGAAAAAAAAAAGAATGCTTACAATTTTTTATTCAATATTGTTCGCATCACAACATTTCACAGAAAAACTTCTACTCTTACCCTTCCCAGTATTTTTGGAAAAGGAAAAAGAACCGTAGTAATTAAGGTTTTTCGACATTTGGAATTCTTTTTGCTATGTTTCGGTATTTCATGTACCAAAATATATTTTCTTTTCAAACACTTGATCTTGGAAAGTACCTCCTCTTTTACCAAAAGTTCCAGTGAAAATCGTCAAGCCATGATAATGAGAAATTGCTCTCACTTTTTGATTTTGCTTCTGGCAACAGCAAAACACATTAAGACGAAACGAAACGATTGAAATATCTTATTATTTCGTCGTCCTAAATTTCTGAGTAAATGGAACAAAAATGTAACAACGAGCTGAATCGGGTAAACTGGGTGGCTAATCAAAATGTCGAAGATAGTTGTGATGGTGATTCATACTTATGTAAAAACCTCAAGTTGTTCGTGATCTTCTGTCAAGATTATACAATATCTTCATGAGTTTGTGATCCATGAAAGCCGTAAATTTAGTTTAGATTGTCAACGGTTGTGCTTATAGGGTTCCGCGCCCCAAAAGGAGAGGGGAAACCATCATTGCTGACGTTGCAGGTGACTCTCTCTCAAGACTATTCTCGTGTGAGTAGTGTTCAAATTGATATGCAACACTCAGCTCGGTCGTCTCTTGGGGCTACAAAAAATCAAACTTCTGTGAGCTAGCACATTCGATTGATATGGTCGTCTTTGCTGCATTTTGACCTGAAAAAATGGAATTAAACGTGCAACAGTGCCTTTTATCTAGCACGGACAGGGGAGAAACATTTGTAGGTTTGTAGCTACATCACGAAAAAAAAAAGCTTTATGCTCTGATGAACTTATACGGGACCCTCGGTACGAATTCTACGCATACTTCCAGATTTTTTTCGTGACAGCTCATTCCGTGTACGCCGTTCACTTTTCTGTCTCATAACTAATTTTCAATAATCGATTGTAGAAAAAAATATATTGTACAAATATATATACAATATTTTCTCGGAAATACCACAATACATGCGTTTAATATTGAGTCCAAATCAATTTACAGTTTATGAATCAGGGTTCCCGGTTATGTGTTGAGGAAGCTTTGAAAGTTTCTGGCTCTAGAGCAAACAATACACTCGGATCATTCAGTTATAACAGCTGTTTGGCAACATATTCTCTCGAAATTAATTATCCCGTTACAGATTTTGCCTGTATAAGCCTCGATATTAATTAACAATTATACTATTGCGATACCGGTGATTATGGGGGTTATCGTTAACCATCAGCTTATCGATTTATGTTTAATGATTCGGTTTACATACTAGTTTGATTCAATTAAGTTAGAAATTATCCAACCCAAATTTTATTCACTCAATTCATCATTTATAGACAGTGCAATTGGGTTCTAATTTTCTGGAAAGATAGACATTCCATGCGATTACGTTTGATGAGTCAGTCAGTTTTTGAATCAAACCTATTTATTTTCGGCAAAATAGACCTTGATTCGACTCGAATGTCTCATCAAATCAATTCTGCTCATTTGGAGAAAAAAATAGTTGCAAGGGGCTAAATCTGGTAAAGATGTTGGATGTGGTAGTAGTTCGTAGCTCAACTTATGGGTTTTTGCCCATGGAGGCTACACACATGTACACATGTATATTGTCCTGATGGACTATCATTTATTTCCTCACCAAACTCAGCAGCTATAATTCTTGTTTTGCGAATTTAGAACGCAAACAGACACACAATAGCTAAACATTTGCCTCACGCGCGCATTAACCTGATGAATTTCTTATGGCTTCTAAACATTTATTCCGATCGATTTGTAAATTCAGGACAATGTTCCAGACATGTCGAACTTGATGACACCAAAACAAAGAGTTTTTGATACTCTTGGATCCCTCAAAATCGTACGAGCAAACGTGGATCAATGGTAAATGCAAAAATAAAATAAGATCTCTTGGAATTTGATCAATAGATACATAAAGGCAAAAGTTCAAGGCAGAAGATATTCACCAATTTTGAAATTGCAAATAAAGGCTCACTCGTGAAAGAAATCAATAGATCTTTTGTGGATAATATCAATATAAGCAGCAGGAACACTGATTCTTGAATGAAAAGGACGAGGGATGTGAGATTCATGAGCTGGAGAGTTTCGAGGTCTGCAGGGGAGTCCCACAGTGTTCAGTACTGTGGCCTCTTTTGTACATCTTGTATACAATCGACTTTCCAGGTGTCTTGCAGATGATACTCCTCTGGTTCTTTCTGGGACTGACCCCGACACCATTAAAGATTATGCGGAAGGCGCTGTTCAAGTCCTTGAAAATTATTATGGGTTCAAACTAAACGCATCTCATATTTAAATATTTTATTTCAACTATAGAAGTATTCAAAAGATTTCAGTTTTGAATATAATGATGAAATGCAACACAACCGTGTTACATTTCTGAGGGTCAGAATCGATCATAGACTGGACTGAAGTTTCTCGTTTCTCTATTCTACAAAAGAGATTCATCAGGAATATGTTGGAAATACCTTTCAGAAAAAGCTGTAAAGCCTATTTTATCAATAAAAAATACTTACCTTCCCAAGTGTCTTTCTCTTGGAATGGTGCCTATTTGTGTAAAGCAATCTTTTTCTCTTTGATTCACTCGAGCATCAATATCTCACCAGATTCGAAAGCAATTTAAAACCCTATTTTTCTTTGTACAATTATATAACAAATTACCGAGTTTGACAAGGAGTTACCAACTACTCGATTCACAATTAATTTGCAGTACAACAATATCTCGAAGACAGTCTGAATACAACGTGAATTATGTTTGATCCCCTTCTTTGACATGTTCTTATGTACTCTTACACTATGAAAATAATAAAAAGATAACTATCTCTGTATCTACTGACCCTAATGTGTTCAATTATAGCTCTCACAAGTGACGAGTGGTTTATGTCCCTTCAATCGACCAAGATTTTTTTTCATCCACGATAATTCGAGATCCCATAGTGCCATAGTGATAAGAAATTACCTTGATGAAGCCGGAATTCATGTTATGAGGTGGCCTCCACGTAGTCCTGATTTCAAACCGATTGAGCACATATGGAATTCCATAAAAAGGAGACATACAGTAGATTTTTCAATTTTTTCGAGATCATCTGATTGAATTTCAGAATTTAACAGACTAGACCTTGATAAGCTCAACCAATTAAAGGCCCAGTATTGATAGCTAGATTGTCGTCCAACTTTTGATGACTAAGCTGATTGAACTTAGCAGGCTTTTCATCTTGAAAGCCTCATTAGGCCCTTTCAATATCTTTGAATGACTTTCAACTTTACAAATGTCAAGTTATGACATATTTGGTGGCACATGAAATTTTTGTTAAAATAAAAAAATAGTGCTATCCCTGTATTAATGGAAACACAATCTCGAAAAAAATTATTACGTCTGGAAGGTGTTTCATCGATAGGATCACGTATACTGATGAATGGATAAACAACTACAATATAATTAAATCGTAATGCTATTCGAGGCTGTATATTCCACGCTTTCACTTCTTCAACGAATCGAATTCTGTTTCACGTCTCGTTCAACGGTATCGCAGAATATCTCTTTTGTTTATATATTTCACATTTCAGTTGACAGATTTCGTAGCTCATTGATTTAGTGTGGATTTCAACGAATAGTATTCGGTTTTTTATTACAGTTAACAATTTATCCATACCATCGACAATGACCGCGCTGTTATTGATACTTGTTCTTTCTGTTAAATTTACACATGTCTCGTTATAATTTTCTCCAAATCGATAGCTGGAATTTCGTAAAAGCCACCTCTGTACGTGTTTTCAGTTTTTATGATGAATTGATATTGTAATAACTAGTTTCACGATGGGGAATCGTTTTGAAAATGAAAATTAACGTTAATATGTAGCATAAACGCTTTAGATGTAGTCGTGAAGCAATCAAGGTTGACGGACGAAGTGGCAAGTAGCCGACATCAAAGACTGATGTTGAAAATTAGATCTGAGTTAACAATGAACTTTGATTGACACGCTTCGCTGCAGAACTGTAGTCAACACTTTAATTTCATACCAAAAACAACATCGGAAAAGACATTATTGTCAAGGCCAAATGCGACTCAACTTCAAACGTGACGGTATACCAGCGAAAAACGCTGTGACATGTCAAATTTCCCTTTAATGCTGATTCGAAACATGTGAAATCAACTCCCATCCTTGGCATCCCCCGACATAAAATTCATTATAAGGAAAGTGGTTTGAGTGACACCTCGTTGCAAAACATTATTTCAAGTTCAGCTCAAATGATTCAGAATAACTTGGCGTGATTCTTCTAGTGATAAAACGGAATCAATTGAGGGGACCAATTTGAATTTGGGTATTTGAGAAGTGCCTCTCTCACTTTCTCTGAACTTCAAGTTGGGATATTGATTTCAAATGTTTTGAAGTAAGAGGGAAAGAGGAGAGGGAGGTGAAATTTTCGTTTAAATACACAGGTTTAGACGTAATCCAAACGTCTGGCGTAAAAGGAGTACACTGATTGAGCCAATATTGAACCACTACGCTTTTAATCGAAACGGGTCTTCATGTGTGTGGATTTCCTCTTTTCTATAGAAATATATATATTATTATTATATATTATATATCCATATATAATATATGGATATTCAAGTTCATAGAAAACTCAAAAAAATAGTTGATAGACGTTATTCTACTTTCTTGGAAATATATTTCGTCACATTCATTATTGGTGCAATCAACGCTTTGTCCTTGTAGTCCTACCAATTCATTCGTAATAGTATTTTTATCTATCGATATGCTTATTTTATATACCGATATGACGTCATAACAGGAATTTTTATAGTTTACATTGTTTTGTTCTTTATCAACGGACCTCAAATTTATACTCACGAAATTAAAGAGTAAATTTTACTCACAAGAATTTGTTCAATAGTTTGTTTGTCAAAAAAATCAAAGACGAAGTTTACAAGCAACTATTTTTTGGTTCATTGAATTTATACTTGGTTTCCCATCTGAACAATCATTCGAAAAGACATTTTCCCGAATTCGAAAAATCATGTGGAAAATGAATAAGCAACTCTCTACGAAGAAGACGATGTTTTTGGCTCAGACACCATCCAAAGGTGACTAAAGAAGTCACATTATGGTCCTCACTATGTTCAAAACTTGTTCGAACAAAAACTTATTGAATTCGAAAAAATAACTCAAAGCTGAAACAAAAGAAATCAGATTTTCATTAAGAGATATGAATCAATTTCTCCTATGTTAAAAATAAATAATAGTTCTTGTTGATGAGGCCTTCTAAGCGATATACAACAATAGCTCTCATCAAAAACAAACTTCTACCAGTTATTGAAAGAGATTGGAGATACAGGTAAATTTTCCTCTTTGGTTCTAAACTGTTTGTTATGATAATTGTACATGGCTTTGAACTTTATTAGGTTATTTGAAGGTCAAGGAAAATTTACGTTTAAATGTGCTCAAGTTTGAGGCGAGCTTAATAACCTTGAGGTGAATTGAAGGTTGAAGCTAAATACGATATTAGCTTTCCACACAATATTCAGTATTTCAGTCAAGGTTTGGGTTAGGTTTAGTTAGGTTCTTCTCTATAATATCAATGAAAAAACCTTATAGTTTTTCAAAGTTGCGAGTTTATTGGTTGTTACAAAACAAAAGAGTTATATATGGTGTTAAACTTAACTAAGGAGTGACTTTGGATGTTGAAACGTGGCACTGCGTGTCCTCAGCATACTTTTCATAAGATAGTACGTAACCACTGAGTGCTAATCGCAAGCATGATGACATATGATCGTCAGTTAGTCGATTGCGATATTTTGATTTAATTACCTTCATTTCAGAAAATGCAGACTCCCACAAGTAAGTTGACCCAAACATAGCCGTCAGTTGAAGGGCGATTTGCCTCAGATGCTGTAGCTTTGAAATGTATACATATATGATATGATCTGCTGCAACTCATTTTCAACAGAACATGAGTTGATATCAAACTGACTTGCTATTTCAGTAGCTAATTCTTCAATGTATTTACATGAAGAAGGATAACTCATAAATGATGCTATATTTGCCAATATTGCAATCATAAGAACGCATTTAGAAATGTCCCAAAATATTTGATAATTCAGCCTCATACTGAGGAATCCTTGCTTTCAAAGACGGAAAATGTTCCTGATTCTTTCTTTCACTTGATCTATCATAAGTTGCAATTTACGTTTGAATGCTTTTACTGTGCTAATCATCTCAATAATAGTTTTTCCTTTACCTTGAAGCTCCAAGTTAATGGTGTTTAAGTGCATTGTGATGTCATGATGTCTGAGTATCAACACCTTTTTCGTCTAGAAAAACTGTTATTTCGGGCAATAATTCTTGAAACCTTTCTAGGAATTTTCCGAGACTCAACCACCTGACTGTGAAGAACTAAATCAGTGTGTTGAGCTGACTCCCTATCTACCAACTGCAACTTAAAGAGCCGCCGTTGCAGGCTACTTGCACGGATGGAATTCACAATTTTTGTTGCAATGCCCATAATTTACCCCGTGTTTAAAACTTTTGAACACAAAACTCGAAATCTTCATTAGCTCGACACATTGCCACAAAACCGTTTTTGTTTCCTGTCATTGTTGGTGCTCCATCGGTTGTAATGCACACTAATTTATATATTGGTAGCTTGTAGTTTTTTACAAAAATGAAGAAAACGTAATTAATATCTTCGCCACGGGTCTTCCCCCTCAAAGGAATGATTGTCAGAAATTCTTCCTTAGCCAACATGTCATTGAATACCATCCGAATAAAAATACACAGCTGGACAGTGTCTGTCATACCGGTGGATTCGTCGAACTGTGAAGAAAAGTATGTACATTTCATGATATCATGTTTTAGTTTATCTGCCATGACTTCAATACGCTTTGTGACAGTTGGACGAGATAACTGAAGTTCTCTAATAGCAGACATGATTTCTGTTTTATTTTTGAAATCTCTTGAAATGTCTTGTGAACATGGTTGTTCTTTTTGCAAACAATATATCAAATCACGTACTTTTTGTTTTCTTGATTCACTCCGTGGAGGAAAATTTTTTTCATAGTTTTTATGAACCGTTTTATGATGTCTCTCTAAGTTACCATGCTTAGGTATTGCAACTGACGCACGACAAATAAGACAAATGCACTTATCTTTCACCGCACAAAAGAAAAATTCTTCCTCCCAATCGTAATGGAAATGATACGTTCTAGATTTCTTCGCTGCACTCATTTTGTACTATTTAATAATAAACTTTGTATCAACGTAGTATTGCCTTCAAGTTACAATTCAGAATGACTCCAATTCCCGCAGGCGCAATATTTATATCGGCGTGAACGAAAGTCTCGAATGTTCCCGTCAAACGCGCCGCCCGAAATTTCTAGAAAAGCGGCAAGAATAAAAAACGCGGTATTTCTCAGACAAGTACCGCGCGTTCCTTTGATAAAGCCGCCATTTTCATCTAGCGGAGTGTTATTTTATTACGTCATAAATTTTTATAGTTTAGTTACCTACTTATTAACATTTTTTTTCTTCTCGAGATCTATTCAAGAAGCATTCGCGATCGACCGTTTGAGCACACCTGCATTAAAGTTTCAATTAGAATAAGACAAACTTTTCATTTAAATAAAATTATACGCTATATTTATTTCAAAAATAAATTATAAAAGTAAATAAATATCATAAACAACTATTACTAGTGAGTAGCATACTTTTATAATAGATACTATCTTCTTTCAATATCAAAAAATAAATGATAATCTGAAAACCTACCCCAGTGATCCCAAGAGGTTCTTATGAGGAATCGTAGTTTAGCCTTCACTTAACCACAAGGGCTTACGTGAACCTTAGACTTAACACTTGATCGTTAAAAGAAATAGAAATAGGCAAGGTGACCTTCCAAATGAGATTCAAGGTAACCTATTGGTTCTCCGTTCAGAGTTATCTAAATTACAACCTTTGCAATAGTACGTTTCTGATCCATCTACTTTGTCTCTAGAAGTAGTGACTTACTTATGGGTGTGCTTTCAGGATATATGACACAAGTTTTGTTATATCAAGATTTTTATACAACTTTTAGTAATACTTCAGGTGTGCACTCTATATAAGTGTCGGCGTCACCATCATTAAATCCGGTTGATCGTTAAAAACGAAGTCTTAATAGAATTGACTTCACTGAATCAAGAAATAAATAACTCTACACGAAAATTTTGATTTTTTTGAGTATTTGAATATACATAAAAGCAGAAATGGAAGCTATTTTTGGGGAGTATTCATCGAACACTGAAGTTTCAAACGTTCGATGCGTAAAGAAAAGCAATACAAGTTTTGGAGCATATGCTATTGTAATTCGAAACTTTATGCGAGCTCAAATTTCCTTCACCGGTCATCAAGTCTAGAAAGTATTCATTTTGAAAGATTCGTATACATTGTAGGGCATATTTAAACTGCAACAATGCAATCAAGCATTGTAATGGTTGTCATTTTCTAAAATGAAATTTTATCTCACTTCAAGACACACCTGCAGTTAATGCGTCATCCTGAAAAGTTTGCTTTTAAATAATCCCTTGTATGACCGCAACTGCAAGTGGAAACTCGTTTCACAACACCTGTTGCAAAACAGGGTTTTGGAATTGAATCTGCCATCCCTCTTGTGTGAATTTTAAGTAGTCATTAACTTCTCGTTTCCTTCTTCTCGAGTAGGGTACTGAAAACTGACCTGGCTCTTGTTTTGTGCGAAGGTGTTAACTGATTAGGTTTTAACCCCAAAAATATAAACATCAAATAAAAGAAAGGACAAAAGTAAATCTGAATGTAGCTTGCACAAATATAATTTTGAACATTGTCATTTTGTGAATCTTCTAATCCAACTGGATATTCAAATACCGTCTAGCCTATCTCCTATAAAATATATTTTTAGTTTTTGAATAATTATTTCTCTTAAGTAGTACCTGTATATGGCCAGATCATTGAATGTGCTTCAAAATTTCCATTTCATTGATACCAGATTCTTTTTATTTCGATAAAATTCGAATAACTTACATAATCCTAGTTATTTTAGTAAGTTTTGACAAAATTGTTTCTTTCAAGAAACCAACGAAATATCATTTGGTTTTGAGCGCTTCGTATATAAGCGTCCTGTATTATTACTGATGATTTAGATTTGGTCCGCTTATGACTAGAGGGCACTAGTGGTTTCTGGCAAGGTTGTCCATTACCTAAAATCTAACGAAAGCGTTTAAAAAAGATGATTTCTATTCCCTATGGTAAATTTTCAGTATTGAAACAGAGAAAAATTGAATTATTCACATTTGCTGTGACAAAATTCTTCTGCAATTACTACAACGGATCGGTGTATTTAGAAGTCGATTCGGTTCCGTTTTTGGAACATCATAAACCAGGTTCTCAAATTAATTCTAGGAATAATAATGCAGGGGTTTCAAGTTAGGAGACCTAGGTGGCCATCCGATGGATGCTCATCGATAAGGGTAACTTATAGTAGAAATTATATTAAAAGGTTAGATTTCAACTCAACTCAAGTGACAACCTTGTCGGGGTTTTACTAGGGGATGCACGCAGCATTGCCTTGAATTGGTGACAACCTCCAGCATTCAACCAGGTGTCTCTATGTTGTTCCGCTCCAATCCGCCTGCCTTGCCTGAACAACATTGGCTGAGATCCCGACTTCGGGTCCTGGTCATATTACAGCATTCTTAGCTCTCAGTCAGGCCAGCCTATCCGAAATCTCATTTCCTTTGATCTCGGTGTGACCAGGATCACAAAAGAGACGGATATGCTTGTTTACGTTCCATTGCCTGAGACCACTCCCAGACGAACTAAGAAGTAATTATGTGTGCACCCAGGGCTCCCAGAGCAGTCCGTCTGTCGGAGCAGATCATTAGTCGTACCCAGTTTTTGTCAGTCAGTGAGCTCATCCAAGTATCTCCATGATCTCCGACTGGAAAACTGAGAGGAAAAACCCCCTCCCATTTCTGTGACAGTAAACACCGCTACCTTATCCCTCTTTGGTCTTCGAGCCATACATGTACCAGTTGTACCATTCACCTGGCAAGGAATCCTTCCTTTCCTTTCACTCTTGTCTGAATGGAATTTTCACTTCGAACTTATTTCCGAAGTGATAGTTTGGCGTGGTTCTATCAGAGAAGGTGATCGATGAGGGTAGGTCGTGTACAAATGTTCTGTAACCCCTAAGCTAACATCATCTGCCGAGCTCTTCAGTGGATTATCTTTCAAAAGTTCTGACAAGTTACTTTATGAGTTTTATATAGTTCTTACGATGCAATCGATATGACAAACATATCCGGCCTAGATATCTATAAAACTGGTCTTGGTGCCTTAATTGAATAATGCCATGAGGCTTTTCATGAGTCCCAAAATGTAGATTGTGTAAATTCGCAATCTCTATGGAACAATATAGGATTGATGTCACAGAGGCAGCATTTATTTCTGCTGATCTAAAAGCCAATTTGAAACACGCATCCTCTTTAGAAAGTTTTCTTGGGAAAGTGATTTGAAATTTTGCAAGTGATAAGGGTGAAGAAGTGGTAGAAGATTTCTTAGCTATTGCCTCTAAAATACACACAACCAAACTTATATGGAATCTCCCGATATTTTGAATATTACCTCAGGGATTTTGGAATTTTCAAAGGATTGTTAGAATTGGTCCTTTTTGAGATATTTCAATTGAAAAAAGAAATTACATTAAGGTTCGTTTTCTCACGGAGTAGGTGCTTTTTCTCGACCTCAGTAGCTTGTTTTACCTCCTTGCCTTGATACAAGCCTGAATCCGTCTAGGCATGCTTAGGATTAGGTTTTCGACCTCATCTGGGGTGATATTATGCCACTCTTTTGTGGCGGCTTGGATAAGCTGTTGTGGGGTTCTTGGATTATCCTGACGCGTTCTAATTTTCCTTTTGAGATTATCCCATAAATGTGCAATAGGATTTAGGTCTAGAGAGCAAGCTGGCCAGTGCAATATAGCGATTCCCTCTGTTTCAAGATAATGTCGCACGAGGTCGCTGGTATGTGTAGGAGCATTATCTTGCATAAAAGTGAAATTCTCACCGTGGGCACCTCGCCAGAGTCTCACTATGGGCCCCAACACTAGGTCCACGTAATTTCTAGCCGTTACACTCGCAGGAAACGAAATTAAATCTGTTTTGCCTCCCAGCATAATGCCACCCCAAAACATCACACTGCCCCCTTGGTATTTGGTAATTTGTCTCGCTGCTCGGAGTCTAGCTTCTCTTCCACGACCCCTTAAAACCCTAATATAGCGTTCATCTGATCGAACACCAATTCTGGTCTCTCCCGAAAAAAGAACATTTCGCCAATTCTCAATATTCCAATTTAGGTGCTCGATACACCAATTAAGTCTGTTGATTTTTTGTTGTCTGGTTAGCTCTGGAACTGCTGGCTTTCTGATGTATAAAGCCCTAAAACGAAGTATTTGACGTATCGTTTCGACTGATACACTGATGCCTGTTAGGGCAGGGTCTCTTCTTGCAATTTGGCACAAAAAGCGGTCGAGTTTTTCAGGCGTGATCTTCCTACGACTTCTTCTAGACCTATTTTGCAGAAATTGTAGCTCCACGTATCGGGCGTAGGGTTTTGAAATCACCCTCTGTGATATTTCCATTGTGGCCGCTATATATATATATATATATATATATATATATATATATATATATATATATATATATATATATATATATATATATATATAATAAAAGGCCTTTATTGAAGCAATAAAATGCTTACAAATATATATAAATCATACTTAACCCCGAATTTCAAATCTGACACATAAACGAGACAGAACAAATTGAACGAAATATCGAAATATTACTATGATTCTACCGTAAAAATAGAGATTAAAATTAAAGATATATGAACATCCACAACCGAAAGCTGAATTGCTTAACTGCAAGAAACACAAATATATGATATCAAGCATCAATGGTGAACCGTACAATCAAAGATCAAACAAAAGTGAATTAACTGAAATGCTGGAAAAATAATACAAAAAACCCATAAGGGATGTCCTCACCCCAGCTCACCTCGCTGCAATTCAGCTTGTACCGAACATGAAAAGAATTCAATGAGAGTCCCTTCAAACTATTGTGTAGGGAATTATACAATCTAACTGCATTATATGTGAAGGACCTCGTGAACTTGGCTGAACGAAACCTAGATAGACAAAACGGATTGATCTGCCTTGTGTTTACATTATGAACCGTTTTTCTCAAAATTAATTTCTCCTGCAAATAAGTTGGCGACCCCAACAAAACAAAAACAAGAACACAAAACTGAAGATTAAAAATATTCTTCACTTTTAACAAGCCCAGTTCTTGAATTGTTCTGGAAACTCTATCAAACTTCCTTAGTGTAATATAGGAAGCACCAACGCCTCTACAAGTTTTTCACGCCTTTTAAAATTCAAAATATTAATGAACATTAATATTTTGAATTTTAAAATGCATAAAGTGTTTTCAAAGCCATATAACTTCTTTGTACCAACTAAGAAACATAAGCCCTAAAGCGAAGATCATTTTCTAAGACTATACCATCATATATATCTGCAGTGTATATCAGAAATATTCCCGGCCCCAGTATGGACCCCTGAGGAACCCCAGAGGTCACAACACTGGTAGCAGATAATTTTTCGTCTATCGACACTAACTGTTGACGCTGGCTTAAGTAGGACCGAAAAAATTCAACCGCTAGATCATCAAAACCATAATAATTAACACATAACCCCTCTGGCATTTTCAATTATGATTATAGGCTTTTTTTAAATTTTGAAATTCACAGTGTCAAATCCCACTGACGACTGGGGACAATATCCCGACATTGTGGTGATAATTCAACATTTCTTATCATACTATCCAGCTTTTTTTTTACAACAAAAAACTTCATTCTTCACAAGTAGTCAAAGATCCGTGTCAAAAGTATGAGCGGTCCTCGAACGACCTGAATTGTTTTGGTTTGGTCTGTGTCGTTCTGATGGGTAGCGTTATGTGATGCAAATTAGGGGGCCAGTGACGGTCTTAAATGGAAACTCTATCTGTGTTTAAGATGAAATATGTTTAGGTCATCGCGCTTAGTTTGTTGGCCAGGGAAATTAAAAGAAAATTATTCGAATAAAGTCAGTTGAAATTAGCATTGGCACCTCTGGACTACTTGGGGGGCATATCAGACGTTAATCTGGATCTTTATCGCATTCAATTTATTGGACATCCAAGTATATGACTGTGATAATATTAGCAGTATCATTGTCGTAAATTTCGACACTCAATTGCATACTTAACTTACAGTAAGTCTGAGTTGATTCCTATGCATTTACGATGTATAAAAGAAAATTAATAGGAATGGAAGCTTGTATGGAAATAATTTTCCGATGAAATTAGCATATCCGCTCGAAATAATCCATAACGACTTGGGATTTATGGATGTCCAAGCATAGCTTTAATTGTCGTCTTTCAGTCGTAAAACACGGAAGTATATCACATCGAGTTTATTGACGATATACGTACCTATATAACGCCAATAATATTGGCCCAATGACTGTCGTCAATCTCGACGGGTAATTGCATATTCAAACATGTAGAAAATGGTAGGAGTTGAGGGAATTGCTTACTTTATCCTTAAATCATAAAATACATCGTAAATTTACGGTGTATAAATGAAAATTGCGAAGGAAAAACTCATGTAGTTGATATAGCTATAATTAGAATCATCGCTCATACCTATCTCCATATTTTCCCCGTTGTTGGCTTATGTTGTTTGCCGTCAAAACGGCGGCGCTTTCAATCTTGAAAACAACCAGAAGTAGCAGGGTGCAATATCAGGATTGTGTGAATGTTGACTTAGCTAGATGTCCTTGTGTGCTTCGTTCGATGAATGTGCTGGGTGTTATCGTGATGAAGCATTTTCAATATGGCCGCTTTTTCTTATTGCTTCACCCAATATTTTCAACATTACCAGACGCCTCAGACGAAGCAAGTGAGTGGAGCCGATGGCAGTGCCTTCAAAAAAGCTCCAAAAGGTACTTTCATCGGCCGGCAAGATGGCCGCAATCTTTCGAAATTATCTTCATTGATTTTCTCCAAAAAGAAAGAAAAACAAAGAGACCACATCTTGCCAAGAAGAGAACTTATCAATTCACCCTGGTATGGTTTACAACCACAAGAACAAACGATAAATAGTTGCAATGAATTTTCTACGTTATACGATCGTCTCAAGTTCCTTTCTTAATGTGTTTTAAAATATTCTCAATACTTGCACGCACACATTCGTATCAAATGGCTTAACGCTGTTTTGTTAATTTCATATTTTCGTTTCGTGACGAATTACACCAAGTCGCCATAAGGAATACCAATAATTATTTCGTAAATTGTGATGTCACATCGCAGTGAAATTTATCATTATTTATCGAATATAAACGCATATAATTTATATCAGCAGTGACTGTCGTCAACGATAAATTGCCTACTTAAACATCCAGAAAATCATGGGAGTTGATGGATTTCTCTAAGTGGAAGTGCCAACCTCGATCTCAATCATAAAATGTGAAACTCCCGTAAGTTTACGCGATGAATAAACGAAAATTAATTGCGATGCAAACTTATATGAAGCTAATCTTCCGTGAAATTAGCATAACCGCTCATAATAATCGGTAACAACTCGAGAATTTTGCATGTCTAAGCATTACTTCAATTGTCGCTTTTTGGTCGTTAACATTTATTGCTTCCCGTTTCATTTAAGACATACGCATAAAATTTGCACTAGCATCCGCATAATCAATTCACATTCATCGAAGTTTTGGGTTATTTCGATAATTAAATGAGATGATACTCTGGAATTGATTTATTGGTGCTTATCCATTCCTCCAATCATAGGTACGAGGTGTGGTTATTCAATAACGATACTGACGCTGCCTTAGAGGTGTGTATGCGCTAACGCCAGCGATAGCGTACCCATTCGTGGTTTCGCATCGATATAACCCGATCCGTTCGCAAAACTCGGTTGTGATCGGCTTAAACCGGCTGTAATGCCACCGGAATTAGATATCAGGGAAATTTTGGCTATTGTAAACCATTATTAGACTTATAGTGCAGGAGGACATTGAGGGAAATGAAAAGGCGGACTCGTTGGCCGCACGAGGAACAGGCTTGGTATTCATCCGACCGGAGCCTAGGCTCGGAATTCCCCTGGAGACTGCAAGGATGGAAAATAACCGGTGGATGGACCTGAAGGTATATGAGCACTGAATGAGTCTCAGGTCTCATACAGTCTCGTATTGCCATCAGTGAACCTTCCACTGCGATAGCCAAGGCTTGGCTAAAACTCTCCAGACCTCAGAGTTACAATTGCCATACCAACGGGGCACTGTCGCCTCAGAAATCACCTATACAAGTTAGGATTGATTGAGGATCCTTCATGTAGGTGGAGAAGAGATTGAATCAGTGGAACATATGTGCCAGTTCCCAGCTGGGGACAGAGTCAAGATAGAGGAACTTGGATCTAACGAACTGAAACTGACTCTATTAAGCTCTCGCTCACAAAGCTCATATCCTTTACAAGAAGGATGGAGCCTGTGGCTGAAATTTAGTGACACAATAGATCATTGGATCGCAGCCCTCACTCTATCACTCACAATTTATACAGAGTGCTTCAACGAAAACTAAACAGAGGCTATATCTACCAAGATATTCATTTCTGATCAAAACGCAAAAACAGGTCAATTTTTGTTTCAAGGGGGACATCTTTTGGGGTACAATACTTGCCTAAAATATCAACCCCCTAAGCGGGGGTTCCAATCCTTCAACATTTTGAATAGGGAAGATGGGTCGAGTGATGATTCAAAAGAAAGGTGGTATCTTTGTCTACATCGCCTTGAACGAATTTCCATTTTTAATTGAAGACTGTAAAAGATACACGGTGAGCAACTGAAAGATAGGGAAGACTTTTTCCCTGAGACTATTCAAGTTTCAGTGAAGTAAAATGGAACAGATCCATGCTAATCAATGGCAGTCATCATCAAGTATCATACTCATCTCGAATTTCAACCCTTAGAGCAAGGGTGACCACCCTTGAAAATTTGGAAGAGGGTAGATGGGTCGAGTGATACCTCGAAAGAAAGGTATTATCTTTGTCTGCATCCCCGTAAACGAATTTTTATTTTTGATTGAAAACTGTAGAAGATACAGAGTGAGCTACTGAAATTTTCAAGGGTTTGTTACCCCTGCTCTAGGGGTTGAAAGTCGCGATGAGGATGGTACTTGATGATGACTGCCATTGATCAGTATGGATCTGTTCCATTTTACCTCACTGAAACTTGAATTGTCCCTATATTTCAGTTGCTCAGTTGTATCTTTTACAGTTTTCAATGAAAATGGAAATTCGTTCAAGGCAATGTAGACAAAGATACCACCTTTCTTTCGAGTCATCACTCGACCTATCTTCCCTATTCAAAACGTTTAAGGATTGCAACCCTCGGATATTTCAGGCAAGTATTGTACCCCAAAAGATGTCCCCCTTGAAACAAAAATTGACATGTTTTTGCGTTTTGATCAGAAATGAATATCTTGGTAGATATAGCCTCTGTTTAGTTTTCGTTGAAGCACCCTGTATATCTATCTTTCTACAGTCCAATGAATAGGCAACGGACCAGTGTATAATTACGCGAAATTCTTATCGGACAAAAAAATATTGTCATAAAGAACAACAATTCTTGGATATGCTAGTTTTGAAAAATCAGCGAAAAATAATGTTCCTAGAGAGATCTATGAATGCCTTTATTTTATATCGATCGCCGCACTACTTTTCGAGATATATCGGAAAAACGAAATCTAACTAACTAATAATAAACTAACTGGTTAGTTGTTGTGAATATAACCCAGAGTGAACCAAAAATTTCATTGAAACAAATATGTGGGGTAGATGTGCTGGGACATTGTTGTGGTACGACAGTATTTTCTTATTGGCAAGATGTTTTGATTTACTCATTTCTTCATTCGATATGTCTAACGGTGAAGCGTAGTATTTTTCATTTTTAGAAGACGGGGTCCATCACCTTGGCAGCTAATGGTATCTTCTTGGCTATCTTGGGTCCATAGCCAAATGGAATAAAAGGAAGTAAATTCGTAATAATTTTGATATCTTATATTTTTCGTCTATTCTTTTTCCTCAAGAACTGGAAAAAATTAAATTTGACTGAACTTCGGTTAACCATTTGGTTGTTGTGGAATTAGTTTTGAAATGGAATGGTGGATAGTTATTTCGTGATATGGGTTGGCAAGGTCGTGACACCATAGGGAAATAGATTTCCTGGAAAATTTATTCATAAAACAAATTCTTATAGCGTATATTGGTTGAAAAATGTTAATCCTCATCATAATCTGATTCTTTTTCGGCACATGTGTAGCACATGAAGACTTCTTCCTTAGAATCTTCTTGCGGACATTTCACGTGTTAGGGCATCCTACAACAGGAGCATTGCACCCACTCTGCTCCATTTTTCTTTTTTGCATCTTCAGAAAAAAAAAATTCTGCACTTTCCGCATACCGAATCGTCGTCGTCTTCAGATGTTTCCATTTGTCTGAAGTGGTCGGTACTTTGTACAGCTGTGGAATTTCTAATATATCGCCAATTCCAGTTACCCGACCTTCATTAGTTTCAGGGGCAGAAGGGACTGTAGTTTCTTCTGCGATCATATTACGGGCATATTCCTGCTTTTTTTGAAGGCATTCGTGATGTTGTTAGAGAAGCACGATATAAACGATGGATTTAGGATTTAATGGAAATTAGTCCTGTTGGGCTTTACTGGATTGTGTCTTATATAATAATGAAGGCTCTTCTGCCAGTGGGATTTCAAAGATCTTTAAACGCCAACGTCGAGAGGCTGTAGGATGTGGCTTGTGTGGGCAGGGAAAGTGAAATGGAAAATATCATCAAAATTACCTCAGGATTGATGTGTGAGGCATGTGAATCCATGAAGAGTACAAGTCTTGTTACCAAGAAATCTAGTTTTTCAAAAAAATCTTCAATGATTTCAGGATTTGCCTTGGACGCTCGATATGCAGCGAGATCTTCTTAAACACGCAGAGACAAGTTATAACGCTTCTTGAACTCAGTCCACCACCATTTGCCAGCTAATTGCCCATCATTACGACCAAAAAAATTTTGCTTCCTCCATGGTTCAGCCTAGCGATATGCAGTTCTACAAATCATTTGGACTGTTAATCCGAATCCCACCTCTTGCATCTTTATGATATAGTTGAATAACTGCCCTTCGAGAGCAATAGTTAAAGTAAACGGTCAAGTTTAGGAACGATTCGTTGGTTGTTTGGATGAATTTCGTTTCTTATCATGAAATCTTTCAGCGTACTTCACGGAATACCTGTCTGCTTGCTAGCCTTGTGAAAACAGCTTCCAACAATGGGGCAATCCCATATCTTTGATATGCGTTATTTTGTCGAGGCATTTTTCTGAAAATAATCGATAAGTGTGGCAGGTAATTTCGTAATAAAAGGTAATCTCGTGATATGTTCAATCAAAATCACATTGCTATAAATATGTTCTCTGAAACCCAAATTTTGATAAATTACTATGATCTTTTCAAGTAATAAATTCACAGACGAAGCAGGAAACGCGACATGCAAGCAAATAAAACAGTTGCCGAAAAGAACCTCAAAATGCTAATAAATGCGAGATGTGGCTCATAAAACCACCGATGAGCAAAAATTACATCCTGTTCGCACATGCAAAAATTACACATCATTCATCATAGAATTCAAAAGCCAAAATTAACCTTCAAATACGTCTTTCCGTTAGAAAAAAACATCAACAAACTCCCTTGCATCTGATGCAGACTTTAAAATGGAACAAAATACACCAGTCTTCTAGCGTGCAAACGGTCGGCTAGATTCGGTTGAAACTTGAAGCGCCACCTAGAGGAAGGGTTGCAGAAACAGGCGTTCGAATTTCTGTGTCTTAGTGCATATGTATGGCTGTGATGACGCGTATCACGAACTTTACTATATCACGAAAATACCTTCTTGCACCCTACAGCTTCCCTGTGTTGACTATCCGCCCAATTCTCTTGATTTTGCGTCGTCTGTTTTCTGAGTTAATTGTAAGTGTCAAATACAAACCAGAAACCAGCACGCTTCCTCAACGAGTTGAGAGAAATATTTTAGCATAAAATATTGTACCCCGTCAGTATCATTATTTAATAGCTGCACCTCGTATATACGTTTATAAAACTATAAAAAATTCGATATATTCGAGTAGGAGTATGGCTGCATATACACGTCAAACGTACATTTTCGAAGATTTCTTATTCCGCAAAGATTTGGTTTAACCTAATTTTTCTTATGGGGATATTAGGGTTGATGTTAACGCCACCGCTGTCCGATTTGAACAGTCGGCCATGAGGAGCCCAGGCATAAACATCTAGTTTGGTTGTGAACAGCTAACCTGCAAAACAGACTAACTAAAACTTGGTTTTTGCAATAAATTGAAAACAAACTGTAGCATGTGTTCATCTCATTTGAAGTGATATATTAGTTCGTGCATTATTTTAAATTCGCCGTTATATATCAAAGTAAGAATTTTATATTTCAATTTTTCAATGTTTGGCATCAAATTCTGATTTCCTTAAATGTTGTGCTTGAGATCAGTTTATAAATGAAAACATTTTTATAAGCAATGTTATACATGAAAATTGGTTATGATAAGATTTTTCCTCCATATTTAATTAATCACCACTTTGAAGCAACTCTTGCAATGTTCATTCCGTTTTATGTCGTACTTCTTAGATTTTCTGCAGACTCGGGAACAAAGTCTGGACAAGTCTGGAGAAAACGGCAACATTAAACCAAAACAATTACCAACAAGTGTGACAGCAGAAGCGTGGTGCAATTTGCATCAGTGGATTTTCCACATTTGTGGTTGTTCTCGTAAATAGATTTTCCAATATCTTATATAACTTTTCTTATAGTGAATCGACGATTTTCGTTTAATGTCAACGTCGGTTATTGATATGTTCGATTTAGCACTAAAATTATAAAATACGGACTAACTAGGAACAGTATCCAAAAAAAGGATAACTTTAATATGCTATGAAAAATGTTCGAAGTGTAATCCTTCTTCATGGATGCACATTTCAATATCTCTGCCTTATTGATATTGTCCCTGGTGATAATATGGAATGCATCTCGAATTATTTGCATTACATCATCCTTTCTAGTTATTTCATCGTGGCAGACTTCTTTTGTCCGGAAATATGATATTTGATTCGTTTCGATTATAGGGTGTCTCATAACTTTGATATTAATCTTTAATGGAACAACTTGTATATTTGAAAATGATTTTAGGTTAGTTACTTCTTCAATATATTTAACACGAACAAAGTTAGGGATCGATTACCCACTGGACACCCGGTGTACATTTTTATGAAGTATGAAGAAATAACAAGGATGTAGAGTGAATTCCCTAATGAAAGAACTGATCTTGATTCATTTTTATTGAAACAGATGATTGTTGATTTCTGACATTTGATCTTATTCTTATTGTTTCTTATTGTATGTTGTATTTCCACGGAAATACTTTTCAAAACTTTGACCTCATTGTCTCACACAAACTTCGATTAGGTTAGGTTTTTCCAATTCAACTTTCATTCGAGCGTTCAACAAAGAAATATTAAGAATTTATGCTAAAAAATCAAAAATATATCCCAAGTTAGCTCAATCTGATTGAGTAAGCCAAAATAAGTGATTGGTTCAGTGCAGATAGAAGAAATCAGTCGTTGCAACAGCAATGTGAGGAGGGACCATATGCAGATGCATATTGTAGCTCAAAGGGTTGAATTTCATTTACATAGACGTTTGCATTCGAAAGGTTCAGGGAGTCAACTCCGAAAACGAGATCAGTGCTTCGTCTGCTGCCTGCTGCGTAAATCTCTTATCATTTGAATATTAGAAGGTCTCCATAGTCACACTAGACTCGAATCTGAGTGCAGTCCAAACCAAAATTCGTGTGAGAATAAAACATTGAATTGATCCTCAGATCTCAATTTCACATGCTTCTGAGCCTAATCTAACCGAGTTGGCCGATTTTTCCTCGGAGCTGATACCTCCAAGTTGTTCTGTTGCCAACAGATTCAGCTCTTTGACTAATGCCCATCGTTTGTGCTATTTCGACCTGTGTTGCCACACCCTCAAGTTTCGCAAATGTTTTGTTCATTTCATCTATACTTGAATAATACCTCTAATTGTTTGATTAGGCTACCTCAATACTCTTAGTATCTTTACTATGTACACAAAACCAAATTTTTATGGAATCACCTGATATTTTGAATATTACCTCAGGGATTTTGGAAATTTCAAAGGATTATTACAATTGATCCTTTTGAGATATTTCAATTGAAAAAAGAAATCAATTAAGATTTATTTTAAGAAAGAAACAAATAAAAGAAAATAAGATACTTTCCGCATGTAGTAAAAAAATAGAAAATTATTTTCTCACGGAGTAGGTGTTTTTTTCTCGACCTCAATAGCATGGTTGGCCTCTTTTTGCCCTGATACAAGCCTCAATCCGTCTAGACATGCTTTGGATTAGGTTTTCGACCTCATCACTGGTGATATTCTACCACTCTTCTGTGGCGGCTTGGATAAGCTGTTGTGGGGTTCATGGATTATCTTGGCGCGATCTAATTTTCCTTTTGAGATTATACCATAAATTTTCAATAGGATTTAGGTCTGGAGAACAAGCTGGCCAGTCCAAAATAGCGATTCCCCCTGTTTCAAGATAATGTCACGAGAGGTTGCTGTTATGCGAAGGATCATTATCTTGCATAAAAGTGAAATTCTCATCGTAGGCGCCTCGTCAGAGTCTCACTATGGTCTCCAGCACTAGGTCCACGTAATTTCTAGCCGTTACACTCGCAGGAAACGAAATCAAATCTGTTTTGCCTCCCAGCAGAATGCCACCCCAAAACATCACACTGCCCCCTTGGTATTTGGTAATTTGTCTTGCTGCTCGGAGTCTAGCTTGTCTTCCACGCCCCCTTAAAACCCCAGTCCGGCGATCATCTGATCGAACACCAATTGTGGTCTCACCCGAAAAAAGAACATTTCACCAATTCTCAATATTCCAATTTAGGTGCTCGATACACCAATTAAGTCTGTTAATTTGTTGTTGTCTGGTTAGCTCTGGAACCATTTGAACGAAGTCTTTGACGTATCGTTTCGACTGATACACTGATGCCTGTTGCTTCCAGAAATGGCCTTCGGAGTATGGGGTGCGACGCACTAGGGTCTCTTCTTTCAATTTGGCAGAAAAAGCGGTCTTGTTCTTCAGAAGTGATCTTCCTACGACTTCTTCTGGGTCTATTTTGCAGAGATTGTAGCTCCACGTATCGGGCGTAGGTTTCTGAAATTACCCCTGTGATACCCCCATTGTGGCCGCTATATACCTCTGAGTCAACCTTTGACCAATTTGAAATTCACAGTTTCAGATCTCAGTGACGACTGAGTACAATATCCAGAACATGTGGTGATAATTCAACATTTCCTATCATACTATCCAGTTTTTTTCAACAAAATACTTCATTCTTCACAAGTAGTCAAAGGTCCATGGTTCATACCAATCAATAATGCGAAATACCGAGTGATTCCATATAAATTTGGTTAAGTGTATATACTTATATGTTGCTATTGTACATGTATGTATACATACTACTCCGCCGCATTTGCGCCTGCGCCAATAGTCTTACGTAACGTCTCGTTGCGGTATATGATCTCATCCAAAAATCCAAATAATCAAATTGGAACAAGAAATCATAAAATCAATTTTATTTCCGAAATTAAAAATCATTAACAAGATGTTTGCAGTTAAAGCTCAGATAAATGAAACAATTTGTTGTAAATGTTGTTTTATGGTCCTAAATCGTTATCGAAAGGCATATTTTATATGTAACACTTTTAGAATCTATTGTATTGTTATTAATTACAATTGGAATATAAATGTTTCATTGTATACGTTTTACTGCATGATTTGATGGTATTTTGTATTAAATTACAAATGTTTCTCAGTCGAATGTTGTAGGTTCAGTTTTCTGAAAGTTTTCAAGTGTGATTAAATTCGATTGGTGATGGTATGATATTGTTTTTCGAAAATAGGGTACATGTTCACACATTCAAATATTTTTGTTCGATTTATATTTACAAGTACAAATACCATATTTCGAATTTCACAAATAATTATATCATCACATATTTTAGAGGTAGATTTCGAAAAATCAACACAAGACGTAGAAAGTATATTCTCTTTTATATATCGATCAAATACATCAAATTTTTAGACAAAGTCGAGGAAATATTCACTACTTACAGACCCTAAACTAGAGATGGCTGTGGTTTTATTGAAAAATATTTCTGTGTTGAAAGCATATGTTTCAACTTTGAAGACGCTACGTTATTCGGTTTTGGTCATCTTTCTGTCATATATTTTTATTTGTGAAGTATCTGCGCAATATAAAGGGAAACTAGATCAGTATGATGTATGCCGCGTTTGTTGAGAAGTGACCAAAAACGCCAAAGTGGTTGCATCGGCAGACAAGATGATGGTCAAGGTCTTCTGGGACGCACAGGGCATTATCTTCATACTCTCCTAAAAGGAAAGGCCATAAATTAAGATGAAATCACCGTAAAGACCTACTGAATGAAAAAATCAAATAAAAAATTGGCCTCATACCATTATGAAAATCCTGTTTCACCACGACAATGCTCCTGCTATTTCAACAGCCAAGTTGTTGGAGTTACGATAGGAATTGCAACCTCATTCATATTCCCCTGACTTGGTTTCTGGTGATTTCTATTTGTTTTCAAACAAAACTATGGCATGTAGGGCGGAGATTTTCAACAGATTCGGTTGTCATCTCGGAAACAAAGACGTATTTCTATGAGCGTGTGGAAAACTACAGAGAAGGCATACTTCAAGTTTTTAGCGAAATCCACAGCAATGAAGCAGAATTTTCATTATTTCACAACCATGGATGAAACATGGCTCCATCACTGATCTGACTCTAGAGAACAGTGAACAGAGAAGGCGAAGACTGTTCATTCTGCATGGCGTCAGTTTTATGGAATGCGCGTTGGAGCTTTCTATCACTACACTATAACTGAGTTCGGGAACACTACCCTGTGTTCCAGATCCCCATTTGGGAAAGGGGTTAGTGTTCCATTCTTTGGTCGTTCTATGTTATAAAATCTTTATCCGCTGCCTATCTCGAGTTGTTTAAGTTTTGTCAGCCTTAAAGTATGACGAAAACATTCATATGAATTCGTATTATCTGAAACCCCTTTTAGCTTCACCATCAGAGCTAACTCATTTCTTATTTCCGCTCATACAAAATTGGCTCAAAACAAGAAGAGCGGCGGAAGCACAGCCGTAGTATCTTCTCGGAGCAATAACGTATGTCACATAAGTCTTGGGAAAAAAATCGAATAGATAAATTAATCACTGAAAAAACCTTTATTGAATTGATTATATCATTAGGATTTCACCTCATATCTAAACTCTATAAAATCGTATTTAAAGGATTAATAGGGGCCCGTTCTGCTCAATGGCGCTCAATTTTCTCCGAACACCTCCCATCAGTCTTCGGACGACATCCACATCGATTTCTCGTATCTTCTGAAAGATTCTCTGTCTCAAACCTTCGTTTTGGGCTTCTTATCCATTGTCATAGACTTTCCTTGTCAGTAAACCCCAAAGATCTTCGATTGGTCTTGCTTGTGGAACGTTTGGGGGGTCATCTCCGCGAGGTAGAAACTCATCATGCAAAATTATGGTCATTTGCGAAGTGAATTCTTCTTAAGGCGAGGCAACATCTGGGGATATTTTCCAATTGATTCTGGGTGTATTTTGGACACTTACGCCTTTTACGATATTTACCTCCTGCATTCAGTAATTCTCGCCTTATTGTCTCATGAAAAGTACGAAATCTTCTGGATAATTTTCGTAATGATGTTCCTACTGTGTCTCTTGCTCTTTCTAAGAACCTGTTTCTACGGATTTCATTCAGAGTGGTCGACCACTTTTTGGCAAATTCAAGCATGGTATTCTTTGCTCACACCCATGTATTAACCCATAAATAGTTGTCTTAGAAATATTCAGGCCACGAAAAATGATTTCCCAACTAAATTGTAAATACTTCTACGAAGTTCTAATTTGTATGCCATTTTAGCGAACTTATTCAGACTATTGACAGAAGGAATACTCAATATAAATCATAAATGACATCTGTTGATCACGGCAACTAGATCTTCCACGAATTGCGGGAACTATGCATGAAAATACTTTTTCCCAAGACTTTCGTGACATACGTTACGCGGCATTTTCGATCCCTCTGTCATTTCGTTGTGGTAGAAGTCTGAATTTCCGAAGACAAAATGAACTCATTGAAATTAGCCATATTCCCATATTAGATACTCTTTCGAAGTCAAAGTTCGATTTTGTCACCGGCACAGTCACCGGTTATCAAAATTCTAGAGTACTTCTAGCGGATTCAAAAAACTTAAATTTTGAATATAGAATTTCAGTTTCCTTCTTTTTTCAGTTTCTTTACAATGTACTCAGGTTTGTTTTAATTATATTTTATGTAATAATTAATACGCCCCTTTCTGGAGTGGAGACGAATACTTGAATGGTATATTTTTCACAAAATTCATTATTATCACTGAAATGGAGGTGTTTATATACAGAAATATAAACTAGATGGTGGAAACATTTTTTACTTTACGATACTGACTCGTGATGAGAATTGGGATATCTAAATATTATCTTCAATAATCATCAAAGCAAATGCTGTTGTTGAATAAGTATTTTCATAGATACTAATTAAAATATCCGATTTTTTTCAGCGAAAGGATTGTGGCATATTCTTACATTTCATGTTTTTGATGAGATATTTTTCGGAAAGATACACAAGATCGGTTCATAAAAATCTTATATAAGCCCAATACAGACATAAAAACTATTTTCTGTGAGGGTTGCTTTCGACAAAACATATTGGTTATTCAGAAAAAATAAGGTTCTGTATTTGAACTCCAGGCATTTATTTTTGGCAAAGGCAGCATCAGACTTGCGGAGTATCGAAATAAGGTCGTGAAAAACAGGGGAGAACGCTTTACTGTCTCGCAACTGGCATTGGAGTCAGCTGTTTTATAAAGAGGTAGTGGCATTTTTATTTCGAAACCCAGGGGCATTGATTTGTAATCTTGTATTTATAGCGTTATTTCCCTTTCGTCGATGAACTTGAAATGGTATTGGCTTTAAATAGACTCGGAAATCGTGCATTTGGTTCGTTCCAACGCTGAACAAAATGAATAGTTTTGCCATTCATGGTAATTTATCTGAAGGGGAATGTAAATCGTTATTGAATCATGTTCTGTATGGAATTCATTCTTCTTATTCCCTAAGAATAATTTCTGAGGAAATCTTAGTTTCAGATCAATATATTTTCATTTTTTATAATTAAAAACAACTTTCTATTAATCTGCAATGAAAAAAACGTCTTCCTGTGTTTTGCTTTGTTTCTAATGTTGTGCTACTGTGTTGTTACACTGCAACGTTATCTTTCTAGTCCAAGTATTAAGTCAGACAAAAATTCCTACCTCAAATGAAAAAATATGGTCATATAGAAAAAAAAAATAGTTTCTGTTCTACACGAAACTAATTGGTGAATTTGCCGAAGAAAAATCGCTAAAACGGATTTATGTAAATAAATACAAAAAGTATAACGCCATTAAAAAAAATGTATGAGAAAATTGTAGATAATAAAAATACACACACCACAAGAATTGTCGCATCACCTGGTATTCTGAATTCCACAATCGATTAAGCAGCTCGATCGCACTTTCTTTGTCAACATATGTGTTTGGACATATGAGGGGAAAAAATCTTATCTTTGTAGTAACATTTGTTTCCATATGATCTTAAACGCGTCTGAAACAAGAATGAGTTTATTTGACTATCAGTATTCATGCAATTTCTCTTCAGTTTTCACGCTAAATTAATGCAAGTTTTCTATGCTTCTTGTAAACCTAAAAGTTTATTTAGTATTGTCGTAAAAGTAGGGTAATGCGACAATTTTTGTGGGGAGTGTATCTTTCGATTTATGTTCTTTTAATATCGGTCGAGATTAAACTTATCAGGATATATCGAAATCTTTATCCATTTGAATTATTTCGCGATAACTTGAAATTCACCAAATTTTTTTTAATTTTCAACATACAGTAGACTCGCGTTGATATGAACTTGCGGAGCTCTGAACAGCTCAATATGTGTAACTTGTTCAGACCTGCAGTATTACGGGGATGAAAGGAAACCTACCACTTTATTAAATACACATATACTCATTTTTTGTTGGATGGAGTTCATGGACAGATGTGCTCAGTGTTTAGTAATCGATTTCACCAATAAAATAATGGCGAAACAACAAAAAGTGTTCAGAAAAGGTTTCACCGTATTCTACATTAGTAATAAACAAAGAATTTCGGAACTAGTTAATCTAAGTTTGAAACCAAGCAAGATCAAGAAATGTACCCTGAGAAAGCTGAATATCCTTTGATGGAAAACAAACTCTATAAATAGTTAATGAAGCAAAGAGAACGAAATCTTCCCGTTTCGGGAGAAATGTTCACAAGCAAAGCTCTACATTGACATGAGAACTCGATGTCATCTAACGAAAAATTCAATGCAAGCGATGGTTGGTTTCAACGTTTCAAATGTCGATATGGAAAACGATTTTTGAAAATCGCAGGTGAAAAACCGTCCTCGCAACTTGAATTCGTTATTCATTCATAGAATGTCGAATATTATTACCGCACCCAATTTAACTGATCAAGAAATAAGCAACGCAAATGGGACTAGTTTGTACTAGAAACTTATATGTTTCGATTTCTGAAAAGATTGCCTCGGGTTTGAAATTAGCAACACAACGAAAATCTTTCCTAGGATGTGTCAATGCATCAAGTTAACACCATTGATAATAGGGAAAGCAAAGTCACCTAGATGATAAATTTTCTATAATCCTCTAGTCTACAAAAACATTGAGAATGCATGGATTACCAAAGAAATTTTCAGAAAATGGTTCTTTCAGCGGTTTGTTCCTGGCATGAATTTTTCGCATATCTTTTCGACTTTATAATTTTGCAAACAAAAATATTTACAGATTGAAACTTTCCTGCTGTTTTTGCTTGAGGGGTGATCACAATACTTGTTCCTTCATGTCATGGAAAAATTATAGCGATTTTGTCATATTTTAGTTCTGAAAGAAGACGGTTTCTTTAAGAATATCTTCTTCAATTTTAACGTAGTTTCCACAGTTGACTTGGAACCGAGATAATTTTTTTCCGATAAATTCCTCAGCAGTACTAAGTATGAGAGTTATGAATGCGAGCGGAGCTCGTGCATGTCGTTGTAGACGGTGGAATGGGGAAACTGAGTTTGGGTTAGGTTAGGTAAGCTGAATTCGAACGTTCAATCATTCGCGCTCGAAAAATTTGTAATATCTCGGCTTCTACTTGATGTACCTTGTGCACTTGACATGGGGTAGCTAAACGAGATGATTGCTATGGTTTCATGCGGTTAACGAAGCTAATTATGTGAATATCGGTTAAATGCTTTTTTCATTCACATGCATCGGTTGATTAATTATTTTATTAGTAGTATTAGTAGCCTACACAAAGCTGATGAATGTGCTGTGGGAGACTTGATCTCCCACAGCACAAGAACATCTGTGCGGGTGAAATAGCTCCTCCCCTTGTTGCGCGTTAACTATGCCGGTCACGTGACCAAGAGCTCAGTTCGCAATGAACATTTGAAGCTTTAAGAAAAGAGTCAAGCGAACAGAACCGAATTTGCCGAAAAGCAAATTTCATTTCAATATTTCTAAATTTTGGTGAGGATGGAATTCGTTTCCAATTTGAAAGGGAAAAATTGAAAGGCAATCCAGGGAAATAATTGCGAATGTCATTCATTCCATGGAACGAGAAAGGATGCAAAATGAACCTGTAATTTCTTTGAAAAAGTTTCAAGAACGTTTAGCTGTCGCAACTGGAGTAGGTTTGCGAACTGTGCAAAAAATTTCAGTGAAATGAAGAACATTGAAGATGGCGAACATAACAGTTCTCAACTCGCGATAAAAAGAGCAGAAAATCAGTGAAGAAACAGATCAAAAGTTCGTCGATGTGAATGAATATGCAGGATCACGAGAGAGCATTCGAAAACTTTCGAGAGGAGTTCCGTTGGATTAAGACGAAAACAAATAGAAAGCTACTTATGGAGAAACCTGAAATACAGCAACTACCTTTGAATTATTTAAGGAGCATACCGACCAATAATTTATATGGACGAAACATATATTCATTCCTCCCATACACACATGAAGGCTAGGAGTGACGAGACAAACGACGGCCTATGTCAGGCTGTTTCAAGACTGAGAATTTTGAACGCCGGTAGTGAATGTGGATTCGTACGAAACGTATATCTGGCCTTTAAGTCAAATTGTAAAACCGGTGATTATCACGATGATATGAATTTTGCAAACTACGAAAAATGGTTGAGAGAAAAACTTATTCCATATTTATCACCAAAAAGAGTGTTAGTGATCGATTACTCCCATATAACAATGTTAAAATAGAAAACACCAGATGGGATGCTCCAAGCAGAACTTAATCTAATTAACTTGCACAAACCCAGATATAAAACGTATGCTATTGACAAACTCCTGGATGATCAGGACCACGATGTACTTAGACTTCCCCTATATCATCCTGACTTTAACCCGATTGAAAAAGTTCGGGCAGCCATGAAAGTTTATGTAGCTGACAGGAATGTGAAAAAAGTGGAAAAACTGTGGTTAGTTTTGTTCTTCGTTTTCTCCAGATCAGTGGGAATCATTATGCTATAATACGCAGAAAATTGAACAATCTTTTATGGAGCAAAAACCTATGCTGGATGACGTTCGACAATTTCATAATTACTTTGCAAGCAGATGATAGTGACAGCAACAGCGAGTCTTCTATTTCTGATGAATAACTATCTGACAAATATTTTCGTTATTTAACTCATTTTGTGTTCATATTTGAATTGTTTGCAAAAATTACCTAGATAAATAGAGATTTTACTATTCTTAATGAATTTGTATTATTAAACTGACAACCAGGTAAATTCGAATCATTGGTCCTCACGATAGTGCAATACGATACAAAATTTCCGTTTTCTTTGTTAATCCTAATAAACCCATCGAGGTATCACAAAGATACCAGGTACTTAGGAAGAACATGGTTACTAATCCTTTGCCCCAAATCCCTTTTGAATTTCAAGGAGAAAACAATAGTCCTTTTTATGAAGGTTCAGTTAGGAAAATCCCTGCCTCGAAAATTTCTTGTCTCTAACTGGCGATAAGTCTGTGACTCACTTCTTTGTAATAGAAATGAAAATGATCGAGTACCTTGAAATGCCAAATGCCTAAGAGGGATGATTTTCTCAAAAAGCCCTCACGCCGACCCTGATAGCTATTTGACATTACATTGCAGAACGTATTATTCATCTTACTTCCTCCGCTTGCTATCTCTTTTGTTCTTCGCGCATCTTATAAGAATCTCAACCGCACAAATATTCTTGTCGACTTTTATTTTGAAATTTTCTTCAGGTAATGGAAAATAAAAAAATATATGTATTGACATCAGGATTTGAGAAAGGAACACTACCATATGAGAGCTGATATTTTATCTCTAAATCGTTTTTGAATTGATTTAATGAAATACAAAAATTATAATTTTCCAATTTCTCTCACATTGTCCCATATAATTTTTCCTTAAAACTTTTCCACAACAACAAAAAAACGAATTCAGCATTTGCATTGTTTGAATTGTTAGATTTCCGCATTGAAGAAAGAACGTTTAGCTTTTCTTCTAAAGGTAGCACTCCCTTTGAGTTCCTGGTTTTTAAAATAAGGTAAAATAATCTAGTTACTTAACATAAAACAGTTTGTATTACGATTAATGTTTCCACTGTAACTGATATTAACTATTATTTTACTCGAAAACTGGCAGATAAGGAAAAGAATGTGAAAACCAACAAATTTCCATATTGATGAAATATTTCAATTTTTTTTAATTAACTTGGCGTACTGAAAAAGAGTTTGGAGGCTGAAAGAACACATGACCTTAGAAAAAATATCGCTCTGTAGGTTTTCGTAATTGCTTTGGTGGTCTGATAATGCTAACTGAAAATCACAAAAACTGTCGATATCAAAAATGAAATTATAATGTTCGCACTTCTGATCATTTTTGAATGTGATAACTCGACATACAGGATGCTTCAACGAAAACTAAACAGAGGCTTTATCTACCAAGATATTCATTTCTCATCGAAACGCAAAAACAGGTCAATTTTTGTTTCAAGGGGGACATCTTTTGGGGTACAAAACTTGCCTGAAATATCAACCCCCTAAGTGGGGGTTGCAATCCATGAACATTTGGTATAGGGGAGATGGGTCGAGTGATGACTCAAAAGAAAGGTGGTATCTTGGTCTACATCGCCTTGAACGAATTTCCATTTTTAATTGAAAACTGTAAAAGATACAGGGTGAGCAACTGAAAGATAGGGAAGACTATTTCCCTGAGACTATTTAAGTTTCAGTGATTTTCCGGATAAAACCAACAGTTGATTGTTTATAAAAAATCAAAATTAAGAGAAAATAGATCCTTCGATCAGGCACTTTTGAAAAAGCTGTATAAATTTTATTGAAATCTATCGAGTGGTTTTCGAGCTACAGTAGTCACCAGTTCAGAAAACAGTGTTTAGAAAAACGTATTTGAAATTACACACTCAATTTACGTAAAATAATACATATTATTTAATCAATTACATCGAGTTACCTATACCTGGGCCATATAATAGTTCTTCAGCTGTTGTGGCAACTTCCAAAATATCTATTTGATGTTGTCGTTAGCGCGCTTATCTGCCACTTTCACACGTGCAGTATCCATTTTTCCGGCATACCTATGAGAATTATGCCCACAATATAGTCCCAGTGTATTCATTTTGATCAATAATGATTTCGTACCTTCATTGAATATACCAGTAGCTATGTATGCAGCAATTTTTACAACAATAAAACTAGTATTTATCGTTTTTGGGCATATTTTCCACACTAGTTGGTTGGAGCTCTCATTATTATTTTGATTGAATTCGCCTACACATCTCGAGAGTAAATTGTCATTACTGAGATTTTCATAAATTGCTTGATAGCTTCTTAAACATCAGGAGTTAAGGTAGAATAGTCGTGAGTATAAGTAGCAAGCTCTCCACTTAATTTGGCTCGCTGACAAGAGCAATCAAAAGTCGCCATTATAGCAGATTTCATATCTTCTATAGAATCACAATGTCGACGTATTGATAAACCATAGTACACAGTTAGTTTGCCTGTAAGCTTGCACTTTTCCTGTAAGCTTATTTCTACCACCAAGACCTCTTTGTTTAGTTTTCAGTGTACGTAATCGAGTCTCCATCCGCTTCTATACAACCCTATACATTATTTCTTATTTATTAGTATCTTGTATCTGCTATCTGGATCTGCTTTTATAATTCCTGAATAGGTTTTCGAATAACCATCGCCGATGAAGGTTTGCATATTTAACTTTATATTTTGTTTCAAACTGCTGAAACATTTCGACCATTGCATCCAACTCCATTTCCCCAGAAGACCCTTTGTGATTAGCACTACACACATCTTCATGTGATTCATACCATTCCGCGAACTCAGTTGTATTTGTTTTATATTTCCAATACTCACATTGCTTACAATATGCACTTTTAATGTTTACATCATGAGCCTTTTCAGTGAAATAGCCAATTATAGAAAAAACTACAAATGACGATGTATCTCCACGTTTTTGCCAGGATCCATCTCCTGGTGCAGTTAAATCACTAGTATTTTCATTTTCAATTGTTGTCATTGCTTGTTTTTCTTCATTTACAGATTTTTCATCAAGGCTTCTGTGACGGTTTTACTACAATCTAACACGTGATTCAGTAGTATTTTATACGTACTTTTATCTACGTTAACGTTTTGTTAACGAGAAAACAAGGGAACGAAAATATTTTAGACACTCACGTTTGCCTTTTAGAAAACGTAACTTTAATTTGAATCTCTGTAGTCGTACACCCTGTATATTTAGAAATGATTTTAGGATGTGCAACAAATTAGCGTCTAACTTTTTTCAATATACACTGCTCCAAGAAATCAACACACAATTTCAATACTTCAAATATCTCCTTTTCTTTCTTCTATTCTCAGTAAATATGTAAGACGAATCACGAAATTTGACGCCGGCAAAATGTCTTGAAGCAGTGGGGTTAAATAACCTAGGTTGGACTTACATAAGAATAGTCCAAAGGCTTAGTGTGTTCCATTCAACTATCTTCTGGTACATGGAGACTGGTAGTCATGAAAGGAGACATCGGCAAGGACGACCTCGAGCAACAATAGCGATCCATGATCGTTATTTTAGAAATTCCCCGTAGATACAGGGTGGGGCGTAATGGAAGGGCGTTTTTGAAATGAGAATAACTCAGCTATTTTTCAACGTAGAACATTTTTGATTAGTTCAAATGAGAGCTTAAATGTTATCATTTAGTGTAGAAAAAGTGAAAATAATGTTCTGAAAATGACATCAGGCAGATGACGTCCGTGTTCCGCAATGCATTCCTGTAGTCGATTCTCAAAGTTCTGCATGTCGATCGCGCCCTAACTTCTCTTGAGCTGGCTTCGTCCAACTCTTGCAGATTTCGAGGTTTATCGACGTAGACCTTACCCTTTAGGTTTCTCCACAAAAAAACACAAGAAGTGAGATCCGAGAAACAAGGGGGACACGGTACATCACCAAAACGAGAGATTACATAACCAAGAAAAATAGGACGCACAAATTCCATTGAGGCTCTGGCTATATGTGCCGTGGCACCATCCTGATGGAACCAAACCTTTCTTCTGCACATTCTTCGTCGTCGCAATTCTGAGGTAAAAAAAAGCATGAAAACATATCGCTTCGACTTTCTCAGTATGAAGTGAGGATTGATGCAGTTTGCGGGGGTTTTCTGCTGCCCAATATCGGCAGTTCTGTTTATTAACCGAACCGTTCAAATGAAAATGAGCCTCATCACTCATTATCACTGGCTCATTTTCATCACCAATAATCATTTGCATTCTCTCGGCAAACTGCTGGTGTTGTGCAAAATCTCCTTCATTCAGGTGCTGGACAAACATGAACTTATAGGTGTGAAAGCAGAAGTCTTGGTGTAAAATTCTGCAAACAGACTACTCATTTGGAGTTCTGCAGCTCGTTTTCGGACGGAGCGCCATGGGCTTTGAATTACAGCTTGTCTCACTCTTTCCTCGGAAGCTGGTGTCTTTACACTTCGGGGACGACCTTAAGGTTTCGGATTCATTAATGATGCAGTGTATTGCATTGTATTACGTTTCGGTACTGAAGCGCTGGCGAAACGACAATGACAGGCTCTTCCGATTTCAAATACTCTTCAACTACGAATGCACGGTGCTTTCTTGTCCAGATAATCATTATGACTAAATGGTAACTCCTCCTGAGTCGAATGAATTCAGCCGCTCCCCTCTACTCACTCTCCGTTACGTGTACTACCCGTTCCAAAAACGCCCTTCCATTACGCCCCACCCTGTACAACGGTATGCTAATACTAGGCACCTTCAAATGCAGCTTTGACATAACAATGTAGTTCAAATTAGAACTGAAACGATAGGACAACGTCTCAGGTAATTTGGTTGAGGTCTCGTGTCGCAACTAGGGAATGCAATCTCAATCCCGATCTTGTGAGATCACGTCTCAATCTAGATTAATCCCGTAACATAAAATGACGAGATCTCAAGCGAGATTGAACGGTGAAACAAGCCATATCCCGGTCTATGAAAGACGATGCAAAACACATTGCTTTTATGTAAATTGCAATACCTGAATTACCTTATATTCTCCACCACATTAATTAAACCCGAGACCTAATGAGATCGGTCGAATGAAAGCCATGTGATCGTCTAGTACCTGAACTTGCATTGAAGTTCTTTTTATGAAATAGAACCCGTTTCTTTTTGTTGTGTTGTGTATTTGTAGTAACCTATTCAAGTTCTTTTATGTGAGGTTTGATGTGATACGACAAAATCTTCGTCGCTTAAACCATAGGTAAGGAAATTCAAAATCAAAAATAGATGTCTATTTGATCTTTGCAACATTAGTATTAAATTCTTATCCTTGCATTCTTTGGTTTCTTTGAGTAAATTTAATGAAATATCAGATCATTTAGATACAGACCTAATCGGCATTCACCCATATTACGAGTGGGAGTTGGAATATTTGATTATTTTAAACAGGCTTAATCGGCCCTCATCCATATTTTGAGTGGAATTTAAGATATAAGATTATAAACAGGCCTGATCGCCCCTCACCCATATTATGAGTGGTAACTAACCCTCTCTAAGCGTTTTGGTAATGTGACATGCTTTATGAAGAGGTCTTTGACCAGATACTCCAAACTCTGAAATTCGATTTTAAAATTCTAAAGAACACGCCCACAGCTGACAACTTAAAAGCTTTGATTCGCTCGCGTCTTTTCAATCGAATTCAATAATTCGTATAGTCTTATTACGTTAGATATGGAACTAGATGCAAACCCGTAAAGCCTTACGCACTCTTTCTGCTCAACTGAGCGCCAATGGGCCATATTGTCACTGACTCCGAAACATACTCTATTCCCATATTCAGGAAATCATGCCCACTGATCATAAACCTGTATGGACCACAAAAATCACTTACATGCCACCAACTCAGACATTCTTCGGAACTTCATACCGACTGAACATACGAGCCTCAATGTCATACATGCTTATTATCGAATGCGAATATTCGTATGTAGATATTATTATTTGAGTGAGGGCTGCCTGGCAGCCAGGCCACTGCGATCCAGTGGTGTATTGTAGCACACTCTGTTCTAAATTTCATCCACGAGCTCCATCCTTCTCGTAAAGGATACGAGTTTCGTGATGGAGAGCTTAATATGCTCAGTCAGCTTTAGTTTTCAAGAACCAAGTTCTTCCATCCTCACCCTGTCCCCATCTGGGCTCTCGCACATAACATGTTCCATTGATTCTACATCTTCTTCACATAGTCTACATGTAGAATCCTCAATCAATCCCAATTTATTTAGGTGATTCCTGAGGCGACAGTTTCCATGGCAGTTAAAACTCTCAGTTCCAACCTAGAGAGTTTAAGCCAGGCCTTGGCTTTTGCAATGGTAGGTCCACTGATGGCACGTCGAGCGTGTCTGAGACCTGGGAGGCTCATCCAATGCGACGTACCCTTAAGTCCAGCCATCGGTTGTTTTCCATCCTTGCAGTTTCCAGGGGTATTCTGAGCTTAGGCTCCGGTTCTATGAACTCGAGGTTAGTTCCTCGAATGGCCAATGAGTCCGCCTTCTCATTTCCCTCAATACCCGAATGAGCAGGAACCCATATTAGGTGGAACCTGCTCCGCTCTCCTAGTTAGGCAAAGGTACAGGTATCGGATGCCACTGCTTTCGGTGCAGCTTGGCTATCGGTGAGGATTTTAATTGACCTATTTGTCAATCCCCCCGCAAGCAACAGGTTAGCACAGTGGTCGATGGCAAATATTTCTGCTTGAAAGACAGTCGCATGCTCTCCAAGACAGAACGACCGTTCCTTGGCGGCATCTAGACTATAGACACCAGCTCCAGCACCTTTTTCAGTTTTTGAGCCATCCGAGTACCAACAGGGTCCCTCAAGTTCTTGGTTCTTGGATCTGATCCATTCCTGTCTATCGAGAATGATGATCTGGAATGGCCTCTCCATGTTGGTTTTAGGTGTTGCTATGTCCAACTTCATACTCAGCACTTCATTGTCCTCGATTTTAGACTGTAAGGCGCCAGGCACAAAGCCGAAGTTACCCATTCATTACGGGAAAGACGATGGAATCTGTAGAAAGCCATTCTAGCCACTCCTCTTATCACCAGATGAAGAGGGGCAAGGCCCAATATCAGTTCCATGGCCGCAGTGGGTGTAGAGCGAAAGGCTCCAGTAATCATCAAGCAGGTTGTTCTCTGTAATTTAGAGAGCTTGAGTTGCCATTGCTTCTTAAGACTGCACTCCCACCAGGCAATGCAGCCGTACGTAATACGTGGTCTAACCACAATCACATATAGCAACTGAAGTTGTTTTGGGGCAAGGACCCACTTTTTTCCCACAGGTCGTTTGACGTGGAATAATAATAAAACTGATAAGATGTATATTTTTTTATTCACTTTACCTACCTATATTTGTATTAAAAAAATGATACTATTATGGAAATGCTTTAAATTAGGCAACTAAATCAGAAATCTAACATTCGTTACATCTCTAATGCGTATCGCCCTTAAAGCAATTTCTTTATACTTATGAAAGGTTATAATTCGAAATCGATTATCACACCTAAATGCAGGGAAGTTTTCCTCATTGAGCTTAGGAGTATCGAACATCAAATCAATATTTTGAAAGTGAGAGCCTTCCCCATAGTGGGACAGTTCACAACTCGATTACAATGAATAATATAAATATCTTCATTACAGTTCAAGTAAACGTTCGTTTTCCTGGACCAAAACGAAGTTCTTCTCTTTATGCGAGTGGGTTGGACCACTTCGAACATTCCGAGACATACCCTGAGCAATCTTGGGAATACCTCAGCCACCGAAGACACTTCAAGTCTCAGGCGTATGCCGACCACACTTCTTCCTGGTAATGAGAACGGGGTTTCGGCATCTCCTGGTCAATCCGATTTTGTCTTCCGTAAGAGAAAGACGAGTGGATTGAACCACTTCGAGCCCCAGAAGAGATAATCGTACCAAGAGAAAATCGACCATGAATTCCCTCAAATACAATGATCTTTGTGCGAGTGGGTTGGACCACTTCTTCGAGCACACCGAGTTGTATTCCCAGTGTCGGAACGGGTCGTCGTATTCCCCCAGAAACGAGTGGGTTGCATCACTTCGAGCCCCAAGGAGGAACCGAAATATCCACAATCGAACCATCACCACTGAGTAAATTCACTGATATTCGAACATTTAATAAAAATAACGTCGCGATCGCTGGGTTTATATATGCGTTGCCCAGAAGCGCTTACACCCGTACTCCCATCTATCCTACTTACTCTCGAAGCGAGGATTGCAGTCTGAGAAAATACCAGATGGTGTCTGTGATCGTGGATACGAAAGGGTGTTTAAAAACTATCTGTAATAAAGTCGAATATTGTTTTCGCTGGATTTCTTAATTAATTTATATATATATATATATATATATATATATATATATATATATATATATATATATATATATATATATATATATATATATATAATTTTAAGCTCCTTCCAAACTACGTAATATTTCACTATATTGTGAATTTAAAATTAAATTCAATTAAATTAAAATCAAGAAATATTTGGATAGTTTAAGCAAATAAACAAAAAATAGAGTCGTCTCAACGGCAGTAATTGACTGAGGAATTTTTACTATGGACGATTAACGGCGAGTTAGTTACTTCCTAGCCGGTATGGAGGTACTTCAATAAAGTAGCGAACAGCCTGCCTGACCAGTACAAATTAATGCTATTCGCGAAACTACATCCAGTTTCACAAAGGGATTACATGTGCATATGAAATCAATCCACAAAATTGACATCAATCACTCCAGAAATTGATTCTGCATCTCTACATTCGTCACCGTCAGTGACATGAACGTCTATAGGACAATAGGGTTAGTCTACATAAGAGAATCGTGAATATTGCCCCAGAAAGGAAAAAAACAAGATCCTCACGTGACTAAGGAGGAAACGGTTTCCCGAATGGTAGGGACAAAGGGATGGCCTTTTAGTATATTCTGCACTTCGGAGGACATAAATAATATTTTTTATTTGCTGCGAAACGTTAAATTTACTGAATGACGTTCAGAATGAATGTGAAGGAAGATCTTCTAAGGCTAAAGAATGATCACTCTAGATCTACTCTCACTTTTTGTGCATGGTCATTTGGAATGAAGAGACGTTTTTTAAATATGGGTGTTTATACTACTATCAATAGTCAACCAGCATTCTAGAATCTTGAACTTGCACGTATATTTGGAAGTATGTCGTCAGAGTCCTGTGTTTATCTTCTGAAAGAAAAACTGACAGAATAAGATTTATCTCTGGACAACGACATAGTCGATATAACAATAGATGGAGGCAGTGTCATGAATAAAGTCCGACATCTGATTGAATCGTGCTACCCACAGTTTGATATATCAGACGTCATTTATAAAAAGTTCTAGAACCAAATCCTGAAGAAGAATTAGAATTAGAAGACACTGAAGAAAGCACAAATCGGAGCGCAGAAGTAGAAGAGAACTTGGAGGATAACCCACATAGCTATGATGATTTATATTTTTCTTTCCTTATAAAACGAGTTGATCTGGCTTCGGATTACCAATTGATCATAGCAATACTGAGAAAATGTGTCAAACTTTTTAAGAATTCTCTAAAAAATCCTCTCAAAAATGATATACTACAGAATTACATTCAGCAAGTTTTGTTGGTAAGAATTCAATTGGTTTTTCATTGTGAAACTCGTTGGTCTAGACTTTGCAATATTTTCCCTAGCTAAGAACATGGGTTCTTTGTCAACTTCGACAAATGGGACGATGAAACTTTTCGATTATCTAGTAAATTTATTATTAAGAATTCAATCAAACTATTATAACCCAGCCCTAAAAATACAATTATAATATGAACACAATACGCACAGCAGTAAACTTTCAAAACGAAGATGAATTGCTTCTTTGAAAGCTTTCAGAGGATTCACATATACGTTCTGCTGCTTCAAAAATCAACTTGATCCTTTAATAGGAATTACAAGAGACTCTGACAGACCTACGACAATAGGTAGGCTAGAGTCGCTCATTAGAAAAGAGATTGATCTCTACGAGAGTGGAGGATTAAGGGGTAAATTTTAACAGTTTACTTATGACAGCATACTGACGCTGGTACTAACCACCGTTGGGTCTGAGGGGGTATTTTTGACAGCTGGGTACATAGCAACTGACTTAAGATGCCGTTTGCCAGATACCACTTTAAGCACTCTATATTTTGAGGAGCTATTTCCAAAATCACTTATTTCTGTTATTATTTTTGTACTGTTTCTTGGCTGCATTTCGACCATATACACCAGCTCCAACGCCTTTTGCAATCTTGGAACCATCTGTGTACCAACAGGGACCCACGAATAGACGGTCGTTGGAGCTTGTTCATTCCTGTCTGCTAGAATGATGATCTGGATTGGTAGCTTCATGTTGGTTATAGGTATTGCTATGTCAGACTTCATACTCAGCATCTCGTTGTCCTCGAGATCTCACATAATTGAAATTTCTGATCCCACGAGATCCCGAGTTTGCGTTCTCGCCTCGAGATTGCATTCCATAGTCGCAACTCGAGACCCAGCTCTAACCACAACAAATCGTGGAGCCCGATTGAATTTTGCCAGAAAACATGTCACTTGGTTAGAATCTGACTGGGAGAAAATTTTCTGTTCAGAGATGAGTCGAGATTTTTTCCCAGTATAACTTACCTACCTACCTATAGTTTTGGTGGAGGTTCATCAATGGTGCGGCGCGGAATTTCTTTGAGCGCCCACACTGAACTGTTCATCGTGAATAATAGAACCCTGAATGCTCAGAAATACATTACAGATAATTTGGAGGAATATGTTATACCATTTGCGGTAAAAATGGGTGAAGCTTTATGTATGCATGATAACGCCAGACCTCACCAAGCTAATATTGTTAGGAACTACATTCAAGATAATGAAATCACCTCAATTGAGTGACCTGCATGAAGTCCAGGCCTACATCCCATTAAACATATCTGGGATATTCTCGATAGAAGATTAAGAAGCCAGCAAAACCAGCCAGTTACTGTGGAAGAGGTTCGGGCAGACTGATCGAAATTTGAAACGAAATGGTTCAGAATGGTGTAAGGTTGATTTTGCGTATGAGTCATAGATGTATGCAGTAATTCTGGCCAAGGGTGGAAATTACAGGTTTTTGGGCATTCAATTTCTTCCGCAAGTTTTGATTGTCCATTTTCATTTCGATTGTTCTCGAGCATAGTGCTGGAAAAAGAATTCGACATTCTTAGGGAGGTTTTCATTAGAAACAAGATATATACTGAATATGCACTAAATTGACACCTGGTATAAAGTGATATTTCCCCCACTGTCTGCCAATTGTAACGAAAATTGTTCTGAATCAATAACAACAAATTTCCATATTAGTTTCACTGATGAAATAGAATATGTCCAAATTGGTAACTACTTTGAAAATATGAGTAAAAATGTTTTTTCTTTTCGGAATAGCCATTACTGCATATTGAGTTCGAGAATTATGAGAACTAATTTTTTGGGCAGAACAAACGAAAAATCATTTAGCTAAAACGGAGTATGATCAAAATTTCATACCATTTCTCGTCACGTCACGAACGTTGAGCCTGTTACATTAAGAGAACCGTGGGCAGTGTTCCCTAGTTCGTTCCTGTCCCGGTAGTAGTACAACAATTTTTACTCATCGAAAATAGAGTTGAATGCAAAATATGCGAATTATGAAATGAAAATCACGCATAAATATTTATTTATAACGTAAATGCAATGAATTTCACATGCACGAATTAAAGAAATACAAGAAGAATTAATTCAATTGCATTGTTTGCCCAGCATCATCTACTGAAATATTTGTCAGCTATGCGGTATTCAAATATTTTCGGCATTAAATCGGATTAACTGAAATATGCCATGATTGCATTAATTAAAAAACATAACATTCAATAAATGGTTCATCTGCATGTAGTTTGGCATGATCTCTTTATATATTCGTAATTTGATTAACCCACTTATGCCTCAACTAGTTTTTCTCACATAACGCTAGAATTTTTAGAAAAAATCATTTATTTTGGCTTGAAGGCAGTGTACAGGTTTATAGAAAATAACAAAAAATAATACAAAGTTCTAATGAAACATACCGTCCTATATATAGGTCGTTAGGAAAATGTGCTACTACGATCATGGTTTTGTGTGCAACATAAAACAACATTTGACGTGTAACTCAACGTCCCATTTAAGACATCTGCTGCTAGTTTTCGAATGACTGTGTCGACATTTGGTCTGCTTTACTTGGAGACCTACCAAATGACCAATGTTATCATAACGAATACTTAGGTTTGCGGTCTTCTAGTAGCGAAACTGCTTTCTTTTTTGGTATTCTGAAGCAGATGCAATGCAATCTGACGTTTGAATCCAAAATGATGCAATTTACCTTGATTGATTTGATGAATGCTCAGGTCGATGCAGTAAGCAACCAAAGGAGAATACCATTTTTCACCTCGTATAGACGTTCTATATAAACAAATGTTTTCATCGTACCCGTCGACGCCAACCATGTTTTTATGAAAGGTTTTTATTATACAGGGATTTGTTTTTTTTTTGTTGGATATGCACATTTTTTTTGTCCTTATACGAGTAGCGTTTGACAGTGCCTAATTGGATAACTCCAAAATATATAGTCACAAATAGTCACTATATTATTATCGTTCCAATGTGGTGGTTATCTTTCAAAATTTTCGATTTATAAGTGCCTCGAGGCGCCTTTTTCAGTTGGACCTTATTAACAAATGGATTTCCTGGAAATCAGTTCCTCTGGTATTTCTCTCTGTCAGCATATTCAGAAGATACACAGAACAGAAAAAAATTTTCAAATGAAACACCTGCGCCAACCCTATTTTGCCTGTATCGTTCGGAAACGTTAGTTGTGGCACCTTTATATGGTACGATCGAATTGACGTAACCCAATCTGGATGTACCCATTCACATTTTATACTCATTTATACCAATGCTTCATCAACGCTGTGATTTACCGATGGGGGAACCATATCCATAAATATGATATTCAAATGTTGAAATAATGGACGAACTTTCGCGAATTTCTTTTGCGTGTTGATATTGGAATTGCAGATTATGTGAAAATTGGACATAATATACTCAAATCTATCTCTTGAAAATGCGTTGGATAGCAAAGTTTAATGCGTATCCAATTTTTTTTCATCGTGGTTATGATAAATAAATAACCGCTCAAAATGCTCTCATCTGTTTAAAACTTACATTTCCGTTTCTATTGTGAAAAGAAGCATAGCGGTTCGTTTTAGTTACAATAAGATTTATCGAAGAGTCAGGAAAAAACTTTGCAAACAAACTTATTGGGGATATATCTTCAACACCTATGGAAGATGGCCATTCCATTGGCTGAGGAACGAGATCGCCATTTGTCCAATGATAATTCTTCTTTTCTTTCGTTCTTACCTTCAGTTTTCTTGCCATTTCCGCAAAAGAAATTTCATCTTCTGAATCGAAGTCATCATCTCGATTCTGATTATCTCAATAAATTTCTGCAGGCGCTGATAGTTGCGAGCCAGGTAAATTAGAAGGACGAACCTGATCTTCATCCCCAGAATCCTTATCCGTTACTTCACCATTTGCCCTATATGGAGCCATCATAATAACATCTACGTGAAAAGTTTGGTTCGAATCATCATCACTGTTTCCTCTTCAAGAAGAGCCAAAATGTCATTCAGATTAAAACCCCTGAAATAAAATATGTAATGCTTGGGTAGTCATAGCTTCAAGGTTTGAATCATCATTTCTCCAAACTAACCAAAACTAATATGCATTCATGTTGTTACATTTCTTTCATTAATTATTTTATTACGTATTTTTGAGTATTGAATAGAATTATAGTTAAAAACTTACCGCTCAAAGGAAATACCATAATCCTTATAATTTTCATCCACATTCTCAGACATGGGACTAGATAAACATTGATATAGAGGTTAGGTTAGGTTAGATTAGAAAGTTTTCCCCGCTTTCTCTTATGCGCACGCATTCGCAAGCGCCAAATTTGAATGCCGTCCTACATATAGGACGTCAGGCATATCTGGGTTCATGCATCGATGTTGCGATTGAATGAGCCACGAAAAATGATTTATGAAAAATTGGGTAGGATGGCGGAAGGCGAACGATGTACAGAATAGAAAAAAAATTGAAGAGTTTTGTTTGACGTGTTAAGAACTAAGATTTTCTATTGCACGAAACTTATGATAATGATTCGAAGTTACTGTCATTTCTTTTTTCAATTGAAAAACGTTTAAAAAGTCATAAATTCTTTCCAACAAGTGATGAATTGTTGTGGCTTTGTTTGCAGAACAAGATGAATATTTGCTTCTGAAAGGTTTAAACGCATTGCAGGTCCTTTGTAATGATGAATGTCTCTTGATAAGTTTATGAATTTAAATTTCCCGCTCAGTAACTAACTAACCTAACCCAACAGCCATCGGTTAATTGACTATATAAGGTTTTGATAAACTGCATCTCTCATTTTGTGTTAGACAGCATACAATATCTCAAATTCAAACAAAAATAGAGGAAACTGATTATTTAGTGCTTATTGAGCATTATCAATTAAAACAGTGAGCATGCGCCTAACAAGGCCAGGTGTGTCTATTTGATGAAATGAACTGTGGAGTCGAGTGGAAAAATACTATCACATTTAAACTACATTACGCCAAGAAATTGATGCACAAAATCGTAGAATCTAATTCAGATATATGGAAGAATTATTTTCCCAGTAATGCAGCATCGACATGGAAATGGTACTAATATAAATTGAACTAAAACTAATAATGCATAGAATCAAAGTCCCCAAAAATCTGCTAATACCGAATATTTCCACCTCTCTGGCGAGAATTACTGAATAACATCCACGAAACATACTCGAAATCAATAGCATTCTGATCCATTTCGCTTCAATTTACGCTCAGTCTGTTCCGAACCTTTTTCGATAGCTGGCTGACTTTGCTGGCTTCTTAATCTTCAAATGAGAAATTCCAAGACATGTACGATGGGACTGAGGTTTGGAGTTCATGTAGGTCACTCCATTGAAGGGATTTTGTGATCTTGATGGTAGTTCCTTACGATATGAGCTTGGTGGTACAGCATGTTCTGCCAAATTATCTGTAACTTACCTCTGAGCATTCATTATTCATCCAGATCAGTGAGGGCGATCAAAGAAAAGAGCTGGACCACGAACTGCGACGCTAGCTTTAAACCAGATTCCCTGGATCGGGTGTCAAATGAGAAAAACAACTTATTCTTATTTTTTCATCTTAATTTTTCACTTACACTTAAATTTATAACTACTTTATTTTAACTGATTAACTGATCTGGTTGATATGATCTATAACTGATTGAATTTAATATTCTATAAGTTCCACCCAACCTAACCAATTGACATGTTCCCTGGTCATATTCAATCGGTCTCGATATGCTGCGGTTAGAGCTGGGCCTCGAGCTGTGACACTAGGTCTCAAACCAAATTCCCTGATACATTGTCTCAGGGCCTTGCAATAGCGAACCGTTGTCTCAAAAAATAATTTGACATTTTGAGAAATTGTGCATTATCTTCTTGGCGAAGTGTAACAGCAGATACTTAAAGGGGACAGGTTCCAGGGCAGGGATTTGCTGATAATATTAGTTTTTTGCGGGCTTGTCATATATTCTTTACAAATATCGAACAAATTTATGTTACATTTTTTTTTTCGATAACTGAATTAAATACAACGAGCAAGATATCATTCCTACCCCGTCAAAAGGGTTTGAATTTGTAAACTTTTGGATGCGTCATCCTGTATATTTGGAAGATCTCCTTGATATACATATAATTTGGACGCGCGTAGAGTTTCATTTGCATCGAAACTTCGGAATGTAACAAAGAATTCTGTATGCCTAAACCAAATCATCATGATAGTGGAACTAAATACTAATCTGGCGTTAATATATTTCTTTCGTAATATAAAAAGCAATGAGGTATATATCTCGATGAGATGATTGAAGACTTAACTACACAAAGAAGTAAAATAATTGTACGAGTATAAATAATAAAATAAAAACGAAATGTAGCTGCAAAACATACATCGTTGGATATGTCCAGTTTTTCAGCCTACAACCGTCCTCGATAAAAATTACATAATTCCTTTTTGATTAGATAGTATAAGCTACGCTCTGTTGCAACACGTTTTCAGGAAGAATTCCTTGCATTCGCTGAACCGAGCGAGGTAATCCTATCGATCACATCTCCTTATTATTGATGAGAGAGGCTACTCGTGAAATTGAGATCCGACAACCCGTATTTTGAAAGTGGTACATGATATGGCCTAAGTTGAACTTGTTATATTTATATTATTGAGAAAGCGAACATGAACTAGTCATCTATAAATTCTGCTACAATAAGACGAAACCTATTTTTTCGTCTGAAAATGATGGCACTGCTGTCTCACACCTTAGGAATTGCCAAGGCCCAAATCCGAGAACTCATGTGCGTTCCTTAATGTAAAAACTATGCTCAGAATAAAGCGTTTGAACGGTGTGAAACGATGGGAGACGTTGTAGAAGAATAAAAATTCGAAGAAATGTTCTATATCTTTATTAGGTCATAAACTTGTCAGGCCACCCTCGTACATCCAATAATCTCGAACTCGATGCGATCGAACTTGTTTGAGCTGAAATTAAAAGTAGTTGGATATACCACTTTCAAGTTTTCAGATTTCAAAGAATTTATGCTTGACATTGTACGACGGTTTCAATGTTTTCTGAAGAAATGCTTTCTTATAGTAGAAAAAGTGCAATTTACTCACAAATACTCGAATCCTTCGTCCTGAGATGTAAAATTATTAATATATATAATTATTATTTTATAATAATAAGAAATTCTGTATACAGTTCTGAAAAACTATGAAATAACTAACATATTTTTAAAGTTGTTGGTCCTGAGGTATCCTGATGATAAAGATTTCTTCTTTCGACACTATAGCTTACGTCTTATTTAATCATTATAACGGCAATTTAGTTTAACGAACACATTGTGATAATATTTCAATGTATTTGAATGATATATTTTTCAATAAATCACTAATGATGATTAATGTTAACGTGTGTTAACGCTACTCCCCATCAATGTTCCTCGAGATTTGAGTGTGATGGTTATCTTGCCAATAAAGGACACGTGACGATAGTGGGATATATCCTTATCATAATCCAAGCAGCTAGTCTGATGCATTTACAATTGCAATTATTGATTACTAACATCTCGAGGGTGCATTGATAAGTCTTTCTCATATCACTCGAGCAAAATTGTATTAGACTTCTTATAATTTTTATGTAGTTTCGATTATAGCCCGATATAAACACTCATTTGTGAATCTTTTTTAATTTTTTTTCTCTATGGTCTTGCAAAAGTTTTCATAATTGAAAAATTTTATACAGCGACGAAGACCAGTTGAAAAATCAGGAAAAAAATATAAATTTTCGTATGCTTTTTCTCGTTTCTTTTTGTTGGTAAGGTTTCACTTATAACGTTTAGAAGGCACTGGAAAATCTTGGGAAAACCTGAAAATTTATTGTAATTTGAACAGAGCAACGTATGAGGGATCAGCTTGTTAAAATGCCGTTCTGTATGTGAAGAAGTTGCCAAGGATGCTTGATATTCAGGTGTATCATTGATAACGGAATACTGTGAACCAGAATCGTGGCTCTCTCAGGTCCTAGTTCGATAGAATGGCCCCATTTCTGTCCTACGACGAATTCCTGGTCGATATTGGAAAGTCACGTGGTTGCCAGTTCGTATATTTAATAATCGATAGCTATGTACTATAATTGCTAAGTGGATGATTAAGAATTATTTTAGTATATACCAACTACTCAATTAAACTGCCATAATTTCAAGGTAAAAGGAAATTTATTCAGTTTGGACAAAATGAGGAGTCAGCAACGTCTTGAATAGAGTATTAGTTATAACCACATTGCAACTTCAAGAGATCAACTGAAATAAAAGCTTCGATATTTACTCCTCTCATAATAATAAAGAATTTGTCCTTGACATTAAGTGGCGATGGGAGTAGGTTATAATGTAATATGTCTCGACACTGGGCGAATATCTTCTGTTTCCTCCATCCCTATAGGGGAAGTCTCTCCTCCCGAATAATTTCCAGATAATCCAATTCCGTTAGCAGCTTGATATTCTCCTTGCTCGTAAAAATAATTCCGTTCACGTTGTGTTCACGGTTTGCTCCGTTAAACTGACAATTTTGTTAAATTAAAGCGACAGTTGTCAAATTCAAGCCTTGATCTTTCTACATGAAATGTACAGTTTTCGTGTTGAGCTTTTGTTTTTCAAACTGAAAATGTAAATCACGTTTTGAATTCTTTCGGCGTCAATCTGATCTATAGTCGACTAGGAGCTATTTCAATGTTAAACAGATTCTTCAACCTTCGGTGCTACCATATGCTGTAACAATTGGAGGTAACTTTCTATTCTTGCGTTCTACTGCAAAAACGACCACATTCATCTTCTCAAAATCGAAAAGTATGGTTTTAGGAAGTACTTTAATCATATTTAAGTAGAAGGTTTCAGTCAGTAAGATGGAGAAGCTGTTCAAGTCCGCAGGAAGAAATTAAACCAGGTGTACCCCAGGAGTCGATAATGGGGCCTACTATTTTTCTGCTGTACATGAATGAATTGCTGTCAAACTGACAAAGTAGGTATGCCGACGACAACTCGTTGAAAAAATTTGAGTGTAATAAGCTCTGACTGAACTTGGAGAAGAGTTTTGGGTTTACATTTGCATTATGCACTGTCGTAGGCTTGAGATGTGGAGAATCTAAAAAAATCGTTACCATTGTTTATGCTATCAAAAGAGTAAAGCGATTAGTGGGTGAAAAAGCAGCTATAGTCACTTATCCTAGAGTTCCAATGTCTTGCAATATACGGCAGCGAACGATGCTCCTGGAATCTGTGAAACAAAAGGGGACAGTAGCTGGCATACAAGAACAAGAAAGCTGCCGTAAATCATTCTCTAAATATGGCATACTTACACTACCTTCATGTTGTTTGTTGGCTTTTCTTTGTTACTTTCACTGTCGCCGTAATCTGGACACAGATATTCACGGTCTCGATACAGGCCAAAAATTGATCTAGTGATACCCCTATGGCTCAAAAAAGCTATCAATTTGTACTACAACAATCTTCACCTTCCATATTCGCTGTAGTTCTACTTGTAAAGCTTTATATTTGAGCCTGTTTTCAGTTTCTTGTTGAATGATATAATCAGGTATTATGACCACATCTATAAGTATACAGGTCTAAATGTTTTTGTTTTTGTCCATCATGTCTGGTTTATTGGTGGAAATGGCTCTGTTGGTTTAGACTTTGAAATCCCTTATGGGGTTTCAATATTATTTCAAGACAAAATGCTAAGGTTTGGAAGAAGAATCATACAGCCTTTGTTATTGTTGCGGATTTATACATATCATACTTTGATTTAATGTTTATAGAAATTTTTTCATCCCTTGAATAATAGTTGAATAGCAATCCAAGAACTATCAAATATCCTTACATTTTTGCCATGTGTGTTTGTTTGTTTCTTTATAACGGAACACCATGTTTAATTAAAACTTGCACAAATGTGAAAGTGCTATAGCCATACAATAATTTATAACGGTAGTATCAATATCCTTAACTAACTAAAAATTATGAAGAATTTTTTAATTTAGAATAAGAGTAAAAGATAAAACAAGATCATAAAGAAAGTATTAGATATTTCCGTGGAGTATGAAAGTCTATGATACTTTTGAACAGTGAAAATGTCCATTACGATAGCTTCATTTTAATCCTCCTCTTAAGCACACAATTGTTATATTATAAAGGTATATCTATAGCATAATGCCCTATTAATTTATTATGATGTGGGTATGCAAGATTTGTAGTCTTATTTCTTATCCACATTTCTGTATGCCATGTGACATGTGACGCCGTCATACGGGACGTTAATAGAGATGGGAACGTATATATCATTCATTAGCTCAAGCTTTAACACTTTTGTCAGAATTATTACCATATACGTGTTTATGAATAAAAGTGATCTGTGAATGCTTTGATGTAATAATGTACTTAACTGAAAACGCTTTATTTTACACACTAACTTGATCTGAATTACTATAATCATCGTGAAAATTTGCTGCGTCATTAAAATGATAATTTACTAGTGAATAATCTGAATTTCAGTTCGTTACAATGTTAAATAAACGAATTTATAAGCTGCACTCTCCCAGTTTATGAATGATACTCAATGATATTTAATACATTTCAGCACGGACGAGATGAAAGCAGCGCAAAGCGCAATTATTCCCTCGAACTGCAATTCAATTTTGTAATCGTTCCGCTAATATTGCTGTAGCTACTCAATGAATGGCCAACTAATTGTCATTCGAAGAAATTGAAGCTGGAACACTTTTCCTATTCCGCAGTTCTGTGTTTCGTTTCGAATGCTTCTTCTCTGTTCGCTTGCGCCCATCTCTATCCGGTTCGAATATAAAATCCGCTGAATCGTGGCGTTTTAGAAGTAAAGGCCTGTGCGAGTGTAGCTGGAATAGAACATGAGTTTGCTTCGAACGTTCTCTCTTGTTGTTTTGCAAGCCGGTGACGTTTGGCCGCGGTTGCCGGTGCTAAGCCGGTCCCCAGTGTTGTTCGTTATTGATTAAAGGCTCACAGATGCGGCAACGTCGCTTGCTACAGTACGCTGCACTGGACGGGTGACGTTGCACTTTCATAACCTCCGTTGTCCGCTCGTGTGCGACGTTGCCAAAATGAGTGATTCGTGTTGAGGTTAGGAGATATATTTGCCGGTATACATGACATTCTGATGACATGTTCAAAGGTGAGAATTCGCATATGTTGCGGAGAAATACGAATGAATGCTCTTTTTAGGTTGATTTTTTAATAAGCAAATTATTCAATTTCCATGCTCTTTTCTTCCTCCTCATTACTATTTCAAAATTAGACAGTTCGAATAGTTGAGAGTAAATTGTTTGGGGTTTTCGGAAAATAATGCTCTGCAAAAGACGGGGATGAACAATTTGAGTAATAGGGAGGGAACCATACTATGATAATCTTTAAAATGAATCCACTTAATTTGCTAGAAAACCGATGACTTATTATTGGTACCCTTTTTGGTATATTATACAGGATGGACCAAATTCGATGTTTCCGTACGGCAGCTATGTGGTATGAGAAAAACTCATTGGTGAGAACGCATTTCAGATATATTTTAGTTTTCGAGTTATTCTGGATTTTTCGGAATTTCGACCTGTGTTAATATCTCAAATTTTATTGGAACAAAAAATATTGTCACATCTTTTAGGTTTTTTGTGAGTATAACGCAGGGACGTGTTAAAAAAAATTTTGCCCATCGATTTCGAAGTTGTGAAGTAAACTTATGTTTTTTCAAATACAAACTGTAAGTAATTCTGGTAGCTATAAAAAGGATTATTTTTTTCTTTCATAATGTATATCACATACTATATCAATTCCTTCGAATAATGCCTTTCTCGAAAAAAAATGGAAAATTCATATCTATCCACTCGGAAAATAACAGATATTCACAATGCTATGATAGGAGAGATTTGTTTATGTCCGTCAAAGATCCCATTCGTTCAAATCTGCGTTAAAAGCAATAGAGGTTACCTCTTAGAACATAGGTTCTCCTTCTTTTATGGCACTATTTCAAGTATTCAACATTATTGATGTGGATTCATTCAATTTTGTTTTTGAAACAATTGCAATATTCAATCAATAGCATTGATTCTGTGAAAACACTTGTTTATGTTGGTCTTCTCTATTTGCTTCGGAAATTTCTAATTATTATTCAACCGTTATGACTCTTCAATTCCAAATTACGAAAAGTATGAGATGTTGGAATGTTATATACCAGGTGTACCGGTATGAAACGAGCGTTTTTTGTGAAAATTAAATACTAATTTTGAACACATTTTAACCAACTTTCTAGCAATTGTGTCAATAGAAATGTTCACCTTTTGAAGCAAACCAGACACCCAATTTTCGACTTCTGCGTAGGAATCGAAGTGATGCTCAGCCAATACGTGTCTCATCGATGAAAACGAATGGTTATCGGAAGGGGCCAAGTCTGGTGAATACGGCGGGTGTGGTAACAGCTTCCAGTACTTTGATTGTATCCTGAAACGATTTTGCTTTGTGTGCAGGTGCATTGTCGTGTAACAAAATCACTTTTGCCGTGTATTATGGCTCATTCTGGTCGGTTTTCGATCAATACACTGTTCAAATTGATCATTTGTTATCTGTAGCTATTAGTATTACCAGTTTCACCAGGTTTCAGAAACTCATGTTATACCACACCCTTCTGATCCCACCAAACACAGAGCATTGCCTTCTTACCGATCTGTTTTTGCAGTTTATGTTGATGGTTGTCCCGGATTAACCCATTATTTTCTCCGTTTAGGTTAGATTCTTGAAATAAATCCATTTTCCATCGCCTGTGACAATTCTATGCAGAACTGATTCGTTTCTTTGAAGCAAAATTTCACAAGTGTTTATTCGGTTTTCCATTTGTCTTTCATCCAATTCATGTGGCACCATTTTCCACACTTTTCGATCTTTTCCATAACGGTATGAAATTCTTTGTTGTGCAACATTTAACATGGACGCCATATGCTTTTGACTCAAAGTATCACCTTCATCCAATATTGCTTGCAGCTCGGCGTCTTCAATTTTTATTTGTGGTCTTCCGTGTTTTTCATTTCTCACATCAAAATCATCATCTCTGAACCGTTGAAACCTTTTTTTGCATGTTGCTTCTGATGATGATCACCATATGCCTTGACAAGCATTCTATGTGACTCTGCAGCACTTTTCTTCAAATGTAAACAAAAAATTAATGCTTTCCGCAAATCATCACTTTCCAGTACAAAATTCGACATTTCAACAAAATGAAAAAATCTGATGTTGTATGTTCAATGACTGTAAGGTTATTGAATATGTTTGACAGATGTCATGCCAACCAAACATAAAAAAAATTAAGGGTCGTTTACAACAAATGTTCTCTATCAACACATTTGTATCTTAACGCTTACTTCATACTGGTACACCTGGTACAGAATTGGTATAATTCGGATGCTGCGTTAGAATCTAATTTCAATAGATTCCCTGAGAGGAGACAGCCGCATAAGTCTATTCTCAAGGGACTGAACGGCAATTTAATTACTGAAGGTTCCTTCAAAGCACAACGGAGCAATACATATGAAATTGAAGATATAGAAGATGCTATCATCAGCGTTTTTGGAGCAATTGTAGCCAGAACTGAAATTTTCGGCATTTCGAAGTCAAGGGCTCCAGACTTCTCAAAGAGAATAAATTCAGACCCTAAAGGATGAAACATTCGCAATGCTTCCACCCTGGTGATAACCAACAACGACTTAATTTCAGTCGGTGGTACCTTCAGAAAACAGAAGAGAACCCAGAATTTTATCGACGTGTTATATGGACCGATGAAATTTGCTTTGCAAGTGACGGAATTCTCAGACACAATAAACACTGTTGGTCGGATGTCAATCCCCATCGATAGTTGAATATCCAACACCCGGGGCGATGTGGTTTCAGTGTGTGGCGCGCTTCGTTAGACAATAGTGTATTGGCATATCATCGCATTATAGATGAGAATATAGCGGAATATATCCATTAAGATGAACTGCCATTAGGGGAAAGATGAAATATATTTTCAGCATTACGGTGCCCACACCAGAAACGAACCATATCCCAACTGCTGGACTGGATTGTCCGTGATCACTGGATATGAACTAGGGGACCTGTGAAATGGCCAGCCCGTTCCCCAGATCTGTATCCCCTAGATTTCCTGCTCTGGGAATTTATTGTATAAAGGAAAAACGAATAAAATATCTGCTAAAACATAATTTCAGGATTTGTTTGAAGAATGTAACTAACATTCAAATAGGAAACGCATGCAGAAGTGTTACCAGGAGTTGCAACTCCTGAATGATAATGGAAATGCTTTCGAATTCATGAGGTAATATATTTATTGATTCATTTTATTGTGTATATAGTTGGTAGTAGACCGATGTGACGGCCGAAATTTGTAAGTTTTTTAACAAGAAATTTTTTCACTTAATTTTATTTTAATTTATTAACAATATTTGATGTCAAAGTACAGTCCTCGAAAGAATGGTGAGCAGTTTCGGGAAAGCACACAGCTTCCGTAATAATCTGAAATAAAAAATCAAAGAAATTATTATTGTGTAGACCCTATTCTGATAAATTAATCAATAATATACATAGTAAAGAAAAAATATGCTGGACTATGAAAAAAAGATACTCAAAATCGAATTTTTCCGTTGATAAAATGGGAAATAGTCTTCCCTATCTTTCAGTTGCTCACCCTGTATCTTTAACAGTTTTCAATTAAAAATGGAAATTCGTTCAAGGCGATGCTGACAAAGATACCACCTTTCTTTTGAGTCATCACTCGACCCATCTTCCCTATTCAAAATGGTCAAGGATTGCAACCCTCGCTTAGGGGGTTGATATTTCAGGCAAGTTTTGTACCCCAAAAGATGTCCCCCTTGAAACAAAAATTGACCTGTTTTTGCGTTTTGATCAGAAATGAATATCTTGGTAGATATAGCCTCTGTTTAGTTTTCGTTGAAGTACCCTGTATATGTATTTTCCTTTATTTTAATAGGATTTAAGATATTGTCACATGACGAAATCCCTAAAAATCTAAAATTCCGGATTAACTCAAAAACAGAAGAAGATAGTTGAAATCCGTTTTCACCAACAAGTTCTTCACGAAAACCGAGCTCGAGAGAGGGGAGATCATTTTCTCTATCTACAATATTTCACATAACTGCCTTACTAAAACAACGAATTTGTTTAACCCTGTACAGAAACCAACTAGTATATAATTGTAGGGTAAATATGACGACGTTTTATGCTACTGAGTTAAATTACCATAGACAAAGGAGAAAAAATTAAAGAAATTGGTACACGAAGGTTGCACTTGACAGATCTTATTCCCTTCCAAACAAACTCAAAAATTCGAAAAATAGTATTTGCAAATAGGTAAACCATGTAGCCATTTATAATTCACTCGATGAATTTTCAGATTTATAATTAATAGATCTCAATAATTTTGAATCGAAAAAAAAGTGGCGAGATCAAAGAATTATCCAAATTATTTGCACAAACAATTTATACAAACATATCAGTGATGTCGAATTAATTCAAGAAAGTGTTTTATGAATATTTATAAATCGAAACTATTTTTACTGATAATTCATTCATCGTTTCCTATTAATCACCATGTTTACGTACAACTGATTATTGATTGCACAATCTATAATATGAATTTGATTCGGTGTTTTCATTTTATGCACGTATTTTACCTGACTGGTAATAATTCTGTTTAATCAGTTTATACAGGGTGTTACATAATAGTATGTCACAACTTGAGGGGGTAAATCTACGTGCAATTTTAAGAAAAAAAGTTTATATAAACATAGTTCCGCAAAAGGGTGTTGAAATTTCCGGAAAAAATTGTTTTTTTCTTCAAGATTCTTGCAGTTTTCGAGATATTCAGCCCAAATTTGGAATGGAAGCTATTTTTTACAGCCTCCATCATTAGACGTCCTAGATTTCAACTGAAATGCACAAGGTGTTCTCTTTTCTTAGGTCATGTCTCCTTTTGCCCTTTCAAACTTTTTTGCAGTACAATCAATTTTCGTCATCTTCATTCAATTTAGAAACTTTTTTGACACTTGTAATTTTTTTGTATCGCCAACAGTTTTCGAGTGAAAAATTATTGAATTTGAATTATTTGAATTGTATGTTATTCGCTAAATAAAAAAAATAATAGAAATACTCGATATGTATGCCCAAAATTTGTTTTTGTTTTGATAGCTCGTCTTCTGAGACTCAATTTATACTTATTCAATATAATATAAAACTGAACAAAAGAACGATTAAAAACTAAATAAATTGCCTTCAAGAATACGGGCCTCTGTCCTTCGCATATTATCACGCAATCTTTGAAATATTCCAGGCGTATTTCTCATCGTGTCACAAGAGGTTATTATTCGACTTCTCAATTCTTCTACAGTGTTCACTGGAGTGGTATAAACTAAACTTTTGAGATATCGCCATAAGAAAAAGTCTAAACTATTTAAGTCTGGGTACCTAAGAGGCTATGGTTCTGGCCCACCCCGACCTATTCATCGGTTTTTGGATGTATTATTCAAAAATTCCCTAGCTTCTCCACTAAAATGTGCTGGTGCCCCGTCATGCATGAACCACATTATGTTTCTTACCAAAGGTTGCACATCCTCGAGAAATGAAGGTAACTCCTCCTCAAGAAATTTCCGATAAGACGGACCGTTTAGTCTGTTAGGCAAAAAAAATTGTCCAATCAAATAATTTCCAATTATTCCGACCCAGACATTTAGTGAGAATTAGTCTTGATGATGAGATTCTTCAATCAAATGGGGGTTTTCCTCATCCCAATAAATAATGATTATTGTGAAAATTTATGATAGCAGTTCCCGAAAAGTTTTTTCACTATCAAAATGAGCATTTTCACTGATTTCATCTAAGAACCATCGGCATAAATGCAGTCTTGAAAGAAAATCTCGAGGAAGTAGAGTTTGGACGCGTTAAATATGAAACGGGTACAATAAAAAGTCGTGGAGAATCCTCCAAACATGTGAAATATTCAAACGATTTCCAATTTTACTTGTACTCACATGAGGATTTAAATCAATACAATTCAAACTGCTTCCTCAATATCTGGAGTTCTCATAGTTTGAGTTGCACCTTTTGAATGATGTTTTGCAGTAAAAGTACCAGTTTTCCTCAACCTTCTGTGGATATTTGAAAATGTTCGCTTGTCTGGTGTCACTCGATTTAGAAAGCGCACCTGAAATAATCCCTAGCTTATGTTGTGTTTCCGTCGGCCAGACCGTACATGTAATGGATATTAGCCAATTCGGCGTTAGTGAAATTAGCCATTTTTTCTTAGAGCAATAACATCAAAAGTCTTAAAACTAATCGTTAATTTAATAAACAATTCGAGCAGATACTGTTCAACTTTAGTAACTGTCAAAATGAATAAATAAATGAAAAAAATCAAAGCCTATTGGTCTTTAATTAGAAGTGCTTTCAATTCACCGAATGCATACAATCGTTCAATAATTTTCTGCTCGAGAACGGTTACTGCAAAAAAGTTTGAAAGGTCAAAAGAAGACATGGCTCCGTAAAAGAAAACACCTTGTAGATTCTAGTTGAAATTTAGGAAGTGTAATGATGGAGACTGTAAAAAATAGCTAGCATTCCAAATTTGGGATGAATATCTCGAAAACTGCAGGAGTTTCTGAAATTTCACGATATGTGTTTCGTAGAATTTGTTCGATTAAATTTGTTTTATTCACCACTATAAGACAATTAAGGGTGTGAAGTCAGGAAATGTTTTGAGTTCATTAAAATGAAAGTCTCCTGAACTGGACAGAATGAAGATCAAAGTCCAATAAATCTCTTCTCGAAATGGCTATTTATTGTCGATCAAAATGAATGAAGTTCACGTTTTGTTTCCATCAAAGTCGGCCTTGACCCCCATTTATCTAATTATTGAGTTGAATTTTCCTGGAGTTACCCGTGTGGGTGGCAGAGGCTAAACGTTAACTTCGGGTTGCTTCGGGCTACGTTCGTGTTTGGATCATTATCTACCTGCATTTTGGATTGCCGTTTCCAATTCCATTCAGCGGACCGATGCACCAGCATGTGTTATATATAACTAATGATATCCTGATATATTAATCAAGTAACGTTTCGTTCGTCTTCACCGGCTACCGAATTTATAATTTAACGAATGGAGTTTTTCTTGATACAGTTATTATGTGATTCTTTTATTTTATGTTGGTACTACTGTTTCTGACATCTGCGCCTAATTTGATGTCGTCAATCCTCACGTAGTTGTACTTTCTAAGGTTATTCGCGGAAAGAGGCCAGAATTATGGGCCGACAATTCTTGGTTAATACCCCCCTTTGCTAGTTTTTTGTAACAAGTTCGCCTAAAACTCATCAAATCGTTCCACATCCACCATATCCGCCTGATTCAGCTCTGTGTGACTTTTGGCTATTTCCCAAACTCGAATGATCACTTCGAAACACCGTTTTGAGTCGACGTAAATTCGCGCTTATTTTGATGAAAATCATTCTTTGGCATGCATCGAAAATTGGAAAAAACATTGAAATGGATGAAAAAGCGTATGAATGAAGTGTCGACAATTTAGTTAATGACACTTCAGGCATACACCAGAATGTCTGAATGACTTTTGTGGAATGCACCTTGAGAAAACATTCCGTGAAGTAATTGATAATCATGTGTCAAAATTTTCTCAGAATAGTGTGTATGAGCGCTTCAAAGTGTTCTGAGGTTTACGCTGGTCATATGTCAGATTTCGGGAGTAAAATGACAGACCCAAACCGGCTATCTCTCATAAAACTCACAGATTAATTCAGTTCACATCAATATCGGTATAGAAATAAATGTCATGAAAAACTCCAAATTTTGGCGAATTTGAAGAATTTAGTGGACGTGCTAGTACATTCCATACCAGCTGTGAGCGCATATTGTTTCCAAATGCACCACCTGATAAAAAACAGTCAGACCCTCGAATTGGCTTGTAAAATTATTGCAATATGAGAGGAGAACCTAATCATATAATTATGAACAGCACACGAGTGATAGAGAAGTTTTTCGCGATATCATTAAGGCCATTAAAAATGAGCTTAATCAATGTTTTGAAAGTCAGAGCTGTATCGACCACACGGATTTCTAGTCTATCATTGAATAAAATCTCGTAGACTAATCTGATGCTTCCAATTCCTTCTCGCATATTTGCTCCTGAATTGAATATTAACGAAGATACCACCTCTTTTTCCTGCCCGTATTCGACGAAAATTTTTTATGATCTGTTACCAATTCCTGAACGTAACATGAAATATAAGCCACTCGACTTCGACCTAGCCATACCCTTTCGAAATTAAATTTCTCCGGAGTGAAATTTTTACGGCTTTATCGACAAGTGTTTATTTTTCACGTTGCTCGTAAAGGTGATCGTAAAATTATCCTGTTTTTTTTTATCGTTCCCCGTCAACAGACCGCCTCAAGATCCAGAAATACGAAACATAGTCGCTACTTTGTACGTTGCCTTCAGCATATTTCGTTCTGATTTCGAAAGTACAACGAAATTAAATCGTCGAGAGCTCGGTCGAGTTTGATGTCGGAGAAGACTAAATATTTATGTGGATTGGCGTGGTTGGAAGTGCCACTTTGCATTTTAAATCGAAGATAACGCAGTTTGAATAGGTTCGCCGTGTATATTGTTCATTTATTCAGAAAGGACTAATGACGGCATAAGTGACATCTGTTTCTCGTGGTGATGTTTTTGTTATGAAGTTCGTAATTTTAATTTCGGTGCTTTTGGGAGATGAAAGACGATGGGGGAAATGAAGCCTTCGAACAAAACTATGTTTATTGATTTTGAAGAGGAAACATTAAATAATTTCTTAAGAAGTCTCCATTTCCGTTGCAAACATGAGGAAATCCTTTTAATTTCTCAAAACTAAGGAGTTAACATTTGTGCGTAGAATGGATGTAAAAGCCATTGGTACGCTTCAAGCTGGAATCTCATGCTCTCTCCCACCGTGCGATAGTATTCCAAAGTGGAAGAGATTATATCTACAATGAGTTCTTCCTTGGCCATGCTGCTGTCCAGGCCTGAATCCTATCGAGCATAAGTGGGTCTTGCTAAAAAGAAATATTCACAAGCCAAAACTTTTTTCATTCTCCCAACATCAACAGGGCTTTGGTTGATACACCATGGGACTTGGAATGAGGACATTCTTCGTGACAGCAAAAATCGACAATTAAGATATGTATTCAGTAGAGTTAGGGTTGATCAGTGATTTTACTACAACACTTCAGATTCAGTGTATATTCCACCGTGGAAAGTATAATTCTATTCTACCTCTATTCCTATTAGATGTGGTTTCATCCATCAGTCGAATTATTCTTTCAAGTTATCTATCACTCCTGAGGCCCCAACCAATATTTATCCATCGTCCCATCACATCATCGACGTCAGGGTTCTCGCTCTTTAGCTCCTGCTTATACCGTACTTCATGCACTTAGTCTGGACTGCAAAGAAGCAAACTATACTATGCAACTAAGCAAAAACCATAGCTCGACATAGAGTAGATGGTAACACTCATTTAACAATTTTAAGCTACAATTTTATCAGTTATTCAAGAGTTTCGATGCTGCTGATTATAGTTTTGCCCTTTCTCCTTCCGCTCGAACTACTGCCGACGAAAGAAAGATGAGCTATCTTTAATCCATTGTTTTGGCATTCCCATAGCTGTCCATAACCTTTGGTAAAGCGAGTTGATGCTTTGTTGTATCGCCAATTAATTTCCAACCAAGAATATACTAAGCACAGAAAAAGTTCAACACATCAGGTTGGATCTAGCCTACCTTGAACCAAAGTGACTCTGGTGATCGTTTTTCAAATTCAGTCTTCTTCTGTTAGAAAGCATCACAATCTTGTAGTTCCCAACCTGTTCTCCACACATTGAGGTTGGTCTATTCAGAAATAGTAACTTAGCTAATACACAATCAGGAGAAGATTTATAAAATAAGGTTTTACATTGCTAATACAGGTTATCAGTAGGCCATCATAGATAGCTAAGGTCTTAAATTCGCACACAAGAGTGTGATTGGGCAATGAAAATGTTAGGCCCAAGCTGTTTTATGATGAACTGGATGTCGTTTTTATAGCAGCGATAGGCATAACAAGTTATATGGACGTCTAGACGAAATACATGCCTTTTGTTGTTAAATTGAATTGTAAGGAAGGTCTGTTTTTGTGTTGGATGGCAATAATCTTCAACAAATTGGATACAATAGTAAAGCTATCTTGTAACGCAGATTCAAAGCTGTTATAACCTTCGAGCTCTACAAACAACCCGGAAATTCCATGAAAAACCTGTAAAGGTTTTCATTCCCCTTAGGATTGAAAAACATAGCTCACCTTGGGATGTCGACATGGGCGTGATCACTGATTCTCTTTCAAGGTTGAGTGTTTTTTTTTGTATTATACCCTCGATTGATTGAATTCCACTGGGTCAGTATCTTCCATTTCAAGTTTAAAAATGATATCAACACCAGGCATTAATAAATTAAACGGATTAAATAAATTTATATTTATAATCACCAGCCTATTGAATTGTTGACTACAACTTGATATTTTCGTTATCTTTTGTCAAAGAGTGGCCCGATTTGGCTTCTGAAGCAAGTTGTCCCACTCGAAAAGCCCAAATTCTGTCAGTAAATATACTTTAGAGGAATATAAATATTCACATTGTTTTTCGTTCATGAATATTTTATCGGTAAGAAACAGTACAGGGGGCGTATAATGATCGATGCCTCAGTTTGAATCAAACCTTTACGTAAACAAACGTAACATGAGCTAATGGTCTACCCGTGGATCAATTCAAATTAATGAGAAAATTATCGGAAATACCAGTAACCCTTCGCAATCTTCAGTTTCAACAAGGAAAGAATATTTAAATATCTGCAAATGAGAAATGTCATTAACATGAAAATACGTCAAGCAGCTCGCTAATTATGAACGCCCGCGGGACGTCTTATCTACATCTAAATACCTGAATATTTAAACGTCAGTTTCGGCTTACGTGAAAATCAGATCCTTCGTTTGAAGTGAACGAAAAAATATTCATAACAGAATTGAAAATATCCTTTCAAACGTGTTATTATATCGCATTATTTTGTTTGAAAGGGGAATTTTTAGTGTGATTATCCTCTCTCGGATATTCCGTTCTCTTTGTTATGATATGTATAACGTTGAATTGTTCTGTTTTCTTTCTGTCTCCTTTGGTCTTATGTTTACCCTAACACGTAACAGTCGCAAGCTTGCAGACCGACATTGTCAACGTGATGACAATATCAATAGTCTGATTATGTAGAAATCTGGATGCCGTTTTTGTAGGCGTGACCACCAGAGACACATTCAGATAAATATTCAAATAATTTCTCAATAGGCTTCTTTTTAGGGGAGATATCTTGTCATACTCAAAGTGTCCTTTGCACATCAATCATCTATCTATATATACTCTGACACCTCCTTAAATCAATTTAAACAATACTCCATGATAGATCCTTACGAGTTACTGAAAAAAAAACATTGAACGACAAAGCGATTTCAGAGCAGGAAGATCTTGGACATCACGCCGTGAAGCACTTATCTTCTAAAGACGCTCTTTAACTACACAGGAAGTTGCAAACTCACACATTTAATCGCCATCTTCCTCTAGAATAGAAGATTTTAGTCTCTCCCAATTGAAAAGAAAAAGGTATTGAAAGAAGAACCTCGCCCAAGGCAGCAACACCACAAGATTTACACTAATGATCAGCCCATACAAGAACTTTCATTTACTTTTCGTAGATCTCGTGGCCCAAACAGAAACTTTCGCAGAAATGAAGTCAACACTGACAAATGATTATAAAGAATACCATCTAAAACATCGAAGAGGGTCAACAACTGTTCATCATCCAAAAATCTCAGCGTCATTTCAGACCGTACTCTATCCTTTAGAAATCATTAATCAAAGGCAAAGTAACAACCTGAATCAATATTCTCCGTAAACTAGTCAACCAAAAGTGAGGCTCACAACATTGTATTCTAAGAACATCAGTATTGGCACAATTAAATATAGCCATCGACAGGCACCAAGAGAACCACACTTATCTCTTAGCTCTATCCCTCACGTATTGTTCCAAATGATTCCAAGAGGCAAGTTACCAAAAATATGGAACAAATAGAAGACCATCAATATTCACTTCACGATTATCAACCCTTTCCACAAAAAAGCAATTCAAGGAAAAGTTTTTTTCTTTCCAAATTCAAGATCCAGCAGAAAGATTTCACCTTGATAAGCGGAAAAAACTCTCCGCGATGATGATCCAGAGTCTCTAGAAGAACTATCTGAATTGCGTCCAAATTGAAATGGCCATGTGTTCAAAAATTTTGCTGACTCAGGCCTCAGTCAGAGTGTTGCGCATTGCAATATCCAGTATATATACTTGTGAAACCCCTCGTTCGAAATGCACAGAGCTGAATATTTCACATTCAGGTCGCTTTTTAGGATGGACAGGATATGAAAAAGATCTTAACACGGAAAGTAAGGTTATGGGACAAGGCTCACGGCTACCATTTTGATACATACACACGTACTCTGCAAACAAAAATTATTTTGACTTAAAGGATGATGTTTCTACATTTGCTTCTCTTAGATAAAGGTAAACTTTCCGACTCTATTCTGGCTACAACAGATTCCGAATGTCCCCATAAAACGAAGTAAAATGGTGTTTAATGAGGAGAACGTGGCGGCCATTGTTGAGGAAATCTAATATTTAGAATTTCGCACAACTGTTTGCAAAATAGCGGTGTATTATTTTGTTTGTTTTCAATTTATTTCACATTTTATCCTAGGGGATAGACAGTATAGTGATTTCAATGTTACTTTATGTATTTCTTCACTCTGTCCTGTATTTTTGCTATAGTAAAGGCGCATCGGTTTTTTTTTCGAAAAAAGTGACAGAATATTAATTCCAGTTTTCTTATCATGACCCGATACATTCGTTCCTAAAGAATTCTACAAAACTTTCATCAATTGTATTTCGAAATTGTAATTTGGTTCAAACAGATTTGAACTTGGTAGGAATTTCGATTGAAAGCAAACTGTTATTCCATATCGCCTAAGTTAAGCTCATGGTTGATTTGCAGTAAACCATAGTATGTTCTAATAACCTGATTTGAACCTAACGCTTTGTGAAAAGTGGTGTTGGCAACACCGTACCAACCATTACATCGATACACAAGGTGTTGTTGCCCAACCGTTGTTCGACATCGGAGGCCCACGGCTTTGCAGAATTGCGTTGTTGCCATACGTTAGCTTGTGCTACACTGCTCTACCAAAAAAGTGAACGCTAAGAAGAAATAATGACCACGCTAGAACATTGTCGTGTATTATTTCCAGAACGATATAAGTTTAATATTGCAATTAATTTTGTAGATATTAATACTCTTTTATATTGGCTGTTATTCCTTGTAATGGTATAGTATGGTGTATTATTTAGACTATTTGTCTTATATAAGGTAAACAAGATCTGTTCAGAAATTGTATTAAAAGGATCTAAACCCCAGCTATTTTCTTCTATTCACAAAACTGAACACAATAGAAGATACGAAGATCGCATCACCGGAACAGATTCCGTATAATTAGTTAAGAGATGCAAGATAAAAATGATCTAACTTAACCTAATCACCTTTATGAAGGATTATTTATTTCATATCGTCAATTCAATTTTGATTAATCGCTTAGATTAATGTTTCATTCCAAAACTAGTTGAGGACAATCATTATTATGCGCTGAATAAATTATCAGATTGTTTATAATAGTTTCAATTAAATCAATCGATCGGTAACAGATAACGTGTTCCTTCAATACGATTCATTAGAGTGCAATAACATCCGTTAATGAGTTTTGAATAAGGCGTAATTAATGTGTGAGTAAAAAAAACCTTATTGTACCAATTTAGTAGTTTCAGTGATAATAGAAGACTGTGTCTTAGAGACTAGTACTAGTTTGGGGATCGATCCTAGTTCACTTGAACACTGCGATCATTGAGAGTCTATTGAAATAATAAAACTGTTACTCACACGATGACAGGCGATGCCTGTCATGCTACAGCTGGTGCTGCCCAAGAAGTGTTCGTTCATTCGCTTCTTGAAGAGGGCCAAATTGTAAGCTGTCGGGAAGATGTTCACTAGCCCTGTAAACAAAATAATTTTTATTAGGAGAGGTACGTGGCGTTGCTAGTTGAACAGTTATTCAGAGCATTCGCCATGGAAGTATCTGTGAAGAAAAGAAAGATCAGCAACCTGCCGCCTTTGAGCAAGATGCTGGAGACCAAGCGTGATGTAATGAATATTTGGGAGCAGACCCCCCAAACATGGCAACAGAATTCCAGACCAGGTCGCACTTGTGCAACAGCAACAGCCTTGAAGTACGGCTTAGCCTTTAGAGACAACTGAGTTTAGTTGATGCAGATTTGGCAATGACATATCATGCCAGCAAACTCCGGTGTTGACTGTGAAGCCGAGTAGATGCATTCATTCCCAGGTCGTTGAATCAGCCATGTTACCTTTCTATGTGAATTCGTTCTTCCAATTTAGGATTTAACTTCAAAGATCATATCAGCAAGATGATGTCTTTCAGAAGCGATTCACTGATCTAGTTTTGATCCTTGTTCTGGCACATACCGATCAGAATGGGGGCGATATCCTCTCTAATACGGAAAAAATCGCAAATATTAAATCTTTTCATGGCCCTTTATGCCCAAGTATGCTTTTGGAAGCCGCCTTGATACTTTCTGCAGATGCTATATTGCTATACACTAGCTCCATATGAATTAACATCCAATAATTCATTTTCCTAGCCTTGGTCTTGTTTAACCCAGTTGTGGCTCTCGCCATTTCAATGTATGATCAATGTAGAAGCACAATACACCTGTTATTTTTTTCAAAGCAACTTGTAAGTTAATTGAGGAATAAGAAGTATGGAGAACAGCCACTTATTACTATCAGGAGACACAAAAATGCTTCAGCTAAGTAACTTGAAAAACATAAAATTAAAAAAATTTCCTCAGTGGAATGTTAATATAATAACGACACACGATATGCAGTTCTAGTTACTCAAACATGTAATGTATGTTGCATGATATGAACGAATGAGGTGAACAGAGAATCAATCCTCAACTTTGATTATCCTGGTCAGGATATTAGAACAAATTAATTAAATTATTGTATTGTGAACAGTCCTTGATAAATCAGCGATTAAATTTAATCTAACATTTTGTCTATGAAAATTACGTTTGATTCTTTTACAAACAAGCAAACATACTGAAATATGTTAATAGAATCTACTCCTTGTGAAATCAACATGAGTGAAATATTTTAGTTTGAAAAATAGTTTTCATGTGGAAAAATTTGAAACTATTGGGATAAACTACCTACGATATTTCGAAAACTAAGCTCTGTAAGAAGAAAAAGGGTAGAAACAGACACTATTAATAACCTAAAAATATTACATAAAAACGCTAAAACTTAAATATTTTTTCTTGCGGAATTTCAAATCTATCATTATTAAATCCTCATTTCATAGATCAAGATGATTTAGTTAATTACTCATTCGTGTTCGTGTTCACGTCGTTAGGAATTCGGTAATGTAAAACTGAAACCCCCATTTATACATGGGTTTTAGATTAAAACATATCGGATATCGTTTTAATGATCCTTGTATTTCGAAATTTTTATTTCTTTTCAGTTTTAACATCGTCACATTCGCCAAGTTCGTTTTGCAGAACGTTCGGAGTGACGTCCGTGACTTGCAACTGAGCTTGCGAGAAACTTTGACCAAATCAGTGCATGTTAATGTTGCATGCGTGCATTTCGTTGCGCCTGTAAAACGAAACTACAGAAATGAAGGTTCTTCGACTGTTTTTTTCATTGATTGCGAAACTAGTGGCTTGAAAAGAGTATCGGGTGTTCAAAGTTATCTAACTAACTATACGTACATGCAAACTTAACATTCATTCATAAATTATGATTAAGTAAAGTCGTGTCTTTTTTCAGGATTTGAGTGGAGGAAATAGTAACGATAGTTCTGGCGGTCCTATACCAGGGACACCCAATTCTCAAGGTATGAGACCAACTCCTTCACCAACAGGATCAACAGGTTCTCGGTCGATGTCTCCAGCAGTCGGTGAGTGCATTTTTTATTTAATTCTAAGTAATTTTCTGAAAGACTGATATTTTCAGGCCAACAAAACATTCCTATGCCTCCTCGGCCATCGAGTGGACCTTCGGATAGTGGGGCCCCAACTCGAATAAGTCATTCTCCTATAGGCACAGCATCAGGCAGCTACCCTACAACACATCCGGCGCCACATCCCTCTCACACACCACACGGATATAAAACTCATCCAGGGATGACACCATCAGCTCCCCCAGCAGCCCAGCAAATGCCAGTTTATCAACCCAATCAACAATACCCTCAGGGAGGTTATCCTCCCAGATCGCAACAGTATCCTATTCAGGGTTACGGTCCACCGGTTTCACAAGCTCCTCCTCCGAATAGTATGTCACCTCAACAGTATCAAAATCGGCAACCAAACCACATGCCAAACTCCCAGTTTCCGCCTTATCAACAAGGGTGGCCTACGCCGCCCCCAACATCCAAGGGGAACGGTCCACCTCAGGCACCAACATCGCCACGACCTCCACACTACCTCAAGCACCATTTGCAACACAAAATGGGATTCGGCGCGATATCTGGCACTCCTCCAAGTCCTGGACCTCCTCAAAATTACCATATGGGTCCGCCTCCTCCAGGTCATCATCATAGTGGGATGGGACCTCCTAGTAGTAATCCTAGTATGGGTCCCCCTAACATTCCTTCGTCTGGTACTCAAGGCATGCCGAATAGTCATTCACAACACGATGGACCCATGCCGCCGCCGAGTTCCACCCCAAATTCTCATTCAATACCTCCTGATATGTTGGACAACGGCATAACGACTACGGCGCAAAGCGGAATGGGTGCCCATATATCGACCTCATCCTCGGGATCCGTTACATCAGTGGTGACGACGGGACCAGACGGAGCACCTATCGACGAAGGTTCTCAACAGTCCACCCTCTCCAACGCTTCGGCCGCGTCGGGAGAAGATCCCCAATGTACAACTCCGAAATCTGGTCGCAAGAACGACATGGGCGGTCATTATAGTCATCCTACAACGCCACAGAGTACGGTGCCGTCTCCGGGGACGGGAAGCATGAATTCCATGCACGAAGACTACAGTGAGATCAGCAGTCCAAGTTGGCCGCGTACTCCAGCCAGTCCTGTAAGTAGAATCACATATTAGTGCAGCTGCGAACATAAGCAATTTTTTATATGCCCCAAACTCTTTAGTGTATAGTCTAAATCTATAATTGAATTTTACATCTGACTATAGTGTCTATTTGGATATTTCCGTATTGTTCAATGTCTTGGAAGAGGACATTGATAAAAAATTAGCCACCAAACTATCTCAATACATAGCTCAATCTTTCTATTCTTTGAATTAACGAGTTGAATTCATCATTTTCGAAACTCGGAAAGTTAATAAGCGAATCGAAAAATCTTGATTAAAGCCATCCGAATTGTATCGAGCGTTTTGATTTCGAAATTCTATTGATGTTTCTCTTTCATGAATATAATTCAATAAAGAAGCTTTTTACGCATTCTTCGCGCTGCTCAAATGAAATCCGAAATTCCGAAATATTCACGCAATCGGTCATGATTCCCCTAAAACTCGTTATCATCTCGTTAGTATGGACATGTTATTACATTTGCATTCTCCATTTATCGGCCAGCGTACACACATAACATACACCAACGTAGGTAACTGTAGAATGAATGCAAATTGCTTATAATATCGTATGTTGTGAAACACGTTCTTGGCAGGAGATAATTGAATAGGAACCGCTAGGCAAGTTGATATTTCTTTCAAGACGCCCATTTTCCGGATAATAACGTCAATTAATAAAAAAACGTGCTAAATTCATACTAATTGAAGTATTATATAATTGTACCTGTACGCTGTAGAATAAATTCATTCAGCGCATGTGCGTAATTTCTACCATATGCTTTGACTTTTCCAGTTGGAGAATGCGTAGTAAGTTTTCCTGAAACTAATTCAGAATAAATCATAATTATTTCGCAGCTGCACTTGAATTTTTGTTATTTGAATTTCTTAGCTAACTAAGGGTATTTCCAGGTATTTAACAGTCATGTGCCTCCCCCGGACACGTACCGCTCAAAGGTTTTTAAACTTAATTGTCCTATTTAAAGCTTGTTTTAGCTGGCATGATAGAAGCATGTTTAACCGCTTTTAAAACGATCTTGATTGAGATCGGCATATTAGATAGCTTCATTGAAAGGAAGAGGAACTAACTCAATTTCACCATAACCTAGAAATAGAAATTAACAATCATCATGCATGAAACTGATGAAAAAGAACATATAATTCAATCGAAATTTTGAATTTCAGAATGAATGCAAGTGTATGCTATGATTATCATATTCTTTATTATCCATGTAAAATCGTCATCATTCATTCTATGACAAATGCATGCTTACTAGTAATTTAGAGCTTGGATTATTTTGAAAAACAACAGATATTTTATCAATATGTGTGTATTTTAAATTTTACAATAGCTGATATGAATTTGTAGTAAACAATATTTATGAATGAAAATGTATCATCATTCTTTAATTCTTAGCTGTTGCCCATTTAATTATATAAATTTGCAAGACGATCAACAATTCTTGATGTATGATTTGAGAGGTTCAGTAAAATATTAGTTTAGTATAGTAGTTGCCAGTATATATTAACTAGTTATTTAGATCATCATTCTATCAATATTCCCATAGTCAAAATCTACATACTTCGAAAAATTTGTATTAGACTGAATCAATCTCTTTAGATTGACTGAACTTTGGTTCAGTGAAGAGTTCACAACCGAATACAGTTTTTTCAGGGTCTTCATCAGTGCGCAATCGCAATTTGAACAACTCTGCCTTGAAGAGACCTTGTGAGTCATTAGTATTTGAGAGCGTTCATTTTTTTCGAGTTTTTTCTTTCATAACATGTTTTGAGGATAGAAGAAATAGAAAGGTAGGAGACAAATAAGGCATCGATCTGCACTGCAGTGAGCTCAGAAACTATGGCAGATCTTCTGGGATGAAGATAACGTTCTGCGAGACAGTTTCAGTACTAACAAGAACGTTGTGGAGAGTGAAATCTTGGTATACATCTAATGAAGCCGATGTGTTTTCTTCAAGCACACAGTTGGATGAAGCGATCTTCTACAGCCGAAGTACAGATTCTGCTTTGGCCAGGATTTATCTTGCTTGATCACGATAGCTCAATGTTTCATGGCTTGGACACATTAATTTCGGTTTCATGATCAACAATTAACGAAAATGACATCGCAATCATACAACTCTGAAGAATAAGATCTACAGAACAATAAATGATGAAATTCATCAGAAATGGTTAAAAACAAAAAACGGAAATTATCCGTTGGCGTTGAAAATTCTCATCATATTTCATGTTCCTAGATTTTGGGCATGTGTTTATATACACAAATATTATTGACATGTTTTCTCTAATCCATATTGATAGAATATACATTGAAAAAAAATTCCTCCAGAATCATCTAATCTTCAAACACTTAATCAGATATAACACGAAATTCTTGATTCGTACCCAGTACCAAGAATTTTATGTGTTTTAGAATGTATCTGCTATATTTTCCAAAAATTATAAATAGTGTAACCCTATTTCTTCTGAATAAAGTAACTGAATGTGTAATGTCTTTTGAATGGTGGAAAAGGGACATTTTATCTAACACTTTTTTCATATTGTGTTGCACATAAATAAACTAAAATTCTTTCATGAAAAATTTGAAAATATCACTTTTCCATCTTATTGTTGTCTAGCACAGCTTGTGCTGATACAAACCTTGTGCAATTTTCCAGAAAACGGACAGCCTGGGTAAATTGTATGAAATGGACGATAGTCCCGACAGAAGGGGGTGGCTAGACAAACTCCTGGCGTTCATGGACGAGCGACGTACACCGATAACAACCTGTCCCACCATCTCGAAGAACCCTCTTGATTTGTTCAGGCTATACGTGTATGTGAAAGAACGTGGTGGTTTCATGGAAGTGACCAAAAATAAAACGTGGAAAGACATTGCGGGAATGTTGGGTATTGGAGCATCGTCTAGCGCCGCGTATACACTGAGAAAACACTATACGAAAAATTTGTTAGCGTACGAGTGTCAATTCGATAGGGGCGGGATTGACCCTCAGCCAATTATAAATCAAGTAGAGGCTAGTTCGAAGAAGAAAAGTGCGAAGGCTGCTTCTGTTCCTTCACCTGGCTCATCAAATTCGCAAGACTCATTTCCGCCGCCAGGTTCTGGAGGTGGATCGATGGATGGGTACGGGTATGGCTATCCACCAGGGCCCAACCAGGATTACAATACTGGACAGAGACCTTCATCACAGTCAAATGCTCCCTCTCCTCATGGTGGTAAGTTGTGCATCGTTTGATTTTTTTGTGCTGTAATATTCCAACGTAGATCTTGTATTGAAAATATTTTTTGGATATCGATTTTTGGCGGCTCTCTGGTGATGATGTCTCCCTTAATTTAAAGGAACACTACATACTCAAATTATCAGCGTTAGAAATAAAATTGATGAACAAGAAAGAAAACAATTGATATATTCGTGGAATAGTTTAAACTTTAGTAATTCAAACTGGACATTAAAAAGACAATATTTTTTATTTTGCATGATCTTTTGTCCATGAGAAATTTTAGTTCATTGTGTGAACAGCAGCGTAAGACACGTAATACCATCAAAAACTCCAAATGATTACCTTATGTTACTAATAATAAAACCCTTGACTTGTGCCTAAGAGACATATGGATGTTTGTTATTGTCCATGTAGCTGGAAACGTTTTAGCCTTCGATGCGGTTGTATTATTTCAGGTGAAGAAGTAACAATGCCACAATTCAACCTTAACAATGACAATGTTTGCCTCATCCACAATGCCCTCGGAATCTGTCTTTTAGCTACTGATATCTGTTCATAGACCTAAAAATGTTTCTCAATAAGAAAATATCATTCTTTCTATATTTTCTAGGTAACTTCATACACAAAAACAGGAATATTAAAGTTTGAGCTGCAAGGGAGCTCTCCCAATTTCTAACCATCAAACGACTTCAATTATGGTAGTGGGTTTTCTTTTCTAAAAAATCAGCAACAACAGTGTTTGCGAAGCAAACCATTCTTTAGTGGAACCATTTCGCAGCATTTTCAGGCTCCTATTTGAGAACCTCTGGATAAGACCAGAACGCAGAAATTTTCGTCATCCAGTGAGCTATAATCACAAACTTAAAATCCAAAATTTCAAGTCTGTAGGTCATTTAGTTCCGAAGTTTAGCGAAAGCAAAGTTTCGCATTTATGACTCTCACTCACTCACTCACTCATGATCATCAGAATAGAACAAGTACTTTCCATAAACTCAGAGAGCTAAAATTTGGTACAGGATTAGGGTTTAATGGTAACATAAAGAGAAAACTATAAGAACTAGGATAATGGAAGATCTGGAGTACCTATTGCCCCTGATTAGGAAACATAAGAGCCCACTATTAGAGATCGACATACCGCCTTTACAAAAAATATTCAACTTGGTGGGCCGCTTCATTTGATGTCAAAAATCGAAGGTCTCAATTATCTCTATCAAAATCCAGCCTAGTGGGACACATCTTCTAATTTAATCTAGCCTATAGCGTCCCATAGTCACTGCAGGGCGAATGCCTCCCCTTCTGCTTTTAATATACATATAAATGAAATAAAAGGAAAACTCAGGATAAGACTGGACTGGCTTTTATACTTATACTTAGAAGTTTACAAAAAGAAATAGCGAATGGGCAATACGAAAAACTGTTGCTAATGTAGAAGAATCAGAACCGGAACAAAAGAAAAGAAAGACTTGTAATAATAAAAAAACTACTCCCTAAAAAGAAGAAAAATTGTCAAATAATAAATTCTAATAAAATACATCAATATGCCAACGTTTCTACAAAAAGAAGTGAAATCCCACCAAAAACATTCTTTAAAAAAAGTCTCGATGGAGCTGTTTGTTTATCTCTAAAAAGTAATGAAATTTAGGTAAACTCTTGCCAAGTCTAAGGTTCCTTACTGCGATTTCTTTGTTATTATAGTTAATGTTCTGTTACTTGGCCGTTGAAATGTACACAAGGGTACAAAACCAGGTGCTCCATGACACCATTGCACAAATCTGTCACAAGAACCGCTACCTATTGATGATGGAAAATTGCCACTTGGAAAACGTTGATTGAATAACCAGTCAATTGTAGGCTTGATAAAACTGCGTATTTCAATAATACTTATGCATAGACGAGCCTGAAACAAGCATTAGAAAAAAATATTTCCAGTACAGACGGACTTCTAATCATTGATAGAAGTCCGTCTGTACGTCTATTTTATGTTAGATCGGTGGCCGATTTGACGCTCCAAAAAGAAGAAAGCAGAAGTCAGCATTGAACATTGCACATTGAACATAGGTAGTTACAAGAGATATAACATTACGTGTAAACAAAATTGACTTGTACCTACCCACTAACGTATAGAGAATGTTCAACGGCCAAGTCACAAAACATTAATTATAATAATAAAGAAATCGCAGTAAGAAACCTTAAACTTGGCACGACATCGAGACTTGGCTAGTTTTTTACAGAATGTTTTTGGTGGAATTACATGTACTTGTTTAGAGAAGTGGGCTTAGGCAAGGTCGCAAAAGTTGCCTTTTGCTTGGAAGAAAAGGAAAAAACAAAACTCGAATGAAAGTCACAACTAAGTAAGATTGGTTTCTCCAACACGAAGTTTCTCTCCCAAATTGATTGATGAGAACACAAAATATGTTTCTGGCCAAAGGCATAAATAATTCGCATAGCATGCAACAAAACTGACTGTTCTTATACAGTGTCACATGAAAAGTATGTGTTTGAAAGAATTGTAAAAATCTGAATTTAACTCTAAAAAAACAATAATTGAAATCATTTGGTAGATTATAGCATTCTGAAACACGAAAAAGTGGCTGGGTTTTTCGTTAATCCACAGTTGCAGTTTTTACCTTTGTTAGATAAAATTAGGTTCGATTAGTAGGCCGGTGTTGATCTCGCATATACTTTCAGATATATTGCACAATCCGAAACTGTTTATCGGATACACGTCAGTTCCTTAGCGAGCCGTCGTATTTGTCGCCATATGTATGGACTATATCCTCTGGTTCTACGAAATATGAATTAAAATGTTTTGGCCGTTGTTTGAGAACAACATCACATTTACAGAGCAAATGTTCTACTGTTTCCTTGCTCCTTCTAGGCCAGACTTACCTCTAGTAGTCCGAATTTTTCAAAGCGTTAGTTTGACGACTATTTGGGGAGCCACAAAATGGTTGTAGGCCGTTGAAGGAAATTTCTACCATATAGTCGACCAATTGGTTACCATATATTGCTGTGTGGCCAGCTATCCAATGGGGGTGATCTTGTAAGTTTCACCAAATGGGTTTTGGAAGAGCATGCTTCTTGGCATCTGTTAATCACGAATTCCGCGGATTGACTTCAGTTTCTCTCACTTTGTCGGCGTTCTGTGGGATGTAAACTATACGTTGAGTGGCCGGTGATTCATTGTTTATGATGTAGTCACCTTTTCGAAGATTAATCACCCAACGCAATATTGTTTCACGAGTTAGTACCGTCTTATGACGCTGATCCACAATGAACTATATAAAGCAAACATGTGATGTTCTATGAACGGAACATTCCAAGTGCCATCCTGTATAGTCGTACTTGAAAATATCCGACTGTGATAAACCATGAGTGTTTGTCGATCGACCAAATATTATATCGATTTCATTATCTCTGATTCTATAATACTGAATATATCTTTGGTGATAACGTTATAAATACTCTCACTTCTGTCGAACAGCTTTTCATCTCGATCTACAATCAGCATCAGCTTCCGTTTTGAATTTTTCAAGTCGTTGAATTCTTTTTATTTGAGCGTAAGGAGACATTCGCTGCTTCTCTCAAGCTTTTGATGGAACAATCAAGGTTCTCTAAATAATTGGAATAAAAATTGACACGTTATCGAGCTGCAGTTTCGTCATATAATATGTAGAATAAGATCGCAAAACATTTATTTTTAGCATCATACGCTGTTTATGTTTGCGCTGAAATGCCAAACCTGACCTAACCATCGATATTTCTCATTTCTAACGCTTTCGTAGTGATTTCCTTTGTTTTATGGTTGTTTATGTTCACAAGGTCAAATTTCAAGGCTTTTCCGAGAATATTTGCAGAAAATTATATTTCTGTTTTTTATTTTTCCATGTGTCGAGCGTTCCGCATAAAATACTGAGATGACCGTTTCAGAAGATATTTTTGCGACATGTGGCATACGCCAACGAATATATAAGGTGTTAAAAATTTGAAGACGCTATTTTTCAGCATAACATCTAACGCTCACGGGAATTTCATTGGTTAAAATTTATAGGTTATATTGAATCAATACCGCAAAAATCAAATATCCAAAAATATCCTCAATGTTGGTATCTTAAATATTTGTTACAAAATGTTCAAGGTAAAATTTGAAGAGTAGGGTGCATCCACTGACATTCAAATAGAAAATTTGTAACATAAAGAGCTCATATATTTTTTTGATTTGAAATTATCTGTGTGATAAAACAATTTTGGTAACCACAAAAAAGTTGACTTTTTTAATCTTGGATGAAAACACTAGAAATGTAGAAACATTAGCAATAATCACAAAAAAATATTTCAGTTTCATCATATAAAATTCTCCCCAAAAATGTGCACAAGCTTCAACTTGCCAGATTGAAAAATTACTGCTTATCGGTTATATTCCGCTTATCATAGATTGGTTCCATACCGTTTCCTCTATAAGAAGATTTTACCTCGAAAAATGTCCTCAGTGAAGCTTAACGTAGATAGTTTTTGATGACCATGTTGGTTGATTCATTTTAATGCCGATGATTTTCATAGTATATTTGCAATGTATTGCTATTCTAGTTGTAAACCACCAGTGCTTCATCAGGTTCTATATTTCGACTAGGTCAGTATACATTCATATTAATCAATGTAATGTGACGTGTTTTCAAGGTGAAATCCAGTTTGTTATCGCAGAAAGGTACACGACTCTGACGAGTCAGTAAGGCGACTACAATATGTCGTTTATTACTTTGGTGTTGAATTGTATCTTTCCTCAGTTTGGTTGCTTCTGCCGTGGTTACTAATATGAAGATTAGCTCCTCCATTCCAAGAGTTTGTTTTGGTGTCTAGCCTACATATAACTCAGTTTGCAATGATAATCTATTTATTATATTGAAGCTCTAGAAACCTCATTATCCCATAAATATGTAAGGGAAATGAAACATTTCTTAGTACTAGTTCGAAGATTCACTTAAAACTACCAACAATCAAGTTTACCGATTTGTTTCCTCCTTTGGTGAAACCTCTTGGCCTAAGTTTCCATTCCTAGAGGACGTCATTCACAAGTCTTATCACAGGTATTAATCTAATGAGTCCAAAACATTAACAAAACTGCACTCTATACTTTCATGCAGGGAACATCTTGGTGGACGGACTTGGGCTCCTTTTGAATAATTGCATTTGTCAGTCAGAACTGTTTAACATAGCCAGATTTTTTCTTCTGGAATTATTGTACACGTTAATCAGGACTTACAATTAAGCTTAAAATATTTTTATGGGTAAAATGCAGAACATTTGTCATGTTTGTTCTTTTGCTCGCACATATCAAATGAACGCGTGCTATAAATGAACTGCGTTCGCACTGCAACTAGATGTTTAAGCAATATATACACTTACTTCATTGGTTCAAGAAATACGACCAATGCGCGGTTTCACGAGACATTTACCGATTTTCTAGCAAATTTTCGGTCAAAAATAAGACACCCCCTCCCTTTTGTTGTTGAGCTTAGTTGGACGTCCTGAGTCTGACATAACCTGAAACTGGTGTAGAACAAAAGTAGAATACACATTTCCTTGAAATTTAGAGAACTAAAATATAATACCGTATGAAAATATCAGATGTTACAATGAATTGTACATCAAAAATAAGAAGACTTGGATTCTAATCCTCGCAAAGATTCTGCTGCGATTTTAGAAAAGTATTGTAGAACCTGCCTGATATAGCAAAATCAAAATCTCTTCTCGGTACGAAAACTCTTTGTGGACGTGTTCAAACTACACACGTCTTCTCCAGTATAAATATTGATCCTCGTGATCGACAAAGGGAAGACCATACAGGAAAGAGGTGTTTCACATGTGCAGTGGATTAACTTTTTCAGTGCCATTTAAAAAGTAACCGACATGTGTTGTATTCTTGATTCGCGCATTTGCTTTCTTGAATTTCCATTCAATAAAATTTGAACAAATCTGAACGATCCAGAAATGTTCAATTGTAGTGCCTACAATATTTTTTTCAAAACCTTGAATTTAGGTGCATATCGGACTTGTTCAAATGGTATGACATTTCAGTTACATTATTCAATTAAATTAAACATTTTTATAACTCGATAAGTTCCTGTATTATGTACGACGAACTTTCCTTTACCCATAATCAACCGGTGGTTTTCTTATCCAAGAAAAAGAATGGGGATTGGAAGTAACGATATAAATATAATAATTCTTTTCGGAGAATTATTTGATATCAGCGGTTTTCTACATCAAAAGCTCCACCGACTTGTCTAACGTATTTATGCTTGGGAATTACGCAACTCTAGATATGATCGTTTTTATCTGCTTCGATATTGAAGTAGAAAACGATAAGCGTGGCAACAATGCGGCTGTTTCACTCAGCGATAATAGAATAATAAAGTATGAAGTAGAAGTAGTGTAATATGTGCAGCTCCTCAATCTTTTACTTTAGTAAGCATTTTCGCTTTCAAACAGGAATTTTCCATTTTCCTGAATATTCGAGAACTGTATCTTGTCGGTTTGGATTTTCTGTTTCTATTATTTTATCTACCCGTTTACTTCCTTTGCTTGACCATAATGAATGTCTTATTCTGTGAGATTGTCTGGTATAGACCATAGTGATGGCAACTAGTTGCTTTGAATCTTTATTTTAAATGGATACCCTGTCACTTAATTTGCTGTTTCGTTCTTCATGTCTAACGTAATTTTTTTTCAATTTTCCAACTGTGCAGTTGTTTTTCTATTTGTTCATTTCCCGAATCCTTAAACCATTTTTACAATGATTAGAACGGGATTATAACTAAAAAATGGATACCTATACTTGTTCTTTAATTCCCCATGTTTTCTGTTCTTTTTTTTTAACTAAAATCATTTTCCTTTTATGAGGAATACACTTAGTTCTCGAGTGGTAGGCAACATCATTTATATGAAAACTTTCGTATCATCAACGTAGTATCTTGTTTGTGTGTTTCATTGGTTCCAATGTTTAAGAAATGAATTTTGTTCTCAGGTTCCGGTAGTGTGAATCACTTGAACAATTCGGGGGCACCTGGTGGCCCGAGCCCTGCCGGCGGGGCCGGTGACAACGTGAATGTCTCTAATCCATTCGACGACGTCTCGCCGAGCCCTCCTCCAAGAGGAGGCCCCTTTGCTAGTGGCCAGCATCCTCCCTATCCCACTGGCGCGCCCCCTAGACAGCAAGGTCAAAACTATCCCGGGGGCCAAGGGGGTAAGCGAACAATATTTCCTGATAACGTGATTTTTCTATAAGAATAATTTGTTATGCCTGTTTTCATATTTATCGGTCATCAAATGCCAATGTTCTAGATAAAATTCTGTCTAATCTTAATTTGTTTATGCATGAGTTTATGAATGAGTATTATTCATCAATATATTTCCGCAGCGAGTACAAAAACCGTTTAGCCAAGTCCCAGTGAAATACATAATGTTATCAAATTAAGTAGAACTCGGAATATGTTTTACTTCTTGGCTTGTCTAGTCCTTTAATATAAAGCGAAAACCAAATTTTGTATTTGTGGGCAGGGATGCACCTTCTATAGTTCACAAAATGAGAAGATTTTGGTTTCATTAGATTTTCTAAGAAAATACAACGTAATTTGAAGGAAGAAACCATGTAGATATGGTAAAATGCTAACTTGTATTCACTATAAGTTATAAAGTTGAATATGCTTTGGAATTGAAGTAATTTTTCGCATTCATCTGATTATATCAAAAAGGGTTCAACTCTTTATTCATCATAGTTTTCTGCAGCGGATACTCATCAAATCCACAGCTCTTGAAAAAATGTTGAACCCAGTATATTTTTGATAAATTCTTGTCCTGTATGTGAGTATGGCCTTCATAGAGTTCAGTACATTATCATAATTATAAACAGCTTTTTTTTTGTATAGATTACATATTCCATTATTGGTCAATTCATTGTGAAATTATCCCATGCACCACTAAAAAGTCATACTTAAAATCAGACAGTGCAGCGTATTCAACCTTATAACCACTCAGATTTTCGGTCAGTACCTTCAGGAAAAAACCAAAATGTTCTAAAACAGTATCAATTTTCAAATAGCAGGTTATAATCAGTCTCCTAATCCAGCAGCTGGACCCGGCGGAGCCCCATCCGATCAGTATTCTCCATACTCGTCGAGTTCAGGCTATTCCCCTGCAGTTCGACCTGTATATCCCCCATATTCTGGAGGCGACTCAGGGGGTCCTCCACCAAGTCCTGGAAGCGCCCAAACTCCCCCTACTGGTGGATCGCAGGACCACTATAATAGGTATGGAATGGGAAATCCGCCAACAGGGGGATATCAGCCAAGACCCGCTTATGGTGCTACGCCAAACGCTGGGGGACCACCAACTTCCCAACCACCTGCTGGTCCGTATTCCCCTCAACAAGACTACTATCGACCTGATCAGGTGAGAAAAATTTGATATATCTTCGAGTATTGTATTTAAGGTTATTTTTATCTGTAATAATTATTTTATTTTTCATTTCAGCCTGGTGCTCCTAATTCTAGTTCTTACCAACAGCCAAAAAATATGCCACCACCGGGTCCACAACCTCCAAGAAGACATCCAGATTTTGCGAAAGACCAGCAATCTTATTCTCAGTATGGTCAAAATCGTCCCCAAATATACAGTGAGTTCAATTGTTAATTTGGTTATTTCATTTTGTTTCAGGACTCCTTTAATACTTAAATTCTCTGGTTTTAGTTTGAAGTGAGTACAACACTTTAGAGTAACTTAAAAGCTTCAAGTTTTCCAAAGAAAACAAAATAGAACAAGTTTTCTTTGATGCGAAATCAAATCTAATTATTTGGAATATGTATGGAATCTTATTCTCTTACTATCAAAACTAATATAGAATTCACAAATTCGAGCATCGGGTTTCTAAAACAGTGTTTGCGATGATTAGAACCTGAGGTTATTGAGTTATGCATGTATTACTGAATTTATGGTGTAAATTGGTACTCTGAAGACGGTAATGTAATTTGAGAATCAGGATGATTTGAATATCTTCAATATGGCTGTTGTATAATGTATCGGGAAACAGCTATAAGTTGAAGGCACTTACATTTATATATGTTCTGCTGGGAATGATCATTGATTAAGTAACAGTTCTGGATGAAAAATATAAATTTAATTTCAAAGCGAATTTCGATTATTTCTGTAGATGCACATAAATAAGCAAAATATTAATGATTTAATCTGAAGATTTTCACTATTCTTGATGGCAGAAAACCCAACATATACACCAAGTAGTCTCTAGATTATTTGTTATATTAAATATTTTCATTAATCAAGTGACTGATTTTTTCTTCTAGACTGGCCAAACAACAGTCAATTTAGGCCAGCGCAATACAGTGGCACTGGAGGGCCGCCTGCGCAACAATGGCAAGGAGGTAGACCCAGTGGTCAATGGGAGAGGTACCCGCCGCCAAATCAACCATATCCTCAAGGGCCACCAGGGCAGCAACAGTGGAATTCTGTACCGGGTCAGAGTGCACCCATGAGAACTCCAATGGGTCCCAGATCTAGCAAACCATTTTCACCTCCCATGATGCCTTCGAAAAGTGGTCAGCCACAGTCCCAAATGAGCGCTTCATACACTCCAAACCAGGTACCGAAGAGAGAAATCACATTTCCTCCAGATAGCGTGGAGGCTACAGTACCAGTAGTTTATAGGAGGAAAAAATTATGCAAACAAGATTTAGGTCCAGTGGATGCTTGGAGGATTATGATGAGCCTACGGTCTGGATTGTTGGCAGAAAGTACTTTCGCTATTGATATGCTTAACATTTTATTGTATGATGACTCTTCGATACCTTATTTTGGCCTCAGCCAGTGGCCTAGCTTACTGGATTTGCTCTTAGAGCATTTCAGGTGAGTTACTAATATATTATGTTTCTCTATTTTTTTCCAATATACTTCATTTTTAAATAATAAACTCAAGTTTGCTGTTGGTTGTCCAGAATGTTTCATGGTTGAACTATTATACAGGGTGTTCCCGGATGAAACTGTCATACTTTAAGTAGAAGAGACCAAGGGCTTTTCGAAACTGCACCTGATCTTCATGTCGAGGCCTTCATATACAAGCTGATTCATCGATTTCACTCGAATTTTATTATCTCAATAATTTCCGTTGAAGGAGAACTAGGGCGCTGGAATTTTCGCACAATATCTTTGTTATTGATATTGACTGAGAAATTGACGAAAATTTTCGGATGATCCAGCTCCGTAATTTTTTTCACAATTTTTGTGTTACAGCCTGAACTCATCACCCTGTATACGGTTTCGTGGAATTGGGTCATAATTATTGAATCCCAATGAAACGCCTGTTGGATTTATGTAACTGGCTAGTTTGTCGCACCTTTCAGTCGAATCAAATGTCATTCAAGGTTCCCTTACATTAAATTTTCGAGATCATTTATTCCAAAGACGTGTTTGGACTTCAATATTTGCACGCTATATCATGGTTGACGATGCCAGTAGACAACCAAAGAACCAAAGTACTTGTTTCTTTGGAAAATTTTAAGGCTATACTTGTATTTCAATATTTGTGCGACACCTTTAAACCATCATCCAATATATGATTTTTATAAATTTGGGAATAGTTAATTTGTTCTTGATCTAACATAAATTGTCCGATCGATGATGTTACTGAAAATTTGGAATACCCTTCGTTTTTCAGTTGAATTTCACTGGAATGTTTCCTTCGCATGCAATAGCTTTTGGATCTGACTCAATGAGATATAGTGTTGTTTAGTGTCTATACAGATGTATGTAGTTAGAAATTATGGTAGATTTTCGAAATTCTCCTCTTCAAATTCTAGAGAACAAACAGATAACTAGAGAAACAACTATAAAAAAAACATCAGAAAAATACAATATTAATTTAATATTTATCTATAGTTGCCACAGCACTCTTGTCCTTACTGCATATTTATTTATTTATTTATTGATACAAGCTCAAGAGGATTACTCCCAATTACAGAGCCGAACAAGTATAGACAAATTTGCTCAAATCTCTAAAAACATATTTAAAAAAAAAAAAACTTTCAAAAACAATAATGACAGAACGCATTGATAATGCAAACTCAAATAATAGAAATACACACCAAACAATCAAAACAATTTAAGTGCGTGAACGAAGTTTTGCTAATAACATTCTTTTGAATGTAGCTTGAGAATGACTGATATCAATCGAAGAGGCCACCTTGTTGAAATAGTGACAGCTTCGATTGATAAGTGAGTTGAAGAAAACATCCGTAACAGCTCCAACGACATAAAAAGTGACATTGCCTCTGCCAGCGACCCTGGGTACCAAAAACTTCAGTCCGTCAAGCAGACACGAACAACAGATGGAGTTATTCAGAAGTCCATACAAAAACATGCAGCACATATATTTCCTTCTAATTTGAAGCTCCAACACAGAAAAACGATCGGTTAACAGAAAACCTGTCATTCCTCGGAAAGGATATACTTCATCCTGTTTGTATGCCAGGTACCTTAGGAATGTCCTCTGGACGCTTTCCAATGAAATTTTATATTTCACATAGTATGGATCCCAGATAACACAGGCATATTCCAATCTAGACCGAACGAAAGCGAAATACAGAACCCTGAGAACAACAGTGTTCCGGAAGCTCTTGGAATTCCTCAGAATAAAACCCAACATTTTTCTTGCTCGCAGAACAACATCACCTATATGGTCCCGGAACGACCATTTCGAGTCGAGAAGCACCCCGAGATCACGAGAACAGAAAACAGGTTCAAGCCGTGAGCCCGCCACTGAATAAGGGAAGAAATGTGGCGACTGTTTGCGCGTAATTGACATGTACTTGCACTTAGAGACGTTCAAAGGCAGTTTGTTTTCTAAACACCACTGATGTATCATCAGCAATTCTCCTTGAAGACTCTGACAGTCCTCATTCGATCTTATTTCTGTGTAAATCTTGAGATCGTCCGCAAAGGCTACGCCCCCAACGTTTAGCCTCTCAAGTAAGTTATTTACGAAAATTGTGAACAGAAGCGGACCGAAAACCGACCGACCCCTGGGGGACTCCCGAATGGGCTCCAAAATTCTGGGATCTGAATCCATTGTACATAACATTGCTTTCGATCACTCAAATATGAATAGAAAAACCTGAGAAGGCTCAGGTCGTCACAGAAATGTTTTATTCAATCTACTCTATGCTTTCTGACTCAATGAGGTATTGTTTGACATTATTCAGATATTAACGTTATGAACCACAGAACTTTAGAAAATTAACGGAGCTCTTTGAATTACGGATAATAATAGAAAACAATAATTGGCTGGTGTCAAACAACAATTACACTTCTTAATAGGTACTTTCTTTCTGAAGATTGCCGCAAAGTGAAAATAATCAAGAAAATGGCTCCGTTTTTCTCAAATGAAGAATATCCTGACATGATTTTCGTTTATGGTTTCTGTAATGGCAATGGCAGAGAATTTGTTCGCGAGTAGACCAGACGATTCCCAAACAGAAGGCATCCAAATCGCAAAACATTTGCCTCTGTGTTTACTTAGCTCTCGAAGTTCCTCACACACGAATGTGGAAACGAAATTCATCACGCATTTCACGTTCTGAGTGTACAGCGTCTGGAACCTGGGGACTACATAAGAAGAGTTGCATTCAGTAGCTGGATTTCCCAAAAAAATAGTATTTTGGATTTTTGGTTGTCTATTTGCATCGTAAAACATGACAGCGTGCAAATATCTAATTCCAAACACGTCTTTGGAATAAATGATCGTGAAAATTGAATGTAAGGGAACTTTGAATGACGTTTGTGTTCAACTGAAAAGTGTGACAAACTAGCTAGTTACATAAATCCAACAGGCGTTTCATTGGGACTCAGTAACTATCACCCAATTCTGCGAAAACCGTATACAGGATGATGAGTTCAGGCTGTAACACAAAAATTTTTCAGTCAACATCATTCAAAAGAAACCTATTAGCAAAACTTCGTTCACGCACTTAAATTGTTTTGATTGTTTGGTGTTTGTTTTTGAAAGATTTTTTTTTTAATCTGTTTTTCAGGTTTGAGCAAATTTGTCTATACTTGTTCGGCTCTGTAATTGGGAGTAATTCTGTTGAGCTTGTATCAATAAATAAATAAATAAATATGCAGTAAGGACAAGAGTGCTGTGGCAACTATAGATAAATATTAAATTAATATTGTATTTTTCTGATGTTTTTTTTATAGTTGTTTCTCTAGTTATCTGTTTGTTCTCTAGAATTTGAAGAGGAGAATTTCGAAAATCTACCATAATTTCTAACTACATATATCTGTATAGACCCTAAGCAACACTACATGTGGTACGAAATTTCGCTTTTCATCTTTTCGTTCATAACGTTAATATCTGTATAATGTCAAACAATATCTCATTGAGTCAGATCCAAAAGCTATTGCAAGCGAAGAAAGCATTCCAGTGAAATTCAACTGAAAAACGAAGGGTATTCCAAATTTTCAGTAACATCATCGAGCGGACAATTTATGTTCGATCGAGAACAAATTAACTATTCCCAAATTTATAAAAATCATATATTGGATGATGGTTTAAAGGTGTCGCACAAATATTGAAATACAAGTATAGCCCTAAAATTTTCCAAAGAAACAAGTACTTTGGTTCTTTGGTGGTCTACTGGCATCGTCAACCATGATATAGCGTGCAAATATTGAAGTCCAAACACGCTTTGGAATAAATGATCTCGAAAATTTAATGTAAGGGAGCCTTGAATGACATTTGATTCGACTGAAAAGTGCGACAAACTAGCCAGTTACATAAATCCAACAGGCGTTTCATTGGGATTCAATAATTATGACCCAATTCCACGAAACCGTATACAGGGTGATGAGTTCAGGCTGTAACACAAAAATTGTGAAAAAAATTACGGAGCTGGATCATCCGAAAATTTTCGTCAATTTTTCAGTCAATATCAATAATAAAGATATTGTGCGAAAATTCCAGCGCCCTAGTTCTCTTTCAACGGAAATTGAGATAATAAAATTCGAGTGAAATCGATGAATCGCCTGTAAATCACTAATGAAGACCTCAACAAGAAGATGAGTTGCCCTTGGTCTCTTTTACTTATAGTTGCAGATTGTCTGTTTCATCCGGGATTACCATATATATTTGTCAAATACGTCAACGTTTATCAGAGAAAGTTAATATCACTAAAGTTAATGCATCTAATTCGAATAATGCAAATTCTAATTAATGGAATAATTCAGTTTTGGTCTGTTTTCCTGATATTAATCATCATAAGAATTTTCATTATTGTATAGATATCATTACTTGATGGTTTGATGACATCCTGGTAACTTCTACGAAGTTTTTAGTCTTCAAAACTGATATTTCATTGAAATTTTCTTTGCATCAATATTATTAGAACTTCAATAGGAGATGGAATCTTTACAGAATCGGTTGTATATTCTTCAAGATTGCTAACACTTTAATTTTTATTTTTGTAACAGCCAAATATACGCTTTTAGTATTCAATTCAATTAATTATCGATTTTCGTTGGTTTTTCTTTGACTATTCAAGTATTAAGTAATGTTTAGTTCATGCATTAAGTCAATAACATTTTGTGAAGATCCATTTCATCAAATTCACATTTTACTTCATTGATTCATACAATATGAACAAAATGAATTTATTTCATTTATATTATAGGAAAGGGTTGTCCGACATCTTTGACTACCCATTCCCAAAACCTGAGTCTGAGAATGAGCAAGAGCCTGACTTGGGTAGCGTGGTTGAAACGATCGATCCTGATAAAAAGACTGTTTTACTGAAAGAGACGAATAACTATTCCACTGTCTCGCGAAAGGGAGATCCCGTCAGAGTTGAGAAGAGTGAAGATCTATTCGTCAGGGACCATCGAAAATCTTGGGATATCTACGGGGACGCTCACGAGTCCGACTTGCTGAAAGCGATCGAGTCTGATCCATGGAGCCTTCATGCCGAACATCTTTTGCCGCCATTCCAAGCGGAATTTGGAAGGATACCTTTCCATATGAAGTTGAAAGATGAGAAAAATACTTACAATAAAGAAGAAGAAACTTACAGGTAAGACAGTCATTATTTAAATAAATGAAACAAGTTTGATACTGACTATAAGAGGTTGATTCCAAAAAAAAATCAAATAAAACACAGTCACAAAACGTTTGCATAATACTTGCTCTCTCCCTTTTCAGTCCATTGTTCTGACGGTTCTTTTCACTCAGGTGTGAAGTGATGGACCAATGTTTCATCCATGATTATGAAACGACGCAAAAAGAAATACGTAATTACTGTGAAATATTGCTAAACACTCGATTGAAAGATTTTCATGACATGCTGGAGTATGAGCAAACACAGCACCCATCTTGCAAACAGCTATCTCATGTTCAGATTTCCAGACAATATGCAATGTACTGCACGCTTATTTGGTCGACAACTGCGATGCTGGTCTTGACAGCTTGTTCAACCTCTGCAATCTAAAATTTTACTGTTGCAAGCTAAGGAGCAGACTCCCTGAACTATGAACATTCACTATTGATGGCTCTCAAACTGCCAATCAAATACTAAACAATGTAGCGTTTTCAAAGTTGAAAATTATGCTTCATAGATTGAACCTGTTGAGACAGTAAATATTTATCAAACAACGACTGCCATTAATAGGTCAGGTCATGTACTTCTGGAATCGCTCTGGTATAATCAACATTAATAAGTAATTTGATAAACCAATTTGTATTAAAGATAGCACAGTGTTAAAATTATTCCACAAGAACAATTTGCAACCAAATAATAAAAATAGAATCACTTAATTTATCAATCATGTTAATTGTAATAATTACATGTAACGATAACAAGATGTTATATTTTATATCAATTTGTGAAATATTGTTTGTATGGTGACTAGGATTTCTGAACCAGAAATTAGAATCTGAATCATTTGGAGTTTTAAACTGATCAAAACAAATATAAATAATTTAAAAAACAAACATCATCAGAAAAATTTCACTTATGAATTTCGGCTCTCTAGATGAATAACCGAGAAGGTTTCCGTTATCAATTGAGAATTAGTTTTTCTTCGGTTTCTGTGATCAAGTATTCAACTAATTTTTTTGTTCTAGGCCTCCAACGCCACCGCCTGAGGAGGCTCCACCACCCACGTCAAAACCTGACCGAAAACGTAGGACAAAAACTTTAAACGATGTGATATCTCGAATTAAAATGGACTCATGCAACACAACTACGACGGTCGTGTCAACGGAAGTGAACGACGCGCACGCGCTTAGTACAGAGACAATAGAACATGTAAAGACTGAAGACGGGATTTGCGAAAAAGCTAGCATAGATCTGAGCGTGAGTGTTAATGGAGAACTGAAAAACAATGAAAACTCTGATAATGAAATGATACTGCGGGAAACGGGCAGCACGTTCAAAAGACGTCGAACGTCTGACTTCGAGGATGAAGCTTACACAAGAGACGAGGCCAGTTTGGTGCTTCTCACTGAAAGCCAGGACAACTTGGGCAAGAGGTGCGTTTGCATGTCAAACATTATACGCAGTTTGACGTTCGTTCCTGGTAATGAGATGGAATTTTCGAAGAACGCGACGTTTTTGAAGCTGGTTGGAAAATTGCTGTTGCTGCATCATTCCCATCCACCAAGGACGCAAAAGACGAGAAACTACGACCGTGAGGTGAGTAATTTTTTTTTCGGGTGTAGTTACAATTGGAATGTCATTTTATGAGAAAATTTGCAAAAAACTGGAATATACTCTATATGTTATATTTTTCTGAATTTTGAATGAATGGTTCGGTAAGAAAATTTAAAAAACAAGCAGAGGAAGAAAGCTTCAGCAATCATAAGTCAATAACTCTACTTTGGATCGAAACAACAAACATGAACATGAAAAATTATTCTATTGGAAGTGGAAGGTCATTAATTTTTCTTCAGTATTTTCATGAGAATCTTATGAATGAAATGAAATTAATAGAATATCGCCAATGCACATTAATTAATCAATTTAAAAATGTTATTCTTTGAAAACAAAAACCAACAAATGTTATCTCAGTTCGGATCAGGGTGTCTGTGAAATATTATTATTATTATAGTTATAACTACTCTACATTTTGTGATCAAAGCAAATGGGAATACAATGTTTTAATGTTATAACTTCTTCTCAATGCATCCAATGTAACAGTTCAACGTACAATCTTTGGGGATTTGGTCATAGAATATGGGTAAATGACAAATTGCTAGAACTGCTATGTGCATATGCGACATATTGAGTGTAGACGTCACAATCTTAGATAGTCAATGGTTGTTTGATCCTCAGTTTGAGTATATGTTGTGGAATCTAAAACAAAATTGTATGCTCTCTTTTGAAGCAGGGAATCCATAATGAGATGCCAAATATAGGTAGCTCTTTTCACTTCGCTCTAGTTATCATAGTCATCAAGTTCTAGTGGTATATTTGAATAAGGTTAACCCCCACTTGACTCGTCAAGAAATTTGTTCATACTTAAATCAGTTGATCAGCAGATTATATCTCGCGTCTAGTGCAATTTTAATTCATATGAGAGCATATGTATCTTTGTTTTATAAGAGCTCATATTGCAGCAGAAAATCCTCGGACATTTTCTATTGCAACAGCAATTTTTTAGTTGTACCCAAGACGGCTATAGACCAGAAAGGCAAACTGCGTTAGCGAGGGTAGGATAAAATATTGTCGTTTGCTGCTATCCTCACCAACTCCTGTTTCCACTCACGTAATGTAACCAGGAGAACAATGCAGTCTAATGAACAACAAAGCACATGGCCGACGCCGAAACACGCCGAATGAAAAAGCAGGTAAGGGTATGGATGGACGAACGGCACTATGTCGTACCGCAGCGACCTATCTCTCCCAAAGCAGTTTGCTCTCATGGTCTCTAGTCTACTTGGTGGTACCCTTAATCTATGACGAGAGCTATATTTTCGAAAACAAAGTTAATATATATTGTTTATAAGTGTTTGAATGATCAATATTTTTTTTAGGAGGATGCAGATTTTGCGGATTCGTGTAGCAGTTTGCAAGGTGAAGGCGAGTGGTGGTGGGATTTCTTACAACAGATCAGAGAAAATATTCTCGTGTCGATAGCGAACATTTCCGGCCAAATTGACGTATCGCAGTTCTCTGAAGAAATAGCAAGGCCATTGCTAGATGGTCTCCTTCACTGGGCGATTTGTCCATCAGCATCAGGACAGGATCCTTTCCCCTCTGTGGGTCCTTCGTCCCTTCTCTCACCTCAACGGTTAGCGCTTGAAGCCCTGTGTAAGTTGTGCGTGACAAATTGCAACGTCGACCTTGTAATAGCTACTCCTCCGTTCTCAAGATTAGAAAGATTGTGTGGAGTTCTGACGAAGCATCTATGCCGATCGGAGGATCAGGTTCTGCGCGAATTTTCGATCAACCTTTTACATTATTTGGCAGCAGCCGATAGTAGTCTTGCACGTGTTGTTGCATCTCAAACGCCCTGCGTATCGTTATTGGTGGCTTTCATTGAACATGCGGAACAGAGTGCTTTAGGCGTAGCAAATCAACACGGTATTGGTGCGTTACGTGATAATCCTGATTCGATGGGTACTAGCTTGGACATGTTGCGGCGTGCGGCTGCCACCCTCGTATTCTTGGCACAGCATCCCGATAACCGTGCATTATTGGTGCAGCAGGAAGCTCGTTTGTTGGCCTTAGTGATGAGTCAGATCCTAGATCAACAAGTAGCACTGCTCCTGTCCAAAGTACTGTTCCAAATTTCCCGCAGCTAATCTTATCCTGTAGATACTCGCGGATGGTGTACAGAGCCTGTATAGGACCAGATAGTTCGCGTGAGTGCGTGGCGGGCGACATGAAGAGGAGCCCAGGACTCCAATGGACCCTCCGATAGCTAATTAATTGATTAGTGTAATCCATTATTAATTGTACCATTTTGTAAATTAAGCAAAATACGTCTTTCTGGAAATATTAACATCCGTGTTACTTATGTATTTATTTGACGGTAACAGAGTACGGTAGTACTGTAGCTCTGCAGTTGCCTCACAAGGCATCATTATCCCCTTTTTTTTCCTGCGCACTCACTTGTCTCATTTCGTATTGGTATTACTGTGCGAATGCTTTATACATGTCTGATACTGAATTAATTAAATAAATGTACAAAGGAAGTACCGAAATGGTGTTTTTATACAAGTTTTAATTTTCTATGTATATTTAGAAATGTTTTATACATCCCATTTTAGCTGTTATACTGAAGATGAATCTAACGAACAAGTAAGGACTGTAAAGATAATATGGAATCTGCATCCTATAGAAAAACAGTCATGCTCTAGAACTCGAATGTAGTTTAAAATATGTGGTGATATTTTTCTGGCTGTAGGTATAATTCAACTTATGTATGATTGCATATTGTAAATTAAGTAAATGCTGAATACATTTGAAATATTTTTATTGAAACTCGACCCCCAATTTCGGTTTTCATTCATACTATTGAGAAACTATAAGATGAAAAAGACATCTCAAATTAAGATAACTGCTCTGGTATGATGTGTAAAAGTAAGTATATTTCAAAAAACTCCTTCAGTGGATCCTGATTTTGTATGGACGTGAACTTGATTAATTCAATCGCTCTGCAGAAGAATGAAGTCTAGGTAAGTTTATCGATAGATCATCCGCTGGATATGTTGGAGATAAATACACTATTAACAATGGTAATCAGGTAATGCAAAAATTATCGTTAATTATACCCATTTATAAATACATCATGATACAGCCAACTGATGGAAGCGGACATCGGAAATTAAATTTACGACCCAAAAAAAAATCTAGGTTTATTCATAAATCGGGCAAAACATTTTTTATTTTCATGAAAGCTAACGGCGGGATGCAGACGTCTCACAAAAAATCATAATTTTTTAATAGTTGAACACAAAGGAAAATGGTAGTTATATAGTACAACTTCAGATATCGTTCCGGCGCATGCCCGAATTTCTGAAGTGACTTGAATTTGTTTCATTTTCAAAATAGAAACAACCCAAAATCTGTTAAAGCCGAGTTTATTATAAAAATATCTAAAAGTTGAACAGAAAATAGTTTCTATTACAAAACAGAATCAAATTATCGAATTTCCATTCATTATAATCTTTCCTCATAGAAAGTATAGAATTTATATATAAGCTAGTGTACATAAACAACATGCTATTCCTTATGACGTTTAAAATATCCATCGATTTTACTCTGAACCTTTCCCAAGCTGAAATCTGAACTGATTTTTCCTTGAGCCTTTTCAGGAGTAATATGTCTTCTATAGGAAGATTATTCTGTTCAGCCCAACTGATAATCAGGGAGAACGCATTGACAGTTTCTGCATGTTTCACTTTCACCATACTATTTAAACCATCCTCAGAGTCAGAAGATTCCTCTACGTTTTCAATGTTCCTTCCTAAAGCATCCTGTATAAGCTCTTCTTCAGTCAAACCGATAACAAACTCTTTGTCTCCCACAGCCCAGTTGGTAATGTTCTCAATGGTTGAGTCATTTTCTGGATCGATGACCCCTAATGATTCGGCAATATTTTTCAAATCATTTTCACTGATTGAACGAAGTTTCTTCTAAAGCTCTGAGAGTGAAAAATTTTCATCATCTGATTCTTCTACTTCTGTAGTGTCATGCCACAATGCTATCCAACTTTTTGTAATATTTTTTTGAAGTAATGGCTTTCCAAGATTGGGCAAGATTGTTCCCGGCATCCTTCAAATTATACTGCTTCAAAATGGAAGTTCTCTTCACCTTCATGCCAAATGATATGATTAAAAAGGCATTTTCTATACGCACTTCAATGTTTTGAATTGAATTCTGAGCTATTGTATGGAGAACGGCAGTACAGTTGGATGGCAAAAACATAACTCTGAAGTTTGGATCAGTATTAACCTCTTCCTCAGGTCGGTGCGATGGTGCATTGTCTACTAACAACAGAGCTTTAGAGGGCTTGTTAATCTTAGTTAAAAAATTCTTCACCTCGGGGATAAAAGATGTTTCAAACCATTCATTAAATAATGGCCTGGTCATCCACCCTTTGGTAGATGTTTTATAGACAACTGGTAGTGAAGTTTAGTTTTTGAATGCTCGTGGATTTTCCCAAGAGTAGTAAAGGTAATTGGTGAGTTCCAGCCGCGTTGCGGCATGGCATGAATGTTAAGCGGTCTTTAGACACATTTCGACCTGGTGCTTCAGCATTATACCTGTTCATTGCTTAATTCCATATGTTCAACAACCGATAGAAATTTTTCCTTAAATGGTATCACAGCGGAAACATCACTGAAAAGTTTTTCACCACAAACCTTCAAGAAACGAATTCCATGTCTAAGCTTGAATTTATCTAACCATCCCGAACTTGCCAGAAAACCTTTTTTCATTATGATTTGTTCATAAAACTGTTTGGCTTTTGGTCTCAATATGTCTGACGAAATTGGTACGTGTGCGTTGCGTTGTTTAAGAAACCAGTTATACAATGCGATTTCAACATCAGGATTCTCAGCTTCTCTAATAATTTTTCTTTTTCCTACCTTGTATAGAATAAATTCGAGAAAAGTTAAAATAATATTCCTACTAGGGATGCGCAGAGGGCCCGTTTGGGCCAGCCGAGCTCTCGGCCGTGATACTCGGCATGCTGTTATTTTGTTTGGCCGAGAGCTCGGTATTCTGCTTTTTGTGAAAACCCTTGCTCAGTGCATCCCTAATTTCTAGCTATTCCTTGATACGATTTGGATATATATCTCCTTATTTTGTCCTTGTGCTTTTTTATGTCACTGTTGATTTTGGAATAGTGAACTTTGCTGCTATTCGACGAGTACTCATTCCATTATCAATAAAATCTATTATTTTTGATTTCTCTGCCAGTGTGAGCGTTTTATGATTTCTCTTGGTTGGAACCATTATGCACACCACCGGCGAGATAGAAAAGCAAAATGCAACTGTTAAACGATACTCGCCACTCTTGGATAATACAAGTACATACATACAGGACAGACAGAAAAATTATTAGTATTTGTATATCAGCCGGCGTAGACGTGCCCGGATTATAGAGGTAAAATTCTCAAAGTGCCCGAATGAGTCGAGTGTCCGGACTAGTGAAGTTGTAGTGATGTTATAATGTTGTTGAGAGGAATTAACATGAAATACATAAAAATCAATTCTTATGAACGCCTTAATTTGCTGAGTGTAGGCAACACACATGACAACTCCATATATCTAGGCTGCATACTGTATAAAGTTCAAGTGTTTTGGAATGATTCAACCATTAAAGATAGGCGAAAATTAACTATATATTCGTAATTGACAATTTCCAAACCACCCTGTAGCAAATTTTCGTCGAAATTGGATAACCGAAATTTCAAAGACTGTTTAGTCTTCGAAATTTTTTATCTGCGAAACCATGAAAGTAAAAAGAAAATCGTCTTCATATTCATAACCAGCAGCCTCCAATGCTCACTGAAAAAAAATTTTATCTGCGAAAACAAGAAAGTCAGATGAATGTCGTCTTCAAATTCGATACGAGCAACCTCCAAACCACCCAGCAATAAATTTTCATCGAATTCGGATACCCGAAATTTGTCGCAAAAATGTCAAAGACTATATATAGTCTTTGAAATTTTTCGAAAATTTTCAGGTGTCTGATTTCGATGAACATTTGTATAAACGAGCTTTCGGAGATGCAGATTTCGAATATGAAGACGTTTTTCGCCTTCTTCTTGTGGTTCAGCAGAAATAATCTGAGAAAATTAATCTCAAATGCTAATGACGAACGGCGAATAGCCAGCCATCTTCCGGAGTTTGGATGAAATATATAATAAATTCAGTGTTAGGAATAAGTAGAAATACAGGAACCTGTAAATTGAAGAATGTTAAATTATTACAGGAACTGTAAACTGAATTTTGTGTTATCACAGAATCCTGTAAATTGACGAGAAATCTGTATTATTACAGGAATCTGTAAGTAGACGAAAATGTCTTTATTATTACAGGTACCTGTAAATTGACAAGTAATCTGTATTATTACGGACTCTTACACCAGATTCAATTATATGTTTCACCGAAAATCCGGAAGATGGCTGTTCGACGTTCAGTCGAAGTATTTAAGATTCAGCTAAAATTATAATTTTTTCAAATAATTATATCTGCGAAACCATTACAAATAGGCGAAAACGGTCTTCATATTCGTAATCTGCACCGCCGAAAGCTCGTTTATATAAATTTTCATCGAATTCGGACACCTGAAAATTTCCGAAAAATTTCAAAGACTATAGTCTTTGACATTTTTCGAGAAATTTTGGGTATCCGATTTCAATAAGAAATTTTTTAAGGGTGCTCTGGTGAGTACTGGTTACGAATATGAAGACGATTTTCGTCTAACTTTCCTAGTTTCACAGATATAATTATTTTTGTGAAATGTATTTGTCCCTACCAGTAGCTGTTATCGAGCAGAATTACTGGCAACTTACAAAATAAACTTCTATTTGCGAAACTATTAGAGTTAGACGATAATCGTCGTCATATTCGTAATGTACAACGTCGAAAGCTCCCTGATGCAAATTTTCATCAAAAGCGGATACCAGAAAATTTTCAGACATTTGCCTAAGACTATATAATGATGATGTGATGCAGTTCGTGATAAGACGGTTGCAGTCAGAATGAACAGACCTCGAAAATCTCTTCATACATTTTTATTGAGATCGGAGAGGAATCTTTTTGTGTTGCTCACATACAAGAAATTGAGCAATTTTCTAAATTGATTCGTATCTTGATAACGACCGAAATGATTAATGCCAGATATTTAATGATGTCGGATTACAATTCCATGACATTAAAAACCTCTTTTTACATGTTTCGTGAAAATCACAAAGAAAAAATATTTTCTGCAAACGACATATCATTACTGTATAGAATTAAATAACAGTCAACACGATTCACTCATAGATGCCAACATCCCTGACAAATTATCTAACTTCATTTACCAACTTTTCAAGGGTAGACTAGTTTATATAAAATATGGTGGTGAGGAGAATCCGGGCCCGAAGGAGGGTAACTGGGGCCTCCCCAAGGGTCCGTCCTCAGCCCAGATTTATTTAATCTATACTCCCTCATCCCAGACTGTCTTAAACCATCCAGTTTGCTGGTTACCTACTAATAATGCTCATGGGATCGATTGTGGAGGAATGTACCCGTATTCTATTGGATGACATACGCCGTATTTGCGAATGGGTGAATGACCGTTACCTTTTTATATCCCCAGGTTATCAGCAGCTATAATACTAACCAAGAATAAACCCCCAACAGAACGACCTGAGATTAGATTGAGAAATGATATCATTCCTTGGCATAACTATGTCAAATATCTTGGATTCACCATAGAATCCGACTTAAAGTGGAAACTACATATTGAAGACATGTGTAATAAAGCGTCCAGAATTCTAGGTACTATTAAAAGCCTTTGTAAACCCTCATGGGGTTTCCACCCCTCTCTCTTGATCCTAATATACAAGGTGCTTATTAGACCCTACTTAGACCACGGCAGCATCCTATTTGGTAGATGCATCATGGAATCAATTGGACAGAGCTCAATATGCAGCACTGAGAACCCTTAATGACTTCTACACCCATTCATATTATCCTTGCAGAGAGCGGGGAATTTCCCCTTAAGTACCGTCGACAATGGCTAAGCTTTAAATACATGTCAAAACTTATGAGATTCACTTACCATTCCATTATTGAACTGTTAGAAAGGAGTGAAGACTTGGATTCGCTATGGACACGATGAGCAATTCCTGCTTATATTGAACAGTATATTAAACTAAAAACCTGTAGAAATCTCATCTCGAGTAACACTACAATCCCATATTATAACACTGATTATAAGATTAGAACTGCCTCGATCCCCATTATTAATTCTGGCCTCCCTAAAACTGCCTTATCCAATCTTCACGACTTCAATGCCCTTTAAACCACTAAATGCCCCCAGTATACCCAATTTTATACGGATGCATCTAGATCTAATGACTTTGACTTAGTAGGGTATGGAGTTTGGGCTCCCTCTCTGTACTTAAAATTATATGGAAGTCTGCCGAACCACTGGGAAATAATGTCTACTGAAATGTATGCGTTAGGTAAGGCCTTGCAAACTATTTTAACCAGAAAAATTCAATATGTCATGATTGTTTCTGACTCATTGAGCGCCCTGGAAAAAATTGAAAACAACTCATTTAACTCTAATACCGATTTACTTCAAACCTCAAATGCTGAATTTATCTTTCAGACAAAAAATAATCTTTCAGGCTTAAAAATAATCTGTGTATGGGTTCCTAGCCATTCATATATTGCCCACAATGACATAGTAGACATGCTGGCCAACAATGGTAGAAGTATGTGAAACCCCTTTCCAATCAGAAGAGGACCTCAAGAACTTTGACCCAAATTTCGTGACGACATTTGGTCTAAGTGGGAACGTGAATTCAGAGTTATTGGACTTAGTAAGGGAAGAATCTATACGGAAATGTTGGGGAATATGTCTCTGAGAAAGAAACAACTATATAAAGATGAAAGTCGATCTCGTAAATCTATTACCACCCTCATTAGAATTAGAATCGGTCATTGTTGTCTACCTGCACATTTATATAAAATAATAGTACCATCCCCTGAGTGCCCACGTGGGGACACTGGGGATATCATGCACACATTTTTTGGTTGTGTAAATAATTCATACAATTCCATCCTCCTCTATAATAAACTATTAAAGTTCAATTTCAAACCTCCTACCAATATACATGAAGTCTTGTCCTCTCCAATAGACGAGGTTTCAACTTCATTCAATCTTCCAATATTTAAATTTAGTCTGCTTTGCATGGTGCTGTTACTAATATTTGTTTCTAGACTCGCTTGAAAACTTTTCTCAAAAATATGGTGTCAGTTAAATATTTACCCTTTCCTTCCAGTGTTACTGTCTTACTCAGTGTTACCTGTTAATATACGACAATAACCTAAATTACCAGAGTTAAGGTGCATTTTCATTGCAGCGTTTCGACGCAAATTCGAATAGTCACGTGATTTTCAGCGTTGACGCTAGAAAGTTGGGAATCTCCCAACTTTATAGCGTCAGACACTTAAATTGACAAGTGACATTTCTGTTCTAAATATTTTTTATTCTGAGTAAATAATAATGAATTATCTATATATTCGTTATAAATCTGCAGCTTAAAAAATTAATCTAATATCAGAATGGACTCTAGATTAATTAACAAACCTCAGAGTCAAAATTAATCGTTCTTCGGGTTTTATAACACCTCGTACGACATAATGTTTTGTAATGTGTGGAGCAATCGAACACAAAAGTTCTTCGAATTGTGAAGTGCTCATTCTACTATATTCCTGAATCGCAGGTCATCTAATTGTAATGCAGGAAGAACATTCAAATAGAATCCATGCCTAACTCGTTCTTTAAATAAATCTGCAATCCAATACCGCTTTCGTTTATATTTTCGGTTTTCAAGGATAGCCAATAAAAACCCAAGGCAGCTAGTTTTCTCTAATATGAAATAACTCTATTTGTTGTCGTCAAGTTATTACGCCATATAAGCTTTCGATACTGGAACAACATATTTACTTTTTTGGTTTTGAATAAATATTCGCAATATAAAAGAATTCCAAAAATGATCCCAACGAAGAATAGGTTTTATATTTATCCATCAACTAGTTCAACCTTTAAAAAATTACAAATGACATATTTTGACGCTGAAAACCTCTTTCATGAAAGCGTCAAGATTTCATAGAAAAATAGGTCACATGACCACTTTGACGCTCAAAACGCTCCAATGATAATGCACCTTTAGGCATAAAGTAACGAGAAATAAAAGCCTGTGGAATAAGTGCACCTAGACTCCTGTACCTCTCCAGGACCCACGATAGGCTCTGATTGGAACTCTATTACTGAGATTGGGTACTTAGGCTTAATTGCTGGCCCAGACTAATCGCAACCTCTTTGTAGGAGGAATGCTAGATTTTGGTGGATAAGCAGATAATAGAAGAAGAAGAAATAACAATTGTGCTCATCGATTAAAGAAAAAGAGTAGATGACATTTTATTTAGAAAGGTTATGTAGCTCTGATATTGAGAATACATTAGATATCAGAAAAAAAAAAGAAAAGTACATAGTATATTGAATTTCATTATATAAATAGTTCTGGGATAAATACAAGTAACAAAAGAATATTATTATCCAGTAGAGTGTATATTGGTGAAAGGTTGACCCAGACCCATGTGATTTAATCAATATTAGAGAACAAAATTTTAGAAATTGGCCATTTCAGCTATATCTTCGTCGTACAAAAGAATCTACGAAATTATCAATTTTTTCCATCCAGTGAGCTGTGCTTCTTACGTACAAAAATGTGAGAATTATATTATCACAATGATTGCCAAAGGTTGCCCTAAATGTGACCAACAGGTATTTCATTTTTTAATAAATAGTTGATCTATTTTGTAACTGAAATTGGGGATTTTATTTTAGGTACCAGTAGCATGTAAAGCCTGCCCATGTGGTCATTCATTTTTTAATGCTAGGAGAACAGCAAGAGTCTTATCTCCAGGAGTTGACATGAGAAGAAGAACACAAAGGGTCAGAAGAGAAAAACCAAATTATTATGATGCTTTAGAATATGATAAACGCATAAGGAAGGTACGAAATATAAAATATTACACTAGAAGAAGAATTTATGAACTTTTCTGAATTCTTTTCAGACTAAACAAAGGAATAGCGAGTGTGATGATGATGATAACTGTAAAAAAGAAGGTAAAAGAAAGAAAAAGGTTAAAAAGGAAGAGGATGAGGAAGATGATATAATTAATAGTCTCCCTCCGGAAAAACAGAAACAGTGTGCAATAATTCTAGAAGAGCTAAATAGAAAAATCCAGATGGTTACATGGAAACCATCTTAATGCTGAACATTTACTTTCAATTAAAAAAAGCTGGATATCAATTCTCTTCATATCCTCAGTATTCAACAAGCAATGTCAAAATGTATTTTGTGGAGCCTACTTCATTATTGTTTTGCAATACACCAAGCAAATATTCTTTTTAGAATCTATTGGATGATAAAGCGTCAAATTTGTTGTTGATTCAAAGTGATCATAGTTAAAATATAAGATTCTAGTATTTGAACGAAGTAAAAGGTCTGAAAAGCAACTTTTTGAAAAATTGAAGGCCATCGAGATAAATGAATTAAAACTCGTTGGTGTGTACATTAGATTATGTTGAATTAATTACTTTACCAAAATAAAGCTAATCAAATAGATATTAGATGTGCTTGGCGAGGACTGAATTGATTATTTTTATTCTCTATGAGATTTTTAACATGGATGAGATAGGTCTCATATATTTGTATATTTAGTAATTATAGATTTGAATAATATTTAATACAGAAGATGTTACTGTCAATTTGTTATTTATTTTAGTTGGAAATCCATAAACTAAGTAGCTTTCACACCTGTATAATTTCAACGAGTTTGAAGAAGCATTAGCCACCAAAGTAAGGAAAACCAAGCTCAATAATACTCATTGTATTGGCCCTCTTAAAGTAGTTTTCAGATAGATTATATATATATATATATATATATATATATATATATATATATATATATATATATATATATATATATATATATATATATATATATATATATATATATATATATATATATATATATATATATATATATATATATATATATATATATATATATATATACACCTCAAAAAGTCTAGGAACACTTCTGAATATCAATATATCGTATCCAGAACGATCAATATGGATGATTTTTTTTGAGAAATGAACACCTGCATCAATTTCTCACCAAATTATGTAGAGTGCTGCAACAGATTTCAGTTTTTTTTATAGAAAACTAAAAATGCAGCAGATGCGACGCTGCTTTATAATCATTTCATGTATTCAGTGTTTGAAATCAGTTAATTGGCATTTTGTTTCTGTTGTAAGCACAAATAAAAGATTCAAGTTTTGTGATGTGACCATGAAAAGACGACATTTGACTAGAGAAGAGATGTTACGAGCCGTTGGCATGCTCCAAGCTGAGAGCTCATAACGCGAAGTATCCAGGGTTCTGGGAAGTAGCCCAAGTGTCTTAAACCGTTTATGGTCGCGTTTCAATGAAACAGGTAGCGTAGAAGAACGCCATACATGTCGTTTCAGGATTACTACAGTCGCCCAAGACCGATTTTTGGTTTTACAAGCCAGAAGAGATCGTACTACCACAGCATCTCAATTAGCTCAAGAGCTATCACGAGTTCATAATGTACAAATTTCCGACCAAGCTGTGAGAAATCGACTGCACCAAGGTTAACTCCACTCCAGACGTCCTTTAAGAGTTCCACAACTGACCCATGGAAATCACGCTGCTCGTTTAGCTTGGTGCCAAGAACACGTAAACTGGGATCAAGAGAGGTGGGCCACTGTTCTCTTCAGTTATGAATCTAGATTTGGTTATTATCCCGATTCGGGAAGAATTCGAATATGGAGGGAACCTGGAAAGCAAAACCATCTCCAGCATGCTCGAGAAGTTGTTAGATAGGGAGGGGGATCAGTGATGTTTTGGGGAGGTATACGCCTTGGTGGAAGAACTGACCTCGTTTTCATACAGAACAACCTCACGGAAAATTCTTACGCAAATGAGATAGTTTTACCTGTAGTGGTACCGTATCTCCAAACAATGGGTCAAAATCCACTCTTCCAACAAGATAATGCCCCTCCTCATCGTGCAAGAGGTGTCTCGAACGTTCTTGAAGAGAATGATATTGATCTTCTACCGTGGCTATCCTGCTCTCCAGATCTGAATCCCATCGAGCATGTGTGGGACACCCTAAAAAGAAATCTCCTGCTTCAAAACGTCTTCCATCATGAACAGGGGCTTCGATTAGCAGTTCAGGGGGCTTGGAATGACTTAGGCCAAAATTACAATTTAATATTGAGCATGCCGCGACGATGCCAAAGTGTCATTAATAACAGAGGTGGACCTTCTGGGTACTAAAAAATATAAGTGCTTCCATATCGTTTCGAAAATATTAGTTCAGGATTTTTTTTTGTTTTACCAAACTTCGTCAATTTCAAATTTTTTTTTATAATAGGTGCTTTGGAGAAGTCAAATATTATTTTGTTTTCTTGAGAATACATTATATACAATACATCCTAACAAAAACCGAAAGATTTCTATAAATTCGAATCATCAAATTCATATTTTAAAGATATTGGTAAGTGTTCCCTAGACTTTTTTGAGGTGTTTCAGTGAATTCAGTGAAGTAAAATGGAACAGATCCATGCTGATCAATGGCAGTCATCATCAAGTGACCACCCTTGAAAATTTGGAAGACGGTAGATGCGTCGAGTGATACCTCGAAGGAAAGGTTTTATCTTTGTCTGCATCCCCGTGAAATTTTTAATTGAAAACTGTAGAAGATACAGAGTGAGCTACTCGAACTCCTATGGAACTCAATGAGAATAGAATTATTGCGAGCAGTCATACCCTTGCTCTAGGGGTTGAAATACGAGACGAGGGTGATTTCGGAAGATGACAGCTTTTGATCTAAAATGAGTCTATTCCAGTTTTTCGCACTAATACTCCAATAGTCTTCTGGATTTTTCAGTGGCTCACTATGTATCTTCTACAGTTTTCAATCAAAAATGAAAATTCTTTCACGGAATGCAGACAAAGATAATATCTTTCTTTCGAGTTATCACTCGACCCATCTACCTTCTTCCAAATTTTCAAGGATGGTCACCCCTGCTCTAGGGGTTAAAATTCGAGATAAGGATGGTACTTGATGAGCATTGATCAGCATGGATCTGTTCCATTTTACTTCACTGAAGCTTGAATAGTCTCAGGGAAATAGTCTTCCCTATCTTTCAGTTGCTCACCCTGTATCTTTTAGAGTTTTCAATTAAAAATGGATATCCGTTCAAGGCGATGTAGACAAAGATACCACCTTTCTTTTGAGTCATCACTCGACTCATCTTCCCTATTCAAAATGTTCAAGGATTGCAACCCCCGCTTAGGGGGTTGATATTTCGGGCAAGTTTTTTACCCCACAAGATGTCCCCCTTGAAACAAAAATTGACACGGTGACACTTCCGGTTGTACCGGAAGTTGACGCCATATTTTTATTTCGAATGGGATAATGAATGTTCCTATTTTTTCTATTGTAGAAAATTAAATTCTGAACATTTTTTCTCATATCATTGCCACCTGAAATCAATCAAAAGGAAGATATGAATTATTCAATCAGTATTTTGCGACTTTTAGTTGTCTCTTGGAAGGCATCATAAAAATAGTAAAGATTCAATATCGATTATTTGTAGCTCGTTGCAAGTATCTAACCTAACCTAACCGCAAGTACCACAGCATTGAAAATATTTTCATATATTTCATATAACATTCAAGACAACAAAAAAATTCTCAAATCGGTCATTCCTTTCCCAATATACTTTTAATATCCCATTTCGCGTGGACACCCGGTATATAAATAGTACAACTTCACTAGTCCGGACACTCGCTATATCAGGCACTTCAGTAACTCCGGCACTTTGAGAATTTTACCTCTATAATCCGGGCACGTCTACGCCGGCTGATATATAAACAATAATAATTTTCCTGTATGTATGTACTTGTACTATCTAAGAGTGGCAAGTATCGTTTAACAGTTCCATTTTGCTTTTCTATCTCGCCGGTGGTGTGCATAATGGCTTCAACCAAGAGAAATCATAAAACGCTCACACTGGCAGAGAAATCAAAAATAATAGATTTTATTGATAATGGAATGAGTACTCGTCGAATAGCAGCAAAGTTCACTATTCCAAAATCTACAGTGTTTGACATAAAAAAGCACAAGAACAAAATAAGGAGATTTATATCCAAATCGTATCAAAAAATAGGTAGGAATTAGAGATGCATCGAGCAAGGGTTTTCATAAAAAGCCGAGTACCGAGCTCTCTGCCAAACAAAATTACTGCATGCCGAGTATCACGGCTGAGAGCTTGGCTGGCCCAACCGGGCCCTCGGTGCATCCCTAGTAGGAATATTATTTTAAACTTTTCTCGAATTTATTCTATCCAAGGTAGGAAAAAGAAAAATTATTAAAGAAGCTGAGAATCTTGATGTTCAAATCGCATTGTATAACTGGTTTCTTCAACAACGCAACGCACACGTACCAATTTCGTCAGACATATTGAGACCAAAAGCCAAACACAGTTTTATGAACAAATCACAGGGAAAAAAGGTTTTCTGGCAAGTTCGGGATGGTTAGATAAATTCAAGCTTAGACATGGAATTCGTTTCTTGAAGGTTTGTGGTGAAAAACTTTCCAGTGATGTTTCTGCTGTGATACCATTTAAGGAAAAATTTCTATCGGTTGTTGAACAGATGGAATTGAGCAATGAACAGGTATAATGCTGATGAATCAGCCAAAAGGGTGGATGACCAGACCATTATTTAATGAATGGTTTAAAACATCTTTTATCCCCGAGGTGAAGAACTTTTTAACTAAGATTAGCACGCCCTCTAAAGCTCTGTTGTTGGTAAATAATGCACCATCGCACCCACCTGAGGAAGAGATTAATACTGATCCAAACTTCAGAGTTATGTTTTTGCCACCCATCTGTACTGCCGTTCTCCAACCTATGGATCAGAATTTAATTCAAAACATTGAAGTGTCGTATAGAAAATGTCTTCTTAATCATATCATTTCGCAGGAAGGTGAAGAGATAACTTCCATTTTGAAGCAGTATAATTTGAAAAATGCCGTGAACAATCTTACTTCAAAATATATTACAAAAAGTTGGACAGCATTGTGGCATGACACTACAGAAGTAGAAGAATCAGATGATGAAAATATTCCACTCTCAGAGCTTCAGAAGAAACTTCGTCCAATCAGTGAAAATTATTTGAAAAATATTGCCGAATCATTAAGGGTCATCGATCCAGAAAATGGCTTAACCGTTGAGAATACTATCAACTGGGCTGTGGGAAACAAAGAGTTTGTTATTGATTTGACTGAAGAAGAGCTTATACAGGATGCTTTAGGAAGGAATATTGAAAACGTAGAGGAATCTTCTGACTCAAAGGATGGTTTAAATAGTATGGTAAAAGTGAAACATGCAGAAACTGTCAATGCGTTCTCCCTGATTATCAGTTGGGCTGAACAGAATAATCTTCCTATAGAAGACGTATTTCTCCTGAAAAGGCTCAAGAAAAATTCAGTTCAGATGGCATCATCAAGAAAGGTTCAGGGTAAAATCGATGGATATTTTAAACGTCATAAGGAATAATATGTTGTTTATGTACACTAGCTTATACATATTTAAATTCTTTTAAATTAATTAAAGATTATAATGAATTTAAATTCTATAATTTGATTCTGTTTTATAATAGAAACTATTTTTTCGATATTTTTATAATAAACTCGGCTTTAACAGATTTTGGGTTGTTTCTATTTTGAAAAAGAAACAAATTCAAGTCACTTCAGAAATTCGGGCATTTCGATAGTCGGGCATGCGCCGGAATATATATATATATATATATATATATATATATATATATATATATATATATATATATATATATATATATATATATATATATAGGAGGTTTCATCCCGACGAGTTGCCCATATATCTGTTCATGCAATCAAACTGATTTCATGAAAAATATAAATCCACCACCCGGTAATAAATACCATTGCCAGGCAATGATTAAAATCAAAACATATCCTGGAATAATTATATATTAGGATAACGTTAAATGTTATGAGAATATATCACTCTACCAGAATATATACATACTATAGCATCATCAGACAATGATATCAATGTACCAACGAGTAGTGTCACTGGCTTTCTCCCCGGAAAAATCCAGTGTACGGACCTTAGTCAAGTAACATTTAATGTTCTCATTAATAGTTTCCTTTGTGTGAAGTGGTGAACGATCAAATAGAATACTGCTCTGAATATAAATATGACAAAATTGTCAGTTAATTATATTACATTTATATAAACAAATAAATAAAATATGAAATGAGATTCTGAGCAGTATAAACTAAGAGGAAAACCTATGACTCTACCTCATTATTTTTTCGGAAAGAAACCTACGAAGAATATTACAAGATTTGATGACTGTTATCTTTTGTAAATGTTTTAACAAGCGAATATATATATATATATATATATATATATATATATATATATATATATATATATATATATATATATATATATATATATATATATATATATATATATATATATTCGCTTGTTAAAACAATAGTAACATAGTTCAATTTTATTCAAAATCCTAGTTATGCTATACCTATAGGTTTATAACGGTGTGATTGTAGTGAACATATTGCGCAGGTGATTGTAGGAAAATGAATTGAAAGCAGAAATTTTCATGTCCTAGAACGAATAAGTGATAAGAAAACACTCACGATAATAATATACCTAACGCAAAGTTTTATTAATTACGGAAATTCCTCTAGTCTAAATTTATTTATCAATATAAAATATATCTACACTGTATTCGTATGTTGATAAATGGTAATTAGTTAGCAATGCCAAACATTATAACCAATACCACAACCACTTATTTTTGGTTACAATATAAAAATACCAACTTTAAAATGACAAATGTGATATGTATCTTCAATTATTATTTTACAAATACTGAGTTTACATCTTTGTATATTACAATTGATAATTAAATCAATTTAGTCATAATAAATAATAGTTTTGAAAATATCATTTTCAAAGCACAATAAAATCATCGAAGATAAATTATTTACATATTAATGACAAACAATTTACATCAAAACTAGAATCGATTCTGCATTTAGAATTATTATAATTGTTGTGTTCAGTTTTATTAAGCTCAGAAATTAAATAAGATTCAAACAAATCAAAATTTCGTTAGTCAATTTTAGTTTTGATGAAAATATTTATAAATGGATAAATTCAGGTAATAATGAAACTAAACATTTAAGAATTAATCTGCATCATACAGTTTTCAAAATTAATTTCCCTACATCACCTGCAAACTTTATCAAAATCGGAAATATTATTTGCTTGCAATATGTTACGTATACAGTAAATTCAAAATATTGAAGTTATTAGGTGAAGAGTTGGTTCATTGGAAAAATTAAATATTTACATTCACTGTCATTTGATGTTATGTTCATGGAAACATATTTATCTCATGGAAATAATTAAAAACATAATTAGTAAGTTGTGATGATAAATAGCTTAATCATTTATTATCACATTCAGTAATTGATTTTATCATCCACTAATTAACTTTACAATAAATAATTTTTCTAAAAACGTTTATATAATAGAGAAATAATTATCAAAATGTATAAATTTTTCATTCTCAAGAATGGAAAAATTCATTATTTTGAAAAATATTGATATTGTAAGTCTTTTCTATAATAAAACATGAAATGAACTTTTAGTCATGCACATTTGTAATAATACTCAAACATAGTTGTTTCACATCATCCTAAACTCTTAATTATGTTAAATTTTCAGATACAATCTTCAACTAATTTTAGCAGCATGCGGAAGATACAACAAATGTTTCATTTTAATACTTAAATTAAAACTTATACTTTGCTTTTGTTTTCTTTTCGCTTATCTGGAATGAAAGGTAATAAAAGCCATATTGAAGAAGCTGTAACCAACATAATACCCAGTACTAAAAATAACATGAAGTATGACGATGGTCCATTAAGAACTGCTCCACATATTGGTGGACTTACTAATTGCAATATTCCATTAACAAAAAGAGAAATTCCGTAAGTGGATTGCAATCTTTCTTCGCCTAACATATCTGTCATGATTACAGCTGTAACGCCTGTGTAAGCTCCTGAAGAAATTCCGAAAAATCCGCAACAACTCGCGATGAAAATGAAATTTGAAAAAAATGGTAAACAAGCTAGGGCAATTCCAGATATCAAGAGCCCACCTATATAATAAGCAAGTTTTGGACAGCACTGAAGATCAGATAGAGCAGATCCACCTATCCTACCTATTAAATCAAATGTTGATACAATAGACAGGAGAAGAGCTGCACCATTTTTATCAAATGATTGTATTTTCGCATATTGTGGTAAAATTATAAGAAAGTTCGTATAACTCACGGCGTTTATTCCACTCGAGATCAATATGATGAGATATAATGGATCTTTGAGTAATGCCAAATCAATAAACTTTTTTTTCACTGGTTCATCCTTGCTCAATTTTCCCTGTGATCCTCTTAGACTAAATGAACTCGCAAACACTTCTGGTTGAAGAGTTAGAGCACTTCCATGGTATGGAGTTGTTACATATTGGAAAGAACTACTTGATGGACTTCTTTTCGGTGGCATTGAGCCTTTTTGTACTCTTAGCCTCTGAGCTGTCCCATCTTGTCGCTCAGATTGTTGTATAGAATGCAGCATACCAACAGGAACGCTAATTTTTCTCTCTTTACTTGTTTGGGACTTCAGAGTTTGCATAGTAGCGCTCGATGCACTTCTATTGAACGTTCTGGAGGAATCTGAGAATATTGTGTCATTATGTGGACTCTCTGTGGTAACTGAAATTGTTTCTTCTAAGTTATTGGTAGTTTTGATAACGATTGGGTCTTGGTCATTATCCTTTTCCTCAGAAGTAACTTCAATTGTTATGGTCTTCGAATGTTTTTCTACAGGATCGTAAAACAGGGCAGCGACCCATACATTCAAAATTAATCCGCCTATAATCAAACAAGTCCCTCTGTAGCCATATACATCTAAAATCACTCGAAGAAGTGGCGGTAGAATTATAGAGCCAAGAGCAGACCCTGATATGCATATACCATTGGCGAGACCTCGAAGTTTATTGAAGTAACTTGTTACAATATACACAGTTGGAGGAAAGGCTAGGCCCGCGCCTGTGCCTACTAACACACCCACAGTAATATAAACATATATTATATTTTGAGCAAATGTTGTACAGATCATTCCTACTGCTGCAAAAGTACCTCCCATCAGAGTAACTGTCCTATAAGAGTATTTTAGAGAGAGAATGCTTGATACAGGACCTAAAAATTAAAATAAATTCTTTGAGTTTTTCTATATTGACCATCACATTATACATGATGTATGCCTTGGAATTTTTTTTTGAAGTAATAGATTCGACAAAACTCTCATTACTGGTTAAATCATTAGTCTTTAGGCTTCAATGGCTAGGCCATTCTTAACTTCATAACCTAGGGCTTCATCATCTATTTCCATCCATTCTTCAAGATCATTTTTATCCTCCACCTCAAAACCGTTGAATTCTTACACCATGTTCATAAATTCTTCAGAAGTCACCCTTTCCGCTTTCACACGATTTCCACTTTCTCTAGATCTTTTTAAAGTTACAGATGTTATCTGTGACTTATTAGTTTATTCAATCCTTTTGTTGACTATAATAGTCAACAGGAAAATTATGCATATTCGTTCTTTTGAAAGATCCTGGCTTTTATGCCCTATCAATTCTAACAACTTTAATTTGAGGTGCTCCTGTAGTATATTCAATAGTGACAGCTTATACTCTTTCATCCACTATAGTTTGACTTAGATTTCACCTCCCACCTGAAGAGCATATGAATGATATCTTTATAAAGTAAGCTCTAATTTCTTCTTCACGCTATACGGCACAGAGTATTGTGGCCTAAATACGGGACATGAGATTATTTTTCCTTTGAGATATATGAGGAGCTATTAAAGGTACTTTTTAAATTTATTTTCACATTGTACAGGGGGTTCAAAAGCCATAAAATTAATTTTTTTAATTGAACACTATATATTATTGCATATTTAGCTTGAGCGTTCAAAAAAAAATAAGTTTCATTAGAAATTACTATACCTAAACATCAAGGTTTTTCAGATAATTCCATTTTTCTCAAAATCTGAAGAAATTATATAATGTTTTCGAACTTTCTCTCACACGTACTTCCAATATTATTGCAGAATGTTGCCTTTAATATTAGATCGGCTATGTGGCTTCAGTTAGACGGAGCTCCCTCTCATTATCATCGCGAAGTGCAGTATTAGTTGAATACGAACTTTCGAGATAGATGGATTGAAAGAAATGGATCTAAAAATTGGCCCCCCGGTCTCCAGATTCAACTCCTCCAGATTTTTTTTATGGGGACATATTGAGGGGAATTGTTTACAATAAGCCGCCAACTACTCCAAATGATGTGAAAAAACGTATAACAGATGCTTTCAGAACGGTAACTTAGCAAAAGTTGCCAATAGTTAGTGAAGTTTTGGAAACAGAGTGCGGAATTGTATGGAAATGGACAGTCGACATTTTGAACAATTGTTATAAATTCTCTTGTTTTGTTATTATGTCATTAAATTCACTATTGTTGTGAGAATTTGATTTATTATGAATAAATCTGACGAATTCTGAATAATTGTGAGCATGTTTGTTATTATTTTTATACATATGCAAAATTTGACAGTTGAAACCAGCGCCAACTAGATTAATTGTACCTTTTATCTGAAAATCCTGAAAAGCCATATTTTGGTTTATTCTGTGAAAATGCGAATAGTTGAACAGAGAGATTCTTACAACATTCAATAGGCTATAAAAAAATGAATTTTTGGGTAGATGAAAAATATGGCATCGAATTTGAATTAATGAAGTTATTGCGCTTTGAATTTCAAAGTTTTAATTTTTGTACACCACATACAACTCGGAGCAATTGAAATTAATTTATTTATTAATCTATCAAATAAAAGAGTAATCAAAAAAATAACAATTACAATTACAAATGCACAAAATCAGTCCGAGCCGCAGCTATGTGGACCTTCAAAAATATACACTAACAATGTTAAAGAAGATCTGAATTTTACAAAAACAATATTTTACCTAATTGTGAAAGAAAACAATAAATTAACCATTACAACAGACACAGCCAATTCTCATTATCACAAATCATACCAATCATAGAAAAAAACCTGAGAAAATCAGTGGTTTCAAACTGCTTTTAAATGTTTTTGTTCTCACTTCCCTCACGTTCCCTGGAATCCTGTTGTAGATTTTAACTCCCTCAGTCATCAAACTCCTCTGCCCCAGCGTAGTTCTCATAAAAGTTGGCCTTAAATTGATGTTATTCCTCAAATTATGTTCATGTACTTCGTTATTTGTAATCAATGTTACATTTGATATTATTTCATTACGTGGACTTATGTATGTGTAAGCAGACTTGAAAAATATAGATAGAATGTATGTCCATGATCTTTTTTGGCAGAGAAAGACTTCTAGTCGGAGGCAGCCGCTTTAAACCGTATATTCTCTTGATGCCTTTAATTTGAAGGTCAGGAGAGGTTGTATCAATGCCTGGAATGTATTTCTCCATATCAAAGTTAGGTATGACGAGAGAATTATACAACATCCTCCTGTGTCTCACATCAATGTACTGTGAGACTCTACCCAGAATCCCAGAATCCCTATGGCGGTGCAATTCTTTTACCTATATATATATATATATATATATATATATATATATATATATATATATATATATATATATATATATATATATATATATATATATATATATATATATATATATATATATATATATATATATAGACATCGAGTCAAGCGACACATGCAAGTATCATCAGCATACAGTTGAATGCTGCCATGAAGCCTCAAATTTGAAATAGAGTTTATATAAATCAGGTCCAAGAACGGACCCCTGCGGTACACCACATATGACATCACTGAAGCTACTAGCATTACTCTTAAGGTTGATGTACTGGGTACGGCCATCAAAATAATCTGCAAACCATGAAAGAGGGACACCACACGCACCCACACTTTCCAGAATCTTTAACAGCACTGCATGACACACTGTGTCAAATGCTTTTCTCAAATCCAAGGAGACAAACACACAGGAAAGACCCTTATCCACGCGATCCTGTATACTATAGATCAAATCCGACGCCGCGACCGAAGTGCCGCTTCCCCCGCCTGAACCCATACTGTCGGGCAAACCAGAATATCAATTAGGACCTATTTTCTCGCGTCGCTATCAATTTCGCTGAACTACCTTGAATACTTTTTGAGTGAAATCGAATTATCTGAAAAACCTTGATGTTTGGGTACAATAAATTCTGATGAAACTTAATTTTTTTTTGAACGCTCAATCCAAATATGCAATAATATACAGGATGTTCCATTGAAAAAACACAACTTTGATAATTTTTTGAATCGTCAATTAATCAATATGCTTCCGATCTATGAAAAATTGTTAGAAATGATTGTAAATGATCAAATAATAGAATATATAGAAAAGAATGAGCTGTTAACAAAATTCCTATCAGGCTTCAGGAAGAATAACTTATGTGAAAGTGCTCTTCTATCAGTCCTTATCAACTGGAAAATCGCTCTGGAGGGGAAATGCATTGGTGTGCTATTTCTGGACTTCAGGAGGGCATTTGAAACCATATGCAGACTACTTCTGCTGGGAAAGTTGGAAAGGTTTGGATTTTGTGGGGTTGTTTTACAGTGGTTTTCAGAATATTTAAGTGTCTCAACGGCTTTCCCTTCTTGTTTCGGTGTCCCTGAAGGGACAGTTTTGGGTCCTAATCTTTTCATAATGTATATTAATGACTTATTTCAAAAAGTTCATAATGTAGCATTCGTTTTTTTGCGGATGATACACTGCTTTATTGTGGGAGAAAATGTTCAAGATATCGTGAACACTATAAATGAGGATCTGGTAAATGTATGTGAGTGGTTGGGGAAGAATAACTTAAGTGTAAATGTCAAAAAAAATTCATGGTGATAAACAGGTTGATGAATGTAAATACCTTGGTATAGTTGTTGATAGCAGTCTCACTTTTTCTCGTCATGCCACTCAAATTGCAAACAAGGTGTCAAAAAAAGTATATTTCCTTAACAGAATTGGAAAGCATCTTAGTACATGGTCCAAAATACTTATATATAAAACTGTAATTGCTCCACATTTCAACTATTGTTCTAGCATCCTTTTTCTGTTGAATAAGTCTGATCTAGTTAAGTTGCAAAAGAGGCAAAATCAAGCGCTACGATCTATTTTGGGACGCAACAGATATACTAGTGTGAAGGAAATGTTAAATGTATCAGGTTTTTTGAGTGTGTGTCAAATTATATTTGCTAACAGTATAGTTGAGAGATGTTCGTAATTATCCAACAAGAAACAATTTTAACATGTATGTAAGTAGAGTCACCTCTTCATACGGCCAAAATAATTTGTTTCACAATGGCCTTGTAGAATATAATAATTTACCAAGCACACTCAAGGATAGTTCAACCGTCAAGAGCTTCAGAAGCAGATGTATTACCTATTGTAAAAATTCTATTGAGATAATTTGAGTCTATGTGGAAATTGTGTTGATTGGGATATTTGTACTTATACCTACTGTGATATGTTCTGATGAATTTTTTTTTTCTTTAATGTAATCCAAATTATGCATTTGGTGTGTATTTCAGTGTGGTAGTAAGGGGTACACACCATGCAAACATATATTTACTATGTATTAGCTTTTTCAGCTATTGAATAAATATTATTATTATTATTAATTTTAAGGCTTTTGGGACACCCTATATAATGTAACAATAATTTTAAGAAGTATCTATAATAGCTCCTCATATATACCAAAAGAAAAATAATCTCATAGTCCTGTATTTAGGCCACAATACTCCATGCCGTATAGCGTGAAGAAGAAGAAATTCATATGCTCTTCAGGTGGGAGGTGAAATCTAAGTCAAACTATAGTGGATGAAAGAGTATAAGCTGTCACTATTGAATATAAGTAGCACCTCAAATTAAAGTTGTTAGAATTGATAAGGCATGAAAGTCAGGATCTTTCAAAGGAACGGATATGCAAAATTTTCCTGTTGACTATTATAGTCAACAAAAGAATTGGATAAACCAAGAAATATTTAGGTCACAGATAACATCTGTACCTTTAAAAAGATTTAGGAAAAGTTGAAATCGTGTGAAAGCGGAAAGGGTGACTTCTGAAGAATTTATTAATATGGTGTAAGAATTCAATGGTTTTGAGGTGGAGGATAAAAATGATCGTGAAGAATGGATGGAAATAGATGATGGAGCCCTAGGTTATGAAGTTAAGAATGACCTAGCCATTGAAGCCTAAAGACTAATGATTTAACCAATAATGAGAGTAATGTCAAATCTATTACTTCAAAAAAGAAATTTCAAGGCATATATTCTTTCTTATTCAGAAATACTATCAGAGTATCTTGAACAGGATGATATCAACTACAGTGAGTTGTTTACCATCACAAAATTCCTCATATCGATTGAGTAAGAAACATTTAACAATAAATGCCTGTGGCTCATAACAGAATTTTTAAAAACATTAAAGACACATTAGAATCACAAAAGATTATTTTTGTACATTTTTCATGTTTTTAACTTGGTTTATTAAATTATTCATAGTGTTATTGAATAATACAGCAAGGTGATCCGCATCATAAGCCTGGATAACCAAGGTTCTACTGTAAGTAAATATTCTTGATGTTTGGAGAAAAACTAGTGGAATCAATGATTTATTTGGGTATATTTTAATTTGATCAAGTTGTGGCCACAACTGTTCTAAATTTTGTGTGGAGAATACACATAATGTAATAACTCCAGTCTTTCTGAAGAATTTATGGTAAAGCGACATGAATTTTCATATTTTCGTTTAGACTGATTTCACTACCGATTCATGAGATTTCTCTAATTTTTTTTTTGATTTGTGATAAGCTTTCCACAAATGTTGAAATAAGAAGTTAAGAATGTGATAATTATCTAATCTCTCAAATTATATAATTATTATTTGGGAATATAACTGGGAGTAATGGAGAATTTTTATGAAAAAAATTATCGTGATATCCTTACCTAGAGAACTATAGAGAAAATAACATAATGAAGGTATCCACATAGCTGTAGCAGTGCTAGTTTGGAAAACTTCCAAAAACTCAACAAGCAGTATTCCAAAGGACTTTATGGTGCCTGGAATCAGCATATTGATTAGGGTGGCTCCAAATAGAACCAACCAACCCCAACCTCCATCTGGTGGCACTTGTTTAGTTTTCGTTCTAACATCTTTTTCTTCAATAATAGCCACACCTGAAAAAAATTAAGGCTTTGAGATTTGAGAGCTGCAATTTTGTTATAGAAATATTAGATGACGTTATTTTGATGACTATGAAATACCTACCTAGGATCACTTTACCTGAAAAATAGATTGAATCCTGGTTGCTACCTTCATTTATTCATAAACGTTATCTGTTTTCACAAAAACATGTTTGACTACATAAGATTTGCATATGGAATTAAGCATTAGAGAGAAATTTAGCATTTTGCATTTTAGCATCTAACCTAAACATCAGTGAATGATTTTCAGAAAATAATACCTATATCCTTGTAGATATTCAATGAGAGACAATTTATGGTACGAAATGTCTAATTATAAAATGCCACCCAACAGTTCTACTTATAGAATATTTATAGATTACTGACGAACTATGTGAATGATAGGGTTATTTTTAATTGCAGAAACTGAAAACACTGCATAAAGCAAGAAATCAATGCCAAGCTATTGCAGTATATAAATAAATTTGGACATAACCCCTAAATATTCTCGTTTTCATCAGTGCCATGTCAACAAAAAAAATCGAGACTGTTAATTAATGCTCCATACCTTCATACCAAAGCATTCACTCACTTGTGCAAAAACATACTAATTAAGTCTGGTTATGAGATAATTCTGTATCTTTTAAGGACACAATGCTATGAGACGTCATATTTCAATGTTGAGTTTGAATAAAATCAATAAATTTATAAAATGGAATTGTTGGTCTTCAAATGTAAATGCAGCGCGTTCCTCATTTTCATTTTTTTTTATACACATTTGAGTTCTATGCCTGCTAATAAGAATTTATTCGAAATATATCATAATTTTTCTTTTCTCATCAATTTCCGGCTTTCTCTATGGAGAATTCATTCAAAAATTTCATGCCACAGAATATTGAACATACAAATTAACTGGAAATAAATTTCCAATCATTTTGATAATTTAGTTACACTTAATGCAATACAAATGATTATATAGTTGTGGGAGTAAAAACAGGTATTTAATATTTCTATAATCTGTATTGATTTCTATATCGATTTAATTTGCTTTGAATTGCAAAAATTTTCATCTTATCAACGCCTACTTCATGATAAAATGTGTTATCATCTACTGAATTTTGATGCTTTAATAGGCAAAATATATTTTCTATACCTAAGTTATGGAGAGAAATCATAACTATTAATTATCATAAAATGATTCAAATGATCTTCACAGATAGTTAAAATGGAAAACATTTTTATATTATTCGTAGACACAAAATGTCAGCCTGTGACTGATATGTAGAATATAGAATTGTAGACGCGATAATTCTTTATAATTTAATTTTCTTGCTGAATGCCACCACTATGGATATCAATAAACTTAATAAAATCTGTTGTTGCTTTATTGAATAGTCGAAAGTTTGTACAATCTATTTCACAGTGTGATCAATTTTATTAAGGCAACAATTCAACTAGAGGAGTAGTAATGAATAAAATGAATACCATTCCTTAATTTTATTGAGTGAGGGTTATTTCCTTAAAGGAAATAAGATGTAATATGAGAGAAGTTTGATAAAATAATTTTAAGAAATCTGAAATCATTCGATAAATAATACGATACTTTCTTTGAGTTCTTTTAGAATAATGAAGTGGCATATTCATCATGCTAATTTTCATATTTATATAATTATGATATATTTAGCTGGAATATTATTTGATTTGAAATGAATAGGTCAGCTACGCACGTCAAAAATTCTCAACAACAGTTCAATAAATCTTGATAATTTGTAATTACATACAAACACAGTAAGTAAGAGAGGTTCAAACAAATTCAATCAAGGAGCTCTAGAATAATGGGATACCATCATTTAGTGCCGATTTGATACGGGGTGGCACACGGGCAGATTACGTTACATACTGGTTAAAAGAAACGTTACATACTGGCTAAAAGAAAATACTATGAGCAAAAGAATGGAATGTTACTTGTTGCACGATCATCTCGTTACAATTGCCCGATTACTAGCCATTCCACTTCGTTCCCGTGTATCACCCTGTATTACTGCCAAAATTATCTCATTAATGCGAAAACTTTGATTTGTGAGTATGGAGTATTAAATACCCAATATATTTACAAGAATTTCTGAAAACGTCGACAGAAGAACTCTTTAATTCTAGTTTCGTTAAGGTTTATCAATTGTTGAAACGTTGATCCGAAGTTTCAACAATTTCGTCAATTACTTGTTACGCCACTGGAGTTCTTTGCACTATCAATTATGAGGAAATGAGGACTATAAATGGATATGTGATTCACAAAGTAACCATGAAAATAAATGTTTTGTGTGAGACAAGTAAATTAAGATTTCATATGACTAGTAGAAATATATGTAAAAACTTACTTTTATTTCGTTTTATATTGCTTCTTGAATTCCGGGGTTGACTAACTATTTTTACAGTTAATTCATTTTCCTCAGATTGTTCCAGGAGGGGTTCGATCACCTCCGGACCTCCTGAGATTTTTCGTTCGCTCGACATTTCCTCTCACCTATACTCACTACAATTATAAAATGTTTGTTGTTCACCAACGACAAAAACATCTGATATAGCTTTCCGATTTGTATTTCATCTCTAAATGGGAAGGCGGCATCTGGACGACATCTGATTTATCGAACAAATGCGGTCGATTCTAGCTTTCCGTAGAAATTATTTGTTGAGGAAATGAAAAGTCACATGGTCTAAATATTTAATATTATATATCTCGCAATTCGAAGCTTATCGGCTCGAACTTCAGTATGTATCACTGAAGTCCTATGAAAAAATTTTAGAGAAAAAGAAATTCATTGAATGAATTGGAAGAAATTATAAACTAAGAGACAGTGGCATATTTTGAAAACGGTAAGTTCACCAGTTATTATGGCAACGACAATAAACTAACCACTAAGTTTAATAGTAGAATATATCTGGAAATTCACTCTACAAAGATAACTATGAAAGAATAATGATTTATATATTGTCCTAATAATACATTGCCTTCTACTGATGCTGATCTAACTAGCGAAACGTTCGTCGAGATTTTGATGATGGGCGATAACATACTTTCCCTTAAATCTAAATAATCTCATTCCCTACCATAGATACCAATTTATGACAAAAAAGGAAGGGTAACAATTATGTCATCAATATTTTGTTAATTGCCAGCTAAGCAGTTTTTAGGTACTTATATTAATTATTGTCTATCATATTTCAAACGAAATTAAAAAGAAAGATAGGGAAGACCCTTAATGACAAACGTTTTCTGTGACCGAATTATCAAAAATTTATTAGTTTCTGTAAACGATATCTTTATTAACACTAGTTATCCATCAAGTCAATTAAAAAATGACCAGGATATAGGAAGCAGGTTTGGATATAAGCCAAGATTTAAACGATGTTTGACGTTGACATGTTAAATCTTAAATAATTCTATTAGAATAGTAAATGCTCAGGCCACATGCTGAACAAAATACAACAAATTTTCTATGTAACATTCTGATGTTGATCTGACTATTTTCAGATTTTTAGGGTGTTAATGGGAAATCCAGCATTAAACTACCTAAATCATTGAAATGAACATGTGCCACTTTCGTAATAAAACGTCATTTTCTCGTGTTGTTATTTATCAATATATATATACAGTACAGATATGTACTGATACTACGGAGAATTCCCTTCGATATGAAATGACGTAAACACTACGCTTTCATAATGTATTTATTCAAGTCGTCAAATACTCCATCTAAGTGGGTCAAATTATGCTGATTATTAAAGATCGAGGGCAATATTTTTTGAATGATGCAGACTTCATAGTATCATCTTAAAATTATCTAGGAATTTCACAACAAAACAAAGGACTGTTTTTGACCATATCATTCATCATATTTCAATACTGAAAATAAATTAGTGGTTGAACTGCGTAAAAATTCATACTAATTAACTTAAGAATTAGAATTTAATCTCTGAAACAACTTATCGTATCTAAAACTTCGTCTTACAGAGAATCAATTGAAAATATGACTCACCTTCATGCTCACTGATGTCCACAACGATTTATGTCATATTGAATAACCATGATGGATTGTATTACGTTCACACTTCATTTCTTTTCTAATCAGGAGATAAAAGTATAAGTTACAATTTACCTCCGCTTCCTTTGCTATTTTCATGCGAATAAAACATATCTCACGAATTATGATGTAAACTAAATTTTGATTAGATTTCTTTGGTATAATCGTCGGTTCCTGTTGTTTCAACAATTTGGGTTTCTTGTCCAAAAACTACGAGAACTGTCGAAAAATATCTGACCTAGCTCTATACTTTTTCTGAGTCATCTTGTTTACCCTACGAAGTAGTACCTACTGGATTCAATAACATATCCACTTATGTAACCAGCCTAGGTATTGTTCATATACAAAAGATTTTGCCGGTAACTAACGCTTTCAGCGAGTTCGTAAAAACGTATTGGTTACGTCTATGCCCCACAGAGGTTCATTTAGATGTTTGAATTTGGGAGGCTTTTACTTGGTAAAATTCCATTATCAATAATAAAAAACAAGTACTGTGTTTTAAGGAATTTTACTTAATAATTGCGATTCGATATCATTCGTCTGAAGAAGCTACGGTGTAGTGAAACGCGTTACGAATCGCAATTATTAAGTAAAATTCCTTAAAACACAGTACTTGTTTTTTATTGTTCATTTAGATGTTCTGGCACAGAAATATGAAGGTAGGTCAGATACTTTTGAGGCAATCCTCGTACTTTATATGAATGTAACCTTTCCAAAATTTGTGAACAAAAACATAATCGTTTGCATTTAGGTTTATCGAAAATATGTTATAACATAACTACAATTTGATAAATAAGTTTCCATGGATTAATGCTCTTAAAATACTCTGACAGAAAGAAACTTCTGCTGTTAAGCTATACAAAGATTTAAATTTTCTTCACTTTTATATATTTGGAATTGTAATGCATTCTTAGGTTTTCAATTCTGAACATGAAACAATTTCATAGAAAACTTTCAATTAAATGAATTTGCCAGCTTTCCATAAAAGTTTAAGTCCTTGAGTTGATCATTTTCCTACTTTGATGTTCAATATTTTGGAAACTAAATTTTAACATTAGGACAAAACTGAATTCTTATGAAAACTGAAAATTCGTCATATTCAAGTCTGATCAAAACATACAAAAAGTTATTATTTTCAATAACAAGCAATACTGTAAATTCTGAATAGGAAAAAAGGTTTGAGCAACCCATAGGATAGGAATAGGCCAAGAATAGATGAACCAAAGTTAAAAATAAATTGTTATAATAAAATTCAACAACAATCAATCCATTTCCTAGAAACAAATAAATGAATGAACGTCCCCAGATCCAAGATAATGAAGGAAATTGATGAATACTCAACACATCGTTGCTATTGCTTATGAAGCACAGGAGGTGGTTGGTTGCCAGTAATCAGTTTGTGAATGTTCAGTCGTCAGTTTTCTTGGGTCCCTTAGATTTCCACGCTTGTAGAAGATTCCAGGCAAAATAAATCGAAAATACATGTACTTGTAGGGCTAGAAGTATAAAAGCATACCAAAGAAGACCATATGGGTAACCCTGAAAATAATGTTATATTTTTAAGAACACATTCATACATATACTCACACATACAAACATTTCATAGGGTGATTCATTAATGTAAGATAATTTTGTCATTGATGAGATTCAGGGTGATGACTTTTTTGTATTAAATGAGCATTGATTGTAAATAAAATTCATTTAAACCTCTTTAGTGAGACTAGTAGTTTCCAGTATTTTCTAAAAGGTTGACACCTGCATCATCAGATGAAAGTATTTCTCAACCAATGTTTACATAAACTTTTTGCCTTGAAATTAAATGCTGACCTGGCCATACCTATACTTTAGGAGCACCCATATATAAATATATTTATATCAACAAGTGTCACCTGTTACAGGAAGAAAATCTATATATGTAAGAAATTTTGTAAACCTTCTGAAAATGTGTAAATTTTTGTTTGAAAAGTAACAGCCTCCATTCTTAACTCATCCTAAAGTTGTCAACATCAATTAGTATTCATAGAATCAAAGATTAATTTATTTCCTTACAATTCCTTGCACTGTTATTAAATTCCATAATTCTTGTATTATCAGGAGTATATCTAATTCTTAATCTTCATTAAGTCAAAGTTGATAAATTCAGCTTATAAAAACTATATATTGAATCCTAAGTAACGACTAGCCAATAATTACATACCTGCCAAAATTGAACATTTTCTAGGTCTTCTTCATCTTCAGCAGTTAAGTATATAAGGACATCCTTGAAGTAATAAACAAAAGCATAGAGAAGTGGAATGAAACCGAACACAACTAAACCTGCAATATACTGATTCATTGGTTTTACTCGATTTCTCTTGATGGCAGCCAGACACAGGAAAGAGAGCAATAAACTTATACACCAGGCATATTCCCACCAAAGTGGCTGAAAATAAGAGGGCTGAAAATCTGAATAATCAAAAACGATTTTGAAGTATATTCTCACAAAAATTTAATAACCTAAACAAATAATCATTGGAATAAAATCAAAATATTCTTACCTGAGGAATACTTAGTTCTTCAATTTCTAAAATAAATATATCTAATCTGTCTAGAATATCTGAAGATAATTTTCCCAACATGGCAAAAAATAACAAGTAATGGAAAAATATACAGTATTTGAGTCTTGATTTATTCAGAGCACTGGAACAATGAGTATATAATTAATTGAACAATTGGCAATATTTCAAATATGTAAGACATATTTTTGAAACAAATTATTACCTTATTTGATATTGAGCCGCAATGCGTTGTCTGTAGGCATGGTCTGTACCGTCTGTACCCAAAGGTGTATAGTGTAGGCCTTTTGTTGCCATGATTTTTCAAAAATTATGTTACTTTAAGTGATAATACAAATTTTAAGACCATTTATGACTTATATTATCCTATGCGCGGTGGCTACATAACAGCAAGCTAGCATGAGCAAAGCAACGGCTCTGTAAACGTCAAACTGTCAAGCAGAACACAAAAATCACTGAATAGCTAGTGTGTCAGATGCTGGCCAACTGTGCTGACACGTAACTAATCACGGTATTACAAAATACTGATTTAAAGAATACTGCGGTCACTTGCAATGCAATGGTAATAAGTTTTTTAATAGTATTAAAGTGCCTTTTCATTGGCGAGTTTTGACGAGCGTTTCAAGCGTCAAAATGGTCATGTGACCGATTTTTCAATGAAATCATGACGCTCCCATGAAGAGGGGTTTTCAGCATCAAAATATGTCATATGTCACTTATTTTAGGTTAAAACACTTAATTGATGAATATAAAGTCCATTTTTCATTGATTTGGTATCATTTCTGGAATCTTTAGTGTTATATATTGCGAAATTATATTTTCAAGACCTCTAACTATGTTGTTCGATTATCGAAAGGTAATATGGCGCAATAACTGGATGACTATAAATAGAGATTAAGCCATTTTGTATTGAATAAAACTGATTGCCTCAGGGTTTTTATTGGCAACCCTTGAAGACGGAAAATATAAACTTGTCACTTCTAGCGTCTGATGCTATAAAGTTCTAAGTTCAGAAATCTCAACTTTCTAGCGTTAACGCTAAAAATCACGTTACCATCCGAATCAGCGTCAAAACGCTCTAATGAGCGATAGACCTTTAGATATCATATTTCTGAAATTCGTGGTCAGATTAGTGTGGAACAGCATGGCTTTATGTCTAAAAGGTCATGCATATCTAATTTAGTTATAATATTGCAGTATATATATATATATATATATATATATATATATATATATATATATATATATATATATATATATATATATATATATATATATATATATATCAGGCCAGGTTGATGTGATATACACAAACTTTAAAAAAGCCTTTGATACGGTGTCTCATGAAGTATTGCTGATGAAGTTGAAGAATAAGTTTCGATTCTCGAATAGCCTGGTGGTTGTTTTTGAATCGTATTTAACAGACCGTCATCAGTATGTCCAGATTGAGAACTCTCGATCACAAGAATATATTTCCACCTCGGGCGTTCCGCAGGGTTCAAATCTGGGACCACTTCACTTTATAATGTTCATCTTATGGATTTAATTGATGTCTCTAAGTTAGTGTATGCTGATGATACGTATGATGGTTTAATTCTGTTTTCAATTCAATTTCTGATTTGTGCGACATTCACTTTGATTCTTTCACATCTATCAGTGAGATATACCTGGTGAGGCACAGATGATGGGTCTCTTTGAGGTTTCACAATGTTTCTTACATGCTTTGGGGCATTTGAATTATGAGTTAGTAATTTAGTTATTATTTTATATTTTTTCCTTTAATTGGGATTATACTGTTGGAAATAAAGACCTTATTATTATTATCATATACATTTTCATCTTTCAATTCTAGATATTTTTTCATTCATATTATCTTGTAGTGATTTTTACATCACTTAACTTGTTCTATTTTATGTGACGAATGGTCTATAAGTTTTTATTTCCATATTGCTTGCTTCAAAAGTTTAGTATGGTGAATGATCACATTCCAAGGTTATTATTAAAAGAAGAAGTTTAAAAGCATCAAGTGCCTTAACCTTACCTCTTTTACTATACCGTGATAGTAGTTGACATTGACATAACATACATAATACATTACTGTGTTGATATTGCAAGGTTTATCAACAACACGTGCTCAAACTAAAATTTTCAATATTCAAAATGTATCTCATGTACTATTTGGATAAAGATGGGAAACGAGTTTATACACTTGAGAAAATATCTCCTATAGATGGAACACCTACATTCTCAGCGCATCCTGGTTCGTACATTGATTGTTTAGCTTATTCCTTTATATTTAATCTCACCATAAGATTTGTTAATTAATATTATATTATTTTAGCTCGCTTTTCCCTGAAGATAAGTATTCAAAACAAAGAATGATCATTAAAAGAAGATTTGCTTTATTGAAAACCCAACAACCAGCTCCAGTATATTAAATTTGTTAGACTGGATATATTGTGATATGAGTGAAGTTTGTATGTGAATATATAATTTAGTATCTATTGATTTAGTTTAATTTCGTTGAAATGTTGTTTACTCAATTATAAGAAACTCGTAGCAAGCTAGCAAACATTCAGGCAGGATAATGTCTGCACATTCCACTAGTGTTCATACAGATCTACTCGATGTTTCGAATATAAAATTATATGATTTTCAGATCAACCATGTTATTTAGTTATATTCATATCATGTTAAACTTTCTAACTTAATGCACAAATTTGAATATATAGTTAACTCAGTTGGAAAATAAGGACAAAAATAATATACAGCATTTATTTACTTATGAATGTATGTAATAACATTTCATAGGAAACAATATTCAAACAAAAGAAAGTCTAGTATCGAATACTAACATGGTATCATAAATTTCATTGCAATATATACCGATGGAATGTATTTCCCATCGAACAATTTCATCAAGATTTCAATCCAGAGTGAAACATTTGGTACTGAAAGTTAAGATAAATAACTCGAATCTCAAAGGAATAAAAAGTAACAATACAAAAATCACATAATTAAATTAACACTTTTAAATAAATACTTTGAAAGAGAAAATATTAATATCTGGGATTAGTTCTTTGACTAAATTGGGACTGAACAGCCGCAGCAGCAACATTTGAGGCTGCACCTCTAACATGCTGATTACGTAAGAACTCAGATGTGAATTCTTCTTGCGCTTTGGCTAGACTAGCTCCAGTGCTGCGATACATACGATGAATCTGAAATATACACAACAATGAAAAAAAAATTCTAGTTCAGGTGATATTCAAAAAACGCACGACAAAAAAATTCGAATTGAACAGCCCATTATGGCTATTCTAAATTTTATGAATAAATTTCATCCTTCTAAAGGATATCAGCATAATGGATGAGTTCTTTCAGTTTCTGTCTGTGAAATCAAAGTTCCTTAAGCTTGATTCTATCCCCATCAGAGCATTTAGACAGGACATGTTCTACTGATTCAACAATAAATCATAAGTATAGTTGTTAAAACTCTTAGATCCAACCTTGTTGGATTGTTTCTCCAGGGCCTGGGGTAGGTATGGAGGTTCGGCCATAGTTATAAAGAGGACTCAAATTCATGAGACCGAAAGAAATAAAGGAACTGTCCTTGGAAAATTATTTTGAGGCAAGTGCCGTTCAAATCTCGGATCCTGGTATGGTTGTTCTGTCTGTGTACCGCCAACCCTCTGGAGACACTAAAATCTTCTTCACACAGTTGAGCCAGTGTTTTCAGATTGTCACTTCAGGCCCTTTCTCTAGGTTATGCGTGGCGGGATACTTCAATATCGACTTTCTCAAACAAAACAGAAATAAGATCGACACTGTGGAACCGTTTGCAACATTTGGTTTATTTCAGGTATTCAATGAACCAAGCTGGATCAAACTTACAACTGAGAGCTGTATCCATAATGTTTTCTCAAACATGGATGGAGCACTTTACACCTTCGACCCCCATCTCTCGAACCATCAGATGCAGGAGCTCAAGTTTAAGGTGGCTAGAAACCAAAATCGAGACAACATTGTTGAAAAATACATAATAAATGAGACCAATAAACGAAGGTTTGAAAATCTGAAAGATGACACTGACTGGAAAGATGTTATCTCTAGTAATGCTGAAGAGAGCTTTGAAAATTTTCACTATACACTTTATACCACCTTTAATGCCGCCTTCCCTAGGAAATCTATTATATCAATCAGAATTAGACAAGATCACGATGAATGTCCCGATATATGTGAAACCTTGAAAGAAGCTATCAGCGCAGCCCAAACTATCCATCGAGTGCAGAGAAGCGTAGCATCAAGGAATCTTTTGAACATGTTTAAACATAAACTTAGAGAAAGCTCAATGAACACAAATAAATCAAAAAACTCTCAAATTACCTCAATGGATAAAAATAAAATAAGAGCAATATGGAAAATTATCAATGAGGAGTCAGATATAACGTGAATTAATGAAGACTAAAACTCCAAACTAACAGCGGAACAACTAAATATTTCATCACTGGCATCGGAGAATGTTTCCCAACAATGCTCATCTTCGGTTGATGAAGCAATTTTATTTAAATTTTATGTATAAATTTCATCCTTCTAAAGGATATCAGCTTGGTGGATGAGTTCTTTCAGTTTCTATCTGTGAAATCAAAGTTCCTAAAGCTAGATTCTATCCCCAGCAGAGCATTTAGACAGGACATGTTCTACTGATTCAACATCCTCTAAGTATAACCCACAAGTACATGGACAACAATAAATCATAAGTATAGTTGTTAAAACTCTTAGATCCAGCCTTGTTGGATTGTTTCTCCAGGGCCTGGGGTAGGTATGGAGGTTCGGCCATAGTTATAAAGAGGACTCAAATTCATGAGATCGAAAGAAATAAAGGAACTGTCCTTGGAAAATTATTTTGAGGCAAGTGCCGTTCGAATCTCGGATCCTGGTATGGTTGTTCTGTCTGTGTACCGCCAACCCTCTGGAGACACTAAAATCTTCTTTACACAGTTGAGCCAGTGTTTGCAGATTGTCACTTCAGGCCCTTTCTCTAGGTTATGCGTGGCGGGAGACTTCAATATCGACTTTCTCAAACAAAACAGAAATAAGATCGACACTGTGGAACCGTTTGCAACATTTGGTTTATTTCAGGTATTCAATGAACCAAGCTGGATCACACTTACAACTGAGAGCTGTATCCATAATGTTTTCTCAAACATGGATGGAGCACTTTACACCTTCGACCCCCATCTCTCGAACCATCAGATGCAGGAGCTCAAGTTTAAGGTGGCTAGAAACCAAAATCGAGACAACATTGTTGAAAAATACATAATAAATGAGACCAATAAACGAAGGTTTGAAAATCTGAAAGATGACACTGACTGTAAAGATGTTATCTCTAGCAATGCTGAAGAGAGCTTTGAAAATTTTCACTATACACTTTATACCACCTTTAATGCCGCCTTCCCTAGGAAATCTATTATATCAATCAGAATTAAACAAGATCACGATGAATGTCCCGATATATGTGAAACCTTGAAAGAAGCTATCAGCGCAGCCCAAACTATCCATCGAGTGCAGAGAAGCGTAGCATCAAGGAATCTTTTGAACATGCTTAAACATAAACTTAGAGAAAGCTGAATGAACACAAATAAATCAAAAAACTCTCAAATTACCTCAATGGATGAAAATAAAATAAGAGTAATATGGAAAATTATCGATGAGGAGTCAGATATAACGAGAATTAATGGAGACTGCAACTCCAAACTAACAGCCAAACAACTAAATATTTCTTCTCTGGAATTGGAAAATGTGTAACCCAACAATGCTCATCTTCGGTTGATGAAGCAATTAGAAAGATTTGAAACAATACTAAAGTTTCACCAAAATCCTCACGTTTCACCAGCCCATCGACCGAGGGGGAATTGATAGACATTGTCAAAAAAATTATGAACAAGACAACTGCTGATATTTATGGTCTCAATACAACTCTTCTGAAAAGAATATTCCCATAATTTGTACACCTGTTTGCTTTATCATAAATCAATGTCTTGAAGAAGGAATATTCCCAAACAGCCTGAAGTTTGCCAAAGTAATCTCAATATACAAAAAAGGTGACATAAATGATCCAAGCAGTTACAGACCTATATCAATTTCACCAAAATATCTAAGATCTTTGAGGAGACACTGAAACGCTGACTTGTGGGATTCCTGGAAAAAGAACATATATTGGATGATAGTCAGCACGGATTTATAGCAGGCAGGTCTACAGTTACAGCATTGGTTGACGTGATGGAGGCGGTCACAGATGCCATCGACCAGTGTCAGAGGGTCGAATTTCTAGTCTGTGACCTAAGCATTAGATTGTGTTATAAGGGAGTTACTTTTGCAGAAGCTACAATATTATGGAGTCCGCTAGACATGTATGAATCCTATTCGGGTGACAGAAAGCAGGCTGTCTCCTGGGTGGGGCACATGTCACAAGTAAAAGTGATACGAATGGGTGTTCCCCAAGAATCGATCTTGGGTCCGATCTTATTTATATTATATATAAATAATTTATCATCCAGTATACCCAGCCTAACCACTTATCTGCATGCTGATGATACAAGTATTCTTTCTGTCAACCCCAGTGCTGACGGCGTTCTGCTGAAAATTGGCCATTCACTTGATAGTGCTAAGCAATGGTTCTCATCAAATGAACTGAAATTTAATCATGATAAATCACACAAAGGACTAGATTTGGAACAGAGACTCCTAATGATGAACCAATAAACCTACTGGGAGTCCTAATTGCCGATGGTCTCACCTGGCACGACTATATAATGGCTCTCACAGGAAAAATGTCCACTGCCATTGTTAAGGTCAGAAGAATGAAGACAATTGCATCATCAGAGATTGCTAAAATGGCTTATTTCGCTAATTTCCATTGTGTTGCTAGTTATGTTAGAATACTTGTTTGGGGACACAGTACAGAGCTAAAAGGGATACTCTTGAAACAAAAGCAAGCAGTTAGGAGCATATGTGGTTGTGCCCATGCGACGAGCTGTAGGGAACTGTTTGTTACCCTGAATATACTTACCATTACCTCAGTATATATACTCAACCGCCTCAAACATGTGCACAATAACAAAAACAGATTCTTCATCAATGCGAATTTCCATGGATATGACACTAGGCAGAGGAAGGTGTTTACTATAAATCTTCATCGCTTAAAGAAAACTCAATATCAGACAACCTAGAGAAGCTGCCAAGCACCACTTTTGAAAGACGTGTGAAGACACTCCTACTGAGGACAGTCTATATATTTGTGGAATTTTTTAAAGATGTGCTGATGTTGGTTGGTGTTTAGTGTTTGACGTTTTGAACATTTTTGTTTTTGAATTTGTGTTTTCAATAGCGCCCTAACTTGGTAACTATGTTGACAAGTCATGTAATTATCCTTGGATGACAAAAATAAATTATCAATTACCAACCTTGAGAGTTCAAGACAAGCCTTGACTACTTCAGCAGAAGTTTCATTGATAGCAAGTCCAAAATGTCAAAGTCCCTTGAGGTTTTGCTAGCGCTCTTGCACCTTTAGTTCCTTTCACTGTTTGTTCTTCACAAACAAACATTATCTTTTGCACAATGAGTTTTATGCATCCAATGAGTCTGCTATCTCAGGGCCTTCAATGCTCTAGTGGCCCCTAGCAGACTGAATATTACCACATAACTGCTAAGTAGTTAGTAGAGTCTGTAAGTACATCCTGCAATGATTACCTAGGAACAGTGTTACTGTGAAGTGGGTTCAGGGTCACTCTAATCATGTAGGTCATTAAAAATTGGGTGGAGTGATACTTTACTATTAAGGACCTGAGACCTACCCACATACATGGGTAACTGGTTGACAAAAATAAACTTCAAACTTGGCAATCATTGCTATAAAACAGAATACTGAAGAAACTTGGATTACAACTTCTTGAGAAGCTCTTAATGGATCTACTCTCACTGAGTAGAAAAGTAATGAGAACTCAGACAGCATTCTGAGTACAATCTGAAGATTTAACAGACTGGTGGAAATAGCTTTATGGGTCATCTAAACACATGGTGACGAAGAACTCGTTCAGGATCGATGTCTTTTACGCCTTTAATGCATTTATGTATTTTGTATAAGTTAAAATTTTCTTTAACAATAAACTTACCTTTGTGATCAAGAATAGATCAGCAGCAGCAGCTGTTCCAAAACCAGCGGCAATAATTAGAGCCAATAGACCTCTCAAGATCTGAATGAAGGGGGAGTCAAAAGTTTTGATTGCTTGTATTATTCCTCTGTCAAAAAAATATAGGTTTCAAATTAAAAAATTATTTTTATACATAAGTCAATAACTTACATTGTGCCTGGTATTCCAACGGCTTGAAAAACTGAGATGATGAATTGGAAAAAGAAAATGAAGAAAAACACCATAAAGTTGAAAGAAGAGTCTGAACGAAAAGCTTTGTAAGCAGGTCTGAACCAGCATAAGTAAGAGAATGGTGCAAATAGTATCACATAAATTGTTCCGAGGGCTATTGTCTGAAAATCTAGAAGGACAATACCTCCAAAAACGTTCAACAACATAACAATTCCATGATCTGAAAAAGAAAATAATATTCACTAATTTAATTATAATAATAATAATGATACAACTTTATTCAGAAATAGCATTCATTACAGAAAATTATGAAAAAAAAAATTTAAATGAAATTATTCAACAAACCAATATAGCTTTTTTCTGAACTTATGAAGCGAAATCCAGACTTCCATCAGACGGAGTCTGCTTATTCAACTCCTGCAGCCCACAAAGGCCAATTTCCCTATCGATTTTCATGAGTACTTATACACAAAAATAAAGTTTGAAAAACACAAGCTCTATAATTAAACAGATAAATACATTGCTGAGACAAAGAAATATAAAAAAATAAGACACTGGCGGGTGTCTGAGTATCACCGCCCAAACAACCACATGATTGCCTGAGCACTGACGCTCAAACAACCACTTACGAACATGTTCCTTGAACGGATTAAGTTTAAGAAGCTTAAGACTGTCTGGGACACCATTATACAGGGATATCCACCGGGACCGTCCGTTAAAAACTTCTTGAGTTCCAATTACAATATCAAGCTGAAATTTTATACGCGGCCATAACTAGCGATTTCCAATTGAAGTGAAATATTTTCGAAGTGATACCATTTCCGGTTATACCGGAAGTAGGTCATCGCTTTGTTATTTCAAATGGCAATCTACCTTTTTTATTATACATCTAGAACCGACATTTGAAAAAGGCATAAAATACCCAAGTTGTTGGCACATATCTGTCAAAACTTTTGACAGATTTAATTATTTTTGTTATAAACTCGATTTTTGAGGAACATTTAAAAAAATTGTAGCTCGTATATCTTTTGCACTACGGACACAATTTTTGCTTGGGTGGATAGAAGAAGGATCAAGGATTTTTTAAAGCAATCTACACATGTCAAATGTCTATTGTGTTGTTTTGTATGATTTTTTCAATTTGGCCTTTTTCAAACAGCAATAACTCATTTTTTTCAAATTGCACGTGCCAATTTTTATATCGCCATCAGATGAAGCGTCAAATTTCAGATGGAATTGTATAAGCATGTACTATACCCATCTATTATAGTTCCGAAATAATTTAGGAATATATTGAATTTTGATGATTTTGCAAGAACTAACAGAGAATGCTTTGAAATATTTGAATCAAGTAGCTGAACTGGCTACGCTCACCTGACAGGTGCCTAAAATTAATGTACTTGTCACTTCGTTCATTTGAATTTGATATTTCAACAAGAATTGTCGTTATTTCAGATTGAAAATATCCAAAAAATACAGCACATTTGGAATAAAACCATTGGTTATTCAAACGAAAATATATTTAATCTTTTTTTAATTCATTTTAGAATTTCAAAAAGTAGCGGGTAGAAATTGCAGGCAAATCAATAAACAATTTCCAAATTTGGCGCCTATGAGTAAAATAAAATTTCGAAGCATTAGAAGCAATTTTCTACAATTCGGATGAATAAAAATTGTAGGAATAAGATATACTTCACTCTTGATTTTGCCCCATAAATTAAAATCAAGGGGTGTCAGGTCCGGAGAACGCGGAGGCCATAAATTTGGTCCTTGATTACCCCATCATCTATCCTCGAACATTTCTGTTAGCTGCCGATCTACAGCTCGTGTTTTATGTGCTGGTGCACCATCCATTTGGTAATAGCAATCCCTCAGAATGTTAAGGGGTAATCCATCTAAAAAATTTGCTCATGTTCCTCTCAAAATTTCCAGGTATCTTTGTCCATTAAGATTTTCCTCATAAATGTGATAAGACAACAAATCATTCATTAAAATTGCAAAAACGTTCACGCTGAATTTATTTTGGAAATCAATAACCTCAATGAAATGTGGATTCCACTTTCATTGAAGTTGGCTTCATCAGACCATATAATTTTTTGCAGAATTGTCTCATCTTCTTGAAGCGGAATTAATAAATTTTCACAGAAATTTAGCCGCTTGGGAAGGCCAGTTGGTTTCAATTTTTGTAGTCTGATAAAAGAATACGGGTGCATGTTATGTTTCTTAAGGATCCTTTGAATGGAAGTATAACTCAATCCAATATCAATTGATGCTGACCTAATGGACGCATGTGGATTGGCACGAAAATACGCTAGCGTATTAATTTGATTGTCGTCGTCCTCGTGGTTTTCTAGTTTCTATGAATTTTGTTCCTCCAAATTGCAGAAAATTGCTTTTAATCCTTCGAAATTTTGTTTTACTCATAGGCGCCAAATTTGGAAATTGGTTATTGAATTGCCTGCAAGTTCTATCCACCACTTTTCGACATTCGCCATGAATTAAAAAGAGATTGAACATATGCTCGTTTGAATAATCAGCCATTTTATTATCAATCTGCTGTTTCTCAAAAATTTTCACTTCAAATTACCAACAATTCTTGTTGAAATATCAAATTCGAATGAACGAAGTGACAAGTACATTAATTTTAGGCACCTGTCAGGTGAGCGTAGCCAGTTCAGCTACTTGATTCAAATATTTCAAAGCATTCTCTGTTAGTTCTTGCAAAATCATCAAAATTCAATATATTCCCAAATTATTTCGGAACTATAAGAGATGGGTATAGTACATGCTGATACAATTCCATCTGAAATTTGACACTTCATCTGATGGCGATATAAAAATTGGCATGTGCCATTCGAAAAAATGGAGTTATTGCTGTTTGAAAAAGGCCAAATTGAAAACATCATACAAAACAACGCAATAAACATTTGCCATGTGTAGACTGCTTAAAAAATTCCTTAATCCTTCTTCTATCCACCCAAGCAAAAATTGTGTCTGTAGAGCAAAAGATCTACGAGCTACAATTTTTTTAAATGTTCTTCAAAAATCGAGTTTATAACGAAAATAATTAAATCTGTCAAAAGTTAGTAGTAATAAAAAAAGTAAAATAAAAAAATAATAAAAAGTAATAAAAAAGGTAGATTGCCACTTGAAATAACAAAGCTATGACCCACTTCCGGTATAACCGGAAATGGTATCACTTCGAAAATATTTCACTTCAATTGGAAATCGCTAGTTATGGCCGCGTATAAAATTTCAGCTTGATATTGTAATTGGAACTCAAAAAGTATATCCCGGTGGATATACTTTAAAACTATTGTAGGAGAAGGATCTCTGGAAGAAAGTGGTGTGATGCCACTTCCACAGAATGTTATGGAACATTCAAAATTTCTGTATGATGCTACTAGATCCAAGAATTAATAAAAGAAATCATGTAATTCTAAGCGGAATGCTGACATAATACTTTGGTAATTTTAATTCTTCATTAAGCTGTTCTAAACACAGAGACAAGAAATAAAGTTGAATCTTTAGCTGCATAAGTCGAAAAAATACAAAGATTTGAAAAAGTCAATTGTCAAAATTTCTTTAGTGAAATAGTGCTTAGTAGGTCTTCAGATACGCCACTGGACTGTAAAGAAAACCTTTTTCGGATGAATCAAACTTTCATGTAAGTTGGATGCTAGAAAAAATACTGTTCACCAGCCAATACAACTGTTACATATTGAAAAAAACAGGAAACATTTTTCATTACCACTAAATTTGTAACTCAGAAAAAGCTATATTTTTCGTCTTGTATTCCTTTACAGTAAGTGTCTAAATCAGATTTTTTCTCTATCCTTTAGGAATTCACCACCAAGTTGTTTAGTAAATTACATTTCTAATTTTGATGTAATAGACAACATTAAATAATAAATTATTCAAAATCCTTACAACTGTGCAAAATCAGAAAAACATACATTTTTTCCATGTACTACCAAAATTACTTTTCTGATTTTTTTATTTAGTTTCGAGAAATGAAAGATAGTGAAGTCATGATAATCTGACACTTAGTATTCCATACGAAAGTGTAGCCTATAAAGGAATCTTAACTCTCTCCTACTTGTAGAGAATTGTCTGCATAATAGTCCCTGGGGCCTTACGTTCTAAAGCTACTGAAGTAATTGAACTGATACTGAGCCTTACACTGTTTCACCTTGTAAGAGTGAGATACTTACACAACCAGAGGTAGTAAAGTTGACGAACAATTTTCTGGAATTCTAAAGGTATATCAACTTGAATGTCTTGATAGAAACAAGGCTGGAAACAACATTGTTCAGGCAATGGTGGCCAATTATTTCTTCGTACATTATATTGTTGTGATTGGCGCATTTCTTCCTCCCGTCTTGCTAATTCTTGTTCTTTTCGTTCTAATTCCTCTTGGCGTTTCTGAAATTAATAATAAAACAAAATTCTTCCATGTAAATATTGAAACTCAAATTATTTAAAATTTCTTTAACAGAGACTTGTACTTCATTTTTTTGAGTATATGAAAAAATTTATACTTATGCTTCAAATAATTTTGTATGAAAAAGTAACCATAATTTAATTTTAATAGAGGTGAAAGAATGAAGAATTGAATAAACACCTACAGAAAAACTCTCACAGAAATGAACCTCAACAATTTCAATATTTGATATCGCACTCCCTAACCCTAGCACCAATAAATGACTGCTAAAAAGTAATAATTTTTTGAGATTAATGATATCGAGCGAGTTCATTCTGTGTTTTTTGAAAGTTTATTTGAGGAATCAAATGGAAAATAAAAATAAATAAAAACAATTATACCACCTGCAGCTCTTCGGTATTAAGACTAGTTTTCATATAGTTCTGCCCAGATTTGGTGTAAGATGGTAATTCCTGTGTAGGCTGCATGACAGCTGGCCCAACATTTTGACCTGCAGTTTGTCCCACACCCTAAAATGCGAAATAAAAGAACACATAATGTTTATGATCAGAAAATGTTTTGAACACATATTATGAAAATATATATTCCAAATATTTGCCACCAAACATGACACACCTATTCATGAAATGCTCTCAAAGCCTTCATACACACAACAATTCCTATTTATGAAATTGGGGCATTGTGGGTGAGAATTCAGAGAATTTTACCTACTTGAATGAGATGACTGATAAGGAAAAGTAAATGATAATACACAAGATAGAGGGTAATATAATGAAAACAAACACTCACTGAAATATTTTGACCCTGTTTGTCAAATGGATTGTAATCGTCAATTCTTAGGCTTGCACTAGTATTTTGTGTCACCTGTTGTACCGAGGGGTCCTTAAATGCAGAAAAATTTAATTAGGTTTTTGGAATTCCAAAAACAGTTTGTTGTTGAAACTAAGTAGCACTTACATCAAATGGATTATCAATTGTGGGGTCACCAAACGGATTTTCATCGAATCTAGACATATTCGTTGCTTAATTTCAGAGATACTATTTATTAAAACTATTCTAATCAGAAGATAAATTTCATTCCGAATGAAATTTGCAATAAAAGATTACTCGTGTGCATAGAATCGAATCGATTACCTGGAACGTCAAAATTGCCAACAATATCATAGAAGGAAAATAAATGAAAATTGATAAACAGAAACCACAAAACTTTAACTTTTATGAAGCGTTTTTTCGCGGTGCATAGAATCTGGTTACCATGTTAAGTGTGTAATGACGTCCGATATGTCGTAAACATTGAGGTTGTTTATCTATTAACTTTTATAAATAAAAGTTAATGCTAACTAGCGAATTAAAACAAGAAAAAGTGTCTTTTAATATGACCCAAACATTCGGAAGCTTATGAGTTCTTGTTCACAAATTCATTTTTTGTGGCCAGGACTGATATTACAGGAGGCTAAATTTGGTATGAATGTTGTATACAATTCATTGGATTTTGCGATTACAATGACTGACGAGTATGGACACTGTCGTTGAGAAATAATATTATTTTTCGATAATCGAGATCTTTTTTGATCTCGTCATTCTGATGTAAGAATTCTACGTAGTATTCGCCTATACTGGTTCTACTCTTCTTATAATTGAGTCTTGCTAAAACACATTAGACTCGCTTGTTCTAATCTACTGTTTTAGCAGTTGTTCATTTCCAGTAGTATATTAGTAAAAAACAATTTCACACCACCGATGGAAAAATTTGGTGTGATTCCGTTTTTTCAATGAAAAACTCTCTTTTGAATTTTCAAAAGTCGTAAATTCAATTGCGTGGCATGAGATTGTCTGCTAATCAGTGCTTTCTTGAATTCAGAACACCCACTATTTAAAAGTTAAGGAGGAATTTTTCAGTGTTCTTTGATTTGATGTGTTGTAAAGCTTTTGAAATCAAAGTATTTGATTACAGTAAGCATATCCAATATTTCCATTTTAACAAAAGTAATCCAAGTGAGATCTTCAATACACCAACCAAAAAACATTTAGTGATGATGTAGTATGCAAACTAGTGGGACAGTCATATAGCATGAAAAGTAAAACATTGGACGTACTGGCTCATCTTGTTCAAACAATGAGGTCGTAGACATTTTCAAGTAGCGTGGAGCTCCAGCAATATAAGATATGGGAAGATGAGAGAAGATCAAATGATACTGATTCTAAATGAGATTATGATTTGGATAATTTCGTGTGTCGTTTTGTGATTAATTTTGTTTTTATTCATCATATATGAGGAAATAATTTAAATTCCAGAACAATGATTTTGGGGATCGGCCAAATTTTCTGGCTTTCGCAAGGGTAGTCCGTTGAAGCCGTTGATATTTTTGGAGTTGGCTTTTCTTATTTTTCAATCACAGTGACATTTTTGTAGGTAATGATTTAAGTAGTGTTTATTACGAAATATCTTTATTGATCTATTACAAAGGAATGGGAGACATTTTTAACTTACAAAAAAGAATACTGTCCATACATGATTGATGAATACAAGGAGTAGGCAACAGAAACTCAAATATAGTTACCATTGAATACTGAATTTTCTTACTGGCTTCGCTTAAAAATTTTTAAAAGAAGGACATACCATCATTCTCAGTTAAAAGGTATCTCACAAAAAGTTACACATTGATAACTTTGAAATTAACGCTTAAAAACAATTTTTGCAGTATTATGAGAAAGTTGAATATAATTTGTTTTATTTCTATGGTAGTGCTACTAAATCTAAGTTGGGTATTTGACATAAATGATACATTTTCTTGAACACCTAATACATTCAATGTAGTACAACACACTCAGTTAAATTAACTTATTTTATAAGTCAGAACTGGTAAAATGGATAATACTGGGATGAAATAGGAAAAAGCCTGTCTTCAACAATGTATATATTTATATAAATTTAAAGATTTCCCAGTTATTGAATTTATTCAGGTGTAGATTCATGATTAAAATTCTAAAAGTAATATCCTCTTTCTTTATAAAAATAAAAAGGATTTACTCATGAGTTTTAGAGCATTGCTATTTCCCAGTTTAGGGTTTTATGTTTTAACATAATTCATCGTTGAAGAACAGTGCAGTTTACAAAAGATTTTTCCAAGTACAGTTCAGGATTTGAAATCAATATAAGTACAGTAACTATTATTGTAGAGGTATAAATCAAAACAAAAATTAATGGTCAGTTCATTTCAATTGATCTCAATCTTAATATATTAATTTTATTCAAACATCATTGCATAAAATTGATTTATTGTGAACCTTGAATGTCCACTGGTTGACCTTTTGATGCAGATCTGAAATGTTTTCATTAGAAAAATATGAAATTTAATATTGATATTGACGTTAAAAAAAAGGACGGCTCCAGAAGAGATGAGTATTCAAAAAGGAGGAAATTATGGTTTATTGGTTTTCCATTCAGAAAATGACTTGCTTTAGGACCAGAGCTGTAGATATATTGATTAGACTAATGAAAGGTTGATAAATAAATAAATAATAGTGTTAAGTACAATAAAATTCATATAGCCAGTGTCTGTGGCCCTTCTGAAATGAATAAAAAGCATTACAAAAGGCTTTCTATAAGGATATTTGCTTGAAAATGTAGGGTGTAATCTACAAGAATGTCACAACGGTTACATTGATTACATTTGAACAAACATATGATCATAGTTGATTTATATTCCTTCAAATTGACGTGCAATAATCAATCAAGGATATCTAATAAATATTGTTCAAGAGAAAACAAAGTACTTATCTACAAAAATGCATTGAACAGAAATAAATGTTGGGATGGAGTGTTTTATAACAAATTTCCAGAAGAAGAAACATCTGTTCATATTAGCTTGAGCCTTATATGCTAACTGACCAGATATTTATGCTGATACAACATCATACTGCAACTATCGCAACCATATGTGATACAGCATTTCATGAAAAGTTTAAGCATTTCTCGAAAGCTATTAAAATTCAATATAGTCACAAAGAGAAAAAGGAAATCACGTGAAATGTCGAGAACTTTTTTGTGGAATGCTTCATTATATTATATGGCTAGACACAATCATACAAATACTCTAGTACTAGCAAATTAATTCTCTTCATTTATGGTATCTCGAAAACTGTTCGAAGAATACTTTCAAAGTGACTACAACTAGAATATTCGTGGTTATTATGAAAAGTACTTTCACAAAATATCTTGGCAAAATGCATATTCTAAAACAGCTGGTAACTGCAAACTAAAATTTAGAAATACGATGATTAAAGGAAATTAAATTCAATGCATGCCAATAAATTGCTGAAGCCGAGCCATAATCTTTTCTATTTCAGAAAAGAAATATGAAATAATTTTACAATTTGAAAGAAAATAAATATTATTTAGAAATGTAACTAGATGATCTCTTCGAAGGATATAATCAAGATAAAATATTTTTTAATATTATAATACATGGTTGCGTATTTTTCTAACTTAGAATCGATTTCATCAATTCACAAAGATTTGGCAGATTGATTCAAATACCACGCGACAAGAAAATTTTAAGGAACTAGAGCATTCAAGTATGGCAAAAATTTGTTGTATATATTTTTCGTAAAACATTTCTTGGTTTTCATTTAAATATATAGTTCGCTACTAAATTCGAGAGATATTACAGATCCTTAAAGTTACAATTAATAAGGAGAATAATTAAAAAAATAATATTAACAAGCGTTTTAAGATAGTAAATATATATCACTTTTATATACAATACAAAACATTGAAAAATATTCCACCCGATTGCAGATCATTTATATCATTCGTCACTTGGTGACACAAAAAAAACTACAAAGAGTAATTGCACGATAGTGGTTGATCCAAAATTATTTTAAAATTAGGCTACTTCGAACAATCTGAGACTCAAAAAGGCAACACTCATACTTAGATTATTTTAAACAGATTCACAGGATTATTTCAAAAATAATTATAATAGTTCTTCTGTATGATAAGGAATCGGGATTTAAAGATTAATCGAGGTACTTCTAAAAAGTCTTTCAAATCAGTTATCACAAATTCTTTTCAAGTTCAAAAAAAGTCACCTGAATAAATAGTCTTTCGAAATTTGAATAAATTATATACACTTAGATTCCAATGGACATTTCCTTTCAGACACCACCAGTGTTTTCAACACTTCCAGACTTGACATCTTTGATCCACATATTTTCTACGCACGCGTTTTATGTATAATTTACAAAATTTTTACAGGTATGTATCAATGTGTCTGACTGTTGTACGTGGGGACATACCCCTTTGCTTTGCTCACCGCCACTTTAAACATGCTATAAACGCAACTAAGACGAGAACACTTGTGGGGCCCGCTGATAACCATACCCCTGCGTTGTATGTTAGCTCTTCATTCTTCACTACTTCGTTGGGGTGCTTATCATATTCGTCTGAAAGAAAGATGGATTATTAATATTTTTTCAATATTACATATACAAAATGAAAGCAAATTACAATTAAAGAAACAAACAATTTTGAGAATGGTAACAAGAATAAGAGTATTCTTCACTGTTACAATGAAGGGTGTTATGAGCTGTAATTAGAAGTCACCACAGCTTCTTGTAATATACTAAAGACTTAAGGAAATATATTAAACGAGCTACGATGTGCAGAAGTAATATGAAAAAGTGAATCTTTCGATCGTCCTGAGCTCAGGATGTTCGGTTAATTAAATTACATATACATACAAAGTCGCCTGAAATATGCAAAATAGATCTATAAAAGGAAATGTGGAGCAGTGTGTAGACCACCAACAATCATTTAACCTGAATACATCAATAAGAAGCATTGCTAGATATCTTGAAGTCTCTTGTTTCATTGTTAGCGTAATAGGGTGCCCCATCCACTCGAATAGAAACTCATAGCTGACGAAAAGTAGAGGAAACTCACTTCATGATACCTGCGAACTGAATCAGTGAGAACTCCTGATTCTTAAAAATTTGGTTGAACTCAGATAGTTTCAGCCTCAAAAGAGGCAGATATCCTTGACAGGTGTCACTCGAAGGATGTATGTTGGAATGTGTGACATCATAAATGAAAAAGAGACGGGAAAGTAAGTGATTTACGACGTTACTGTGAACCTCCTGGGTATGTTAATATATTGCCCAACAGATTTTGATCATGTAGGTATATATTAAAAAGTTAAATCGTTAATACTCACTTGATTTCTTTATGGGTTTCCGTGAAGGTATTTGATCAGTCCTTGGGGCCCACGGTGTCGTAGTTGTTGTGGTAGGGCCCGGAGTTGGTCTTATAGGCCACGAGAAAGCAGTGGATGGCATCATAAATCTAGTAGTTGAAGTAGTTGAAGTTTGATTTTCCCCACAGCAAACTTTGAAGACAATTTTCATATTGTTGGTTAAACATCTTCCTCCAACTCTTCTATGGAGATCATCTCCTGATGATGTAGCTAAAATAAAATATTCTCTGTTAGAGAAGTTGAGAATCACAATGGTTCATGGAATGAAAATTATGGTCGAAACTGAAGTAGAAAGATAAATCTTTCAACAATAAAGGCATTGACATGTTCAATAAGATTTGAAATGAAATAGATATTTGCCTCAAGTTATGAATGACGCACTTTTTATTTGAAACTACTGTCGTTTTTTTAGACATGTTATGGTTCTTCTAAATGGAATGCATAGTTCCATAGAAAGCAAGTCTAACGCCAAACGACTTTTCATGTTTTATATAGTCTATGGTCACGCTAACTTGGACCTATCTTTGGATGCAAAATTGATTTTTCGTCGTTTAATCAGATAAGATATTTTAAGGAGCGGTGTTTACAGATCGGAGGTGTACTTCTATGCATTGGCTATTTTTAAATGTGAGTATTAAGTTCAAAATGTTTAATATTACATTTTTAGATCGCTAAGTAGGGCTATAATTATAGTGGTGAAATAGAAGAACTTCAATAACCACGAAGTAAATTGCTAGATTCCATAATTCGTATAGAAAATTATTTGAAGTAATTCAGAAAACCTTTCATGGATATAAAATGACTGTAAATCGGGAAATAACAGGCGGTAGGTACATGTTGTTTTGTATAGGCTGTAGAATCGGTTTTTTATTTTTGAATTAAACGAAGAAGTGGTCGTTCTTGTTATCCAACTGCTAAAAAAACTCTTATATTAACCTAACGGTTCCTACATGCATCTAAAGTGAGAAATGTCTTTGATGTAGGTTCATCTATAAGTGTGGAATCTATTCGCAATCGTTTTCAGGAGTAGTAATTGTTAAAAAAAAAAACCTATATACAGAGCCCTAGGCTCTCGAATGCTTGCCATGCTGCTTGTTTTTGATGGGCACTAAAGCACCAACATTCTACTTATTGGAACCTAATCAAATGTAGCGATAGTTGGCGTATACGTGTATGGAGAAGAAGGGTTAATGCTAGTATATGTTAAGGAGGAAGAACAGCATAAATATTTGTAGTAGAACAATGACTGGATAAATATTAGCTCAAAACTCAATATTGAAGCCGCAGCACATTGTCAACGTCCTGGAAGATCGCGTAGATGATCATGACTACCCTCACGTTCTGTAGATCTAAATTCTATCTCACATCCCTGGGATTTACTGGAATGGGTGTTTGTGACCATCAGCCTCATACAGAAAACGTTGAGCATTATTAAGGGTTCAAATTCTGTAGAAGGGCTTAACATTTTCATTTCAAGTATGGTAGTAAGAATTAATACTGTTATTAGAGAAAGCGGCAGAAATACCCGATTTTAATTAATTTCTGAACATTTTATTCTTGATCATTTTTTTAATTTCTTTAAGACTTTTTCTGCACAGTAGTTTGTGTTATTGATCATATTGTATGTAAGACGATTGAATTCTATTTAATTTAATTTTATACTCATCGTTTGCTAAAGATCAGTAATTGAAGTTTTATTTTTATACACGTGAAGTATTAATCCCTTTCCCTCCTTATCTCTAGCGAATCAAAGCAGGCATGTGCGGGCTCCAGATTCACTTTTTACCCGCTGCAGAGGGTTCTAACTGAATCACCCAGATTAAAAAGGGGATATTTTTCATTTGGCCCTAATGAAACTTTTTTGACATAATAACTACTTCTAAACTGTTCAATTTATCATTGATGAGAAACATCTGCTTATAAAAAAATGTTTCAGCAGTTTCGTTCCCTATAAAGTAGATCATTATCAGGATAAAAATTGGAAGTTTGATTATAAGAGAGGAATACACCTAAAAAATAATCCAGGTATTTGCAATATTTTAGAGGTGCTCCATATATTTGTGATCGATTCATTTATTGTAAAATTGAAAATTAAGAGTTTTCAACATTTTCACTTCATTTTACACGGTCAAAAAACATAAGGTTTAATCTAGAATCACAAGAAGGAATAAAAAATGGATGTTGATAGATGTGGGAATGCTTCAAGCAATGGAAACCACTCAGATCATAATGTCGCGCCTCTGGAATTGTTACAGAGTTCCCATGGAACTAAATCATCAAACTACTGCTGCATCTCAATTCCATAACAAGATCTGAACCACTTAATTCTGAGCTTGGACAGTGTTGTAGATATAAGAATTTTATAATAAATTGCTTAGTAAATTTCGCGTTTTTTTTAAATTCACATAGTAGTTAATTTTGTTTATATTCAAACAATAAATATGTGGATACTTACAAATGAAGTAGTAGTCTTTTCCCGGTTGGAACTCCAAACCCCCAGGCTGTGGCGTGAAAGGCCTGAACGTTATTGTGAAGTACATCAGTTTATAAGGCTTATCGCAAACAGCGATAATTTTTGGGTTGGGGTTGGTTATCCGGCAAGTTTCATACTCTTCCCTGGACACATTGTATATGATGTATTTCTCAGCATCCTCGTCATATGTTCCTGGCATGTAGACTGGACATATTATATTCACTTGGTCATACTCGAATTGAACATTCCCTTTATTAACGTCTATAATGTGATCTGTATTGTCGATGCGGAATCTGGAACAATAAGGGATAATTAAAACTTGAATACAGTCATTAGTGCATAGGTACTTATAATAATCAATAACCAGGTGATATTCAGTGAACAGAATTGCAAGATTATATTTTGGAATACAATACTTTATTTTTCGTTCTTGATAATTCATGTTTCACAAATAAAATGATAAGGGGTTATTTCAGGTGAGCTAAATTAGCCAAATCGATGGGGAAAAAATCTTGAAAAATAGTTTTAAATAGTTCCTTTAGATTTGGGTTAATTTGTCAAAAATCTTCCAGGGTGGAGGAGAGCTTGAGGATGGGGGGAAGTTTGAATAATGTTTTTTCCAGTTTTTCACAGCAATTTCTGATCCTGCAAATGAACTCTGTATGAGCGTTCCAGTACAGCAGGGGTGCTCAAACTTGAACTGCTGGCAATCTACCTCAATATTCTTAGACTACTTACGATCGACTCTGAGAGGCTGCAAGTATGTGTGACGTAGGGTTGTTGTACACACACGATACACCCTACCTACCTACTCACCTACCTAGATATTAGCTTTCCGCACAATATACATTAAATTAGTCAAGGTTTGGGTTAGGTTTAGTTAGGTTCTTCTCTATAATATCAATGAAAAAACTCATAGTTACTCAAAAATGCGAGTTTATTGGTTGTTACAAAACAAAAGAGTTACATATGGTGTTAAACTCAACTAAGGAGTGACTTTGGATGTTGAAGCGTGGCACTGCATGTCCACAGCATACTTTTCATAAGTTGATACGTAACCACTGAGTGCTAATCGCAAGCAGACTCGCACAAGTAAGTTGACCCAAACATTGCCGTCAGTTGAAGGGCGATTTGTCTTAGATTCGGATATTTATCTTCAGATATAAAACACCAGAAATTTGTATCAGATGCTGTAGCTTTGAGATGTATATCTGATATAACCTGCACCAACTCATTTTCAACAGAACATGAGCTCATATTGAACTGACTTGATATTTCAGTAGCTAATTCCTCAATGTTTTTACATGAAAAAGGATAACTCATAAATGATGCTATATTTGCCAATTTACTGCAATCATAAAAACGCATTTCGAATTGTCCCAAAATGTTTGATAATTCAGCCTCATACGTATCATAATTCAACTGAGGAATCCTTGGTTTCAAAGACGGAAAATGTTTCAGATTGTTTCTTTTCAGTTGATCTGTTATAAGTTGCAATTTACTTTTGAATCCGTTTACTGCGCTAATTATCTCAATAATAGTTTTTCCTTTACTTTGAAGCTCCAAGTTAATGGTGTTTAAGTGAATTTTGATGTCAGTCAAAAATGCCAAATCAGTCAGCCATTTTTCGTTTTTCATTTCAATATTTAATAGTAAACTTTGTATTGACGTAGTATTGCCTTCAAGTTACTATTCAGAATGACTCCAATTCCTGCAGGCGCAACATTTATATCGGCGTGAACGAAAGTCTCGGATGTCTCATCAAATGTGCCGCCCAAAATTTCTAGAAAAGCGGCAAGAATAAAAAACTCGACTTTTCTTTGACAAGTACCGCGCGTTCCTTTGATAAAGCCGCGTTTTGCCGCTAGCAGAGTGTTATTTTATTACGTGATATATTTTTGTAGTTTAGTTACCTACTTATTAGAAATTTTTTTCTTCTCGAGATCTACTCAAAAAGCACTCGCGATTGACCGTTTTAGCATCCCTGCAGTACAGAGTGATTCGCTGGTATTAGTGAAAGGAGAAGATGAGTTACCGTTGTGATAGATTCTAGGAAGGTTAAGTAGCCTTGAGGACTTGGAGGAAAATCCGGAAGACAATATGGACCTCTTGGCACCTTTGAATAAGCTATTTAACGTAATGAGATTCACTTAAATTGGTTTTAAACAGTACTAAAGTACGATCTGTAGAATGAGGTTATCTTTGTGAGTCCTGCAACCTTTAACGAACTTTAACCTGCTTTAGGAGAAAAATCCATACGTCCATTTTCATAGGGAATTTTGTCCTTCAATTTCGTATTCTTCTATAAGATATATAGTTTCCAACATAAAAGCAAAAACTAAATGAAATAAATTATATTTAATAGCTTTGCTGTCTGGATTTGAAATTATAAAACCAGATTGGAAAACACAAAGTTAGTTTCGAAAAATATAAAACAGATATTTATTTCGTATCTGATGAAGCAACGCTAGTGGCAGAAACTTGTCAAGTTCATTACAGTTTTGTGAAAATTTATACTTTGTATTTTAATTACATATAAAATATAATTTTATAGTAATTCCCGAAAATCAAGATTTAATGGCTTCTATATAACAAGTTGAAATGATCAGATATCTGAATAATTCAAGAACTCACATTGCTACAGGTTGCAGTTAGTACTATTACAGCGATACCTTGCGTTCAAATGATGGGAGACTTTTATTTTCTTCACAAAAATATGACGCATAGAGGTAAGATCGCTTAAAGTCAGGAAAAAAAGTTAAGTTAATGACTTGCATAATGACATGTGTGGGTTCTTTTTGAAAGGCGAGGGAGCATAATATAAGCGAGAGATTGGTAATGAAGATTGCCTGACGATACAAGTATGTTTTGAAGAGTTGCCGATATTATCTCGATATTGCAGTTGAGTTTTGAAAAGGAGAAACGAATCGAGTTGAAATAATGAGCTAATAAATTGTTTTGACAAATAAGTTCGAAGTGTCAGACGAACTGGTAATGTAAGATTAAAGAGGTTATTTGGTGAGGTGCGAAGGCCAATGCACAAGCCAGGTAGACGTGTAAATGGGTCGAACAGTTAGAGATGGGAATTATCCCCTAATGGACCTTAATAATAATTTAAAAGGCTTCTTCCTTGTATATTATGCCAGTTCTTGCAAATAAAAAGTTAATTTACAACTAATATATAGGGATCTTGAACCCTCGAACCCGATACATTTAAATGGTTCACCGGAAAAGACATTCAAATTGAATGTTCACAGAGCTATTCTATACAATACAGTTACCTCATAATAGATCATTTAGAATTATGAGAGCCAAACAAAGGTGTTCTTTTCTATTTTGCTATGAGAGCTTGTGTAACATAGTCGCTTCAAAACCATTGATAATCGAAAAGAGCCATAATTCTGTATTATCGTGAAATGTTAGAAAAAACACCAAAAAAAAGATAAAGTTTCTTCAGAATCTCTAAAGGTCGAGAATGTTGGGTTTAGTCCATGCAAAGAGGAAATTTTGTTGAAACTTTCCTAACAAAATGCTCGTATTTGTTCTGATCACTTCGTAATATTTTTGTACTATATGATTTTAATAATATATCTTGCAATTTATCATAATAAAACTTTTCAATTTGTTATTGTGTATTATTCACTTTAACAATTCACAGGAATCCTATATGATCTTTTGAGGCTACTCAAAACTACTAGAATGTATTTCTTTCTTTCAATTTTTGATACTCCAACTTTTGTCATAATCTATGAAATTATACTATTATTCAATGAATATTCGCAAAGGCAGATGCAGATATATAGACTGTGAAATCTTTACTAGGGCCCCTCAACAGAAGAGATTAAAGAAAATAGAGTTGGAAGTGCATTAAGTCATGGTGTACAATCAGACTTAGATATGTAAATCTTGAATAAACTCTACGGTGACATCACCTTTTGTAATGATAGATTAGATACTAAAATTTGTGTGTGGGATGATTGGCAGCCCTGCCACTGATACCCAGTGGTCTATTGTGGCACACTCCATTTTTAATTTCACCTACAAGCTCCATCCTTCTTATGAATGATATAAACTTTGTGAGTTTATTAGATCCAAGTTCCTCAAGTGTGGTTCTGTCCCCAGCTGGCAGGTCTAGCCTGGAGAGTCTAAGCCACACCTTGGCTCTCGCAGTGGAAGGTTCACTGATGGCAAACCGAGGGTGTCTGTGACCTGTGAGGCTCTACCAGTGCTCCCGTAAATTCAGGTCCGACCACCGGTTATTTTCCGTTTTTGCGCTCTCTAGGGGAATTATGAGCCTAGTCTACAGTGTTGTGAAACTCAAGGGAGTTCCTCGGGCGGCCAATGAGTTCAATTTATTCTCCCAGTCAGGCAAGTGTTGAAAACGACATTCTTGCATCATAAGTGACGTACAGTTGTAGGATGCCAATTAGTTCAGTGCAGCTTGGTGTCTATCCCCCCGCAAGCAGAAGATTAGCACTGTGGTCAATGGCAGTTGCTAGCTAAAGCAGATAGACTGTCTTTTGGCAGCACCTCGACCATATAAACCATCTCCAACATCTTTGGCATTTTTGATGCCGCCATGTTCTGTATTGAAAGAATTCATTCACTGGACAAAAATTGAAACCTTTTGATTTAACTGAAGAATCTTTTATGAACAATGATTCAAAAACACATTACCATAAAGGGTTTATGATGTGTGATCATCAATAATGTAGCTACTTCTTTCTCACCAAAATGTTCAATCAAGATTATAAATTTCTGTCCAACTTAAACTGTTACAAATAAAAATTGGGAAGTGATGATCTTTTATTATTCTGTTAGTCTAATTGTTATTAAAATTATAAAACAGATAATTGGGTAACATCTAGGCCTTGAATTGGATTTTACCGTAATAATAACTGCAAAAATAGATATATAATTTCTTTGAACTGGTTAAGTTGACACTCAAAAAATTAAGATTATTGGTAGCTTTTTGACAATGAAATATGAACCCATTCCATTTATTTGAACAGAAAATAGATAATAAAAAACAAGTACTGTGTTTTAAGAATTTTACTTAATAATTGCGATTCGTAACGCGTTTCACTACACCGTAGCTTCTTCAGACGAATGATTATGCAGAAAAATGTAAATGAAATCTCATTTACATTTTTCTGCATAAGAAGAAGAAGCTACGGTGTAGTGAAACGCGTTACGAATCGCAATTATTAAGTAAAATTCCTTAAAACACAGTACTTGTTTTTTATTATTGATAATGGAATTTTACCAAGTAAAAGCCTCCCAAATTCAAAAAAAAAAAAAAGAAAAATAGATGCTCGGAAGTGTTAATCAACCCGATTAATTCAAAATATTGTTATCATTTAATAGATGCTGTAGTTGTCATTAATTTTTCGTGTGAGAACATCTTGCACAAAAACAGCTTCTTAAAATTTCAAGGAATTTTTTTGTCTTAAACTGTTTTCCAGTATAGTAATTGTAGCTGAATATTGAGTTATTCACCAGATTGATGTAACCCTCTCTGGGTAAAATACTTAATCTATTCTAGAGAATGGCTGAAGTTTGTGAGGAACAATATTGTCATTAAGTTTATTTTCTGGTCATATTGGCATATAATATCACCACGGTTGAAAGAATGATATGTACTTTATAATATAATTAACTGAAACTTGATTAAAGAAGCCAAAAAAACTTTTAAAACCACTATCACAAAATCACTCTCAAAGCATTAGTAATTAAAAGTTGTTTGCCCCTTGTTGTTTTGCAATCTGATAACATATGTTTATTTTGGAAACCATCTGGATATCCAGGTTTTTCTACTGTGTCCAAAAAGTAAGGTGATATTTGAATTTAAACTGTGCGGGGAAAAGGAATTCGGGCAGTGCTCTTATTTTGGTTGGTAGGATTGTCTTTGATATCTGTGCCAAGGTTCACAACAAAATATTCATAAGTGTTTGAGAAACGCTTCGTTTTGTGAGTTCATACAAGTGAATTTTTCGATTTTTATAATGTTATCAAATGGTGTAAGATTCATTTAATCTTTCCTCTTAGGTCATTCATTTTTCCAAAGGAACGATTGATGATTTATACTAGAAATAGTGATATTTCTTCTTCAAATTCCGCTTAAACAATAAATTTATGAAAGGAAATTATTAAAGGACCTAACTCAAGTCTATATTCGAAACAACCCTAAGTTGACCTAAAATAATAATAGTAATAAATCATAATAACGTTGAATAAGGTCCTGGATTATCCCTATTTCCTACGTGGATTGACATATAAAGTTCAATCGTTGGACAGATGTTAATAAATCAAGATCATACTATTTGTCTTGACGGGTTGGCAGATAGATTTGGATCCACTTTAGTACTAGAATGGTTTTGTAGTATTTAAAAAGAAGATATGAACCTAGTATAAAGTGGTTTAATTTCGAGTACAATTCATTCTGAAACATCTTGATGAAAATACATCTTGAAGAAGATCAGTACGTGTAATATTTTGCTGTTTATGAAAAAAATCGCTATTTGCTGCATAAAAATCACTGTATTTCACATTTATGTAAGGTTATGTTTCTTGGTTATCAAAAGCTGATGATTAGGATTATGCTGAGTAGGAGAGAACCACGTAAATGCCACAGCTGTTTTTGCACTATTCGACAATTGTGAAAAGTTTGTGTTGTCCTACCAACCACCGTATTCTACAGATTAAGTACCCATAAACTATTATTCCTTTCCTATGAAGGAATCACTAATGTTATAAATGAGTATACTGAAGATACTGACGAAATGCATTATCCTCTCTAAAAGTTTCGTAAGTTTATTAACTATTAAGTAAAAAATAAATTTCTCGATGTACCTACAAATTATTTTTTTCTGTATCCGTGCTGAAAAACATTGCTCATCGCTAAAATCTTATGCTTCTAGGACAGGGGTTCTCAAACTTTATCAAAGGAACGCGCGGTACTTGTCAAAGAAAAGCCGCGTTTTTTATTCTTGCCGCTTTTCTAGAAATTTTGGGCGGTGCATTTGACGGGAACATTCGAGACTTTCGTTCAGGCCGATATAAATGTTGCGCCTGCAGGAATTGGAGTCTGAGGTTACATTCAGATCCTTCAGGTCAAGGTTTAGAAGCCAAAAATTGTTCTATTTTCCCTTTAAATTCAATAAGAGATGTAAAGTTAAAAGTTGTAAAACTGGTACTTGAATAAAGATTATGTTGAAGTCAAAAAGGATTGGAGCAATAAATAGCAATAAAAACTAAAACTGGAAAAACAAACTATATATATATATATATATATATATATATATATATATATATATATATATATATAAGAAGCGAGTACAAGATATTTAGCACTACAAGCTTACGAATGCGTTCGAGATCACACTTCTGCCATTATCAAGCGGTGTGAACTTAAACACTACAAGCAAGTGAGTATCAGATACTTAGCACTACAAGCTTACAAATGCGTTCGAGATAAAACACTGTGTGATCTCGAATGCACTGCCGAAATGTTGCAATAAAGCAACTGGTCCTTCTAAGAACCAAACACAGAGACGACGGACTAAAAACCTGAAAAACAAACTGATTATATATATAATATGTCCGCGAAAACATTAAAATTAACACATAATAGTGCAACTAAGCAGGATGCCGAGAAACGAAGCGACAGACTGCAGTTTCGTCCTTATTAGGAGCTCATCAGTGTCGCATATCGGTTCTCAGCATCCTAACAAGCTACATCGGGGTACCCTAACGACTCCAGAAACGACGTATCTCGTACATACGTACGAGAGTCGCCCTCTATCGACCGAGACGGTGAACGCTATAGGACTTCGAGGAAGATACAAACAATAACAAACAGATGTGAGAACGTTTAAAATTCCAACACTTGAGGAACATCTTTCGCCGGTTCCTGAATCACTTTAACGGTACAAAACGAGCGAAATAATCCCGTAGGGAAAGGTGCTCTGGACCTCTTTTGCCAGGATAAAACCTCCTGTCAGCAAATATTTGATGAGACGAATATTTTCCGCGATAAACTTCGCGAGGAGTTTACATATGTAGACTTGGGGTTCCGTGCATGACGGGCAGATTTGGGAACTAGCTCTTGTCAGGAAGGATTATTCATTAATATCTCAATGTCACAAAATAATTTCATAAAAGAGCTAAATATAATTAAACAAATAGCAGTCAATAACGGTTACAGTCCAACTATGATCGAGAACATGATTTCACGCAAAAAATTTCAAAAAGCAATCCAGGAAGTATTTCCAAGTATAAAAAGTTCTAACACAAAATACAACAGCTTAACTTATATTGGTAATCCTAGTCTAAAATTAAAATCATTCCTCTCGTATTATAATTTCAATATAGCATTCCGAACTGATAATTCTTTAGGCCGACATATCAAAAACTGCAAACCTAAAATTGATAAAAGTAATAAATCCGGTGTTTATAAACTGTCTTGCGGGGATTGTAATAAAATTTATATTGGTAGAACTTTCAGAAATTTCAAAGTTAGATTATCCGAGCACAAACGTAGTTTCAATCATCATAAATCAGATTCCCATTACTAATCACTTACTCGAAGAAAACCATAACTTTAATGATAATTTCAAAATTTGACACAATGAAAATAATAGACAAAAACTCAATCTATTGGAAATTTTAGAGATCAACAAAGGAAAGAATTCAGGTAAGTTACTTAATAGTCAATTAGATCTAAATCCTTCTCCTTTACTCAATCTTTTCATTCATAAAGTAAGCAACTCCGATGGGTTTTCCAACATACCTCTTGTACTTGTACCTATTGTAATATTAAGTAGGAAGTAGGACTAATATATAAGGAATAACTCTGTTCATTAGTTTGTATCTATCTGATGAAGCCACAGTGTGGTGAAACCGGTCATAGTTTTGTTAATAGAGTGAAAATCTAAATAGCATAGTTTTATTTCATTGAAAATCAGTAAGAATATTTTTGATGTTCACTATATTTTAATCATAACCATAATTTATTTTGTAAATTGCATTGAATTTTAAAGAATTTAATCTAAAGAGAAGTGAATATTTCAATTTAAATTCTTTCTAGTCATAAGAAAATTAATCCAGTCATCAGAAAACATTTAAGATATTCATACTTTATATCATATTGACAAATGTTGATTCGAAAAGATATATTTGAAAAAGGTCGATGAACATGGAAGAAGTTGTTAGAGAAAGTTTTTTCGTATAAATCACCTTTGTACTTAGTGACCTCCCCATCTCTAGTAACTGTGGGCGAGTCGGACGCACCATAAAGGGCTATATAGTGTTGGCGCTCAGTGGGGTTTTTCAACCTGGGCCTTCTCTTTCTGTGTATAGGTCGGTCATGGATACGCTGGCTCCCCACTGGGACATATAATGAGTAATCCGCATCAATCAACTTTAGATTAGTTTTAATATGGCACATTGATTGGTGGAGAGACTCAATATAAATGGTATTCAGCCCCTGTTAGGTGAGTCGATCTACCATTTCCGCATATAAACGCAGTGTGTAGAACCGAGGTTGTATCTGTGGAATGATTTTACGATCTATTCAATAATGAAACTTGAGAAAATTTAAGAATATTAGTTCAACACAAAGGTAGAAAATTCTTCTGCACAAGTTTAAAAATACATGCAACTATTAATGATTAAATGAATTCTTGATCAATTAATTTTGCAGGAGCAAATATCAACATTGATATTCAATTAAGTATACCAGTATGTAACGTTATACAGATTCCTTTATTCTATTTTAATATGTATTAAAATATGAAAAATGTCATATTTTTAGAACGACTGTCAAAATTTTTGTCGCAAATTTTTCCTTGAATTGAACAAGTTCCACGAAGAAATAATATATGAGCGATGTCAACCCAGATTATTGGCTCCATAATGATTCTAAAACATCTATAGATCATAATCGCGATCACTTGGAAGACTGAACCTGGCCATCGGAAATATCGCAGGTCATGTATTTTTTTATTATCTCCTTAGTCCTTTTCATGACCTTGCTTCCTATGTAAAATCTTTTCTTAGATTTGTTTAGACATATAAGAAGTATGATTGTTGAAATATTTTTCTGCTGGTTTTATTCCATTGTTACAGATTCCTGGCCCAAACCCCCTTCCTTTCACCCTTGTCTTCGTTTGGAAATCATGGAATGCAAGAGAGAATGAAGCGGCTAAGCAGAAAAATCTTTGGTACTCTTCATGTACACACGACACTAACACAACATAAACAGACAAGCTTTTGCTAGTGCAATAGCGACAGGGAAACGAGTTTTTTCCTCAGGTTTTTTCACTCGTTTATTGAATCATATACAAGATATTATGGTTCCCCTGTTACATTTCCTGAGCTGACACTTGTGTTTCTTCTGGCACACATATTTTTATAATTATAAAGCAGTGAATACTGTTACTGGGTGTTAGGTATATATATGTATTACAGTATTGAAAGAAAACGAGAGTCAGTTCTATAATAACATAATCAGTTGGTACCGTTTCTTTAAAATAGAAGCCGTTTCACACAACTACAAAGTTCAACAATTACGATCAAAATACCATGTTCCATATTTGACCAAATTTATTCCAAAATATTAGATGATTTAGCGAATAAAAGTATGCTTAGAATCTGTCCTCTGTCCTTTGCCCTGTTGTCCCAATATTTCCGCTATTATCCATCCCATATTTGTCGGGGTCTATCTCTTTTCATCTTTCCGTTAGTCTTTGTCTAACATATACGTTTGACTTGCCGTTTGAAGATTGAAGACTTCTTCCTTTTCGAAATCCACTTTGTGTCTCTCCCAATGTTCTTTCAATAATTGGCCTCAGCTTCATATCTATTATTCGTTCATATATTTTCATAGCCATGCATAATAACATGATTCTTCTGTAGCTGCTACATTCATGTTCGTCACCTGATTTGTAAATTGGGATTATCATTGAAATCTGCCAGTCTTCCGGGATTTGTTCTTCTTGCCATACTCTATTCTATATTTTCAAAAGCACGTCTTCTCCATATTGTCCCATATTCTTGATCATTTCGGTCGTAATCTTGTCATAGCCTGGGGCTTTTCCATTTTCAAGCGTTTTATAGCTTCCTGTAATTCCTGTTTTGTTTTCTTTTCTTGGTCTCTATCTTCTTCTATGCAAACTTCACTATCCTCTAATCTGTTTCCTCCGCTCCCAAGTAACTCTTGAAAATATTGCTTCCATCTTTCCATCCCGTCCTGTCATCTATGAGTATTTCTCCATTTTTGTCCTTGATGTTATAAATGTCAGAGTTCTTTTTCCTTCTATATGATTTAACTATTTTATAGAATAGCCTTTGGTTTGCTTTGCTCTCGGCTTCTATTTTTTCCCAGAATTCTACCTATTTTCTTCTTTTAGATGCCAAGACTAGATCTTTCAATCGTTTTCTTGCTTGATTGTATAACTTATATTCATCTCTCCCAGGAATTCATAACAAATATAAAAAGAACCATATCAAAAAGACTAGCAGCCATCAAAATGAGTCGTGGAGGAACCACTATTTGAATTTTTCATGAAATACCATATTTTGCAAAATCTATAATTCACAAAAATTGTTAAGCAGACTGTAGCTTAGAATGAAAACAATGAATTATTCTTTCCAATTGAATTGACGCGAAGTGTAGTCTGTCTCGAAGAATTCGAAATTTGAACGAACTTGAAAAAAAAGGATATTCGTCGAGTCGTTAGTATAGTATATCTAGTCGTGATATTTCAAAGCTTCAGAAAATAAAATTGGCAGATTGTCGTTTGTCTATATTCTGAAGAGAATCTCCAATAATAAAACCATCACGGTTTAAAATGGGTTGCACCACAATCAATCATATCTTGAAAAATAATATTTAAAATGAGACAAAACGACGAGGTACAAGGCCTATTTACTGGATTATCGATTAAATTCCACAGCTTATTCAAGTCTTGAGCCACAATAGGAGTACGTTTATTGTTCGGAGCGCACGGATATTTATAAGAAAAAAAAAACATTTTCATCTCAGTCGACGCAGATGAAAAAACGATAATAGAGAGTCCATTGCATATTTCCATCGTTAAACCATCACGCCATCTAAATATGTTATTGATTTACTATCAACAGAGTTTCTTAGAATATCTAGTCATGGTATTTACTGCCTAGCTTTTTAGAAGATTTCATTAACAGATTTTAAATCTTCCTGAATTGAACGTTTATTCCCTTTCATTTATTCATGCATACGATTGAAGCAATTGCTTTAAAGCACTAGCTTCCTTTTTGAATACAGTTAATTTTTTCGCAAAAAATGCTGGGACAAATTTAAATAACTTTCTCAGGAAATTTTCTATTTCTCCAAAAGTGATTCTTTAAAAACAAATCAGGAGGATTTAAATATGGAAATCACAATGGCCACAAGATCTGACCATTCCATTAACATTCAAATGCGATTACAATTGAATTTATACTTCACCTGACATAAATTCTATATCAAAAAAAAATTGCATAAAACCTAAGAGACTATGCTCTTTTTTGATAAGAAAAAGATAATCCTTAACTTTTTGAGCACAGTGTAGCAATGCGCAATTTGATGGCTTTTAAAATCACATAGTTTCATCTCAAAAGTTCTCATGAAACTGGGAGAGGTTTTAATTCCATTTTTACAATTAAGTTAAGCGTAGTTAGTTACTCTGATTAATGGAATTGGAAAGTTGATTCAACTGAATAAAGGGAAATGTGTCTACTCCCTTAAAGTGGTTTAGGTTATCCACGTCGGAAATAGGCCATCAGAAAGGAGTATTTCACACGCATGAAATTCCATTTATATTACATTAGCTTCAAGTTAGATAGCTGTGGCACTTTATGATATCATAAGATGGTTTCAAATTAAATCATATAGCAGCTAAAGTGACAATGGTTATAACACATGTTACCACATTTCTTGTTCATTTATGAAATCCGTAAAGCACAAATTTAATAATCTAGTCCAGGGGCATGCTACATAATTCTTCATATCAGAAGAATCAGTCTAGGAGTTAACGTCATCTGCACAGAGGGATACTGACTTCGAATAGTCTCCACCATATTGGCCTAGCTCTGAGTTACAAACTCATGTATATGGTAACTTGAATATCACCAAAAACATTCTGTAAAAAACTAGTCAAGTCTCGATGGAGCTGCTTGTTTATCTCTAAGTAATGAATTCTAGACAAAGTTGTGCCAAGTGCTTACTGCGATTTCTTTATTATTATAGTTAATGTTGTGTGACTTGGCCGTTGAACATTTTTCATACGTTAGTGGGTAGGCACAAGTCAATTTTGTTTACACGTAGTGATATATCTGTTGTAACTACCTATGTTTGTTAAGCGAGATAATAGCCCATACTGTTATTGGTAATTAGACGTAAGTGTCTTATTTTAGGCTATTATTGATTGTGCTACACATGCATTCAGCATTGACAATGCTGACTTCTGATCTCTTCTCTACATTTGACTGGTTATTCATCAACGTTTTCCAAGTGGCAATTTTCCATCGTCAATAAGTAGCGGTTCTGGGGACAGATTGGTGCAATGGTGTCATGGAGCACCTGGTTTTGTACCTTTGTGTACCTTTCAACGCCTAAGTCACACAACATTAACTATAATAAAGAAGAAATCGCAGTAAGGAATCTTAGCCTTGGCACGACTTAGTCTAGATTTCATTACTTCTCAGAGATAAAGAAGCATATCCATCGAGACTTGGCTAGTTTTTACAGAATGTTTTTGGTGGAATTTCACTTTTTTTCGTAGAAACGTAGGCATATTGATTTATTTTATCAGATTTTCTTATTCGATTTTTTTTCTTTTTAGGAATAGTTTTTTATTATTACAAAACTTTCTTTTCTTTTTTTCCGGTTCTGATTCTTGTACATTAGCAACAGTTTTTCGTATTGCTCATTCGCTATTTCTTTTTGAAAACTTTTTTTTCTTTTAATTTTATTTATATGCGTGTTGAAAGCAGAAGGGGAGGCATTCGCCCTGCAGTGACTATGGGACGCTATAGGCTAGATTAAATTAGAAGATGTGTCCCACTAGGCTGGATTTTGATAGAGATAATTGAGACTTTCGATTTCTGACATCAAATGAAGAGGCGCACCAAGTTGAATATTTATTGTAAAGGCGGTATGTCGATCTCTAACAGTTTGGTTGGGCTCTTGTGTTATCTCATCAGGGTCACCAGGTACTCCAGATCTTCGATTATCCTAGTTTTTATAGTTTAGTTTAATGTTGCCATTAAACCCGAACTCAGTACCAAATTTCAGCTCTCTGAGTTTATGGGAAGTACTAGTTCTATTATTTTGAATTTTGAAATTCTAACGATCTTGAAAAACTTTGCATTAGTGTCAGTTTGAAAATGACGATGCCAAAATTACATGTTGAGATGTTTCGAAATTTAAAAGGCCATTAAATATACTTCGCAATAATACTCAAAGAAGTATTTTGAAATTTTTGAAGTTAATACACAAAGATTGGCCATTGATGTAGAGAAATTGTGTAGACACCTTAAAATCTTCAAAACTATTTCAATAATATTAGAAGACGAAACCTACGGTACACTTCCTCTTGTAGTTACCGGCATCAACATGCTCCTAGAAAAATTAGGAAACTGGGCTATCAAGCTTTACAATCAACCAGAAAGAGCTTGAATCGATGAAGCAATAATATGCAGCATACAGGAGGCCAAGGATAAAATCGTTAAACACTATAAAAAAAGCAATTGAATGTACTGTGTAGTTTTAATCTTGGCCCTCGCCATAAGATGGAAACTTTTCTAAATTTTGAAGTTGAAGCAATTTGTAACTCGGAGAAAATTTATGAACCAAAATATTTTAGGCCAACCCAAGGCCACATCTTTCACCAAGAACGTCTGTATGTATCGACTTGGAGTCGATTCAATTCGAGGTAGACCTACTAGGTCTAGACAAAAAGTCTATTGTTTCCGCACCGAATGATGATATGTGGCGATATGAGATGGATAAATAAGTGACTTCAATTCAGAAAGCTCAGAAGACATTCAGAGAGGATGTTCTCAAGAGCTGCGTTAACGATTACGAAGAGTCTAAACAGATTGAGTCGCTAAACAGCTAGGACGTTGATGTGTCTCAACTCTTGGTTCAAAAACAGCGAACTATCAACAATCTGATGCGCTTACTCTTATTCTTTTTGACTTAAATTTAATTCAGTTGTTTTTCTTTCACAGAAATTTATTGCAGTTTTTTTATAGAAAATTTATTTATGTTGTTTTTGTGTCTGTGTTTTATTCTTACATTCAAATGTTTCCCAATAGAATTTCAGTATTATTTAAACCTCTACTCTTGCTCTTATTGTATAAGGGGACTTGATTTTAAGTCAATGATTTTCAAGTCAAGCCGTGAATCCCTATTCAGAATACATCATTATCTATTTTTGAAATCTAAAACGGACATTCCAATTTGGATCCATCGAAATATTCGATTAGAATTTCATGATGAGTATGAGTTCCAGTTCTAACGGCAACTAGATATTATTTGAAACTAATGTTCTAGTTCTCTTGTTCAATCCAATGGAAGCCTAGACAATCAAATATTTCTAGTTATTCGGACGATATGTCAATAAATAATGTACGAGAAGGTCCATAAAATCGTTGTCCAAGGAATTTTCGAATTTACTGCCGGATCTGTCAATAACTTCCTTTTTCATTTCCCTTCCCAGCTCGTTCACGGGATATTGAATCTTTCAAAACGTGATGGCTCGATTAGGTCCTTTTTTAATGGATCTGTGATGTCGAACACGTACAATTCTATTTATGAAAGCTGAGTGTTGAACGGGCGCTGTCTTGATAAAAATATTTTTGAATAACAAGTGTAAAGAAGATTTAGAGGACTGGTTTCGATTTCAGGAAGAGATTTTGGTATATTTAATTAAGAACTAGTATGATCTGGATGAATTAGTTTAGTAAGCTTAAGTGGGTAAGTCGGTTGAATAGAATTCCTGTACAGATGGAATGAGTTCGAATCCCAGGTAGAATGTGGGTGTTGTGAAATACACACAATTTGTGAACATTTGAGAATATGGTTATCAATCTTGAGATCTTCTTTTCTTCTTGGTACATTACAACATTTTTAAGAACCAAGTTTATATTTCCGTGAAATCCTTGATGAAGTCGGTGGCGGTTCCAGGATTCTGTTAAGAGGGGTTTTATACATTTATATTTTGTTGAATTTTAACGATAGGCAGTAATGAATCGAACTAGAAAGAGAAAGTTTGATTTGCTTAAAATTCACCAGCAGAAGTTATTAAATATATCAAAAAGGGAACCTCAAGAAGAGGGAGGTTGAAATCCGAAAACTCCCTGTTGGGACCGCCCCTGAAAGAAGTAAATTCTAATAAAACAGATCATCTATTTCAAAGAATGTTACATCCCGATTCGTAATAATTTATGCCCATGAGGCATCTTTAATGTCTCAAGTATACTTCAAACAAGAAATACATAAAGTACAAGTTCATGAATGTTCATTCGATATTTTTAATCAAATGTAACTGAACCTAAAACCGTTTCCTATAAAGTCCCTTTTCTCTTGAGCGTCCGAAGAGCAAAGAGAAGAATCTAATATATCTTCTATACTGTCGAAGACCGTGAAAGTCATACCAAATATAATTATCAATAAACTCCAACAGAATTGCTATAAAATTATTTATACGGCGAATATTAATTATACACTTCCGTGTTGTCTGAAAATGACCATAAAATCTTCAGGGAATTTGTTCTGACATTTGCCGCTCAGAGGCGGACACAATTCGATGGACAAGAATTCCTTTGGAGAGATGACGTCCATAATAAAATATGAAATGGGAAAATGTTTATGAAACCAATGTGCTTCAAGTGTTTTAGTAAATTGTTAAATTTTTTATGGGTCTCGATATATAAATGCTTTGGTTCTATTTGTGTTAATGCTATATTAATTAGTACTAATTTGTGTGCGTGGAATCAATAGTTACTCGTAAATTACTCATACTTGAAATGCATTCATTGGAAAAGGTATTTGGATAGAAAATAGAATATTGTTGAGTTAGTAAATTGTCAAATATAAACTAACATCGTTGTCGACAAAAGTTAACAAAGTAATAGTTGAAATCTAATTATTCTGGCATAAACCGATGAAATGCTTTTTGACTGGATTATTCTATACAGTGTGTTTCTGAAAAGCTGGGACACGTCTATTTTTGATTGGGGAACCAATTTTTGAGTTGGTTTGTAGCATGTGCAATCACAGTAGCAGTTGAAATTGTTTATAGGACAAGAGGGTTTTTGAAAAGGTCTTTTAATTCTCTAATTAAAAATCTTTATAAACATTTAATAATTCAAACATAACGAAAGTTTGAATTTCAACGAAAATTTGATAATGCCAAAAATCACATTAAATGCTCAAAATGACTTCCTCCTACAACCATGACATAAACAATTCTCGAATTCCGTTGTAACATTTTGAAGAATTTCTGGTGTCATAAGTGTACATTCGGAGACGATTCTTCTTCGCAGCTCTCACTAGTTTTCAGGTTGTGTAGCATAAACTCTCAATATAAGATGACTTCATAAGAGGAAATCTAAAGGACTCAAATCAGGTGACCTGGCTGGCCCCCCAACTATTCCACTCTGCGAATCCACCGACATGGTAAATTTGCATTCAAATAATGGCGTACACGAATATCGAAACGTGTAGGAGCACCATCTTGCTGGAAACGTATCTCATCCTCTGAAAAAGTTTTATCGCGGATATTTTATTAATTCTATTTCTGAGTCGTTTGTGTACATGCTTGTGTGAACCACTGAGGATTCTGGGTATCCCAATATCGACAATTATGTCTATTCACTTTACCAATGAGGGTAAAGGTACTCTAGTCAAAAAAACAGGTATTATACAAAATTTGTGAATAATTTCACTTAAATTACAAGCGATGATCAGAATCGTCTTCGTTCATTTCATAATTAGTTTCACTTTATGAGGGTGAAATTGGTGATGTTTCAGAATCCTGTAGACCAGGGGTGCTCAAACTTGAACTGCTGGCGATCGATCTCAATATTTTTAGACTACTTACGATCGACTCTGAGAGCCTGCAAGTATATGTGATGCAGGGTTGTCAATTTGTTCAAAATTGCAAGTTTATTGGTTGTTACAAAACAAAAGAGTTACATATGGTGTTAACCTCAACAAAGGACTAACTTAGGATGTTGAAGCGTGACACTGCATGTCCTCAGCATACTTTTCATAAGATGGTATGTAACTATTGAGTGCTAATCGCAAGCATGATGACATATGATCATCAGTTAGTCGATTACGCTATTTTGACTTAATTATCTTCATTTGTGCAGACTCGCACAAGTAAGTTGACCCAAACATTGCGTCAGTTGAAGGGCGATTTGCCTTAGATTCGGATATTTATCTTCAGATATCAAACACCAGAAATTTGTATCAGATGCTGTAGCTTTGAGATGTATATCTGATATAATCTGTACCAACTCATTTTCAACAGAACATGAGTTCATATTAAAGTGACTTGCTATTTCAGTAGCTAATTCCTCAATGTTTTTACATGAAAAAGGATAACTCATAAATGATGCTATATTTACCAATTTACTACAATCATAAAAACGCATTTCGAATTGTCCCAAAATATTAGATAATTCAGCCTCATATGTATCATAATTCAACTGAGGTTAATGGTGTTTAAGTGCATTGTGATGTCAGTCAAAAATGCCAAATCAGTCAGCCATTTTTCATGTTCAACATCTGAGTGTCATCACCTCTTTCGTCTAGAAAAGCTGTTATTTCGGGCAATAATTCTTGAAACTTTTCTAGGAATTTTCCGCGACTCAACCACCTGACGTCCGTGTGAAGAACTAAATCAATGTGTTCAGCTGACTCCCTATCTTCCAACTGCAACTTAAAGAGCCGCCGTTGCAAGCTACGTGCACGCATGAAATTCACAATTTTTCTTGCAATGCCCATAATTTCCTCCACGTTTAAAACTTTTGAAAACAAAACTTGTTGATGTATAATGAATGGAATTAAAAAAATGAAGGGAAATCTTCATTAGCTCGAAACAATGCCACAAAACCGTTTTTGTTTCCAGTCATTGCTTGTGTTCCATCGGTTGTAATGCACACTAATTTATATATTGGTAGCTTGTAGCTTTTTACAAAATTGAAGAAAACTTCATATATATTTTCCCCACTCAGAGGAATGATTGTCAAAAATTCTTCCTTAGTCAACAAGTCATTGAATACCATCCGAATAAAAATACACAACTGGACAGTGTCTGTCATATCGGTGGATTCGTCGAACTGAAAAGAAAAGTATGTACATTTCACGATATAATTTTAGTTAATCTGCCATGTCCTGACTCATGACTTCAATACGCCTTGTGATAGTCGGACGAGATAACTGAAGTTCTCTAATAGCAGACATGATTTCTATTTTATTTTTAAAATCTCCAAATAAAGTCTCATCCGCTTCAATAAATGATTCCTTCACAACCGATCCATCTTCGAATGGTTTCTTATGTTTCGCCAATATATGAGATATTTTAAATGACGCGATCGTAGCAGCTTTTTATTGTTTGGCTGGTCTTGTGAACACGGTTTGTTGTTTTTCCGAACAAGATATCAAATGACGTACTTTTGATTTTCTTAATTCACTCTGTGGCGGAAAATCCTTTTCATAGTTTTTATGAACCGTTTGATGATGCCTCTCTAAGTTACAACGCTTAGGTATCTCAACTGACGCACGACAAATAAGACAAATGCACTCGTCCTTCTTCATATAAAAGAAAACTTCTTCCTCCCAATTGTTATTAAAATGATACGTTTTAGATTTCTTCGCTGCACTTATTTTGTAATATTTAATAATAAACTTTGTATCGATTGCTTTCAAGTTACCATTCAGAATTACTCCAATTACTGCGGGCGCAACATTTATATCGGCGTGAACAAAAGTCTCGAATGTTCCCGTCAAATGCACCGCCAGAAATTTCTAGAAAAGCGGCAAGAATAAAAAACGCGGCTTTTCTTTGACAAGTACCGCGCGTTCCTTTGATAAAGCCGCCTTTTGCCGCTAGCAGAGTGTTATTTTATTACGTAATAAATTTTTGTTGTTTAGTTACCTACTTATTAAAAATTTTTTTCTTCCCGAGATCTACTCAAAAAGCACAAAAGCACTCGCGATCAACCGTTTGAGCACCCCTGCTGTAGACTGTTGAAGCTAATACACCAGACACACGTTATGATTTTCTGATAGAAATAGTGTTTTCAAGTTGAGTAAAGCTGTGAATCCGTAATTCTATAGATTTTCACAGTTGCAGAAAGATATTTTCAAACCATTACAATGATATAAGTTTTGGTAGATGAACAATTCCAATACTGAATAAAATAAAATATAAAATACAATTTATTTATGAACGAAAGTTTTATAACATAAAAAAGTAAAAAATTACTGAGAAGCTTCGAGGAAATACATGGAAAACTATAAAGAAAATAATATGTAACGGAAAATAATCGCTTGATAGCAGCAATAGAAATGGGGATTGATTGCTTTGATATTAAACATCAGGAACAGACATTTTAGTTTTTCTTCTAGTTAGCGAAGGAAGTTCTCGTAATATACCGATTCCACCTTCGGTGCGTGAAACCTGCTAAATCCGCGAAGCTTAGTGTGAATGGTTTCTTACATTCGCGCTCTATGGTACATATGCGTACTAATTCGAGTAGCGTGCAAGGCAGGGTTACAAGTGGACATGCTATAGTTTCAATGCTCCAATTCACACAGTGAAACAGCAGAAGCGACATTAACATTGACATTCATACTTATAAAACGCGCGAAAGTAAGTGCGAACAAAACCGTGAACATTCCAATTGAAGAGGCCCATATTTTCAGTGTCGAAACACGAGAATCGAGGGTGTGATTCGTGAAAGTTTAATAAATATAATTGCATTGAAAATCATACTTCGCGATAAAAATTTTCGCATCGCAACTATAAAGATATATATATATATATATATATATATATATATATATATATATATATATATATATATATATATATATATATATATATATATATATATATATATATATATATATATATATATATATATATATGGACTAATAATGGGCATTCATTGCGTTGATATCATTTCTGCAAGCAATATACTCGTTCAACTCTGGCGGCGCGACGAAAGTCCGCGAAAGTCCGCGAAAGCCGCGAAATGTGAGTGTGGTTGAATTCACGCATTCGCTTTCGCGGTTCATGACACGTGTGCGTCGGGAATCTGTCACTTTCGAGGAGCGTGGCACGGTGATAGCAGACGTGCAATAATTTCATTGCTGAAATAAGTTGCAGCACGCTGCTACACAGTGCCACAGCAAAGGCGACAGTTACTTTGGCATTCAAATATGCGAACGTAAGTGTGAACAAAACCGTGAACGTTATCATTGCCGTAAATTTTTCGCGGACTTAATTATGAAGTCTACAAAAGCTAATTGCATTGAAAAATTATATTTAATGATAAAGATTCTTCGTATGATTAATCAACGTGCATTGTCGATAATTTCCCAGTAAAGCCAGTAAGCCAGTAATTTTTTACCTTGAAAGAAACATGACATTCGGTATTTTTGCTTTGAGTTATTGAAATAACGAATCTCATCACGGAAACCCAACATATATTTGGGATTTCCGGTTCACAAACAATCTTGCATCAGCTTCATTATGCCTAGCAGAGATATGGTTCTTCCACACAATTCGGAATATTTTGTACATGAAAGTGAATGTACTTTGAGCTTAGAACAGAGAGGACATGCCCGCATGTTCTGACAGACAGCAAACATGCTGCATGGGGTATCTGAAGAGCATAATTGTGAGGAGGGGTGGTCTCAAAAAGATAGGGTAGAAAAAAGGGAATAAGTGGGAGTGACTTTCAATACCGCACGTAATTAAAATATGTCCGCCATGAAGCCTTTCCTTTGAATTTTACGCAACAAAGAAAAATTTCTGGAATCGGATAGATTACTAGAAAGGTATCTTCTTTCTTTATTCTATTTTCAGTTGAGTTGGAGATGAAAAACTTCCGACAGCGTCTAATAAGTATTATATATTTAGTGGTATTATAAGTATTATATATTTTGTATTTCATTTTAGGTTCAGGACATATAACTTTGTATGTACAGGGTGCATCCAAAGTATTTTGTGGGTTTAGGGTGTCAAAGACAAAAGAACTCACAAACGTAATACCTATGATGAGTTTATACAGAAAAATTTTAAGAACAGAATCTATATATCAAAGCAATTTACCATACTCAAAAACATACATTGACATTCTCCAAGAAATGCCGAATTGTAACCATACTAGCTAATGAAATTTCAAATAATAATTTTTTTATAGCTACCAAACTTTCAATATGATTTCTATTGCATTAGAACAACCATTTATTCAGTTTGCATTTGTACTTTTTCAAATTTCTTTCCGATTTTACTTCCAATGGAAGTAAATTCTGGGGCCAAGGAAGAAGTGGCTTCGCTGACTTATGGTCTTGTGAACTTTTGGAATCTTTAGGGAGTACTCACTATATCTTGTACCCATACCATGTTGCAAATAAACTTGTGTCTGAAGATTATTGTGAAGATGTTTTAAAATAGCAAAACAAAATAGCTGTTTCACATCTCATGTTCCTACTATTTTAAACAGAGAATTTGATGGGAATGTAATATTTTTTTTGTGAACAATTTTGAGGAGCCATTTCTGCTGTATAACCAGCTAATCGAGGATATTACTATAAGCACCAGCCCATGCAACAATACCATAACTCAACTGCGATTCCCCCAGGGCTTTGTACACCATTTTCATATGTTTTTCGTCGATTCTGTTAGATAAAATCTTAAATTTAGAGACGAGACCTCTGAGTTTTAATACGAGATTTTTATATGAGCATCCCACTGTAGGTGCGAATCCAAGATCACCCCCAAATACTTAAAACAAGGACACATCACCATCCCCATAAAGGTTTTTTCTGGAAGGGAACGTGTATCAACCGAGAAGGGAACGTACATAATCTTGGTGTCATTGAAAGCTCTGTAGATGTTTTCAGTTAGTGTAGCGATGGCTCATGCGTGGACTTTTACTCCCTAAATCCATACTGTATATCTAACAGAATGTTCAGTTTCTCCAAATATAAAGATAACCTATTTCCCCTTCAACAATTTTGGCCAAGCTTGAAATCAGCGAGATAGGCCTATAGTTAAAAATTTTGTTCTTATCTCCCCCTTTGCTTAATGGTATTATAACTGCAGTTTTCATTATTGTCGGAAATATCCCCTTACTCAAAATCATATTCGCCATATATGTTATGGGTGCTACTAATGAGCCAATACCAGTCTTCAACACCTCACATAATAATTCATCTATTCCACTACTTTTCTTGTTTTTTCAATTCACTATTAAACTTCTAATTTCTTCTTCGTTTGTTGGAGTCAAAGATAACTCATGTTTGGACCTATTGAATGTTATGTCTGCTTTTTTACCGTCTCTTAATTTGTTGCGCTAATTTTTTTCCAATAGTTGTAAAATATTCATTCAATTCCTGAGCGATTTCCTTCAGTTAGATCTAATCACACCTTTCTCGGTTCCCAACCCATCTATAGATTTACGTGTTTTTTGATTTGAGCAAAGCTCATTCACTTTTTTCCACACTTCATTCAAACTATTCGTGGCTGAGTTTATCCTGTCCATGTAAAAGCTGCTTTTGGTATGTTTTATCAGTCCATTCAATATATTTCTATAGTTCTTGAACGTCATCCATGATTCTGAACTTTTATCCTTCTCCCACTTTTTGTATAATTCATTACGCGGTTCAATACATTACAGAAGCGCCTTCGTAATCCACGGTTTTCTCCTCTTCAATTTAGTTTTAATTTTTGTTTGAAATTCATTAACTTTTTCCTTGAATTTTTTTGAATAATTGAATTAGTAACATATTCAACATCATTCATACTGTATATTAATTGCCAATCAATACTCGCCTAGAGTTTTTCAAGTTTTCGGTAGTTTATTAGTTTAGATTCTTGAATATCGTTATGATCCGCTAATTTACCAGTTTTGAACAGAGTGACGCTGAGAAATGTTTTTAGACAATCAGAACATAGTCGCTGACAGACTTTATCAGTACGTGATCTATACAGGATGCACTTGTTCCTTGAACTCTAGTCGGCCTATTGATCACTGAAATCAAATTTTCCTCCCCCTGTATGTTCGAATAGTTAATGGTATTTTCATTGCATTCCAAGATGTTAATGTTAATATCGCCAGCAATAATGTGTGAATGATTGTTGCGGCATTCAGTCTTCAAATAACGATGAAAATCAATTGATATTTTTTATGATTGATATTGTTTTATTTCAGTGCATTCCAGTCGCTTCATTGAAAAGTAAATTGAAATCCATTCTTTGCGACTGAAGTATCACTCTGGGTATAATATTAATTTCCCGTCAGATTCTTCAGTATAAAAACGAGGTCAGTTCTTTTTTCCAAAATATTTCGGATCTGCCTTAATGTGGAATGATTTCTCCATCCATTGAAAAAGTTTTCGTTTCTAGGTTCCGTCCATATTAAAATTCAATACGCGCTTAGCCTCCCACGATCGCTCTGAAGTGTAACCTTGATCAGTTAGGCGCATTTAATATCATTATTTGATTATGCCGTATTTCTAAACTCGAAAATTTTGTTTTTGTATTCAATTAACAAACTCCTCGAGTTTTCGATCATTTCTGAATACAAAAATCAACTCACGTAACCTGGCGATTGCAATGACTATCAAATTTCGATATGAAAACGAAATACTCTTTTAATAGATCTCTATAATGTGTGAAGTGTGCCAAAGTTGATGGGAATATTCTTAGCACCAAATGAACATCCTGTCAGCCTTTATTTTTTCGTCAATCACTTTTTTTTGATAAGTCATTCTGAAGGAATTGATACGGCAATATGGGTAGGTAAATACATGATAGCGGTATTTTTGAGAAGGGCACAAAGGAAACATGAAATGCATATAATATAACACCGTACATGTTGTCCAAATTGAACACTTGCGAGCCTAAATGAAATGCTGACCTTTTGAACTCAACTTCGAAATGAATTGCATCTCTCACAACTGACTGAAAAGCGATGTGTCTAAAAATGGCTTTTGTTGAAACAGCGTTCGTTTCTGTCATATGGTTGGATGATAAATATGTTGAGCAGCTTCAAAGGACCATGGGTTTCACACTGAAATACCTATTCTAACTTTTATGAAAAATCCGTATTATACAGACAGACAATTAATGAAAATCTACGAGCTACTAATATCCTGTTTAAATTCCTTTCATTGTGTGAACTATTTGAAGAATGTATTCAGTTCATTTTAAATATAGTTGGATTTCTCCGAATCTCGTCAGGTGATCCAGGAAAATTTGTTTGAAATACCGGTTTCAACAGAGAATATGTTAGTTCTTCCCTTGAAAATAGTAAGAACATTTATTATTAGTTGAAATAAAGAGACTGGTTAACGTTTAGGCAAACGAGAGAATGTGAAGATGGAGAGATGAGGATACAAAACTTTAATTGATATACGAGGTTCGTGCAATAAATTCTAACAAGAGATGACGTTATTATCATTAAACATGAATGTCATCGAAGAATATCAGAAGACAATAGAAGAGAATCTTGAAAACCCTGATGAAATTAGCATTTAAAAATTAAACGACAACATAGTCAAATCAATCAACGAAGCTCAGAAAAAACATTGCCCGAAATCAATGAATAACGAGGGGAAGTTAACGACGTATACTAAACAAATAATGAAACAAAGAAGAGAACTGCTAGGAAGACTTCACATCATAGAGACCAAATAAGACAACTAAGCAAAGATATAACAAAAGCTGTAAGAGCCGATGTCAGAAAATACAATAAAAAATGGATAACCAAAACCATAGAAGAAAATAAAAACATGAAAATACTTCAAAACAAACTGAGTTTGGGAAAAACAGAAATAGTTAAATTACAAAATGAAAGGGGTGAAGTAACAAACGACAGAAGGGAAATAATCACAATTGTCGAAAATTTCTATACCAGCTTATATAGTGACCAACACCAAGCCGGAATATTAAAAAATGCACCTCCTTTACCTCATATAGTAAACCAGGGATCAGAAGATATTCCAGCAATAACTGAAAATGAAGTTTTAAGATCGCTTAACGAAATGAAGAACAATAAAGCACCAGGTGAAGACGGCATCGTTGCAGAAGCTATAAAAATGGGAGGAAAACAACTACTTAAGTCCATAACTCGACTTTTCAACAAATGTCATCATTGTTATTATGCACAAAAAGGGTAATATCACCGACCTACAAAACTACAGACCAATTAGTCTGCTTACACATCTTTATAAGCTTTTTACTAAAATCATAACAGCGAGACTTACGAACAAACTGGATTTATATCAGCCAAGAGAACAAGCGGGCTTTAGAGCTGGATATGGAACAAACGACCACTTACAGGTTATAAAGCCACTGATAGAAAAATGTGTGGAATACAATAAACCTCTTGTACTCACGTTTGTAGATTATGAAAAAGCGTTCGATTCCATAAATCACTACGAAATGCTTAAAGCTCTTGCCGACTGTCGTACAGATCATCGATATATCTCCCTACTACGACATATCTACGAACACGCAACAGCAAAAGTGAGACTTCACGAAGAAACAAACCAGTTTAAAATCGAAAGGGGTGTCCGTCAGGGCGATACAATATCTCCCAAGCTCTTCACAACTTTATTAGAGTATATGTTTAAAAAGCTCGAAATGGGAAATAGAGGCATACGTGTGGATGGGGAAATGCTAAATCACCTGCGTTTCGCCGACGATATTGTGTTGATCTCAGATAGCCTAGATGAGGCATACGAAATGCTCTCAGAGTTGTCAAGTATCTCCCAACAAGTTGGATTAAAGATCAATACCGCTAAAACAGAATTCATGACTAACTTAGTCCCCAGCTGTAGCTTAAAACTAAGGGAAAAAGAAATCCAATTTGTAACCTCATATAAATATTTAGGGCACGAAATACGAATTGGAAGAGACAACCAGACCTGTGAACTAAGCAGACGAATAGGACTGACCTGGGCTGCTTTCGGAAAATTACGACACATTTTCAAGTCTGATATTCCAATAAGTCTTAAACGCAAAGTTTATGATCAATGTGTCCTTCCGGTACTGACATATGGCTCCGAAACACTTACACTTGCCCAAAGGACTGTCAACAGAATAAAAGTGACCCAACGAGCCATGGAAAGATCCATGTTGGGAATAAGCCCACATTTAAAATGGAACTGGGCAGGCCATGTCACAAGAATGTCAGACAACAAATGGTCAAAAAGGATATTGGAGTGGCGCCCTAGACACGAATCCTTCAGAAGCAGAGGCAGACCGCGAACAAGATGGACGGACGACATAAAAAGGATCTCCACAAATTGGATTCAGGATACCCAAGACCGGTCAAATTGGAAAAGGTTAAGAGAGGCCTATGTCCAGCTGTGGACGAGATGAGGCTGTGAAAGAAGATGAATGTCACGAATAGGAGCAACATACTGCAGTTTCGATTTCGTTTGACCTCGTATGTGTTGCACACCCATTCAAAACACCAAGCTTCTCTTCAGTTAATCGATCTGGTGGTGGTTAATGGAGTAACGACTGAATCTTTTCAGGTTAATACCATCAGTGCATGTCACTGAATTCACACTTGGAGAAGATATCAGAGTGGGGCCAGATGAACTTGGTCAATTTTAACAGAAAAGCCACTGCTGGAGAACCTCCTCTAATCATGCAAGGACATCGAGTTTCTTGATCTTGTATCAGCCATTGCCAAATCTGCCTCTGCTAAACTTAGTTCTTTTCAGGGGTAAATAGTACTTCACGCCATCACAGTTCATGATTTCATACAAAGCAATGATGCGACCCAGCCTGGAATACTGTTCCTATGTGTGAACCTTAACATTCATTACATCTATTGGATAGTCTCTAAGAAGAGATCAGTGCGCCCCAATTGATCAACCGGAGGACACGAGTGATATGCAGCTTCTGGCACAAATGCGGCAGGTTGCTGATCTTTCTTTTTTCAGTCGGTACTTTTATGGTAAATGCTCTAAAGAACTGAAAGCCTTGGTTCCAGAAATAATCCAGTTCCAAAGAGAAACCAGACTCGCCACGTATGTCACTCTGTAAAAATTCCTTTGTTTACAGGGCTACTGTGTTGTGGAACTTGCTTTGACTGTTATCTTTCCGATAACTTTCAATTTGGCCCTCTTTAGGAAGCGTGACGTAAACACAAACATTAAATATTCTTCCATAGAGTTGAGAATGAAAAAAAACTTGGGCAACCATTTATATTTTAGAGCCTTGGCTTCCATGTGGGTTTTCCAAGTTGAACCAAATCTGGTGAAAGTCTTTCGTGGACCAGTAGGTCGAATTGATGAGCTCCGTACAGCCCTGATTTGGAATCATGTACCAAGGTATCGCAAAAGTATGGAAACCCATATGTAACTTGTCAGGGACACATTTATTGGAAAAATGTCTACTAAAAAAGTTTCAGGATTTTTCCCTGGCTACCTGAGGGTGACCTTAAATTCGAACTTGACCATGACCTTCAGGTCTATTTCAAGGTTAAATTTGATTTTCCAAACAGGATCCCCTAGTTTTTATTACTGGTTTGAAAAGAGGTGAAACCGCAAAAAGTAACTGTTTCGCAATCATTCTAAGTGTAGCGTAGAGTAGAGTAGAGCGCAACAGTGCTTCCTTGGTGAGTTACACAGGAGTTTCCATACATTCTACTCTCTGTGTAATAAATAGTATTTATCGGATGTTCCGTAAAAAACGCATAAAGCTATAGCTCTTACAGTTCATGATTGATTTCAATGAAATAAAAACCGAATTGCACACCCAATATTTATTGCATCTATTGGATAGTGTCCACAAGAGTGCAGTGCACCTCAGTGACCACCCGGAGATCAACAGTGATCTCCAATCTCTTGCTCAAAGGCGGCTGGTTGCTGATCTTCCCCTTTTTTTATATATACTTCCATGGTAAACGCTCTGAAGAACTGAAAGGCTTGGTCCGGGAAATAATCCACTTCCAAAGATAAACACTCATCAGTGGAAGGTCCAACTAGCACAGCCACGTACCTCTCAATATAAACATTATTTTGTTTACAGGACTAGTGTGCTGTGGAACTCGCTTCTATTGAACATCTTTCCGATTACTCATAATTTGGCCCTCTTCAAGAAACGAGTGAAAATAATTCCTTCCAAGAGTTGAGAATGAAAAGAAAAAAAAGCCAGACTGAGACAAGTAGGTGGCAGTCTGGCTTGTTGTTGTGAATGTATGTGCAAAAACTATCGAGGTCAAACGTGGCTCGGAGATTCTGGTATTCTAATGGCAATATAAAAAAATCAACTCAAGTTGCAGTTTCAGGGAGAGGTAAAGAACTAGCTGAAATGATTTCTGATATTCGAAAAGCTTGAGTTTCGGGAAGCATTTTCTTTTTCAGAAAATTTATGAAATCGTTTGTAGAAAGTTTTTAACCTATTCTTATATCTAGGATAAGATGTTAATGTCGCAATTTGTTGTAACACTCTTCATGAAAATTGCTATGCACGCAAGTTGCAAACTGAACAATTGATGATCAAAGTTTTCGAATGGTTATAAACTGCAACATGATTAATTAAAATTAAAAATAAAATGGCATATCGCATATAAATCATTCACTCCGCTTTTGTCAGTTGCAGAAGTCATTTTGAAACTCTTTTATCAGCTAATTACAGAATATAGTAAATGACATGCATCAAAGACAAAACAATCGATGAAATATAAAAAATGAAAGGAAGAAAATTAATGAATATCTTGACGTCTATTGTCGTGATTGGTAGGCAAATGAATCCTTTAATTAAACCATTCAACATATTTGAACCCAACAGAATCTTCTATTAGAAACCAATATCTTTTAACAAAGGACTGTAGAGTCATTTACAACTTAAATGAAAGTAATCAATAATTTTCATTCTTTTCCAGTTAAGAAATCGTTATTGACAGTTAAGTTTCTCATAGCAATATGTTTAAGTTTTTCAAAATATTTAATGAAGAAACCATAAATAAAATAGAAATATTTTTATAGTTCGGTTTTAGAATATAGGGTCTGATCACATTAAATAATGGCTCGCTTTGGAAAAAAACACATTTTATAAGTAGAATTTTAGTTGTTCTCCTGGATCATGAAATTAACCAGAACCGATATTTTCGAAAATCTACCATAAGCTGCTAATCTATAGAAGATTTTGCCTTGCTAGGTGAAAAGTAACATATTCTTACCGTCATTATCTTTTCATACGATAGCAAAGTAATTCTATTTATTTATCATTATAAATTTTGTTTTGAATATCGAACAAAATCACAAACTTTATTGCTTTATTACATGAAAAGTTTCATTACTATGAACCGAACAGTGTAAAATCACAAAATCTGTAGTTTCTGTTTCATTTCACCTACACATTAATTTAAATTTCGTAAAACAAAATGAATCAGTTCTTTTATACTATATTTCATGTTATTGATGTTATTTTTGATTTTTCTCACTAGTTTCATCATTACTGATCGATGATAAACACAGAGGTGCTCTATTATAATTATAAATGGTAATTAAGAAATATTTTTACGACTAAATTATTATAAGATCGACAATAATCGATACGTTTTGAATATCGAACAAAATTTCAAACTTAATTAGCTTTATTGAATGAATAGTTTTATAATTATGAACCGAACAGAGTAAAATCTCCAATTTGTAGTTTAAGTTTTGTTTCTCATACACATTAATGTAAATTTCGAAAAGAAACACAATATATCCACCTTTTGTTCGAACTTCTTTCCCGAATGATATTAAACTCCTTTGCGATTATAAAGTTAATTATTTACTAATGAAATATCAATCAATAATAAGAAAACTATCATTATTATTGGTTGAGGTCAAATAGAATGGTGCTTTATCATAATAGGTATGACGAAAGATTTTGAAATCCTCTTCCGTAATGCGGATGCACATCTACTGTTTACAACGAAACCTTTATGTCGGTAATAAACTAAAGTTTTTGGAAGTTTGAAGCCATTTTTATAATCATTTTTAAATATTGCGCGAAAACAACTCGCCGTGTCATGGCGTCGTCTGTGACGTCATACTTACGTAAACGTCAAATTTGTTTACGCGCATCTAGACAGCAAAGTAAACAAACGTTGCGCATTTCTTGTGTTAAAAATGAATTCTGAAGTTTATAAGTGATGTGCAGTACCTCAGTGCAAAAATACATCAATAACGACACCCAACAAGGTGTTTGTACATGTCCCATACAAGAAAATAATAAGAGATAAATGGTTAATGCTTGCACGGCGAAACCCGAACGATGTGAAGACAAATTCGCCGCTTATTTCTGTGAAGATCACTTTGATGTGATTATGTTATCATGTATTGATAGATTTTTAACTTAATGTTTGTTGAAATGTAGAGGCTATGGAATAACTAGTCATTTATTGAGGTTATGTTTCTGTTAGTCTTGGTTATCATTCTTATTATCAATTCTAATTGTTACCTTTGCAGTTTTCAGTTGCCAAATGATATGGAAAATTATATGGAATACCATGTAATGGGGTCGGTATCACAAATACGTATGAAACCAGGATGTATGCCCACAAAATGTACTTGCCAACCAGACAGGAAAGCACAAACATCTAACACAACAGAGCGACCCTACATAGTTCAAAAACGAAGGATGCTGATTCTTAAGAGTGTGAAAAGCAATTTGAAGAAAGTACTATAGTTAAAGAGCCATCAAGTTCAAAAGAAACTGCATCTTGTAGTTCAGGTATAGTTTACTAACTTATTTATTAGAATGTTGATTCAGTATTATTGCATATATTGTTGGTATACTTAGGCCCGTATTACAGATTATCTTATATAGCGGCATACCTTTGTATAAATCTCAAGAAATGATCTACGTTTGAGATTCATTCTGTGATACCGGCTATAAAACTACATAGATTTTTTTGTAACCTTGTAATCTGTGTTCATAATTATAACATTCGACATAACAAAACATTGTTTTACAGTTCAGCAGATTGTTGCCGAAGTTCCCCAATTACCACCAAGAATGTTGTATAAAGCAATTCAATTACACATATGTAAAACATTTAGAAGTAAAGCTAACCAACCAAAAGTTAATTTGGCTAATCAGATGACATCACCATTGAAGCCATGTCTACATTCTGTTTCTACATCACCGTTTAAATTCAAGCATGATGTTAATAGTAACCCATCGAGACCAAGTATAAATGTTTCGAGTATGTATGTTAGGTAATAACTCTACAATAGCAAACATATTTCATACTGCAAGGGAGCTAACCTCAAAAATAATGACAAGTTTATTGTAAAAATAACCTATGAAAGTAAAACAAAATAAACTTCTACAAGTTTAAAACGAGTCTGATTACAACTTGGTTATATTTGTATCTAGTGTTGAAGATAAATACAAATAAAATATACTTACAAAGAGGTATTCACGTTTTTAAATTCGGACGAGCAAAATTCTTCTTGTTGCGAGGAACTCGCCCAACATCAATAAATCGATCCTTGGCAAATTTGAGTCGTTTGCCTTAACAAAGCCTGGTTCCATTGTTATAGATATATTCGTGTCGTAAAGTCGATAAATCACAAAAACAAATATAAAATCAATCGTAACGCGCAATCAGTAGTAGGTAATCAAAACACAGTGAAGCTTACAAAAGTATGACGTCATGCGCTGTGATTGGCGTTTCAGTCAAAATGGCCGACTGAAGCATTTCACTCTTTTATTTTATTGAAAATCTTATTAATCTCAATTTTTTAAATAAAACTAAATCAGTTTTTTTAATCCTTTGAATGTGTATTGTGCCCTAACGTCATTAACTCTTTGATTATGTCATACTATCGTCACGCCTATTCTAAATGGTAATTAAAAACTATTTTCGCGTCTGAATTATGATAAGATCGACAATTATCAATTTGCTCTGAATATTGAACAAAACTACAAACTTAATTAGCATTATTGAATGACTAGTTTCATTACTATGAACCGAACAGTGCAAAATCTCGAAATCTGTTTTATTTCAGTTTCATTTCACATACACATTAATGCAAATTTCGTAAAACAAATACAATATATCGACCATTTGTTGAAACTCCATTCCCGAATTCTACGGAACTCCTTTGCGATTATAAAGTTAATTATTTTTTAATGAGATGGAATAATAAAATGTTGAACTGAAAACAGAATGAATCAGTGTTTCTATTGTACGTTTTATGTTTCTGCTGGAATTTTTCGATTTTCTACACTAGTTTCATTATTATTTACTGATGACAAACAGTGGTGCATTATTATAATTCTAAATCGTTGAGAAATACTTGTGCGTCTAAATTATTTTAACATCGACAATAATCATTTAGTTTTGAATATCAAAACCAAATTACAAACTTAATTAGCTTTATTGAATGAAAAGTTTCATTATTATGAACCGAAGTATGTGAAACCTTGAAATCGGAGGTTTCTGTTGTTTCAGTTATATTTCTCATTCCCATTAACGTAGATTTCGAGAAGCAAACAATACATCGAACACTTATTAACGTTTGATTCCTCAATAATACGAAACTCCTTTGCGATTATAAAATTAATTATTTTTTTAATGAGAAAGAATGACAAAGTGTTGAACTGAAAATAAAATGAATCTGCTCTTTCATCCTACTTGATATATTCGTGTGGAATTTATTTAACGTGAAATAACACGGTGAATCACCAATTAGTGCTAAATATAAATCAGTAATTGGTTTAGTTCAATTTCGCAATGCATCTAAGGAAACCGTTACCAAAATTAATCGCATTCGTGAAATCTATGAAATTAATCCCTATGCAATTTCATACGGAATAAGCCACAGATTACATAGAAAAACATTAAACGATGTTATTTGGCGAGCGCATTTCTGACTAGTTTGACTGATTTAAATCTTTCTTGCTTTTAAATGCAATTTTTAAATTAAAAAAAGGAACATTCCTCTGAAAATTTTCGAATTCGGGAGATAGTAAACGTTCTTTTCTAATGCGATTTTCGTATGAACGATGATCTTAACATACGTTTCGAGTAAGACGCGCAAGAAGTGATGATTTTCTTATTAATTTTGTTGAAAAATGAGTGCACATCTGTTAATAGCGACCCACGCTCTGGACAGCCTTCGATGGCAAAAACAAACGATAACATCGAACGTGACTGCAATCGATGAAGATTGTCGGTTAACTAGAATCTAATCTCGGAGTACCGAAAAGCAGCGTTTCAAGAATTTGAACTGACAATTTGCTGATGGTGTGCATGTTTGGGTGCTGGAGAATTGTTGACAGTGTAGAAAAATTGTTGCATTGTTGTTATGAATCTGAAATCAAACAACAATTTTCCTAGTGAAGCATCCTCCGAAAGAAAGACTTCCAAGTACCAGCGTAGTAATCGAATTTCGGGCTCTGTATACTCCTGCTTTTACTCTAATCTAACTTGCGGCTTTCAGCTGTTTTTTCTTGAAATTGCCGCATTTAAGGAGTCAATTTGATGAAAAACAAACGATTGAAACAAAAGCGACGAACGCATTGCGACGATATAAAAAAACAAGTACCATAACTGCTCTCAGAACAGAAAAGGTCATGGTATCTTGTTTTTAAGTCAGATGGGGACTACTTTGAAGGACGACACGAGCCAAACAACAGAAAATCACTCCAATATGGAGGTAGCTCGGATACTCTTCAAACGACCCTCGTACTTATAACTCACATTTGAAACACTTGGTTCTATGCAATACAAAAACAAAAAGAGTGAAGTTGGAAACATAACTTCCTGTAAGATGAGCGTATAGCGAGACAAAATTGAGCGAGTTACAAAGGTTTGAAACGCTAATAAAATCTCGATTTACGTGCACCAAAAACAGAAACATGTCGGCATTAAATGTTTTATTGTGAATTTTTCACCCTTTGATGTTTAGCGCGTTTCGAAACGTAAGGACCTAAACGGATCGTCAAGAAATTTTTCGTTTTACCATGAAACATGGTCACATTTATGACCCATCGGAATTCATTGAATCTTTTCGGCGTATGTAGGAAGTAACAAAGACAAACTAAATTGATGAAAGTGTGCAGACTATTTTATTTAATTATGGAAAATAAGAACAGATCATTCAATTATAATTTTTCACTTCTGAGAGAATTCGGTTGTTTCTGCATCTATATTAATATAGGGTGTTCGCTCTAGAAGTATCTGGGAAACAGGTTTATAGATCAATTTCAAATCCTAGGATAATACAGGGTGTTGCATAATAGTATGTCACAACTTGAGGGGGTAAATCTATGTGCAATTTCAAGAAAAAAAGTTCATATAAACATAGGTCCACAAAAGCTTCGTTACCGAGCTACAGAGTGTTGAAATTTCCGGAAAAATTGTTTTTTTCTTCAAAACTCATGCAGTTTTTGAGATATTCAGCCCAAATGTGGAATGCATATTTTTTACAGCCTCCATCATTACACGTCTTAAATTTAAACTAGAATCTACAAGGTGTTTTCTTTTCCGGAGCCATGTGTTTTTTTGTCCTTTCGAACTTTTTTGGCAGTACACCACTGATCATCGTACAATCAAATTTCGTCATCTTCGTTCAACTTTTTTTACATTTGAAATTTTTTCGTAACTCCGACCGTTCTCGAGCAAAGAATTATTTAACGATTGTATGGATTCGCTAAATTGAAAACACTTCTAATTAAAAAAATAACTAGTAGGCTACCCAAACGAAATAACAGACTCGCCCACAGTAGAATCTGATTCAGCTTTTATATTGGTTAGGCAAATAAAAATATCACATGACATAACAACTTTCTTCCATAGCTGCCAAACAAATTCCAAACAACTAACCATCTTCGAAGTTGAAACATGCATTATAGATTATCTTCTAACACAGTAATATTTTTCAAACAACCAACTCCAGATCAGGGCAGGTACATTTGGGACCGCCCTCGTACTACTTAAGAAAGAATACAAATGATGAACATATTTGATAATAGTATAATAGAAAATCTCAAATACTGTCATGAATACGAGAACAATACAACCTTTTCGTCGATGTCGATATTATTTTCAAGTGGGTCTGAGGATGATTCAAAAATACGGTCACCCTGCAAACCCAGAAGAGGAGTTCTATTATTGATGGTTCACTTTTTCATGGTCGAATATTACTAGCGTATAAAATCTTCAAAATGGCGTAAAGTCATCGAGACCCTCTCCGTAAAAAGGGGTTGAACCCTTCTTGTAGGTCGTTCAGAAATGAAGCTGTATGTTCCGGTCAGTCAAGTGTCAATTCAATTCTGCTGGATGGATTGGGGTTCCAGCCCAGGAAGAACTATACTTATTGACAAGTCTCCAAATATAGCATTTTTAATGATTAACTCAGTGGTGAAATCAGTTGTTGCCAAGCAACTCCCCATCGATCAGGTCGTAGCAGAGGGATTCTTAATACTTCACCAATTTGCCAAGATTTGTAATTCAAAAACTACCCAGCCGATTCCTACTTATACATTTTACGTATAAGATCTCCGTTAACTCCTTTATTTTGGGGCTGCTTGAACTTGGGAGGCAGCAGCAAGACCAAACCAGTGTCGGCACCGAAAGTTTTGTGCAAGTTGATTATAGCAAAAAAAAAATTCGTGATATAGCTTCAACGTTACAGTTCTCGGATATTTTATTGTAGTCGTGCTATTGCTTTGCTTTTCGCCGAATTTCATGATTCAACCGTATCAAACGTAGTGAGAGTGAGCTCTGTCTCTCGCATGCGTCATATATTCGAAATTAGCAGGTTGAAGGAGAAGATATTAAATTCAATATAACAAAAATGGAAATATTTTACGCCTTGATTCCTAGCGTTCATATATCTAGATCATAGGTTCCCAAACTTTTTTGTGTCGTAGACCCCTTGCCATATTTTTCGGGTTTGGGTAGACCAACTTACCTGATATTGGTTTTTTGTAAATTCAAATTCCGAACTGTAGTGAAGATAAGTGTCAAAAAATTTAAGTAAAAACACATGTCAAAAATTAAGCATATTAAATTTTGCAAACAAATTTGTTAAATAGGCGATGTCTGTTTTCCACTCCTTAAATTTTCTCTTTAGTATATATATATATATATATATATATATATATATATATATATATATATATATATATATATATATATATATATATATATATATATATATATATATATATATATATGACGAATGTCATACTTTTCGAACAAATTTTTTCGCAAATTTTTCTTTAAATTAAACAAGTTCCATATTGGGACCATAATGATTCTAAAACATCTAAAGATCATAATCGGCATCACTTGGAAGACTGAACCTGGCCATCGGGGCTCTCTCGGTCAAACAGAGATGGAATTTGAGGAAATATCGCAGGTTATGTAATTTTTTTATTATCTTCTTAGTCCTTTTCATGACCTTGCTCGCTATGTAAAATCTTTTCTTAGATTTGTTTAGACATATAAGAAGTATGATTGTTGAAATATTTTTCTGCTGGTTTTCTTTCTCCACTGTTACAGATTCCTGTCCCAAACCCCCTTCCTTTCACCCTTGTCTTCGTTTGGAAATCATGGAATGCAAGAGAGAATGAAGTAGCTAAGCAGAAAAATCTTTGGTACTCGTTATGTACACACGACACTAATACAACATAAACAGACAAGCTATAGCTAGTGCAATAGCTACAGGGAAACGAGTTTTTTCCTCAGGTTTTTTCACTCGTTTATTGAATCATATACAAGATAGTATGGTTCCCTTGTTACATTTCCTGAGCTCACACTTGTTTTTTCTGACACACACCAAAATTATAGATATAAGCATTTATTGTAAATAAAATTATTCAAATTTTTGTAAATCCTCTCTTTTCAAAAGAATATATATGTATATATATCTTTAGTATTCAGAAATTCTAAAATAGTCAAGTGCAAAAAATCTTGTTAAACATAAGCCTTTCGACAGCTAGCGTACTTCAGTGTGAAGGAGTAATAGATGAAAGTGTTCGTCATTTTCTCCACATAACTGTGCAACTAACCATGTATTCAACGCGTTACTTCTGATTCGGTTTACTTCATCAATGACTAATTGGAGAGATTCATGCAATCTAACACTCAAATTTTTCGCAAGTAAATGTTGTCGATGGATGATGCAATATATTGCTAACACCCCTGACACATTTTGTTTTAAATAGCTTATAAATCCACGATAACCTCCAGGAGCTCCATCTGTAGCTACTGTTATTATATTTGATGAAGGGATTGCTTTTTCAATGAAGTAATCCTTCAAAACATGCAATATTGATTTACCTTCCTCGTAGATTTCTTGATTCATAACAAAACGAACATATGCCAATAATAATGCTGCATTACCAGGTAAAGTTGAATCGTCTAGTTGTATAGAAAAATGGGTCGTTTGCAAATAATTACACAAGAAGGTTTTAATATCAGAACTCATTTCATCAATACGTCTTTCAACAGTATTATTGCTCAATGGAATTCTTTTAATGATATCTGATGCAGGTTTGTGTAAAACAGTTTTTAAAACCTCTTCAACGGCTGGCAAAATTAACTTCTCTCCGATAGTATGCGGTTTTCTGGATTTTGCTATAAGTAGCGAGATATTGTAAGACGCCCGCAAACCATCATCGTTTCTTTGTAACGTCGAAGCGAACATTCTGTCCAGTGTGGGTCTCTTCTGAAGTGTATCTTTGAGTGTTTGAAAGTATTTCAAATCTTTATCTGTTTTATCAGGGTGACATCTTCTCAGATGATCGTGCAGCTTAGGTGGTTTTATAGCGTCATTAATCAAAACTTTGTTGCACAAAAGGCACATATGCAATTGTTTGTCCGGCAATGATGGAATGATGTCAAATTTCAAATAATCAACACTGTACTGTCTACATTTCCTTTTAGATTCGGACATGGCATTAGTCATCTGTGGACAAAATTACATTATTTAAATGATTAAAGACATAAACACCAACAGCTGTATATTAAAAAAACGTTTTAGATTTTTCCGAAAACTCCATAATCCGAACATCTTCTTGCAGCAATTAGTTCGAATTACGGAGGTTGCACTGTAATTATATTACCCGATTGATAAAACTTTCAAAAAGAAATTATTGAGGAGTACTCGTGTAATTCTGCATGATTGAATATTAAACTACTAATAACTGAAGTCATGATTGGCGTAATTTATCATTCTTTTCTAACTACGAGTACAAAACTAAAATTTAATAAAAAATAATGTACTTACTTTTCTTCGGCACTCTCAAACAAAGTAACACTGATTCACTGTAATTTGTGTGATAAACTACCTGTTTATATTTTTTAAAATATTTTCTTAGCACTTTATTTTTCAAGATTCAGGAAACGAATGAACGTATTTGTCCCACATTCGTATTGGTAGAGTGACGAATTGAACAAGTCAGTACAAGTTAGCGAAGCTCTGAAACTGCTTGTAGAATATGATACTGGTATTTCATTATGTACAGGTTTTTACAAGTTCAAAATGTATTGCGACTACAAAGCGAATGCCGACATTCTACAACTTACACAATTTTATAAAATTATATAATAAATTTCTTACTTCATAGGTACTTTTATAAATATTGTATATGTCTTTATATTATAAGATAGTATGATGTAAGTAAATAGGTACTATCAGTGTTCGTGTTGAGATCCAATATCGTGGACCCCCATTTTTCATTTCATGGATCCTCAATTTTCTTTTAATTTTTTCGCTGACGTAGACCCCTTGCAAGTTGTCATAGACCCCTGGGGGTCGATATAGACCACTTTGGGAATCACTGATCTAGATAATAACCGTGTTGCGCTGCTTGATCGCAGTGATCTTACTTCTTCACTCATTGATAGCTAGCTAATGTTTGTTAACAACAGTTGGATTATCCCAAGTGTATCAATGAAGTTGAGGTTTCGAAGATATCCTCCGTAATTCTAATAACTATTTCTATTACCATCCTTAGGAATGAATTAATAACTGTAGTCATCTTCAAGTCTTTCCATTTTGTGCTTTACGAGGATGGTCTGAAAAGTTTTTTTCGCAAATAAAAGCAGAATTTTCATTGTTCATCTGTTGATAGTTACTCACCAAAGTTTCAGCCAATTTGGACGCGCAACTGTTATGGAACAGTCGTTTGAGAGAATTGATGTGAGTGTTTTCGGGAAAATGGACGAAATCGAGTATCGAGCTGTCATTAAATATTTGTTTTCGAAAAGCAATACGTCTATGCAAATTGAATATGAGTTGGATTCTGTATATGGGGACTCTGCACCATCATTTACCACAGTAACCGTAAGAGCATTCGGGACGTCCAACAACTTCTACTACTGACGAAAGTTCGCCAAAAATCACTGATTGGTGCTAGACGACCGCCGAATTAGAGTGAGAGAGATAGCGTTTGCTCACGTTTGACCAGAAACGTGTTCGAATCAACATTTCCAACGCTCGAATCGAAGTTTTGATGCCGATTAATCACTGTAGATGAAACTTGGATACACCATTGTACGCCCGAAACAAAAAGACAGTCCAAACAGTGGACTTCATGGGGAACCCGATGAAAAAAAAGCAGAAACTGTTTTTTCCGCTAAGAATGTGATGGCGACTGTTTTTTTTGGGATAGTCATGGACTTATTTTAATTGGCTATCTTCAAAGAGGAAAAACCATAACAGGAGGATACTACGCATCATTACTTGACAAGCTAAAATCCTGTCTCATCAAAACAACGCTCCTTCTCACACCCCAGCAGTTGCCATGTCGAAAATCCACGAATTATGGTTTGAAGTGCTTGATCATCCGCCTGACTCACCAGGTCTAACCCCAAGCGACTTCTTTTTGTTCCCTCATCTGAAAATTGCGCTCGGAGGTCAGAGATTTTCATTAAATGAAGAAAAAAACCTTCGTGAAGCACTATTCTGCAGAGACACGCCGACTACTAATTGGACGAGTTAAAGAGATGGGAAAAGAGTGCAGGGTTACAAGGAAACCATATTGCAAAATAAAAAAATTATTCAGAAAAAATGTCTAGATCGGAAACTTTTCAGACTACCCTCGTAGATATGATGGAATACATTCCGATCATTTATATATTGAGATTAAATGCCAAATTTTCAAAATGAATTTGTATTTTATAGAAATATTATCTGGCTGGACTGACTATCCAAATTTCAAAGAGTTAATAACGAAACTAGGAAAAAATTGGACAAATAAGCCAAGTTTATATACTAGCAGCATTTCATTTTTCTTTACATTGTGAGTTTAAAAAAACGTGCACGTCACTGAGCGATTGTTCAAACCACGCGTTTAATAACCCAATTTCTCGAGAATGAAAGAGAAATATATTCAGATGACATGCCACGAAAATTGCTATTCTTCCTGATACAACGAAAATATCTCATCCTAGGTGAGTGCATTGGATCTCAATGAACACAAACTGTTTTATTTGCTTCTCAACTCTTTGTTTTCCAAATATCTGTTCCACTCAAAGTTCATATTATCCAGTTATGAATTGTGTTGTTTTGTAAGACTGATTTCGTGGTCAGCTTTCGAAGCATAATTTGATGCTGAGAGATTTACACAAACAGTGGACTTCGTAGAATTTCACTACTTTCTGCCAAATGTATTTATCGTCTATATGAGAATTATGAGGAACTTCTTAGCATAAAATCATTCATTTATGTCTGAACCATTCGTAAGAATGCGAACAGCTTTGTTTTTCTTAGATAATATCCTATTTTTATATATTTTTCTTGAATATGTTGAATAACATGAAAAGCGATATTTGTTTAGGATAAATTATTCAAAAATTCACTACCTCTTCTTAATACACCACAAACGTATTAAATGCTGTTGAAAGGACTTGCGCACACTAATATTACTGAGTATGGGGATGGCATGGCAGTTAGATGGACCACCCAGGTCATTAAGATCGAAAGGAAATTGTGAGATGTGAGATATCCAGTACTTCAACGTCGAGGGTTGAGATGTAGAACTATCGACCAGGTATCATAGAATAATACTTTGGGCTGCGTTCGAACATACGATATCGGTATGCGAAGAAAGTTACCATTTCGCATAAAAGGCGATTGAACAGAATACTAATCGTGAACGCTAAACTCTACTGGAGGAAGGTGCTGTTCTACCACTGCTGAACGTTGATGCCAACTTCAGAACAAGAATATATCCACTGGTATTATGTTTTCCAATGAAAATATAATTGAAAAAAGCCAGTTCCACAAATCTATTGTAGAATAATTCTTTTCGGTAATAAAACAGACATTAATTCGGTAATTTGTTCTTGACGATGAGCATTGCAAAAGAGAACGAAACAAGCAATAAATCATTTGCCGTTTCCGAGAATAATAATTATGCATCTTCCGATACAAGCCTTTGTTACACAGGACAAAACTTGTATGGTTACCTTCAAGAGAAACCAATAAAGTAACAGACCCTTCAGTCGCTCATTCAAAGAATTGTTCTTTCCAATTTTCAAGGAGAAAATTAAACTCTTCCTCAACTAAAGGAAAGTATAATATCATCTCAGTGAAGAAATATTGAACATCTTGGACGAGAAATTAGAAATTTTGAAGTAACTAAAATAACAAATGAAAGCAACAGTTTATCTTCTATATAAATTTCAAAACCTTGAAGTCTCTGAAAAAATAATGGGTTTTTTCATAATTACTTTTCATCTAAATGTTAATTGTTTACTGTATACCTGGCAAAGATAAGTCATGCATTTAAAACTAGAGAAAATTTCTATATCATTTTGCGGTTAAAACCAGAAATTGCATTTTCGGAGAAGTATAAGTTCTGTAACCGCGAATGGTGTACTGGCTGCATATTGAAGGATCCAACGATGCTTAAAGGGGGACCCACAAAATGGGAATTTTGTCATAACTTCTTCATTTGTTAACACTTTTAAATCACAGGGTCCAGCTTCTGTGAGTAGAGGGGTGGACTATTAGTGCCATATTATTTCTGGACGAAACTTGCTTTACGGAGAAAGCGGTATGGTCTGGCGCGTTTTCATGATAGAAAGACGCTTTTCTTTCAGATACACTTCCTCAATTTTTCCAAAACCCCTATGTACAATTTTTGGCTAACATTTTGACCCGGAAGATAGCTCTTCGCGAGCACAACACCTCTGCCATCAAAGAAACAAATGAGCATCGTCTTGATGTTTCACTTTACTTGGCGAGCTTTCTCGGGACGAGGAGAGCCAGATGCCTTCCACTGGTTCCATAGCTGCTTTTCCATTACTAATAATAACTTTCTATTTCAATTCAGAGTTCTGTGTGAGCTGATTTTGGAGCTCAAAACATGTCTGAAGTCGGCTGCCTTTACTCGCCTATGAGAAAGCGAGGGACAAATGCGGCATTTCTCATGTGCAAATCTTCAGCTAAGAACAACTGAATTGAACTTCATGATTTTCCAAGTATTTTACAATATTGATCAATGGATCGGCGATGGTATTCACGAACATTGATGTTGATGTTCTGGTCACTTCTTGAAGCTGAGAGGCGTCCTGAACGGGGTTGATCATCATTTGAGATTTAGGATCTGTAAGGGTCGTCACTATTCGACGAATCAAGTACGTGGAGTAGTACCGCTGTGAGCTAATACGGACTCGTTGACATGTCGGCGATGAAAGTCTCGCGCTACAATCGTGCAAGGTCGTTACTATGCAACTCGTGTCAAGTCTAACGATGGTGGAGCAATTAGTAAACATTCAATTGGTTTCTGAAGTGGTGAAATTCAATTGTTGTTTAAAGGAATATTTCAAGAATTTTATCATAGGTGTTAGATATTTTTCAGTGATGAAGTGACTGATGGCGAATTTCATCATTTCAGTATCGACATGTACCGAGTGTGCGTAACAGGAGATTTGAGACATAGGTATTATACAATGGTATCGGAGACTTGTGTTGCCTTGCGTACAAAAGCCCTAACCACGAGGGTGAAACAGGAGTTATAACCTGTAGGAATTTGAAAAAGACAAACAGACAAGCATGCAAGTTTGCAGAGAAATAAAATCGCAACACAAATGGGATTCAACATAACAAACTTTTATCACACATAACATCGCCAGAGCTGTTGATATTGGTGGTGTGATGAATTTGTTCCGGAACGCAACACGATCAATAACACTGGTCTACAATGGTTTTGTTGCCCTAGATATGAAAATGATTTTGGGTCTATTTATGCACACAATTCGTGAAACTATCAATGATTTTGTAGGATTTGCTCTGATTTCTTTTTAAGTCTTTATTTTCATTTTACATAACAAAAATCGTAAAACAAGAAACAAAATAACAGATATATTTATAATGTCAGTTATGTTTTGAGAAATTCGGATACATCGAAGTAAATAAAGAGGAAAATGTCGAAAATATATTTCATATTTCCATAAAACGCCTTTTATGAGCTTTTCTTCTATAATTTTTCAGGGGACAATCTCTTTCCAAAGACTAGCAGTAATCTGCCATCATGTGACAATCCCATCGACCTTGATACCTTTCTTCCATCACTTTTAGATCTTGATGAAACCGCTCTCCCTGTTCCTCACTATAATTTCCTAAATTATCCGGAAATTTATCTAGATGATTGCGGAGATGTGTGTAACTTAATACTCATATTTGCTCCTAAAGTCTGAAAGTTTGTCAGCATATTTTGCACAATTTCTTCATAATTTGCTGCTTTATGGTTACCTAGGAAATTTTCGACAACCAACACAAAACTTTTCCAAGCTTTACTTTCCGGAACAGTCATAACTTTGATAAAATCTGAGTCTTTCATCAATTGCCGTATTTGAGGACCATCAAATATTCCACCTTTCAATTTTTCCATACTAAGCTTCGGAAATTTTCTGCAAATGTAATTAAAACAATTTCCGTCTTTGTTCAACGCTTTACAAATTGCTTAATCATACCTAACTTAATATGTAATGGTGGAAGTATGATTTTGTCTCTGCTCACCAGCGGCTCCCTTATTACGTTGGCTTTACCGACAGTTAAAGAATTTCTGACAGGCTAAACATCTTGTTACCTAAGAAGTTGCTTTGCTCTACTATCCCACATACAAATAAAACAAGGGTATTTTGTATATCCACTTTGTTGGTCAAGTAAAAAATTAACCATTTTTAAATCCACACAGATCGGCCATTGATGCTCAGAGTATTTAATTTTCTCTAAAACTAATTTTACATTTTCATATTCTTCTTTGAGTTTTGTTGAATGGGCAATTGGAATTGATGCAAATTTATTTCCATTGTGCAATAAGACGCATTTTAAACTTCTTTTGCAACTATCAATAAGAAGGCGCCATTCAGTAGATTTGTACTCTTTTAAACCCATGTCTATAAGCAGCTTCGCGATATCATTACAATACACTAATCCTCCATTTTCACTAAAAAATTGTAATAAATCTTTTTCTCGCGTTCTGTAAGTTGTAATTGTTACTGTTGGTGCCAATAAATTTTTTTCTTTCAATCTTGAGGCTAACAGTTCTGATCCTTGTTTTGATAAATTGAGATCACGTATTAAATCACTGAGTTCATTTTGAGAAAATAACTTTGGCGTAGATGTTTCACCTTCCCATTCACTTCCACTAGTAGATGGTCCCGATTTCTGTGAATTTGGTAACATCATTGTTTCTGAGGGCATGCGAATTACTTTTGAAATGTATATGGGCCGGGGGAGATTTTCACTGTGTAGAACCGGACATTTCGTAGACTGTAAGTCTGGGTATCTCCACGTTTGATTTCGATTAAAACCTTTAACATCTACTACGCAAAAGTAACAATCATCTAAATGATTCGTAGGCTCCATCCAGATCATAGGAATACCAAAGTCTAATCCAGAACGTTCACCTTTTTTCCACAACCGTAAAGACTCAACACAGGACTTACAAACTTTATTAGGAACCCATGGTTTACCTAATTTGTCCATTTTGAAACCAAAATATTCAACATAAGTCTCCTTGACAAAGTCTGTGATATTTATTTTTTGTTTTTTTGGTATATAAACACCGCAAATATAACAAAATAAATCACTACAATATTTACACTTTCTTCGTGACGAACTCATATTTTAGACTAGAAGACAAATATATAAGAATGGACATTCAGTAATTGAAACAAAATATTAATCCATAACACTTTATCCAGATTTACGTGTATATGTACTTCAATATTGTCAAATAACTGAGATCTCAGCTGTTCTGTGGAGCAAGGGGTCTGAGAGTGGGGATCAGGTGATGTTTGTATGCGCGAAAAAGTTGCACAGAAGCCTAATCATGACTGGAAAATTAAATTTTATTTCTAACAAGCTTACAATTGTCCAAAATATAAGAAATGCAAAAATCATGAAAATACGAGCACATTGAGAACTTTCATGAATATATTCGTAATCTGGGCACTTGAAAACATAAAAATTTGCGATGATATCCAGGGCAACAAAAAAAAAATTTTTTTTGTAGAGGTGTGTAAGAAATTGCGCCGATACATTGAGCCACTAATATCAACCACTATTAACTTGAATACATAATAAATATCATCAAACAGCAGCCTAACTCATCTGATCTAGCCCCATGAGATTTTTATGTGTTTTGAACTTAAGATTGCTGTTTGGGTGACAGCGTCAAATGTAAAAGCGCGTATAAAAATTCTACTACAGATTGGAAAAGGTATATTTTGAAGTAGAAGAACCAATAATGATGAAGATTTAGAATTCTCAAATTTCTGGTACGTACTTTTTTCTCAGAAGTGACATCTGGTCGAAGAATGTACGCTCAATTTTCTCTAGTTGCCTAGTACGAACCTATTTTGCTCAAATGCTGCAGCAGCAATGTACTAGGTTTATTACAACCGTACTTTATATTGGCAGAAAACTTTCGAGCAGCAGCAAAGCGAGTATGAATAAAGCTTCAAGTTTCACCGTCTACAATTAATTTTGCCATCTTTTTTGAGTGAGATTTTTTACTTTCTCTAGGACTTGAAAATTCACTTGATTAGTTGATGGCAGTTTTATTCCGAAAAGGTAGGATAAGGCGGAGACGATTCCTTAATATATTCAGATAAGAACACGTAGTCCCGAATACCATTTGTTAAGCAAGTGACACTCTAACAAGCTGGACCAATTAGTGCAATCGATGAAGCACTACTTAATCAAAAGCTTTTTGTTGCCTTTCCACCTAACTTTAGATAATACTAATTATTCCTTGCCTCTATTGGATTAATTAGCACAATCGAGATATTCTGCAGACAATCTGAGATTTAAATTAAAACCAAATATGAATGGATTCCTGTTTGCAAAACAATGAAAACATCCCAGTCGTATTGAAACGATCTTGTGCCGTTGGGGTAGAAAAGTTCAGTATTCGTAAGAATATCCTCATTTCGAAACGAGCTAAGTTTTGAAACAGAAGTGTTGAAAACACATTTTAACCACACGAATTCTGCTTTTATGAAACACAATACGTAAATGAAACTTACAATTTTCGATAGATTTTTCCTGTTTCCAATACTTTTCAGCGAGAAGCAGAATATTTACGAGGGATGTCTTTTAAGTTTTGCATATAGAACTAGAATGAAACAATTGGGAACTTTTATGAATTCATTGTTTTTCGAAGTATTCTTCGCGAAGATTAATACACTTCTGTGTTCGTTGGAATCAATTTTGGAAGCAGTTATTCCAATCGTTTGATGCGACATTCAAAATGGCCTTTTGGAAGACATCAACAGCTACTTCTGAAGACTGAAACCTTTGACTACGCAGTCCGTTCTTGATTTTGGAAAGAGTAAAAGTAAAAAAAAAACCGTTAGAAATCAGGTCCGAACTATACGCAGGATGATGTGATAATCAAACAAACGTTGCTACTATCTTCTGGAGACACTCATGCCACGAGTGGCACTTATTTTCTGGCTCGTATGAAAAAATCTAAGATTTTTCAATATCAACTCACCGTTGCAGCTTTTTGTTCTTCGGTCAAGATGCGGTATTTTTTTTGTATTGATGTCTTCGAAATCCGCAATGACACCTCAATCTCTCAATGAGTTGCATGCCGATCTTCTTGTGTAATCTAACGCACAGCATCCACTTTTTCTTGAGTGACTACTGTTGTTGGTGCAACTGCCCTTGGATCGTCGCTAAGCTTATCCTTTTTGCGTTTAAATTCTTTATACTAACGGTAAACTGTTGACTGGTGTGGTGTTTCAATGCCGGAAGCAGAAACCAACTCGCCGAGACATTCATATGAGATAATTGCAGAAAATTATTGCTCACGGTTTAATTTGATCTTTCATCTAACTTGTCATCTTTGACAGTTTGCTGTGGTTTGAACACAGCACGCATAGAATTGAAATTTTGGATTTATAATAATGCAAATCATAAAAGACATCCCTCGTATATCAAATTGCAACAGTTTACTTTTTATTGATATTTGTTGTTGATGAATAACTATGTCTTCTGGTACACGTCCAAGATATTTATATAAACGGTTAGCGTTAATCCGGAAACAAAATGTACCTCGGGTCGACTTGAACAAAACTAGGGAATTTATTGAATGCTGTAGCGTGTTGGGATCACTTTATCAGAGAAATGCTTGGTGGTTAAGTTGTAGGTTAAAAGAAGGTATATCTCTCGATTTCGACCTTGACCACAAGGTCATTCGAAGATCAAATTCAAGGAGACTTACAAGAACTTGCAAAATGGTTCCTTGCAAATAAAAATATAAAGAACTCGGTTGGCAACTATGCGTTCATTTGAAAATCTTGGGCATGATGCTCGGGTAATAATCTGGGTTTACCTTACTTGCTTCTTGTGTCTATGGGATAGTAGAGAGCGAGTAAATCATTGGACCAAAAAGTGTTGGCCTAAGAGAGAGCTTAAAATTGGTGAAAACCACGTTTTGCATGAAACTCATAAAGTTTTTCTACCACTTAACATGAAGTCACTTCCAACAGATGGAAATTACTTCAAGTTTCCAGGGCTCTCGGAGGCGAAAATGAAAGAAGTTGCTTCTGTTGGAGCAGATACTAGACGCCTTATGGCTGATCTATAATTCATCAACCATGACAAATCCTAAAATAGAAGGGGGAATGCCTCAAAAGAGGTCATAGGAAACTAAAATAATTAAAAAACAAATCGTTAAAAGAATGTTAAAGCATTTTAAGCTTTAGGTTGCCTAATGATCTTGTAAGTCCATTTTCCTACCTCGAATACTTTCCAGAAAATTTAGGAGACGTGAGTGAAGGCAAGGTACCACCAAGATATTAAGTAGACGGAAAAAGATACCAGGAAAGATGGAGGGTCTCAATGATAATAGATGATTGTTGGACGCTTTAGGGACACCTTTCAGATGCTGCCCACAAGCGGAAATGTACCAAAAGGTACCTCACTGGGCAAAAGGAATATATTTAGATGCTTAGTGATAAATATATTTGACATGAAAAATAGGCTTTGTTAGGCAATTATAAATATAGAAAAAATTTTAATCTTTCATTTTAAGATAACTTATTCAACATACACACCTACATTGTCAGAAAACGTGACGTTCTATGACAAAATGAAAGTTATTTTCTGATTCAGTACATCCAAAAGAATTACGTAAAAACGAATACAATTTTAGCAGACTCGTGTAATAAGTGTGTGGCATCAATTTGAAGTATTTAATCTGATGAAAATTTTTCCTTCGGATTCGCAATTTGAAGTAACAACTTTTCTTTTCATATATAGAGTGATTTTCGAAGATGCCAAGAGAAATTGTGCCTCTGAAGTCGGGACTTGTATTATTTAATTATTTGGTTGCCGCCTATTGAAAGAAGTAAACTTAATGTACATAGCAAAAATGGTCGGAATAGTTGTTTGTAATCGTTGGAAAGATATGACGATTTGAAATTTGACCATTTTACATAAATCAGCCTGTATTTTGCCACAAATAGTTGAATATTATTTTCGAGGCAAACGCTTTCTATATCCACTAAGCAATGTCCATTTTGACAGGACCCTGTATAGTATAGCAGTCTCATGATTATTATTGTTCTTTCCTACATCCTACAGTCAGGATTGAAGAAAATGTTGGGATATATAACAAGATTTTTTTTCAGCTTATTAAAGTTATTATTTTTAAAAGGTCTTTCAATGCAGTGGCTTCTTCGTCATATAATGGCAAATTGGCGACGGATGTTGAACCAAGAAAATGAAGATATCTCTCAACAATAAATAGCAATCTCAATCATTATCTAAATGGTTGCGGCACAAAGAAAACAAGTTTGTCCCATTATCGCACATGCGTAATAGTCAAACGTAAATGGTGTTGCCCGATCCAAACGATTACTTATAAATAACTGTAGCATAGACAGCCGAGAATAAAATTCCGTCTGCCCATATCTGGAAATGTAATTCTACAGGGTATCAAACTCGCAGAGGATAATGTTGTAAGCCGTTTTATATAGAGGATTACGAACCCTTCGTCAGTTTATATACGACCGATTTAGCTAAGTACGTGTATATGGTGTTCGAGGCCACCCTCCTCAAATTTGGCATAATCACAACATCAAGTCAGTGGACCATTCTAATTTTAGTTCATTATAATTCGAGATCCGATTGTTACTCTATAGGGTGAACCACCTCTACCGTGAACTGTCTCTAATCAACCCTTCGTTCAAAATGGGGCATAAAAAGTGACACCGGTCTGTCTATATTCACTTTGACGCCATAAGGCATAAGTGGACACATAATTCATCATAAATTGATATTTCGTTGCTCAGTAGGAGTATTCGTTATTCGATATTCTTTTCAAAAGAATAGAGCGTTATCAGATAGGAGATAGATAGAAACTCATCTTTCTTTACTAAATTATCTTTGTCATAGTAAAAATTGGCCAGAGGGGATAGCGGTAGATACAAAAAAAACCTAAAAATGAATAACAAATCTACAATCTAGAAAAAAGTTCTGTTGGTGTTAAATTTAAACATGCAAGGCATAAAAAAAAGTTTGAGCTAAGCCTAAATGAACCTAAGGCAGATGTGGCATGTTTAACCGAGCACTGAATTACCAAACTGGGGAAATAATTGACTGAATATTTCTGGCTTTTTACTAGTAGACTATCAAAGTCCGAACACACTCGAGAGTACCCTTATTTAAGAAAAAAGAAGACATTGAAGAAGTTACAATCGAGGCATTCATCCGATAAAATTATCATCAAAGTATGGGGTGTCGAATTTCCAGATCACAAATTTGCAGTGCTCTCAGTCTACAGTTCGCCTTGAGGAGACTTTTATTTCAGTAATGGAGGAAGTTCTGGAACTGCTGATATACATTAGCAAATATTTCAGAAGTTTTGTCTGTGGTAACTTCAATATAAATTTTTCAACGGACACTATAGGCAAAAAACAGCTGATGAGCCTGTTTGCGACTATGATATGGACTATCTTTTTCAAGATGCATCGAGAGATGATAAACACACGTCTACATGCATTGATAATATTTTTTCAACTTGTATCTTGGAAAAAGGAATGTCAACCAAAAATTTTCGTCTTGGGGATCACTATGGTCAAGTTCCCAAAGTACCTTGTGCCCCAGAAGAATCAAGGTGAGTGTAATGGCACACAAAGCGATTAATTTGCCACAAAAAGCACTTGCTGAGTATGATTGGGAAACCATAATGGCGAACAAGTCCTCACAAGAACCATGCACTTACTCCTTTGTGGATCTTCAGAAGTTGATAGAGAAATACCTCTGAGAAAAAAGTTTGTGAGAATTTCTAATCGAACATCATGCTTCCTCCTGTCAACAACGTTCGACGAGATTGGAAAAATAATTTTAATCTCTTAATATCTGAAGAGCAAAGACACGCTAGACATACGAGAATGGTCAGAAAGTTTCCGACCTCTACGTGAAGATGATAGCACTCGTAAATAAAAGCTAGTGAACTTTCATTGCTCATCTGTTGATAGTTACTCACCAAAGTTTCAGCCATTTTGGATGCTCAATTGTTATGGAACAGCCGTTGGTGTGACTTGATGAGAGTGTTTTTGTGAAAATGGACAAAATCGAGCTGTCATTAAATATTTGTTCTTGAAGGGCAAAACGCCCATGCAAATTGAAGATGGATTCTGTGAGCTTGTGAGATGATGAACGTTCGATGATAACATCGCCAAAGTTCACCAAATGGTGCTAGACAACTGCCGAATTAAAGTGAAAGAGATAGCATAGGTTATGAACATGTCAAAAGAATGTGTTTGTCACATATTAAATGAACATTTACACATGAGAAAGCTGTCCGCGCGTTTGGTGCCACGTTAGATCAAATACGTGTTCGAATAAACATTTCCAACGATCTATTGGCACAGTTTGCGAGCAATAAATGCAAGTTTTGGCACCGATTAATGACGGCAGATGAAACTTGGATACACCATTATACGCTATAAACAAAAATACTATCAAAATAGTGAACTGCAGAGGAGGAACCGGTTCCAAAATGAGCAAAAACTGTTTTTCCGGTGGGAAAGTGTTTGCTGCTGTTTTTGGGATAATTATGGAGTTATTTCAATGGATTATCTTCAAAGAGAAGAAACCATCACAGGAGAATACTACGCATCAATACTTGACAAGCTAAAAGAACAACTTGCGGAAAAATGGCCACTATTACAGAAAAAGAAAATCGTGTTTCATAAAGATAACGTATCGTCTCACACCTCAGCGGTTGTCATGGCGAAAACCCATGAACTGCATGACCATCCGCTTGACTCATCAGATCTAGCACCAAGCGACTTCTTCTTGCTCCCTCATCTAAAAATTGAGATAGAAGGACAAAGATTTTCATCGAATGAAGAAGCAATAACCTTCTTGAATCATTATTCTGCACAGAAAAACACCGAGTACTATTTGGACGGGTTACACAGATTGGAACATTGCTGGAATAACTATGTAGAGTTACAAGGATACTAGTTAAGTCCGAAAAGTTTTTAGAACATCTTCGTATATACAGTAACCACAAATATGTTGATTGTATTGGCCTGGAAGCATCCTATCCTATTTAGTGATAACATACAATTTCTAGAAGAAGGTGTCTTTCCGGAGCAGATGAAAATGGTAAAAATTATACCCATCTTCGAGAAAGGTAACAAGGCAGATCCAAGCAATTATGGATCTATTGCGAGTCTATCGGTTTTGATCAAAGTTCTAGAAGTTGCTCTCGAGTCGCGGTTAATATCATATCCAGAAAATTACAAGTACCTCAATAAAAATCAGTATGAATATCGACCGGACGGTCGAAAAATACAGCGCTGCTAGACTTGTTAGTGGAGGTCTTTGCAGCACATAATTCCAATGTGCAACTTATTGCTAGAGATCTGCCAAAAGCCTTTGACTCAGGTTTCACAGGTGATGCTACCTATGTATTGAATGTCCCCACCAGCTCTACCATAAAAGATGTAGAGCAACAAGTTATCTTTGGATCAGATTCTTGGTTGCCAGCAATAAACTGAAAAGTAGCCACAACGAAACCCATCACCTACATTTTTCATGAAAAGAACCTAAGAACGTGAGCGTGTTTGGCATAATCGCAGACAATAGAATGAAATGAGGGGACCACAGTCAAGAATGAATGTCGAAGATGACAGCAGCAATATACATGTTAAGGGCTTTAAAAAAAGTTAGTTCGTATGAGGTTGTTAGAATAGCGTACTTGTACTATTGATATACGCAATCCCTTTTTTAGGAACATCGCCTGCCGCACGGGATATTTTTGTGAAACAAAAATGGACTTTGAGAATGCTCTGTGGGTTAACGAGAAGAGACAGTTGTACAGAAGCCTTTGTAAAAACAAAAATATTCACCATTCCGGCAGTATATACATCCTTGAATGTGTGAAATTTGTTCAAAACCATCAAAGAAACGGTAAATCTCATAAAATCAACACAAGAAATTGAAGTAACTTCCAAATCACCCTTCACAAAAAGAGAAGAATACAACAGAGTGTCGTTTATTTGAGACCAAAACTCTACAATGAAATTCAATTTGACATAACAGGCCTAAATAAAGACAAGTTTGCGTGGAAAATCAAGCGCGAGCTACTCAGTAGACGAAATCTAAGACGATTATATATATCTGTATCAAAACTTGTTTTTAATACTTATTTTATATTAACACTTATTTATTATAGTGTGTTGTATGCCTTGTTTTTGTATATATGTTCAACTGTTCAACAAAGTATATACAGTGTGTTCCAACGAAAATTTGACCCGCCCTATAACTCCGAAATGAGTAACATTAGCGAAAAACACCAAGACACGTCGATTTTCGTTTCGAGGGGGAGCATTTTTCGAAATAATTCGAAACTTGTCAGATCAACCCCCTACCCCCAGCAACCCTAATTTCGAAATTCATCATAGGGAATAAGGGTCGAGTGGCACCTTACTGTAAAGGTCTGTCAATTCTCCATTCTGATTTGTCATTTTTAGAATTTTAAATTAACATACAGGGTGTCCCAACCGAGGGTAAAGTTGAATTCCTGCAAATCCCAAATACTAAATGAAATCGATTTATTTTGGCATAATGCAAGCGCAGGTTTATGCTCGGTCTAGAAAAACGACCTACACTTGTGAATTTGGAGTTGGTGCAATCAACCCCCTATTTCCAGCATCCCCAACTCAAAAATCATTCGATCGAAAATAGGTCAAATGGCACCTCGTTGGAAAGGTATTTCAATTTTCTCTTCGAATTTGGTATTTTCGAAATTCAGAATCAGCATACAGGGTGTCCCGGAGCAGGAACACTGAAAACCCAAATAACTTTTTGAAACTGGTTCATTTCGGTATAATACGAGAACATGTTTATGTTTGATTCGAGAATAAGACTCTCTTGCGTGAATATGGAATTTTGCAATCAATCTCTTCCATTCAGCATCCCCAACTCAAAAATCATACAAGTGATTACAGGTTGAGTGGCAAAGTTCCAGAAAGATTTTTCTATTTTCTGAATCACTGAGGCATTGGTTTCAGTTTGGCAATCGAGGTTTTCTGGCGTGAGGATCAGGATGAGGGATGATGGAGAAACTGATTGGATGCTCATCTAAACAGGAAAACGAGATTTACTGAACTTGTATTCAATTGAAAACAAAAACTAACTTGATTATTACAACAATTGTTCAAAATGACCTCCGCCCACCTCCATACAGTTATACAGACGATTTTCGAACTCTCTTCTCACATTAGCGAAAACTTCAGGAGTCAAAAGTCGGCATTCTGTGATAATCCTCATCCGCAGCTCCTCCAGGTTTTCTGGTCTTGTGGCATAAACTTTAGATTTTAGATGGCCCCACAAAAAAAATCTAGGGATTTAAATCTGGTGACCTGGCTGGCCACTCAACAGGTCCTCTTCTACCAATCCACCTTCCTGGGAAATTTTCGTCTAAATATTGGCGCACCCGAGCATCATAATGCGGAGGAGCACCGTCTTGTTGAAAACGCATTTCGTCCTCAGAAAGAGTTGGATCGTTCTGTAAAATTTCTGTCAATCTAGGATGTATGTGTTCCTCTAACAACTGTAGGTAGCCATTTCCATTCAGATTACCCTCAATAAAGAAAGGCCCAACTAAATGATTGCCAAAAATTCCTGCCCAAACGTTCAACTTCTGAGGCCTTTGCGTGTGGGCCTCTCTAAACCAATGAGGATTCTGTGTGTCCCAATATCGACAATTATGTCTATTCACTTCACCACTGAGCATAAAGGTGCTTTCATCAGAAAAACAGATGTTATTCAGAAAATTTGGATTAGCGTTTAGGTTTTCACTTAGATTTTCACAAAACTGTAAACGACGATCTGGATCATCTTCGTTTATTTCATGCACTAATTTTACCTTGTAGGGGTGAAATTTGTGATGTTTCACGATTCTATGGACAGTTGTAGCTGATACACCAGTCAGACGAGATAGTTTTCTGATCGAAGTTGTATTCTCCATTTGTAGATGACCCACTACTGCCACTTCCGTTGCCTCATTTCTGACAGGACATGCCACTTCATGTTTTTTGTTTGCCACCGAACCCGTAGCTAGGAATTTGTCAACCAAATATTTAACGTACTGGTGACTGACTCCCTTTCTCTTTCAGGATGGTTCCTATCGAATATCCTTGCCGTTTCTTTGGCACAACTGTTATTTCGAAAATACGTCGATACAATTTCGACCCTTTCCTCAGTGGAATAAACCATTTTCAGATTAATTTCAACTGACGAACAACAACAATAATGAGGAACTGATCTGAATAATAATATTTCATTGCAAAATGAGAAATAACAGATGACTGCACGCCAGATGGAAATGAAAAAAATGTGAACATTTTCAATGCAGAAATCAGCTTTATTTCTTCGTAATTGATGCTCAACACATTGTACCCCAATACTTTTAACAGTTTCGAATTAATTTTAGTTGATAATTTCAAATGACGATATTGAATTTTTCGAAAGCGACATCCTGTATGGAGAGCCGAACTGAATGAAATGCTTTGATCATTCTGGAATTCAAAAAACCTTTCTGAAGATATGCCACTTGAATTATTTGTATGATTTTCAAGTTGAGGATGCTGAATGGAAGGGGTTGATTGCAAAAATTCTATAACCACACAAGAAAGTCCTATTCTCGGATCAAACATGTTCTCGTATACCGAAATGAACCAGTTTCAAAAAGTTATTTGGATTTTCAATGTTCCTGCTTCGGGACACCCTGTATGATGATTCTGAATTTCGAAAATACCAAATTCGAAGAGAAAATTGCAGTACCTTTCCAACGAGGTGCCACTTGACCTATTATCGATCGAATGATTTTTGAGTTGGGGATGCTGGAAATAGGGGTTGATTGCACCAACTCCAAATTCACAAGTGTAGGTCGTTTTTCTAGACCGAGCATAAACCTGCGCTTGCATTATGCCAAAATAAATCTATTTCATTTAGTATTTGGGATTTCCAGGAATTCAACTTCACCCTTGGTTGGGACACCCTGTATGTTAATTTAAAATTCTAAAATGACAAATCAAGGTGGAGAATTGACAGACCTTTTCAGTAAGGTGCCACTCGACCCTTATTCTCTATGATGAATTTCAAAGTTAGGGTTGCTGGGGGTAGGGGGTTGATCTGAGAAGTTTCAAATTATTTCGAAAAATGCTCCCCCTCGAAACAAAAATCGACGTGTCTTGGTGTTTTTCGCTAATGTTACTCATTTCGGAGTTAGAGGGGGGGTCAAATTTTCGTTGGAACACACTGTATGCTATACTTTATTATACCATCAAGTGTTACATCTATGAGAAATCTGACATCCAAAAAACGTTTTTGTGAATCAATTTACTAACACTACCAATTCAATTTTTGCCATGAAATTCTAATTTAGGAAAGCATTTAACCTCTAATATCTTTTTCAATGCAGACGATCTTCCACCTTCCTTTCAGAATGAGATAAATAAAAATATTTTGAAATCCGGTTCATTTCAAGTTTATTTAGTTGGTTTCGAATAAGTTGTGTGTTTATTTCAAATACATTCGCTGCTTCAAAAATAATATTTATTCAATTCTCACGATCCACAATTAGCCGGGCATTTCTTATTCAACTTTCCGTGCTATTTCAATTAATCAAGGGTGTTTTATTTAGCATTTTCTTCTGTATTCATCGCTATAGTAAAAATATCGAGACAAGAAAGGGTCCTATTGCGGCCTTATGCAAACGACTGCATGATTTAAAAATGGACGCAATAGATGCTCAGTGAATTTGCATGAGATTTGATCGTGGGAGAGAGCGTAAATGGAAACACCAAAATGTAGAAAAACAAAGATAATGCATGTATCGTAGGTTACGGAGATACCAATCTGGGGAGACTTCGCTAAGCCTTTCGTATATCTTCTTTAAGCGAATGAATCCAGAGGTGGTCAACAGGATTTCTTGTGAAATTTTGCAGCAAATTCAACCATTTTCACTTAGAATTTTCCATAAAGGATCCTTCCTTTTTCAATTATACTATCCCCAAAATAACTTGTGGAAAACGAAATTTTATTCAGCAAAAACGAATTTGTGTTAGATTTTGCTTTAAACTCGAAAAAGATGTTTGGAAAATATCGATATCACGAAGAAAGCATTTAGAAACGAAAGAATGGGTGAAACACAAGTGAAAGAGTAGTGCAAAGAAGGTCGCATATATGTTGATTGCGACCCATGTTGTTGGCGACGCTCGGTGGCAAAAACCGACGAACTGTGCGACTTGCCATAAATAAAGATCGTCGAATAATTGTGTGATCTTGGATTATCAAAAAGTAGTGTTTCGAGGATAAAAATTGATTAATAAAATGTGTGCGAAATCAATTCAAAATTACGACGGATGAGTATGAAAATCGCTTAGGGCAAATGGAAAGCGGCTATACC